>CM032425.1:4364757-5564757 GCA_019049465.1 Dryas iulia moderata
CCTATTTCCTGGATGTACCCTTCCTTGTTAGACCTTATGATTGTCCTTCAACTGAGCGCGTTGCTACTACTTTTGGACAAATCTCAGCGGAGCTTTTTCTTATCACGACCTCTTGTATCTTCGTATAAAGTACGTCCGCCTAAGATAAAGCCACCAGTAGTGATGCGGAGAGTTTTCAACAACCTCGAAAACAACGAAAGTTTTTGTACGATCTTGGTCTCATTGACTGCATTGTATTTTTAGTGCGGAACTGTCGATGACAAACTGAATATTTTCAATTCTTTCTGACTGAGCTTTTGACATCCCCGCGCCGCTTCGACCAGTAAAAATAAAACATCTTCCCGCTCCTTGGTTAATGAAGACATTAAAATATTAATGGCGAAGCGAAATGCTGCTAAGTCCAAGTACAAGAAAATCCTACTGATGCAACTTGCAGGTACAAACACTACGGAACAGATGTAACAAAACTTCAGAGATGCTCGGCGTCATTATATCTATTCAATCAATTAACCGTAGCAATCCTGCAAAAACTTGGAAATTTCTTAACGCGATGGGAATAGGATGTAAACGCACACATAAAACATCAACCTTAAACTGCTGTACGGACTTAGATTCACTGAACATTTTTTTTACTGATTCGATTTAATAACTAATAGCATTAAACTAAAACTCTTCACTCATTATCACTAATCCCTCTTCCCTCAACTGTTCCCTTCCATTTCACTCCTATTACAATAGCAAGGTCCGTAAGCATGTGATGTCTATCAAGTCAGATGCCACTGGCTATGATAATTAAGTCGCCGCTGATTATACTCCTTAAACTCGTCGTCTCCTGTCCTGTGTCACATTTTTAATTTCTCCTCTTTCCCTTTCCTCTAGTCAATTCCTGATGCTTGGCGCCATGCACTTGTGATTCCTATTCCAAAAGTATCTAATCCAACATCCTTCTCAAGCTATCGTCCTATTTCAATACTCCCTTTCCTATCCAAGGTCCTTGAGCGTATTGTGCATGAGCAGGTATATCTGTTTTTGCATAATATAATATCCTGTCCCCATTCCAATCTGGTTTCCGTCTTGGCCACAGCACTGTCACAGCACTTAACAAAGTTTGCGATGACATAAGACTAGGCATTGACAGACAGCAAATCACCTTACTAGTCCTATTGATTTCTCCAACGCCTTCAACACAGTAGACTTCGATATTCTACTCGCAACCTTAAAGTCTATTAATATATCATCTAAAGCTACTGAATGGTTTTGTTCGTACCTTCACGGTCGCAAACAAAGTGTTAAGCTTGACGGTAGGCAATCTTCGCCGAGCCAAATTAACGCTGGGTTCCACAGGGAAGTGTGTTGTCACCTCTACTTTTTTTCCATCTTCATTAACACTCTCACCCAACACATACGTCATCTTATCACCTTTACGCAGACGACCTACAAATTTATACTACTGTAGCCGCAAATGACATCTCTATTGCGGTTGCTAATATTAACTCCGATCTAGAATTAATAAGCGCTTGGTGTAATCCTTTGGGCTCTCTGTTAATCCTAATAAGTCTCAGGTATGCATGTTGGTAGCCCGAAACAACTGTCAAAAATACATTTACTTTACCACCTATACTACTGGACAGTGTTTGCTTGGAGCCTAGTGCGAGTGTTAAATAAGTTGGGAATCAGAATGGATAGCACACTTTCCTGGTCACCTCACGTTCTGAGCTTAGCCGTAGGATTTTTGCAGCCATAGGTAGCTTGAGGCGTTGGAAAATCTATTACCCTTAAAAACCAAAATTACCTTAGCCCATACCCTTCTCCTTCCCATCCTAGACTATGCCGATTCCTGTTATTTAGAATTATCTCAGCAATTAGTTAATAAGCTCGAACGTTTACAAAATCTTGTAATAAGATTTGTTTTCGGGCTGAGGAAGTACGACCACGTGTCCCAATACCGTACTCAACTGAAATGGTTGCCAATTAAAAATAAACGCTATTCCCATTCCCTTACTCTCCTGTAAACTATCCTCTACCATCCTGCTACTCCTTCGTACCTCAAAGAACGATTCAAGTTCTTGGGGCGAATACCCTCCACACCCAACATCTCCGTTCTCGTAAAAATAACCTCCTTGAAATACCTTTGTGCCGTACGAAATGCTATGGTGACTCTTTCACTGTCAAGTCAGTTAAACTGTGGAATGCGCTCCCACTAAAAATAAGACAATCAGGGTCGGTGGGAATATTTAAGCGCCGTCTTAAAGAGCACTACCTTAAAAAAGAACTGTAATCTGTCTCTTAATGTATAAATTATATATTTGTGTATGTGTATAAGTATTGTAATGAATTTATGTATGCACGTATATACCTATATATGTATTTATTTATGTATGTGTTATGTAGTATAATTGTATTTATGTTGTATATTGTATTTATATATGTATGTATGTATTTTACTTATGTATGTAAATATGTCTGTGTATATTTATGAATTTATGTTGGCTTATGGTAACCTAATGTCATTGTGATTTAATACTTTATGCACCTATCTGCGATCTTTTTTCTGTAATCCATTCGTTATTGGTTGCCTGAAATTGCTTCTAGCGATAAGGCCGCCATTGCACATTGTACCTTCTGTGTGTATTCTAATGTAAAATGTATTTTTGGTTAGAGTTGTGCAATAAAGTGTTATTTATTATGATATTATTATTACTTGCAGCGCCCCCTGGTGAGTGGCCACCGTAACACATATATGAAAAGATACACCAATTAAATTTGAACCTATCGTTGAAAGTTTCCATCTAAATCGGACTAGTAGTTTTTACTCTGGCATGACAAATGTTTACTGCAGCGCCCCCTGGTGAATTTTCACCGTAACAAAAACAAAAATCTAAAAATATGCATCAAGCAAAGCTGAATCCAGTTCTGAAAACTCTATCCAATTGGATTAGTAATTTCGGTTTAGACAAATAAATACAAGAAAAATTTTGGTTTTACACAAAAAAACTCAAACAAATGCTTACTACAGCGCCCCCTGATGAGTGGTCACCATAACACACATATGACAAGACGCACCAATTAAGCTTGAACCTATCCTTGAAAGTTTCATCTAAATTGGACTATTAGTTTTTGATTTGCATAAACAAATGTTTACTGCAGCGCCCCCTGGTGAGATTTCCCCGTAACAAAAAAAATCTTAAAATATGCACCAAGCAAAGTTGAATCTTTTTCTGAAAAACTCTGTTCAAATCGGATTAGTAGTTTCGGTTTTAGACAAATGAATACAAAAAAGTACAAACAAATGCTTACTGCTGGTGGTTTGACACGATAAGACATATCTAAGAACATCCACCAATTAAACCAGAATCTATCACTGAAAATCGTATCAAAATCAAACTATTATTTTTTGAGATAATTCAAACATTCGTTTGCACGTAAAATGCTTTACTGCAGCGCCCCCCTGGTGAGTTAAGGGCAATAAGACATATCTAAGAACATACGCCGATTGAACCTAAACCTATCATAGAAAACCGTATCAAAATCGGACTTATAGTTTTGGAAATAATTGAAATAGTAATTTGCACAAACACACAAACAACAAAACAACAACCTCTCACCCCAAACACATATACAGTCCGCCGTTCCGTCGCGGGTAAAATCATAATTCCTACCTTTCCAGTATTCCAATCATTGAGTAATATCCTCGCAGCTGCCTCCTGATCTGGAACTCCTCCCTTCTTGAACCTGCCCATGCGAGAAGCTAGACTTGCGAAGAATTCCTGCAGAAAACAATATATATAAAGAATTAATTTTACACCTTCACGCTTTCAAGAGACAAGTCGCTCCGTCTTCCACTTTTCGCCCGAAGTCTAAAAATGGGTGTTGAGTCACAGAACTGAACGCCACGTTTTGTTTTAACGGACAAATGAAAACAATTTAAATATAAATAATTTTTTTTAGCTTCATGCTGTATCCCGCATAAAGCAACGTAGGCAGAGGGAACCTAGTGTTAAGACACTCCGTACCCCACTTTCCGCCGAATTGGGAACTTGACGACGGGCTTTGCCTCTGACACCAGAGCGAAGAAAATGGAAACATTTAATATTTCCACTCTTCGAGTTGGAATCGAACCCACAGCCAGTCGTTTACAGTCACACGTTCGCGCCACTGCGCCACGACTGGCCCCCAATATAAATAATCTCCCGACTAGAAATCAATAAACCAATCTTGTTTAATGAATTTATACAAATAAAAAATATACCTATATACTTTTAATATACTTAAAAATCAGAGCCAATGTCACAGAGGGACAGCGCATGTAAACGCGGTGACTGTATGCGCGGTGATTTCTATTTAGGAATGCTTATAGTAAAGTTATTTTCATCATTCTGCTCAGGTAGGACAACGCGCGGCGTTAAATCTCATAACTGAATATGTTATTAGAGCCAATCGTGGCCCATGTCCATACTCACTCGAGGAGTAGAAATATTTAATATTTAAACTTTCTTCGTTCTAGTGTCGAGGCAAAGCGCGGCGCTAAGTTGCGCCACTTAACATGCAATGCCTCCAGAATTTCGTCTAAATATAATTAATAACATACTATATAACTTACTTGAGGAGTATTAAACTCTGGTATACAATACAATGACACCAATGTATGTTTGTGTGCTCTTTTCAATATGGCGGTGGCTGGGGTCACTGGATCCTTCAGACTGCCAACTCGGAGTGCATTTTTAAGGGCAACTGACGCATCATTGTCTGATCCTGTGTGGAAAACTATACCGGGACTGTCTAGGATTTTGATTTTAGAGTCGAGTTGGACGGTTTGCATTTGCCTGTGGAGAATGATTGGATTAATATTTTCTTTTTAGTTTCATTATTTAGGTATTTTAATTACATTTTCTGTTATAAGTAGATTACAGCTTCACGATTCTTCCCGCAAAGCAATGGCAGTTTTCGTGACACTCAGTTGTGTTATTCTGTATTTTGCATAGCAGAGAAATGAAAATCTTTTGAATATAATCAAGTCCCATTTAGAGGAAGTGGAAATTGAACCATTCAACAGTCAGATGCTGTTTAAAAATGATTACACAGACTACCCGACTGTACTTTTATATGAATATAATAACATCTTCTATATTTTACAGTGTAATTCAAGACAATTTACACATAATTCGGATTGAATCATTGAAACTGAAGGTTTAAATATGTACTAAAAAAATCAAAACAAAGGATCACAAATAATTTTTAATAAATTTCTCATTTAAAAATGAACAAAAATTTACACAAAAAGTTACGAACCATATGTTCAAATAACGTTAATCAAAAAAACCTTACCATTAAAATAAAATAATCACAATTCTAATAAATAAACAAAAAATATACTTACTTAGTAACACCAGGAGTACTGCCAACATTACAAGCCTTGGATCTGTTCAGACTGTTTATTATAGAACTTTTCCCCACATTGGGCAACCCGACCACTCCTACTGTGATAGCCGTCTTCATGCCTTCATTACGACAATAGTTGCCGAGGAGACTCATTAGCAACTCTGCTCCCACACAGGCTGATCCTGGAAAAATTAAAATAAATCTATAAATCATAGTTTTTTCAAATGTATGTACCCACAGAATGAAAGGAGCCCAATTCAAAATTTGCATTTTGCTCAAAATTACAATAGAATCTTAGAATAGGTTTTTTATAGTCGATTTAATAAAATTTTGATTTATGTCAGTTAAACTCTGAGGATGCAATGCATTTAAATAATATAAGAGAATCATACTTTTATCATTTCCTAAAAAATGTTTTTTAATTTCCTAAGGGATTTATGTTAGTAGACAGTATTTTTGTAAAAATAAAAACGGAAGACATTTCTAAGCACCATTGTGGCACAGTATTGAGCCTCGAAATTCAACCGAGCTTTGGCTTACCAAAGTGGAGAAATTAGAATAATTGAAAATTAAGCATTCTATGAATGGGGATCGGATCCATTACCAAGAACACTTAAAGTGTGACATTATCCTAATATGTTTCATACTTGATAGACTCGAGAAGCATTATCCCATTAAAATCAAAGCTTGCCACTTACTGCTTCAAATTTAGCAACATTACAAAAAAAAACTATGTGCATTATAAAAATAACAATGTCTTTTAATCCTTTAAAAATATATACTAACCTTTCATTTCCTTTTCCTTTACAACATGTTTCATTTTTCGCCTTCCAAGATTATGCTGTTGGTTTGTTGTGGAAGCCTTGAATGGCCCGCTTGGGGCTGACCTCCGCAAGTACTTAAGCCAAGCTGTTAAATTGCTACGAGGAACTAAATCAGCTTTGTTTAGAACTAACACCAGCTTTTTGCCTGACTCTCTCACTGCCTCTTCTACTTGGATGCATCTTGTTCCTGTGATGAAATATATTTTTTGTTAATCTTTTGTATTTTTACAAAGATACTAACAACAAAATTAGTCGTAATAAGTGTATAAGAATTTCAACACAGCTGGTAGTAGAACGCATGGGCTTTGCAGTCAATGAGAGAGCCTCAAAATGTTTTATTAAATATAGTTTTTATTTTTTTTTTTTTCATTTCATTTGAAAACACACACACTATTAATATCAATTATATGTTTATTTTTGTTACAAATGGTATTTGCTTAAATTATTATTACAACAGTCTTATATAGCAATAAAACTATACATTTAATAGTCTAGAGTGCTTGGATTAGTATTAAACCTAGCAACACACCTCTTACATTTATTATTTCCATTATGAAAACTAATTATGATGATAAAGCCATGGTTATTATGTTTACAAATGTAATAATAAAATTGATATATTATATACAAAATAAGAAGATAGTATGTCAATTGTTCATATTTTTAAAGAAAAATGAACAGTTGATGCTTAAGATAATTGATGGACAAATTTTGATGGAGCTTTTTTTAGAAATTTGAATTAGGTACATATTAATAAATATGACAAGATTGTTTATCACAAGAAATTAATCCCCAAATAACTGGATAACAAGAAGAAAAATATATGGAATTTAATTACCTAATGGATCCCTAGCATCCACAATTTCTAAAATAACTTCAGCCTCTGAGATAACTTTCTTAAACTCTTTATAATAAGCTTTGAGTGAGTTCTCTTGTTGTCTGTCTTTACCAAATTCTATTTCATCACTCTCATTTTCATTACTTTTAAATGCTTCATGGACTTTACCTCTTGTCTGTGCATTTTTTACCTGAAAGAAATTGTTTATATATTACTAGAATTATGTCATAAATTTACAATGCAACAATTCACTTTTTAAAAATATTATATTATTTATTAGAATATTATTAGAATATAAATTATTGTTGTCCCTTCATAGCTTGGGGGCACACAAAGTGTGACTGTAAACACCACTGGTTTTAGGTTCATTTCTTGCTCCAGAAAAGAAATATCTAATATTTCATTTTCTTCTCTCTAGTGTTAAGGCAAACCAAGTTTCACCAAATATACCTAAGAACCTTCAGAATATACCTAGGTTCCCTATGCCTACCCAAAAAAGAAATTATTTATAATAATATTGATAAACAATTTATAGATGACTGTATTATAGCAGTTTATTCATACATAAATTCATTGAAATATGACAAAAGAAAAAACTATTCTTTATACTCTTATCTATCTCACCCTTTTACAATAAATTTATTGTTAAGATATACATATCCATCTCCTTATCATCATGTATTTTTTTTATATTGAATTTCAAATCATTAAGCTTCTAAAGAAGTTTAACCTTTATATAAACAATTACTCAACTTTCGACAGGTTTGGAGAATTTGTATATTGAGAGGTAAAACTTAAAAATATTTTGAATTATAATATCACTGAATGATGACAGAATATTATGCTCGTTCACATAATATTCTGTTAAAACATAACACACATTACATATTTCCAAATCCTCGAAGAAAAATTTATTGGAATGACACTGAACAATATTATTATAACCTGAGCCCAGGCATCGTAAAATATCACTCACCAAAGTGTCCATACTAACTGTAGTATTTCTTTTCTCCTCTATTCTCTTTTGCTTATCTAATTTAGCTTGTTCCCTTTTCTTTTGCCTTTCTTCTTCTTTATGTTTTTTGACATTTTCAACTTCTTTTAATATGTCTTCTTTGAAAGGGCAAATATTGGGTATTTGAATTGGTTTTGTTTTTTTAGATTTTGGATTTTTCTTTGCATCTTTTTTAAGTTTTCTATTGTGATCTCGAACTTTTTTCTCTATTTTGTAACGAAGGCGTGCTGGTTGCCTTTTTGATGGCTTTTCTACAATACAAGTTAAGCAAGAAATAATTTTTTTTTTTTTTTATTCTACTGAAATTTAATGAGGTTCTCAAATGAAACTACCGATTTTGTAATTATTGTAAATTGCAAACAATTTTTTACTAAATTTTATTTATTATTACATGTTTCACAATTGCGGTGCTTTTTCTAACCTATAAACTTATGCGTATTGTGGTAATTTAGCAATTTTGTCTTGTATATCGTATTTGTTTTTCATAAAAATATGTTTTTTCGATTTATAATAGTATTTAAGAAAAAATATAACTATACTATAACTATTCTGGGACAAGAAATAATAAAAATATATATTCAAATACTAAGTACTAACACAATAACAAGTTATTTGTAATAGTAAAAAAAACTTACTCAATTTAAACTTAGCCATGTTATTATTTTCTTCTTTTATTTAAAATATACTAGCTAAGTTTTACGTTCACGTTGCTTAAAATATAACAAAAATGAAAACAAAACCTTACTGATAGGTAAGAACCACGATTTTATGAACTTATGACATTATATGTCAATGTCATTTTATTCACATGTGCATTTATAGTTATTGCCATATGCATGATTTTTATTACTTAAGTAAATGCTATTATTTATTCATAATACTTTAATTAAAAATATATACTTATAAGACATTTCATGATTTTTAATATTTTCAGTGTCATCTATTATATAAGTAAAGAATCATATTGATTCTTCATCTTTTATTTATCTTAAAATGACATGAATATTTCATTTTTCTAATTGGAAACTCATTGAGATGATTGAACGAAGCGCCATAATTAAAGAACTGAACCGAACTAAACTGAATTAATTTATTATTTTTATATACTTATTTCAGGAATCCAGATTAATTACACATCACGAAAAATAAAAAGAACTTGCTCCGTTATGTACCGATTTTAACACATTAGAAGAATAAATATTAGATTAATATGTTGTTTACGGTTATTAATTTTTTTTAACAATAATAAAAATTGATACAGACGGCAGATTTAGATATTTTGGAAAATAAATTAAATGTGGGTACTACTTGTATAGTTCTGTTAGAAACTAGAACTTAGAAGGCACTCTTATAGTGAATCATTTCTCAAGAATTATGATGGAATCACAACCAAATATAGGGAAGGATAGAGAAAAGAGCCGTCTCCCTCGACTTTTTTGTTAAAAAATAAAACTAGCAGTGCTAATAAAACCTCTACAAATTAAATCCGAACTGACACAATGACAGTATATATACTTCTAGGCTTATTACAATATATTTGGGCAAATTCACATGAATATAACTTAAAACATTTTCTGACATAGTTTTAAATTACGAACTAAATACTAGAAAAATATGGAATCTATCAAATCAATACATTCTTAATAGAGCGTTCTTTCATAATTTTCATTATGAAAGAATGCTCTACCGCAACACTATTTCATGACGAAGCGCTCTGATTATATTTTAAATAATTTGATTTAATTTTTTGGCATACATTATGTTATTCCTTAATATTTTACGTTTTCGTTTGTGCTGCAAGCCCTCTGTTGCCAGAATAAAACATGTTTTCGTAAAATTGTTTTGTATTCAAATAATAGATGGCGTTTCAAGGTATAAATAATATTAGGAGGCAACTAGGCAAGTGTCAACCCCTAATTCTGCATCTATTTTACTGCTACTGTGATAGTATCTAGGTTTTTTTGTGGATAATTTAGCGAATGTATTTTAATTACGTCATTCGTTTACAAAAATCTTGCTGTTTTTTATATTTATATTAAATATATTTTGTCCATTCAACTTCTTACTTGCTGTATATTTTATTTGAACGAATTGCTATTTTATTTTATTATTGAGTATTTATCTATTGTATGTAAAGGTAAGTAAGTTGTAACTAAAATTGACATCTCATTTTGAACTTTACATTTTTTACTATATGCATGTATTTTCGCATATAAATTTATTTTGTCGATAATTATAAATATTTTAACTACAAACAGGTAAAATGTAATTGTTATTATAGCACTTTGTTGTTTTGTTTTGTATGTAGGTATGTATACCTATTACCTACCTAATTTTCTTAACTATGTAGTTAGAAAAGTCATTAACCAACGTACCTATTAGTTATCTTTGCAGCGTATAGTTAAGTCTTATGTAATTTCATTTTTAAGCATTTCATTTTATCTTGTTGTATAAATCTATGTATAAACATAATGTTTCTCCGTTCTCGCTATAAGTAAACAAAACACGTCGCGTTCATTCATCGGACAAACGATTCTTTGAATGAGTCGCCTTGTACAGCGGCTGGCTTCACATATGACATGCTTTGTTCAACATTCACGGGTAGCAGCTGCATTCGCAAAACGGTCGTTTATACCTGAACAGGTAATAGAAGCAACAGGTCATTTCATAAAGCAAGGGGAGCTCCGCCATCGCGGGCCGCGCACGTTTATTCGAGCGGCTGGCTCAATTCGAATTTCGTTTCAGCTAGTCGCGTTCGGCCTTTCACAGCGTTCGGATGTGTGTCGCGCACCGTGCGCCAGTGAACAGCGAGACTTTCACGCGGACGATCATATCGCGTATACGAGTTATGTGCGCGAACGCACGCTTCAATAACCCTTCAATTAGCCGTTCGTGACAGTGCCAATGTCTCCCAGCCTAGAAGGGATCATGTTCAACAGGAACGCGAACCTGTCAGCGCGGCGGCCGTTACTTGCTGAACCGCAAAAGCCAGTAGTGATACCACCTCGAGCGCCTCCTCGAGACTATGGTCCAAATCGACCCCTACCTGCACCACGAAATTTACCAGCAGACTGCCAATACGAATATAAAGGAGACCGCTGGAAACCATCCAACGTCGAAATCGAAAAACGTCTACAGGAGACGAGAGCACGGGAGAAGATCGGTTACTTTCAAGACAAAGTGACCGTACCAGAGTTAAATTTGGACCGTAGGGAGGCGGAGTTAGTGTTTAGATTCGACCCTCATGCGTCCGCTGAATATTTATCGAGTCACTATCAAGCTCCTACAGTGCAGTATGCAAAGCCCCCGACGCCGGCAAACGGGTTTGCTAACCGTCTACCGGAGAGAGACGGCCCTTTTGTATTCGGAGTCCATAGCCCTAGCCAGTTTCCTATACCGCGTCGGGACGAAGACGACTACGATTACTCAGAGGTGCCGGAGGAAAACGGCCGACCTGTGATACGAGATGACGAGTCTACGGACTTGAATTGTTGTGATAAAGTGAATGAGTGGGCAGTACGGGATAAGAAAAGCAAAAGAACTTTAAATCGAATGTTTCAAATTAAAGATAGACGGAAAGTTAAGGGTGGGAAGAAGGAGAAAATAAAGTGTGTGTTAGTTGGTGACGGAGCTGTTGGAAAGAGTTCTTTAATTGCTGCATACGCGCAAGATACGTTCCGAGAAGAATATCAACCCACTGCTTACGACACTTTCAATGGTAAGCCTTATTTTCTTAATATTTTATTACCATTTTTTTTAAATATATACCAGAAGAAATGTAAACAATAAAGCAATTTATCGTAAATGTCCCTAATTTAATAAGATGATAAGAGTTTGCTACACTGCAATTAGTGTTGAATGATAACATTGTTGTTATCAGTTTACATAAACTAAGGCTGTAAAAAAATAAAAATGCAGTAATATTAGAGGCACTTTAAGTAATCTTTTGAAATGAAAACATAATTTTCTTTAAGATGTTTTTGCTAGAAGCAATGTGGTTACATATTGACATATAAGTAACTAATTAAAAAAAGGCAAGTCCACTCAATCTATAACATTGCTTGATTAGTTTCCGATTAGATATTTCTAGGTCTCGTCCTATATTTTTTTCTAGATAGGAACTCTTCAAGCCATACTTGTCAACTGCGATGTAAGTTGTCAACAACACTCCTTATTTATAATGTAAATATTCATTATAATTTGCTACCAGTTTATTGTTGGCGGCGTCTGTTTCAATTTGAAGACACCTAAGAAGTTATTTCAACTATAAAAATATAGTTATAGCAACAATGATAACTTATTATTTAAATTACAAATACTAAAATAATTAAAGCATTATAATATTATAAAAATTTATAAATTAAAAATTATTATATAGGTTACTCATATGAATCATTTCTTCCATTTGTACTATAAGCATTATTTTGCTATGCCTCAGTCGCATTATCTTTACTAGCTGCATGTCTTCAGTTCTTTTTAATCAATTGTCAAGATATCATTGTAAAGGCGCGTCACACTTGATAACGTATCGGTGTACGAAATACTTGCAAAAATAAATATTACACGTCAATTTAGTGCTTGGTAGTTTTCCGTAATTTAGTTTTCCTCACGTCATGTGATTTACATATGTAATTATTTTTCTTTTACTTTATTATTCTCAGTTATGAGCAACTTGTGGTTAAAAATATACGTTTACTTTACTTTAAGTACTTTTTTTCACTGTAACTGTCAGTAAGAAAGGTCCTCTTGTGAAGGCACTCTATCCTCCATTTTCTGCCCAAAATCAAGACATAACATGTAGAACCCATAACCATTATTTGCCTGGCTTTTCAGTCAAACGTCACTAGGTACTTCCTATGGTATATTATCAATAATAATGTTAATTTTCAACACGTATTATTACGGACATCAATTGAATAGTGGTTTTTGAGAAGTGAAGAGTAGTTCAGCTGAATAGATACATTTCTGCACGTAACGGGGGTCAAAGCACCTCTTTAGTATGGATCCTATTCACCCGAGACTAATTAATGTTACTGTCTCTCTCATATGATTATATGAATACAAAGGACTCCGGATACACGGCAGGCCAACCATTGAATTGACTACAAAATAGATGTTCCGCAAGTGAAATAATAATTTACCCACGTTTTCATTTTGACACATTATTTAACATTATTCAAAGTTTAATTTCAAATATATTAACAGTCAATTTCAATCTCAAATACGGATATAGTTTTAAATTTTATATAATTTTCAAACGATAACTGTAATTTTATTTCCTTATAATTAATTACTTTTGCATACTTTCAATTAGATATGTTACGAAATATGGTAATTATGTAATAACATTTCCTAAGTGTCATGTCAATATCAGTTCCCTGTTATCAGTTTCAAGAAGTGCATTAGTAGAATACGTGTATTGCTGGTATATTAAATAAAACCATACCAAAAATTTGCAACTACTGGTACATCACAGCTTAAGGTAAATATTAGAAGAACTCTATTATACTTTTTAAATTTACTATAAAAAAAATGAGACATCAGACGACGAGGCCTTGGTGCATTGTGTCCGTAAACCGCGATGATTGTAGTATCGATACCCACTTGGCCCACTCAGGAGAATTATTATATTTAAATTTTAATTTTTCGGTCTGATATCCTACTCAACAACTCAACTTTTGATTTCGAGCCTAAAGTGGACGCAGTGCCTGAACACTAGGTTCTTTAGCTAACATGAAGCTGTTTATTTTCATGTCACATCGCTTATACAAATTATTAAAATTAAGCTATTCTTTTTATTCTTTAGAATGAGTAATGTTCGTAAAGAAGAGCGAGAAGAGAGTCGTAGCTATACATACATTTAACTGCCATCCAGGCAGTTACTTTAGAAAACATTGTTTAAGTACATCATAAAGGTTTTCTTTGTTCGTTATATTAAACATACCGACGTCAGACAAATCTCACGAGAACTTTTGTTCGAAGCCAGCACGGGTAAGGTTTTTAAATAAAAGTGGCGCCTCTTATGTTTGCCTGGAAGGGACTTAACTGTTGCCTTTTACAGGTAAGCTATTTAAATTAGTAATACAAAACCTTGAACGTACAGAAAATACTCGTGAAATTTGTCAACGATAATTGTTAAAAACCATTTGGGTAAAGCAATAAAAAATCGTAATATATTATAATTTTAATATCAATAAAATATCAGATATTCCTGAGTGTATAATTTAAGTTAATACTTACTTATTTTTTGCAAAATATGACTATTTAAATAGGTACATAATTCAGCGGATTTTGGTTTTACCGTCCCAAATATTATTATTGCTTTAAGTTAAGTCAACATTATTCTATTATATTCTCCTAGACAAAGTATAGTTTACCTATTTTCTAGAAACCATTGAACACTGAAGCTGATGTGAAAGCCTAGAACAATGTACTTTCGCCGCTGTATTTGCATGCAAATGATACAGTGCTCATACTTCCTTCACACGAAAAGGCTATTCCGGGCCTACCTTAACATATTATGTACTCGTATGCAGTGATGTGTTTTTTGTTCATGTTTTTTCTTCATACGGTTTAAAGTAGAATAAATTTTGCATTGCTTGTTAAATTTAAAAATATGTTTAATAAACTTTATTTATTTTTAGCTATATAAATACTTTACGATACTCATCGATCTTGATTTTGAACAAAATAAAATTCTTTCTTAGGAAAAGAATTGGGTAACAGTGGCGGGGTGCGACATTTTTGCAGAAGAAAAATTTTATAATGACATAGAACAAAACCCTCCTTCAAGGCCCTAGAGTCTCAGGACGAACAATATACAAATGGCCAATCCTAATATTATTTCATTATAGTTACCAGCCGTAGTAACATTTTATAGAATATAGACAATACCTAATATTAATTTCACATAGATACAACCACGAACATTCGCTAGTTTATCAAGAATATTAACATCAAAAGATATTATGAGTCACATCCTCTACTATGACACATAATATTTCCGCTTGAGGTAAAATAGATTATGAATTTACATACTGGAGAAAAAATAAAGCGTTTGTAAGGAAATAGAAACTTACGTATGTTTAGCAGATAAATATTTAACGTACCTAGAACGTACTTCTATGCTAGAATTTAAGGAAAAAAGATCTGTTCTCTGCCATAACTCCTAAGCAACCACTAATTTTACATACATATACATCTGAACAGTCACAGAATTTTGTTACCTATACTTTATTAAAAATATCAATATAGAGATTTGAAATTCTCAATACAAAAATTCTTTACAAGAATTTGGCAATTTTCGGTAACTTACAAGTAATTAGAGCTCGTTTTAAAATAAAAACCGGTCTGCTCTACATTTTGAAGGTAAAATGTTACATGTAATCTTGAAATACAACTCTATTGTGGGCACGCATCGCGTCTTTTGTTTAGGAAAGGAAGGTAACTGCTAGTTTTATGTCTATAACATTTTAACTGACTGGTTTACAAATAGCTTATTTTTTACGCATAATATGTGTCGACCAGAAATATCAAGTGTCAAGAATCGAACCTACAATTATCACATACATTTAACTGATCTGAAATGGCATTACAGCCAATTTTTTTTTTAAATATAAACATTGATGCATGTATGTATGACGATACAAAGAAAGATTATTTTTGTTTAGCCAAAAGCTAACATTCTTCATCAAAGTAATTAAATTGAACAGGTGTTTTTATACATATAAGAATACTCCTTTTGTAGTATGTAACATATCACAATAATTAAAGAACAATGAATATCGTTAAAAATATTATTAAATTAAATTTTATTTTCATACCTGACTGTCATGTAGTTGTTAATTTAACAGTAATTTACTTTAACTTTAAAAAATCCTTTGTATTTAATAACAATGTTTAACAGGATGTAGTTTCCAATATTGAGATCGATTGCAACACGCTTACATTTTCGACAAGATAATATCAGGAAGGTGTAGCGAGCAACCTACGCGGCATATAATTGATTGCAACCATTTAGCGTTTTGGCAAGATATCTTTTATTTATTTAAAAAGTAACCTCAAATATTAAAGACAATAGTCTTAACATTAATTGTGTAAGTATTATAATTTTATGCGAATAATTTAAATAAGTATCCAAGATATATTCAAACTATAATTAAATTTTATTATGAACATTATTATTTAAATAAAAACTTATTTTATAAATTAATTAAAAACGAAAACTGGCAACACATATTTGAACAACGTTATTATAAAACCTTGGGGACAATCATGTCACTGTAATACCATCAACTGCATTCCATCATAATTTAAAACATATGGAGTCTTTTTAACGTGGCCAGGTGACTATAAAAAAACAAATGCACACGATAGTTGGACTCTAAGCAACCAGCTGTATCTTGGCAGCTGCTTCAACTCTTTGTACCTACCACGAAATATATAAAAAATAAACGAGCGATTACCTTTTAGAAAAGGTTCCTTGGTTTGGAATAATACTTTTTTTTAATGTTGCCCCGTCAGCGGCCATTATGGCCGGTGCGTTTGATTCGAAACGATGTCCGATAAAGAAAAATAAGTACTTGTTCTGTGGTATTTTAATTGCTTTGGGCTGACAATGGTGTTGCTATCATATTTCGATGTAAAAATTTGAAATTATCTATTGAAAAATTTAAAATATTGAAAAAAGTTAGTTACTAAATACTTGATACGAACTCTTTGTTATTTATTAAAGAAACATTAAAAAGAGAAATCTTTAATTTAAATACAATTAAAAATATACAAATAAGCAATAGTCTATATCTAAACTGTATAGAAATATGTACGGAACCAGCTCATAAATTTACCTCATGTAGGTCACATACTTTCTGTTAAAGACAAAGGAGGAAGTTATATCACTTTAAATAATACGGTACCTACATTTGAATACGATCATGATAAATTTTTAAGAATTTAATTTAAATAAGTCTAGCTACGTTACATAATTTTTTATTATTATAATATTTATATTAGAAAAAAAAATGATATTTTATATGCGTCATATTTATTTATAGCTTTATATATAAAAAAATACACTGTAAAAAAAGTTTAATGAAACTACTTTTTTAAACGAGATATGCAGGTAACTTGTTACCATATCACTAATGTGGACGACCTATTCAACAAATTATGCAAGTAGCTAATGAGTCTAATCGCTACGTATTGCAAGCTTAATTACCAGAAAAGAAATCGCTATATTACTTCGTGTAGAAAATTATTATATTTAAAGAATTTTTGCTTAATTAGTAGCGTTTTGCTTACAGACATTATGTAAGATCGATAGACGCTTGCTATTTACATACCATTCAGTACGACTTTCTTATATCTTTTTAAATAATTATATTCTATAATACGACTGCATCATAAAAATAAAATATATATTCGAATTTACAATAATTATATAAATACAGCTTCTCTTGTATTTGTATCTATATATCAATCGCAGTAATAAAATATTGCAAAGCTATAAATAGATGATATAATATTTTCATACGATGAATGGCTTCGTCTTGTCAGGATTACCAGGATGTCGAAAAATGCTTTAAATCGAATACCTTTTAGTGAGAAATTACTTTATACTTATCTAATTTTAGATAAAGCAATATCCTGAACATAATATATCTACGTGTATATTTTTTTTTGATTCATGCTTAAAAATCCATATGATTGAAATTTTCAATAGGACTTTATAAATCAAAGGGCGTGTGATGTAATCAATTTTATTGAATATTTGACTACTTTCACACGAGTATTATGAGATGTAAGCATTTTGTGATTTGGAGAAAGCGTGATTCATATCGACGAGTAGTTTAGGATGGGCATCCACCCGATGTAATGGAGTCACGAATAGTGCCATGTAAGAATATCTTAGATACTGAGTTTTATATTTTAAAATATGGCATATATTTTAAAACTATTTAAAAGTTATTTACAATTTAATTTTCAAAATACTAAACAAAATCTTTTATAATAAAAATTAATTATTAATAGTAGTATAGTAGAACTGGCGAGGCATTACATTCAATGTAATCATCGATGCATACTAAATAATCGACTCAGGTTTTCTCTATAAGATTCTTAACCTATTTATAGAGTGTTGCTTGTTAAAAATATTAAAAGAAATTATGCTAATCATATTGAAATACTTTTAAGGACTTTTGTTTACAAAACTGCTGTGCCTTTATTATCAAAATTTTTAAATGGAATGACTTAAAATCTTCATTTTTTTGTTTGAGATTAACACTCTAAATTATTATAAAAAACATTATATTACATTTATACGTAATTGCATACGATTCTGAAAGAAATAAACGTTAAAATGTCTGTCAAAAAGAAAAAAAAAACTTTTATGACCTATAAATTTTCAATGTGTTTAACAAAACTTTAATGCAAGGCAATTCTGCCGATTTCTAATACAGTATTTTTCAATCTAAATATATTTAATTATTTCTCTCACGGCCGTTATCTAGCTCAACAAAATAAATCTATGATCGTATTGCATAATAAAAAGCATGCGGGCTGTCCGTCTGTCTGCTTCACCGTTATCTTAATACCCTGCATACGTATTACGTATTACAAAATTATGTACTCCCTTACGAGACTGTTGTGGATATATGAAAACATAGATTAGATGATGGATATTATATTTTGAAATAATATACATAGGTTTGTGTATATTGAGATGTACACATTTTCTTAATAATCTTCACATAAAGTTCACCAGTGTTCGTTTTATCATTATTATGTGGTTGTTATTTGAATTTTTAAAACTTTATCAAAATGTTTATTCATATTTATTTTATATTGGGCCGGATAGAATAATACCTACTATATTTTATTTCATGGTACGATTTTATTGTATCACATTTTTATTATTACATGTTTTTTTGTAGCTGTCGTGGTTAAACTTAAGTAACTTAATTAGATTAAAAATGATGAAAGGTTTAATTTAAAATCTCTAATAATATCGTCATATCACTTTTCGAAACTTAAGGTCTATAAATATTTGTATATAAACTATAAGCTTTTTAAGTTAAAAATTTCCTTATACAATTTAAAACTGTTATCGTTCTAACTTAACAAGAATAAGGCTTTTCTGGCTTTAATAATGTTAAAATATGGAGGTATCTAAACCTTCGTAGCTCATCAACGTGTCGTATGCCTTGTATACAGCCGGACAAACCAGTTCACGAACACGTGCGTTCTGATCGTGACTTCCATGTTATTTCATTTGTATGGGCCGAGATATTTTGTTACTATTTAGGCTTAGGGATGATTTATTACTAGGTCCCTAGCAACGTACAAGCACCTAGTGTTTCCAACGGTCAGTGAACTTTGACTTTTGTCACTTGTAAGTTGTGTTACATATGTTGTATATAAGTTGTAATACATGTTCGTGATATTGCAATCTTTTAATATGAATTTTTCGAAAAAGAAAGTGACATATGTTTACCCTTGGTTGTCAACTATATTTATGGGAAAATACATTACAATCGGTCAAGCAGCTCAGCTTAACCATATAAATTTTGAAACTCCTATTCAACCCTTTCGTGGTTAATTTTTAAAACAAAAGATAGCCTATGTTTAACCTACTTCATCTTTAACTATTTTCATTCTGAATTTCATCCAAATTGGACCGGTAGATAAACCGTAAAATCGTAACAGATAGACTTTTTTTAAGAATATTTACTTATGGACACCAAATATTGAATAACATTAGAAATAAATAACCCCAAAAAAATAAATAAACATATCTTCAAATAATACATGTGTACACTACACACAACACTGTATACTTTTCATTTGAATCAGGTCACATACACTTACGGTATTCGATATGTCTATGGACTATGGAGTGAGAGACGGGCATACCGTTTTAGTTAAATGGGTTAAATTGCTTAATGCCGGGGTCCCGGGTTCACGCGTTATCTATTGAAAACTGTGATGAAAGTATAATAAAATGAATGTATAATGATAACATTTAGTATTTATTGCATCAGATTTAATATTAATATTCAAACTCTGATTTTTAATGGCGATTTATCAAATATTAATGCTTTTTCTATATTATTCACTTTAAAAAAATATACACAGAGCTAATAAACATTGAATTAATTTCAATTTAAGTAGTAAAACGTTTATCTTCTCCACGATTAGTACGTTTCTTTTCTTAATATAGACTGCTTATTTTCGATAATTCCAAATGAAATTTCATTACGAGCAATTAAGTATATGATGCATAATAACTGATAATTTACATATCAAATGCCATCGGAACTGGTTGCAATCCAAATTTATGTCATAAATACCCGAAATTACGTTTACCGCAAAAAGATACGCGGTAATCATTAGTGCTCAGATCTTGACTTTCACACAAATTGAGACCTTAATCTTAAGTTGTTTCAAATGTCGTGTATAAAACGATCCCACTTTATACTGATGATTCCTTAGCAATTAGACACACTGCACCTGCTTGAAATTATACACATGCATAGCTTAAACGAGACCTGTTCTTAAAAAGTTATTCAGCTCCGATCTCATGAATAAAGCATCTAGAGAACAGGTGTCTTGAAAAATTACATAAATCCATAACATGTTTTTTCTACTTAATCTGTTCTGACGGTTAGATTTTTTTAGCTGTCCATCTAATTGTATGATCCATTTTAACATTTCGGATGCCTAAATGTGATGACGGTTGAAACAAGACACAAATAATAACTTAATGTGAGTTACATTACTGTTGCACGACTATTAAATACAGTATGTAATATATCATTTAATATATCTTAGATACTTTAAGAGACTTGCTACGGCTTCCGTGGCCGTAGTTAGATAAGCGTTTGACTGAAATGATGGCTGTGGGTTCGATTCCCACTCGGAGGAATGCTTATATTGTGTTTCATTTCTCCTTCTCGTACATAAGAACCTAGCGCGGCGTTAAGTTCTGCACTTGACACGTAATGTGTCCATTTCGGGCGAAAGGTGGGGAACAGAGTGAGTACATTTTACTATACTACTATTCGAGTAGCGTGAAAAGGTTGGGACTATTAAAATTTTAATTTATACAAATTTAAATTCGACGAAACTATGAATATTATAATGGCCATTACGCTTTAACTAGAACTTTCAACGTAACAACAATATTACAACCCTAATTAAAGATAATAATTTCCAAAAATCATCAAAATATTTAACATAAAGTTTCTCTTAAACTCGAATATAAACAATATACCTAAGGTTTGATACGTTAACTAGCACATAAATTATGGTAGTGTTATATCGTGAAGTAACGTTGATATCAAAGCGTGCCGGTGTGAGGATACCATTCCTATAGCTGCATGGCTGCATGTTCCCTGCATTCTTGGCACCGACATGAATAAGAAGAGCTTATTTAAGTTTTCAATGCGATCCTTTGATGAGAAGAGTTCGCCAAATAAAATTAGTTTTAACAATGTCTTCTTTAACTAGTCACAGTAGATTAAATTAGACAAGTTAAGGTAGGTATTTTTATTATATGTTAATTGACATATTATTTGGTAACTAAACATTTATTTTCAAATATGACAATTTCGTCCATAATTGTTAGCCTCGACACAGAAAAACCAGAGCATTATTTCTGGACTATGTACTGTTAGCGCTACATATATTTTGAATTTATAAGAAGTCAAATACTGTAGGGTATTAATATATGAGTTTAGTACAAAAATAAATTATAAAGAGTTTCTAATATAAATACAATTATTTCGAATATAAATCATGTTTGCACAATATGGACTATTTTTTTGAGCTTCACGCTGTATCCCGCATACAGCAGGGTAGGCAAAAGGAACTAGTGTTAAGAACACTCCGTTCCCCACTTTCCGCCAATTCGGAGGTAACTTAGGCGGAACTTGACGCGGCGCTACATCTCTGATGCCAGAGAGAAGGAAGTGGAAATATTAAATATTTCCACTCTCGAGTGGGAATCGAACCCACAACCAGTCGTTTTCAGTTCACCCGTTCCTGCCACTGCGCTACGACTGGCCAATATGGAGTATATTATTATATCATCTTTATATGTGTGTAGGTATGTTTAGTTAATTTCAATATGAATAAGTTTTCGCAAACCAACAGTGACTGTCACTTTTGAGATGTAATGGTAAAGGTTGTTTGTACTTCGTGTGGTCGATTGCAACATACTTGCATTGCAGCTGTAAAAACTACACTTTCTTTCTTTCCCCGGTTATTAAAATTAAACAATATCATAAATGTTTATGTTTGTATACACATTACGTTCGTTTAATTCGGTTTAAAACATTCCAATGGATATGTAATTCTATTAATTGCACAGCTAGCTGATATATAGATCTTCATTTTTTTAAATAAGTATAATCATCTTTTTATTCGTTTTGAAAAGCTTTCCAAGACCTAATTCCTTGTCCTATGTTAATATTTCTATATTTTGATTCTGAGATATATCTCAGAATTTCAAAAAATATATCTGAATATATTCATAGCAAAACTTTTATCTCTCTCTTTCTAGTGGGTTTGAAGATGATGTCTACTCCAAAAGGTCTCTACCAGAGATTGCTATTAGCAATAACACCGCCTTCGCACGCTCTGTGTTAACTTATGAATCCTTGTGTGGGCACAAAATTTGGTATTGGTATTGACTTTGATTACTATGAAATACTTCTATCTTCGTCTTTCTCCTCGTTCAAGATTAAAACCAAAATTTCTTTCATCTCATTTAAAAAATCATAAATATATAAGTAAAACATTAACATAAAACATAAACTGTAAATTACTAAAAATATATGAGAAAGGCGTGCTACTCAGACAATTTCATTAAAACCTGATCTTAATAATCATATGGCATTTATATCAATTGATTTATTCATTAATGCCCTGATAAGTGTTAAATGCATATCTTAAGATTTTTTCTTTTCCTTACTTACCTTATTTGGAAATTCGAAGTATGTCGACCTCTCTTGATTCACTAAAACGATGATTGCGAAAAAGATATTTTATTAAACATTAAGTACTTGTTGCTTTATTTTTTTAGCTTCACGCTGTATCCCGCACACAGCAGGGTAGGCAGAGGAACCTAGTGTTAAGACACTCCGTTCCCCACTTTCCACCGAATTCGGAGGCTTGCGTGTTAAGTGGCGGACTAACGCCGCGCTTAATACTTACCTCGACACCAGAGCAAGGACAATGGAAATATTAAATATTTCCACTCCTCGAGTGGGAATTGAACCCACAACCAGTCGCTTACAGTCACACGCTTGTGCCACTGGGCCACGACTGGCCACAAGTTGCTTTATTTAAATAAAAAACGTGGTAGATTATGTTGGTTAACTACATTTCTAGTTAAATTTAATATGAATTAACTTTAGGATAGATTTTTTTATATATATTTATAACATATATGCCAAAATATATATTTATAACAAAATAATTAAAGATATTTTTCTAGTGGTCATGTTGTATTAACAAAGTGTTTTTTTTTTTTTACAATTTAATTTACACTACTACGGACATAAGGTCTGTACCTTTTTTTTAAATAATCTTTTTCTTTTTATATATAAATTCCTTTTGGATTACAATATCAGAGCTTAAAAAACTAAGTTTATTAAATATACCATAAGAGAGTCCAGTTTTTTCTTAGTTATTAAATGTAACTTATATGTATTACAAAGTATTAATATGACTTACTATGACTATCTTTAACATATTTCTTAACATTAATTGATATTATATTTCTTTTAATATATTTTATAACAAAGTGTTAAAATCATTTGAATCAAGCAATCTTCATATACTTTTAAGGATAATCACATGCCATGCTCGAGAACAAAACTGTTCCACCGTGTGTTTATTTTGGGTGACAACTCTTTGTGGTTTCTTTGTTTTGACTCATTACTCATTATCCTAAGCAAGTCGTTGCCGATTTGGGTGGAAAATAAGAGCAAAATGTTATGGCGCCAATACGGCGTTTTATGTATTCCGTAGAGCGTCGAGTGTTTCAACGAGTTAATTTATTTATAATTTCTCTTGCAAGTTACTGTTATTCAAGTCATTGCCATTCTTATTGAAATGTGTGTGTTGTTTTTTAAAAATAGCAAAAATAATGATTTCTTTTGTTATATTGTATGTAACTACGAGGTTAAAGTTAAAATATATGTTAAAAAAAATAATACATTGATGAAATATGGATATTGGACAGATCTTGCCTTTACAGTGCGTCTAGATAATTTTAAATAAATGAATTTAAAATATCTAGATTTCTAAAGAACTGTTACTATAGAATTTAAATAGTATGCCTTGGTTTTTAATTCGAATACTTACGATACAATAGTCGGTAATATCAATAATTTGAATTGTCTCATGTTATACCGCAAAAGATTCACATTTAGTAGGTCACTTAATTTACTTGGATAATCGTCGCCCTGTTATGACTCTATTGGTTAATTATTTGCGGCATAGTTATTTTGGTCGCACAATACAGTGACGAATTTGTCAGTTCAGCCTTTGTTTTTATATCTTTTCCATTTATTTTGTTCTGTGGTTTAGTTTTCTTAATGTGATGTTTAAAACAATGAAAATCTATTATTAGAGTGATTTACTTAATATTAAATGTGTTCTTGGAAATTAAGAATTTGAAATAACAGACCAGTTGAAAACTAAAATCTGAAATGTATAAAAGAAATTGTTAGTTATTGATGATAACATTTTAATAAATTTTCTTTACTAAAAACTTTCCTTTTAATGTAAAACAAACTAAAATCCTTCATGGGTAGTAAAGACACTATCAAAGATGCCGTCTATAGTATATAACACCGTCGAAGTATAAGTAACTCATATAAACTTCACTGTATTAATGAATTAGCCTAATAGTCATAAAATAATGTAAAAACCATTAGAACAATTTCTAGAAATAACATTGAACACGCTTATCAGAATCTTATCTTCAAGTTATTGTGTCGATATGTGCATCAAGTGATCTGATATTAGTAATCATTCGTTAACCATTGATATTTAAATTTAATACAACTACAAGTTAGAAGTGTCATTGAAAGATTTTAGGTGTAATTTTTGAAATAAATTATTAATTTATTTGTTAAGATGTATTGTTTAAAATTATTTATATTTTATCGTATTAGGAATCAAAAAAATGTCTGACTTCCTCTCCCTTTCATAATCCTGTTGGCTTAATATTTTAGTACGTACTCGAATGGTATAAGAGCACATAAAAACTTTTCTCTTTATGTCACTAAGCTTAAAAGTTTTAGTAATGCCTAAAAGCTTTTTATATAGTTAGAGTCCTCAATTTAAAATGTTACAGCAATTTTTTAGTTCAATTACTTAGTAAAAAATAAGAACAAAATGTAACCTAATGTAGGTTTTCTCTTTCAGCCCAGCTATGCGGGATAAAGTAAGAAGCTGACTTTCTGATTTTATTTTAAAAAATATAAAAACAACATCTTTTTATTCCTTTATTTTAGTATTATTCATTAATCCAATATTTTTTATTGCAAGTCACAGGGAGTTGCACAATTGTAAGTAAATATTATTATTCGTTTGTATAAAATGTTTGTACAATATTTTAATAAGACAAACAAAATTTGAACATATAACCTAATTGGCTAGCGGTTGGACCGTTCTCAAGCGACACGTTGTCAAATCCTATCTGACGTTTAAATTTTATATATGAATGACTTTTAAATTATTTTTTCAATTAAAATAACTCTGTCTATATTAAGTTTTATCTTTGTACACTCTAAATAAGCCAACATGTGTTATTCATATTATTTTCCGCGTTGTTACGAACTTTAAAGTTACACAAGCGCCATGTATATGTCATTTTCAATCGTGTCTAAGTTTGCCAGTTGTGACTGTGAATTAGCAGAAGTAAATGAGTCACTGCGACGATTATAAGTAGCGGTTGCAACCTGTTGCATAAGAGAATAAATAGAAAACGATCACTGTGCTCTATAGCACAATAATTATAGAGAAATGAGGAAATAAACACTGTACTGGGGCCAGTCGTGGCGCAGTGGCACAAGCGTGTGATTGTAAACGATTGGTTGTGGGTTCGATTCCCATTCGAGCTGTGGAAATATTTAATATTTCCATTTTCTTCGCTCTGGTGTCGAGGCAAAGCGCGGCGTTAAGTACCGCCATTAAACACACGATGCCTCCGAATTCAGCGGAAAGTGGGGAACTGAGTGTCATACCAGGAGGTTCCCTCTGCCTACCTTGCTGCTTGCGGGATACAGCTTGAAGCTAAAAAAACACTATACAAGGAAAAAATCGTATAACGAAATTACTTAAATTGTTCGTCATAATTTCGAATTACTTAATTTGCATCAAATTACACTACGGATTTTTTTTCGAGGCGTAGCAGCTATCCGTAACACAGTGTCTGTTACTCGGAGGGACGGTTATATTTCATTTTCCTATTCTAATAAGACATAGCGCGGCGTTACGTTCCGCCTCTCAACATGCAGTATCATGAATTTAGATGAAAACGGAGAACGGAGGGCCATAACATTAGATTCTCTTTGTCTACCCAGCTAAGCTGTTATTAATGTTTTATTTTTAAAAAAATATATGATGCTGTGCCTTGTATAATTATAAAATTTAATGATACACAAATAGATATAATAATCAAGTTCAAATAACACGTAACGTATCGAATTACTATCAAAATCAAGGGCAGTAACGCGAGGCTGGTCAGTTAGTCTTAGTTTCCTAATACAGTCTCACTTGAGTTGTCTGCCAAATGATAGGAACGAGAACGCCACCGTTTGTTTAGAGGACAAGTTTATATTTCATTGATACTATTTCAAGGTTTTTTATTCTTACAAAGTTAGAATGTATTAATTTAAATGTCAGTAAAAAAAATATGAAAGTAAAATATATATTTGTAAGTTCAAGAAGTAAGCAATGGAAATTGACACAGAATAAAATTGCGTTATAATTGAAAGTTTTTTAGTTCGCTTTCTACTGTATTTTAGTCTATACAATTTTATGATCTAGACATTTCATATTACACAAATTCAAATTCGACTTCGACTAATAGACAAAAAATAACAAAGGATAGATTGTAAAAAAATACAGTAACTAACCAACAACTAACCAAAAAGCAATGTTTATGTAATTATGTATCTATTTATTGATTCGACAGGCCAACAATACAAATATTTTATAATAAACAATAATATGAGTGTGTATGTTCCATTTCTGAAACTTGTTTCGTTATTTAACTCCAACAGCATGAAGTGTGGTTTTATAAACTTAATTTTAAAATTTCTTATCTAACTGTAAGTAAAACTTAATAAAGCTCAAAACACTTGAACTCATTTCTTTAATGACTTTACCGATATGACTAACTGTTTATATAACTTAAAATGCAAAACCACATAAACATTTTATCATATGCAATCAAAAAATAAAGTGGAATGTTTTAAGCATTCTCATACTTGCTTAATAGTTTAGGTTAGAAATTGAATAACGCGCTACATAATGAAGAATAACGTAAGCCTTAAGTGTGCCAAAAGTTATATCTTACTTCGATTACTCAATCTTATTCATTAGTTTACTAAAAACAATCTTGTGTCAACTTCAGATATGCCTCGCCGAATACAATGTTTGTGGATTTGAATTCCACTCGATAAAATGTTTTTTTTCATTGGATTTCTCGTTTTATTCCTTGTGGGGCAGAAAATGTTATTATTTAAAATCGTAATCGATTTTTTTAAATAGGACGTTACATGCTTTATTTTTAGAACCTCGTAAAGTTTACCACGTTTATTTATAAGTTTTTCTCATAATAATTTGTTTAGGACTATTCGGCGTTATGTTGCGTTACAACATGTAAAATTGGTGGAAGGTGCAGATGCAGAAACAAATAGGTACCATAGACAAAGAAAACATATGAAAGTAACAAAATATAGTGCTTTGACATTAAACCAGAGTACCATAAATAAGATGTAAAGGATTTTCAATTTCTTAATATAACTGATCAGCACGTGGGAGTGGCGGTATTGAATTGTTTCTGATCATGAGTGCATCAATATTACTACCATATTATGTAATTTTGTACGTGTTAAGTATTATTATTGGTACTTCAAGTATTTTGTATCAGAAAATTTTATTGCCTCAAACAAAAAACATCTTTACTTGCCGCCAAAGAAAATATATCTACCTAATACCTAAATACATTTGTAAGAAAACCAGTTACATGTTTTTAATTGCTCGGCCAGTTACTATGCAAAATCATCGAAGGCCAAAATAAAAGTACTATCGTAAAATCCATTAAAAACATATTAAATATGAGTCGCCGTAACTAATTAGGAGTAGGACAAAAAATAATTGTTCGGTACGTTGATAGCTTAGTAATTTTGACATACGTCACTGGCGGACGTGACGTGAGTTAAGTATGTATAAGCTTTTTAAGCGTGACTTAAGCCGCAACGGATTTTGTAATTGTTAAGACTTCTGTATCATACGCTGTGTTGATAGAAACATTGCCAATTGTTTTGACTATTTTAATTATTTTTTTACTTATTTAATTATAAATATTTAAAAAAATATAAGTGAAAGTACTTTTGTATGAATGTATTGAATGTTTGGGCCAGTCGTGGCGCAGTGGCACAAACGTGTGACTGTAAACGACTGGGTTGTGGGTTCGATTCCCACTCGAGGAGTGGAAATATTTAGTATTTCCATTTGCTTCGCTCTGGTGTCGAGGTAAAGCACGGCGTCAAGTTCCGTCCCGCAATGTGTGATACAGCGTGAATAAAACTTATATGTAAATGACTGAATAACGTCAAAATTAAGTTAGTGTATTTTTTACGTACTGGTACACTAAAGAGTTAACTAAGTCTGATAAGTTTATTCACCTTTGTTTGTGTTATATAGATAGAAACAACTGACTGTAGTCTGTAATGATAAATAGTGGATTTACCAACCCACCAGTATTATTTACTAGGTAGAGATAGCAGTACAAAATTATGTTTTGAAAATATTATATTGTTGCTCAGCACCGTTTCTTTAAGAAAAGGTTATTTTTACAACATCTTGCTGTTGACAAAGGTCATTAAGTATCCTTTGAGTACGCTTGCATTCACACCGTCATTCTCAACAAGTTTATAATGGAGGAAAAAGTTCCACAATTTATTATTTCCGAGTTTACAAAATTGTGCCATAGAATTTAGGTCAATATTTTCACTAAACATTCTTGGAAATAATGTTAAAGCAAACATTTGGATGAATGAATTTATTTTTCTTTGAATCAATTAAGTAAATTTAACAAGTATCTACGTATACAAAAACATCACATTTATTTAACATAAATATTTCCAACGAATGGACGGACGAATAGTTGGAACATCATAGATTTTTATTTCTTATGAATTCTCCCTATGGTGAACAATAATGTGAAACATGTATATTATGGTATGGTTTAAAACGAAAGTTATGCTTCAAATCCATTTTCGTTAAATACTACAAAAGAAAAACAAAGTGTTTTGCCACTAGTTTAGTTTTTTTCCTACTAGAATATCTAAAGATACTCGCGACACCCATGACACAAGAAACCTTATACGTAAGACAGAAATAAAGTATCATAAACACTTAAGTAACATGAATATTAAAAAAATCACTCAAAAGTGTAATAAAAACGAAATTTAACACTCAAAGCGTACGACATTTCATACAGTGTCAAGCATATTAAATTCATATTGAATACTTCGCTAAGAAGGATGCCTTGTATGGAGTGTTTGCGATATTGTCGAGTCGGTCGCGAGGGGAATCGCCAATAAGTTGATCCTTAAATGCGTTTCGAATGAATGATTAATGTAGGGATTACTTTTGGAACTGAACGTATTCGTACTAAGTGCGTAATAATATATTAATGATACGTTACGCTGTGACGTCGTCACCTCTGAACTTGAGATTTCCCAGAATGAGATGATTTCTAAGGAATATGAATGTACACATTTGTTTTCCCTTATTTAATCAGTGGCCAGTCGTGGCCCAGTGGCACAAGCGTGTGACTGTAAACGACTGGTTGTGGGTTCGATTCCCACTCGAGGAGTGGAATATATATTTCCATTTTCTTCGCTCTGGTGTCGAGGTAAAGCGCGGCGTTAAGTTCCGCCACTTAACACGCAAGCCTCCGAATTCGGCGGAAAGTGGGGAACGGAGTGTCTTAACACTAGGTTCCCACTGCTTACCCTGCTGTGTGCGGGATACAGGGTGAAGCTATTTGTTTTCCCTTATTTAATGCTACGTCTAGTATCATTTTTAGCAGCGTAGTTATAGATAAGCCTAGAGTCGAGACACTATTTTCTACTTTTCACCCTAATAGAGGTCCACTTTTTTAATTAATTTAATTAATCGCAACACATTTTTTAAAATCCAAAATTATATTCCACGCTTTAAAAGAAGCTAAATAAATCGAATTTGAACATACGAGATCCTATGTTATTGTTAAACGTTATGTTGTTAACATATGATCTGCTACATTTGATTTTGAACATAATCCAAGTTACGACTAAGAATGATAGCTAATTATTGGATATCATATAAAAACGATACTAAAATGGCCGTCGTAACATTAAACTTATAAATTAATAAGAATCGGCTTAACGAGAACAAATGAAATTAGTATTTGGCAATTTTATTTATCACATGAAGCGAGTCACTCTGTCTGTATAAATTACACGAAGTGATATTCAGTTTGGTGTAAAATTTTCTCATTATGATTTATATTGAATATTTTAAGCTCGATGCATAAAGAAATAAATATAAAGTGTGTCATGTATGTGACTCAGAGTTACTTGTGTTAAATAAAAAACTTAACGTGCCCATAATTTTTAGAAATGGCGGAAAACAAATTATTTTATGTGACATTAATATATTTATCAGATATAACAAATTGCATGGATGCGTAAGTCATTGAAATTTGTTTTATAGAAGACAGATTATGACATTTAATCAGTCCCTGTTTTATTATCAAAAATTAATTCGTTTCCTTTTTTTAACTTATAAACAGAAACATTATTTGTTTAATGAATATTTATTTTTTTAACTGAAGAAATTATTCCACGATTAGCGATTACAAAGTTTAATTGTGTTTTTTTTGTGAATTGATTTTATAAAGGGCCTATTCATTATAATATAAATATAATATAACAAAACGCTTCAAAATATAAGCTTATATAGGTATTTTTTAATAATATCTTATATGTATTTATTTTATGAGTGGCTAACTTATTGTGCTAAAGAACAAAATTAACGGAGTGTCTTAACACTAGGTTCCCTCTGCCTACCCTGCTGAGTACGGGATACATGCTACGGCATGAAGGTAAAAAAAGGACAAAATTAATAAATAAACATTTAAAAAGTGATCTTTCAATATATACAGTCTCCACAATTAAACGTGTGGTAGTATTAGTCGTAATCATGAACCGCTATATTTAGTGGTTGCATTTTTAAGGATTCAACCAGTTGCATACACTGACAATACTGAGCCAGTTATATTAACATTCCTTTAACTATTACAGATTTTAAAATGAATAATGTATAACTTCTTTCTTTAGGAATATATTTCAAGTCTTCGTAGTTTAATCTTAGATATTATTTTATTTTTAATTATATAGTACCTTGTTTAATAGAATTTTAGAAGAAAATTGTCGATAAGTAATATATGGTTAACAATGAATGATACCAAAAATTGACTACACCTACATTGTATTAGTCAACTGGTAGGTTGATTGCCGACACTGGCAGGCAAAAATAAATACATATTATAAAGGAGGGCAAAAAAGTAAAAGTGACTGTCTATGGTAAGATGGAACAGTAAAATATGTGCTTTTAGCTCTCGTGATATGAAACTGGGTTTTTTTTTAAAAATTGACAGCCAATGATCATTTATATCCTATGTACATGTATTTTTTTATTTGTTAATTATTAAAAAAAAATACGTACTGCACTTTTAACTACATTATAATTATTAACGCCGTGAATTCTTCACTGATGCCTGTTTAATGGAGATTGTAATAATAGGTGTGTGCTATTGATATTTCTTAGAATTACTATGACAGTGATAGAAGGTATCTTATCTACAAGGTTGTGATAAAACGCATTCAGTAACAGTGTGTCTTTTAAAATTGTATTTTGAGATTTCACTTTTCCTTAGTTTAAATTGGGCCACACAGTGTGTGGCTTGCTCTTATCCACGTGAGGCAGGAGCTTACGCTTATTAATGTGCCATTTCTAAACAAAGGCTTGTGCTCTACTTAGGCAAAGAGATATGAGTACGCTGTACATTTTCAAATTTGCAGATAGGTGTACTAGTTACTAGAGATTGATTGTACCAACAGTACTAACGGGAGCCTTATTTTTGTAGTAAAATGCTAAATATATAACTAAATATATAACTTAATTGAAAAATAAATACACTAGCTGATGTCCATACTTATTTTAAAGTATCCCGTTTACACATTTATTCTGTATATAAAAATAAAGATACGCAGACGCATAAAGATGGCTCTGGAATAAACTTCCCTTTTTATGTCATCATTAAAATTTATTAACATGTTTGAATCACTTTATTTCTTGATAATCTTGATTTAAAAATATTTATGAAACGGATAGGCCCACAGAGATCATATCAGGACTCTCTATATAGGTACATTTTGTTTTTATTAGCTTAGGCTTCTTCGTTTTTATCGAACCACTTCTTCTAGACAATAACTTTAATTAATTATCAAAATTCATGTTTAAATTATAATTTCATCCATGTTTAGATTAATAAGAAAATCTCTACTTTTAAATTATATTTTTACTTAAATTATATTCACTCAAAATGTTTTTTAATTTCTTGTGAACCACAAAGTGATAATAATTATCAGTACTTAAGTACATTAGGTAAAGGACTGAAAATAATATTATTTATCTGTGAGCTGGTTTTATTATCTATATATGGCGCCAACCAGTTTTTCTACAACAACACGCAACAACACAATGAACTTGAAAAGGTTGACTCAGAAGGTTACCTTATATTAATCTTACCTATGTACAAGAAATGGTACTATATTAATAAACATTTAGCACGATATACATAGAATAAAACAAAAGATTTCATTTAGTGTGTTAGTAACGAATTTATTGTCAAATATAATATATATTTTTACAAAATTTAAAAAATATATAAAGCAGATTATTTTTCGGCTCTAAATTATTTGAACCGCCCATATCTATAAAGTTTACAGGAATGTATGTACATACATTAATTTACATTAAGTAAAATATATTACATAATTTTCGTATACAGAAACAAAATAAGTACTTTAATATTAGAGTATGTAGGTAACAATTATCTTATCGTCGAAATTACTCAGACGTTGCTATCGTTAGGTATGCCCGAATAACCATATTTGGTTCATGGCACCAGAAAAGTTACACTAAGATGTCTAGACTGAAACTAATATGAAAGTACTTTAATATTAATAAATAAATATTATATGGTTCATTACATCTCAGTAATATGATCTTTTGTTTTCACGATTATTACACATTTTGAAATGAAACTATGTTTAACCGGATTAATCGCGTATATTATTGGTATTCGAAAATACATTTTTAGAAACCCGACGTTTCGAACACTTTACAGTAGTCCGTGGTCACAGGTAGACTGAGGTGGCATTCGTCTGTCAGTTGATACATTATTATATCAAACTACCGCCAACGATTTCTTAGTTGCCTCGCGTACTGCCCTGGATTCTTGCAGAATGAGCTGACTGTATCATGCCCTCTGGTGTGGTGATTTTGAGACTTCAAAGTTTTTAGAATTGGGTCCCAGGTGGTAGAAAGTTTCCAACCGTCTTCTCTATTGAAATTTGGATGTTTTTGTATTTCAATAGCCTCGCTGATCATTCTAGGGATATATCTATTTTCCCTAGCGAGGATATGTGGTTTATCAAACCTTATGTAATGGTTGGGCTTATCCGTAGCATGCTCACACACAGCTGACTTTGATGCACGCCCATTCTTGATATCGGAGATGTGTTCTTTCACCCTAGTACCAATGCTCCTCTTTGTTTGGCCAATGTAAGATAAGCCACAGTCACAGTCTAGTTTGTATACACCTGCACACTGTAAAGGAATATTACATTTAACTGGTCTCAAGAAGGCAACATCTTAAGAAGAGCTTCGATAAAAACTATATTTAAGCCTAACAAAAAAGTGAGCCAGTTCTTGAGACCAGTTAAATGTAATATTCCTTTACAGTGTGCAGGTGTATACAAACTAGACTGTGACTGTGGCTTATCTTACATTGGCCAAACAAAGAGGAGCATCGGTACTAGGGTGAAGGAACACATCTCCGATATCAAGAATGGGCGTGCATCAAAGTCAGCTGTGTGTGAGCATGCTACGGATAAGCCCAACCATTACATAAGGTTTGATAAACCTCATATCCTCGCTAGGGAAAATAGATATATCCCTAGAATGATCCGCGAGGCTATTGAAATACAAAAACATCCAAATTTCAATAGAGAAGACGGTTGGAAACCTTCTACCACCTGGGACCCAATTCTAAAAACTTTGAAGTCTCAAAATCACCACACCAGAGGGCATGATACAGTCAGCTCATTCTGCAAGAATCCAGGGCAGTACGCGAGGCAACTAAGAAATCGTTGGCGGTAGTTTGATATAATAATGTATCAACTGACAGACGAATGCCACCTCAGTCTACCTGTGACCACGGACTACTGTAAAGTGTTCGAAACGTCGGGTTTCTAAAAATGTATTTTCGAATACCAATAATATACGCGATTAATCCGGTTAAACATAGTTTCATTTCAGAAAATCTAAGCGTATAATGTATAAAACATTCTCCATGAAACCATAGTAGACCGGACTGTAAACGCGATTGGTTGTGGGTTAGATTCCCACTCTAAACTCACGAAGCGCGGTTTTGAGTTCCGCCACTCAATATGCAATTTTGGATAAGTACAAAATTTTGTTTTGTTTTTTTTTTTTGTTTTTTGTTTAGTTCCTTCAGCCTATCCTGCTATGCTAAAAAATGGAAAAACGTAAAAATGTTTGTTAAATAACTATTTTCATATACGAGTACAAGATTATTTTCACAAGATAATTGTGGTGCATATTAAAAATAAATTTCATTAGCTGCTATTACGGTAACATTATTTGTAATACGAGCTATCTACTTCGCATTGCTTGTGTCAATTTAAATATTCCGCTCATTATCACATTTCCTTACTATTTGAAATATAATGTTTCAAAAACAATTTATTTTAAGTTTGCTAGGAATTCAATACCTACACTTAGATTTTTAGCATAAAAAGGTTTTACTATATTTGGTATTATTTTTTTTATTGTACACGCAACTATCATTATTAGTAAATAATAAAATATTTGGTTCTTGCGTTTACAAACTTTAAATGTCCACTCCTTATTCGAAACTTTAGGTTTTACAAAATTACATTTAAGAATACCAAAATATACAAGATTAATCCGGTTAAAACGCTTTCGTTATTAAGCATGATTTGGTGTAAATTATTGTAATTGTTGCCACTTTATACCTGTTTAAGTGTACTCACCAATTTAAGTCTTTTTATTGTTTAATGGCAAGTAATATTTTATCAATATTAATAACAGTGGGCAAACCAGTAATTCGAGAAACTGACAGCTGATAAACGCGCAACTAAAATAGATTGTTCACAATTAAGAAAACTAAATGAAGTTAATCGTCAGGTGGTATAGAACTGCCACCTGCGATAAAACTAGTCTTGAATATTTAACTACATTTCTACAATAATTTTTAAACATCAATTATATTTACACCTGCCTTTAAGTTTCTAATGGCCGTAGTACTTGTGAATACCTAATACTACTACTGTCTATTGTATTGTTAAGTATGTATTTCTAATTTTATTCAATGAAAGTTTGGTAACGAATAAAAATATGTGAGAGAAAAGAGTATAAATTAAAGAAGCTATTGGCTTATTTATACTTAGCAAACATCGTGCAATATAAATAAAAATTTAAATTTCAAATTGCTTAGTATTATGAATTTATGTCAAATAATTTAGAAAGAAAAAATAATATACGATAAAATAATATATATATAAGGGAACCTTATACAATGGATAAAAACTTGTGATCTATACGAAAATTGATCGGTTTTAAAACAAAAACTGTTTATAAATTCAACGATAAAATTAAAACGTCGTTGTACAAAATCTGTGCAAAAACGGTAATTCCACTTCACATTTGACATCTCTAAATGTAACAGCTTTACTTTAAAAGGCAACATCGTAGGTGGCATTTATGTATGAGTTATTACTTGAGCATTAGGAATGAGTGTAGTTATGAGAAAAAATAGTTTGTATAACATAATTGGCTTAGACCACCTAATTTGGTATCGAGAAACTTCCATGCAATTAATCCATCTTTGTAGAGGTATAGTTTCATCGGCAGACCTTTGATTATCATTTTTCCTACATATTCCATAAAAGTTACTTGCTTGATATTTATAGTGATTATCGCAGTTATTATGGTCCGTCTATAAGTTTATTCAGTAAAAATATAAAATTATTGTTATTTAAAGAAGTTTTACGCTTTTTTTCATGGGGAAAAAATCCTTCTATGGAGAAGGGCAGTCATAAAGAATCTAGTGTTAAGTGAGAAGACATTTCATTTTCTACTTTCTACCTAAAATCGGTCAATACTTGTTGAGTGTTAGCGAATTATTTAATTAATCGCAACCAATATTGTCATTAATTAAATAGTTTCGTATATTATATGTATGTAGGTATTATATTTAAAAAAGAATGTATTAATACATATCTTTATTTCTTAAACTGAAGAAGCATTACCACTCGCCAGTAATATTATTCTGAAACAATTCATATTTATTATTAATAAATTATAACATTACTAGCGTTATTTTTTTATCTGTGGTTAGTGTTACTCCGTAGTTCGTTAAGTCTAAATATAAGTCAGGCCTACTTTATTAAAAGTAATGAATAAGGCAGCGTTTATTGACCTCTGTCTGATTGATAAAGGCTATAGCGTTAACCTATACTTATATAGGTACAATAGTATTACATACAAATGTATTTAATGTTACGAGGTTACAAATACATACACACAATAGAACCTACGTGCCCATTTTAAAACTCATTATAAAGGATGCGAGGCGTGCTGTATTTTTATACAACCGGCTTATTAATTCTGTAAATTATTTTATTGTTTTGACTCTTGCGTGTGTATAATTGCTAGATGTTGCCTTCGGTTTGGTCGGCGTTGTAATGAGCAACTCTATGCCAAATTTAGACTTTGTAGCATGACAATAAAGGACCTCCTATACTTGATATAATCTCGAGAGTCCTTAATTCGGCCCTGTCGCAAAATCCCTTCTGAGCGGACCTAGATTTAGCGGTCCTCTGACTATAAACATCAAACTGTCATGTGTTTAACACGTGATTATTTTTTTATTTGCACAAGGAAATAAATAGGTATATGTAGAATGCACTTATCATTGTTTATACAATTGTAAAAAGTTATTGAAAAAATAACTACTAACAGAATAACTTTAAACTAAGTGCATTATGAAATAAACAACTAATGAACTAACATTAGATTTTGTTAATTTATATTTAGTACAATACACATTAGTAGGAAATATTACTGCAATGTACATAAACAAATAGCACTCTGGGACAATAGCGTGTAAACAAGGCTTTGCTAATAACAAGCGTTCGGTGTAGAGCTATATGACATGTTTATAAACATATGCTCATATCGGTGGTAATGGAAACAAAACGAAGAGCTGGAAGTTGCTAAAATTATATATGAAAGATAGGAATAACACTCGACGCTAAGTACTTTTGGGAATAAGTAAAGAATGAAGAAGTATCTAAGGAAAACTCAATATCTTTTTCTACCTAATATATGTAGTACTCAGTAGTTTATGTAGAAAAAAATATAAATATCAAATATTTTTTGTAATTATGCATTAGAAAAAAATTAAAATATTAAAATAAATATAAGAAACTTCTATGTGTCTGTACCCATACTTGACCTTACTATTATGAGGCTGTTACTAAAGCGTAATACTATATTACTAGCTAAAATCAATACGTCTTAACATGTGTCTAGAAATATATAAGAGTTCACCGTCCACATTAAAAAAACGTAACACGAAAGTTATATACTTCTAAAATGTATATATATATATATTATGTATAAATATATATGTATTATGTTTTGTTCAATATAAAATATATTTTTAATAATTTATAACGAATAACCAGGGGTCAGTCGTGGCGCAGTGGCACAGATGTGTGACTTAAAACGACTGGTTGTGGGTTCGATTCCCACTCGAGGAGTGGAAATATTTAATATTTCCATTTTCTTCGCTCTGGTGTCGAGGCAAAGCGCGACGTTAAGTTCCGTCACTTAACACGCAATACCTCCAAATTTGGCGGAAAGTGGGGAATGGAGTGTCATAACACTAGGTTCCCTCTGCCTACCCTGCTGTGTGCGGGACACAGCGTGAAGCTATAACGAACAACAATGAAGCGCATACTTTCAAGACTAGTCATAAATTATAACAAATAAAATTTATGCGGAAAGAAAAAATACACACTTAATCGTTCTTTAGATGTTGTTTTAAGAATAAATTATTTATACCATTCATTTACATGTGACAAGTTGAACTTTAAAGTACAAAAATACATACTGATTACCTTGTAAGTACATTAAGCTTAAGATACATATGTACATACATATAGATAGACAGATGAATGGATATAAATTAGGAAAATGGGACACAGTTAATTTAGTAGAGTTACTCTATTTTTAATACATTATTATACTCTAATAGAGTATAATAGTGTATTAAAAATTAAATAGCTTCACGCTATATCCCGCACACAGCAGGGTAGGCAGAGGGAACCTAGTGTTAAGACACTCCGTTCCCCACTTTCCGCCGAATTCGGAGGCTTGCGTGTTAAGTGGCGGAACTTAACGCCGCGCTTTACCTCGACACCAGAGCGAAGGAAATGGAAATATTAAATACTTCCACTCCTCGAGCGGGAATCGAACCCACAACCAGTCGTTTACAGTCACACGCTTGTGCCACTGGGCCACGACTGGCCACAATTAAAAATAGATAAATCTAAATAATGTGTTTAAATGTTTCTGCCTTAACCGGGATAAAGAGTATGTACTATAATGATGAAATCATTAAAAAATGTTAATTCATAATAATGTTATGTCCGTTATGCGTAGGGATCAAACACAAATCTTCTCTCACACTTAATTGTCACTGGACCGTCAGAACAAGTTTCAACCTTTTTGTATTTAGCGCAGCGCAGGCAAAGAACATATAGAATCAAGACACTCTTTTCTCCACTTTCAGCCCCAAATCGTTCAGATCGGAAAAATATCATCCAGAACGATCGAAAATCTATCATTTTAATATATAAAAACAATAATGTTTATTAAACTGTTATAAATTAAAAATATATTCGTAATATAATCTGTATAACTGTGTCATAATGTATAATGTTTTACATACGTATATACTTTCGCTTATAAACATAAGGAAATAATCAAACAAGCGAGGTTGATTGACATTTAACTATGTCTTGTTGGGTCGAGGCTCCTCACATTTGCAGAACGAAGACCTAATTCCACTTAACCTATTCACCTATGGGACGATAAAATAATGTAGGTATACGGGTAAAAGATGTCACTTTAATATACACTTATATAGTATAACTACAAGCTACTTTCTTTGTGTAAATGTTTTATTTTTTATTTTTTTTTACTTCACGTTTTATCCTGCACACAGCAGAGTAGGCAGAGGGAACCTAAAATAAAAACACTTTTTGTTCTCCATTTTCCGCCGAATTCTGAAGGCATTGTGTGTTAAGTGACGGAACTTAACGCTGCGCTTTTGACTATCAGAGCGAAGAAAATGGAAATAATATATAACTTTCCATTTTCTTATAAAATATTTCCACTTCTCGAGTGGGAATCGATCCCACAACCAGTCGCGTTTACAGTCACACTGAGTGCGCCTGCTCCACGACTGGCCTTTGGTAAATGTTTTCGAGAATATACATATAATATCTTCTTTTTTAACTCATAGTTACACCTAAACAGACTTTATTATTGATAAAAGTTTTACTTCAGTCTTTCTTACATTTGTATGAAAATCAATATATTTATTTATTTCTTAGATCATAAAATATTTTAGCAATTGCGGAATAATTGCGTCCTATTTGTATACGATGGTTGTGGTTTTAAATACCACTGTGGGAATGTTTTTCGTATTTCGAATATTTTAGTTTCATAACCAAATAGATTAACTTTGAATGGTAAGTAAAGTAGAACTGCTTGAAAACTCTAACTCTCGTTCTTTTTACATTTTAAATGTTAAAAAATAAAAAAATAATATTTAAACTTTCGTTGTAGGTTTGATTCCCACTCGAGAAGTGGAAATATTTATTATTTCCATTCCCTTCACTTTGGTATCAGAGGCAAAGCGCGGCGTTAAGTTCCGCCACTTAACACGCAATGCCTCCTAATTCGATGGAAAGTGGGAATCGGAGTGTCTTAACACTAGGTTCACTCTGCCTACCCTGCTGTGTGCTGTGTGCGGGACACAGCGTGAAGCTAAAAATAAATAAATACCTAAGAAACGCTATCAGTTAAAAAGGAGAAAGTTTCATAAATAAGCTCGATAGTGACACGGTAATATTTCAGTTAGTAAATTATACGGTTAGGTTTTAATTCACGCCGTCAATGCACGGAAAGGATGTTCCGATTAACAAGAAATATTGCCGTACTTTAATCATTAGTAATCGCATTGGCCGGAGTCCGGGCCGCGCTTCAGTTTACCTTTATAAGGAGCGATGAATTAATTAGAGATTTTCATTTGAAGATATCAATTGAACGAAACTTTTTCCTATAATGTATTTTTTTATGTTATAAATGACTGTTAGGTAAGATGATTGGGATTGAAATTAATTGAAATTAATGGGTTTGACATATCTCGTATTCTACATTTAAACAGGCATACTGGATTTGTACAATATTATTTGTGATGTAAATAAGTTAATGTTCTACTTTTATTAGAATTACTTTTTTTAATTACAGTTTCACGCTGTATCTCGCTTAGCAAGGTACTTAAAAAGAGCCTCGTGTTAAGAATAAAATCGAGACTGCGTGTTGAATGGCGAAAGTCAACGCCGCGCTTGTTCTTAAATAAGAGAGCGTGAAATGAAAAAAATACAAATATAATCGAACCCACAACCACTTGTGTTAACTGTTAGCCACCCACTGCGCCATGGTGATCTTATTCACACTGATAAATATTAATGTAAGCAACATTAAATAATAATAATTTTAAGCAAAGTGTGCATGTCAAATACTTAAAATTAATACTTAATTTCCATATACGAAATATGTCTACGATTTCGTATAAATAACGATTATATTTTTTATACACAGTCTGTTCCCTTAAAAGTAATTTACTTTTTAGACCTTTTTTAAGACTCAAATTTCACTTCCGAGTTCCGGAACTACATAATTCCTATATTTATTTATCTGTTATCGCACTTTATCTCCTTATATTGTTTTCCTTTCCGTCTTTGTTGTTGTGTTATTCATGTCGTTTTTGTCGTTGTCCAATAAATTTCAATTCTTAATCTTTATTGAAATTATTGTAATATAACTTGTTTTGTGTTTATTGTACATCAGCCATACGAATTTGCGAGGGGCTAATTTATACTACTAATATTGAGGAAATGTATAGCACTTCGTTTAGCTTTATGCTTTCTCATGCATGACAGGGTAGTCGGAGAGAATTTACTGTTAAAGATTCCATTCTTCCCTTTCCCTGCGAAATCGAGAGAGGTGGAACAGCGGAACTTAACGCCGCGCACTGTCTCGTTCACCAGAGAAAAGAACAACAAATAATTGAAAAAGACATTTAAAGAAAACGTATAAAAATTTGAACGCAGCGGGATTCGAACCCGCGCCTCCTGAATACCGTTCAGGCGCTCTCACCACTGAGCCATGCGTTCTACTAGCCGCTGCGTCGAAATTCTTATACGCTTTATTACAACTTATTTATGTTGTTAGCATCTCTGTAGAGAGATTTTTACAAATTTCTGCTACCCAAAGATTATTCTACGAACAATCATTTGGCAAGAGAGAATGCTATTTATTAAATACTTTTAAACATTTTTAAAGTGTTATTCCACACTTAGGAAAATTGAAAAAGACATTTAAAGAAAACGTATAATAGTAGAACGCATGGCTCAGTGGTGAGAGCGCCTGAACGGTATTCAGGAGGCGCGGGTTCGAATCCCGCTGCGTTCAAATTTTATACGTTTTCTTTAAATGTCTTTTTCAATTTTCCTAAGTGTGGAATAACACTTTAAAAATGTTTAAAAGTATTTAAAAATAATTGTTTGTATATCATTTAACACAGTGGAGATCGAACCCAACACGACCACTTACGATTACAGTTAGACGTTGTCCCATTGCATTTGTTAAGTAATAATATGAATAAACTGTATGAATGAAAAACATTTTTATTTATACCATTAGTAATATACACGTAATAACCACTAAAGTGCATTATGTAGTGTTTGTAAAAAAACTAATTTAAGACTAACGAAATATTTTCATTTAACTTTAAGTATTCAATAAAACTGTTTTGTATAAGAGTATAATGAGAAAACTTTATTACAAGTTGCATAGTAAGCAACTGACTTAAATGCCTTATCACGACCGTCTGGAGTCAATAGAACCTTAACAAAGCTTGCTAGCCTTTTTATTTGGACCTTCGCCCTATGAGATAAGGTTTATTTTAGCTTAACACAAAAAGTTATTACTTTGTCTGAGATACTGTAAGGTCATTCTCCCGTCGCCTTCACAGGACTAGCGAACCAGGTACAAAATTATTCATTACTTGCAAAATTTAAAATGCGTTGGGAATATTATTTAAGTGAAGATATATATGCAAAATGTGTACAAGTTTTAAGTACCAATAGATAATAGTTAACGATTTTTTAATGACGTTCTTAAATCGTAAAGTAAGAAATAACTTTTTAAATATACTTACGTATAGTAAGTATATTTAAATTAATGGAAGATATTTAACAGATAACAAATAGTTTAATCAGCTTTAAAAAAAACTACTGGCATATAACATTTTTATTACAAGGAACCCTAGAAAAGAAAGTAAAATTGCGTGATAAATTTTAACAACGTAACATATAAAATCGATTTAAATATTTCATGCGAATATTTAAAAAGGAATATTAAGTAACGTGATTTATATTGCGATCAACCAGTTTGTACAGATTTATACACTTAATTAAAACGAAATCAATGTGAGAAAGTAAAAAAAAATGATATTTCTCTCGCGCAGTGCAAATGTGTTGGTAATTACGTCTTGTGTTTGTGAAAAAATGTTCTGAATAACTTTAATTGCCCCCAAACTTTTTACTGAATTGAATTTTACTTGAGATTAAATACCAACGTATATACTACTCAAATAACTTAGCGAAGACGTTATGATGTACCGGAGCTGAAACATGTATACAGACATGCTGATTTGGACAATATTGTGGGATTCCTCTTTTGTCGGATTTTTGCAGTATAGGACATAAAATTTTGGTAATTTCCGCGATGATTTGGAGTTAAGTTCCGCATTACGTGTTAAATACACGTAATGCCCCCAAAATTCGTAGGAAAGTGCTAAACGGAGTGTAGTAACATTAGGTTCCCTCTACGTACCCTGCTGTGTGCAAGATACAGCGTAAAGCTAAAAAAAAATTTTCCTATTTTCGTGAAACAAAACGTTTTCATACACCTTAGTAGAAAAATGTAATTATTGAATAGTTTAAACAAGCAAATAGCACTATCTTGATATTGTCTATGCATACAAACATTCTATAGAAGCATAAAGTAATCTGCTTTACGCAAGAGATAACGCTATGTCTACTGACATTGAATTCGGCTATGGTGGCCATAAAATAACAAAAATGACAAATTTCTTTTTTTTATAGCTTCACGCTGTATCCCGCACACAACAGGGTAGGCAGAAGGAACCTAGTGTTAAGACACTCCATTCCCCACTTTCCGCACGATTCGGAGGCATTGCGTGTTAAGTGGCGGAACTTAACACGGCGCTTTGGCTCGGTACCAGAGCGAAGAAATCGGAAATATGATATATTTCCACTCCTCGAGTGGGAATCGAACCCACAACCAGTCGTATTCAGTCACACGCTTGTGCCACTGCGCATTTATAACTGAAATAAATATGATAATCATATTTTTTTACACGTAGTATGCATGTAGAGGTCGTCGTAGCGCAGTGGGGCAACGTCTGATTATACGCGATGGTTGTGGGTTTGATTCCCATTCAGGAGAATGGTTATATATTGTTTTCGTTTATCGGCTTTACTACTTAAGAAAAAAGGCAATATTAAGCCCCACCATTTTATTCACAATGTCTCAATTTTTTTTTGTCTCAATTTCGGGTGGAAAATGAAGAACAGAATGTACTGAACGGATTTCTGGCTACCCTGCTATTAGAGAAAAAGCACGAAAATTTAAAAATAGGCATAAAATTATATTTTATTGCTGTAATCTATGTATATTATTGTAATCATTTAATATGTAAATGTAAGAAAATATGCCCTAACATGCCTCGTTAGTACAAACAAGTTTATAAACAAAAAGCAGGATGCTCGTTTCACCCGCTACCTGCGTCCGGGCCAGCTATTACATTACACACGTAACATATTACTCAAATGACTGCATAATTTCTTAGTACATTTGATTTTTTTGTGCAATATTCTTAATAATTAATATGTTAATCAAAAAATTAGAAAATTGCATCAAAATATGTAAGTAGGGGATATCGTGACTGTAAGAAAGTAGAACTATAACTGTATAATTGTAAGAAGTTGATTAAATAAATATTCAAACTAATTTTCAAATTATATATTGAATTAATATTAATATCCTACAGTATTTACTATTTATGTGCGTACGTCTTTCCCATAAAATTTAAATAATAACTTTTCTTCACTATGATACGTTCACAGAACAACCACATTAAAATTATTGCAACATTATTTAGTTACGTTACGATGAAAGGTTTCTCACGTTGTGGTCAGGTTCATTCTTATTGAAGTTTTAGGGCCTCTTTAGCAAATTTAAAGTGGATTTTTTTTATATAAAGTTGGTAACGAGACAAGCCGGTCATTCGCCTAACCGACACGTCGTCTGCTCAAAAATGCAATATCACGTATCGGACCTTACATGCGCTCGTCTCTTTGAAAAATGTAGACAGTAATAAATTTTATATGTTCAGTAATTCCAGCGAATATTCGTTTAGTACAAGTAATCTTTATTAATGTATTATTCTAATATGCCATAGATTTCAGATTCTTAACAAATCATTTAACTAATTTCAATTTAATTATCTTAAGCTACGTCTTAGTATAAACCATTTAATTATCGATATTTTCGATATTTATTTATTATTTTATTTATTATTTTTAATTTGAAATAACTTATTTTTATGAAAATAAATTAAAATAACTTATTTTATATTATAAATAATAAAGACCTAATATTTCCATTTTAGAAAACATTAGTAAGAAAAACAATTGTTCCGTTGCGGCGCCGATAATAATTGTTTACCGTTAATTAATTGTTAATTACGTTAGTCACGGGATAATAATTAACAAATGAACGAACATTACACTTCTACAGTTATGTTCACGATGAAATGATACTCTGATACGGAAATTGATCACATTGTTATAGGTGCGTGTTTTTTAGCTTCACGCTGTATCCCGCACACAGCAGGGTATGCAGAAGGAATCTAGTATTAAGACACTGTTGCCCACTTTCTTTCTGCGCCACGACTGGCCCCAAGGGTGTTTCTAACAATCATATTCTTAATAATTGCTACACAGGCACTATCGCAATGCAATTTTCGCTTTCATTTTTAAATTGATACTCATGGAGGGCAATTAGAAGGTTTCCTTAAAATTCAAAATCAATTTGCTTGCAAAGATATTTGCATTTTCCCACGAGAACTTAGTTAAGTCGATTAGCATATTTTGATTGTTTTATTTTTACACATTTAGATCTGAGAATAAAAAAAATTGATCGATTTATTAAGTAATTTACGCCAGAATTTATTAATACCAGTTATTAAAAACATTGCAATGAGTTCCGCCACCAAGTACGCAAGATGAATCGTTACGTTACGTCCCGCAAGTAAATGAAATATCTTTAATTACCAAAAATAATTTAGACTTTCAACTTTGAATGATTTTAAATTTTATAGCCTATATATAGTATGACATCTAAATATAGAGGCTTAAAAGTGATACCTTGAAAAACGATGGACATACAAATATGATATTCGGCAGGGATTCAGGGAGTTACTTATAGTTAGTAGACATTTGCTAAAATTGTAAAATGTGCCAAATGAAATATGTCTAAAGGGCTTGCCTTTTAGGACAGGAAGAGGATATTAATATACCGTATTATTGTGTTGCTTTAAACTTAAAAATTCGCAAAGTGATCTCTATTACTACGCGACGAAGTCGCGGGCAATAGCTTAGTATTATATATTTGGTATATAATTATTTATCGGTCATTGGTTTTGGGAGCAATCGTGTTTTTGATAATTTATCAAATTTAGTTCTAGTTATTCTTTTATTTTGTAACTTTATCATTGATTAAATTAGTCATGGAGGTAAATCAATAGCGACTTTCTTTGATGTTTATTCTTTTTTCAATTATTATGTGAATTTTAATCATAATATTCTCAGTGTTATATATTAAAATTAAAAAAAAATCGTCACGCGAGAACCTAATAATATATATAGGAACATAACAAATAAATAGAACATATTACAAGCATGTAATAAAAAGTGTTAATTAAGTAAATTACATAGCAAATAAAAGTTAATATCCAGGTAATAACTTATATTGTTTTATGTAATACGTACTTGACATATCCTAATCATCGTTTATGTTATCATATATCATTTACTTACTTAAAATTAGAATTAAAATAATAAAAACGTCATGGGTCAGTGGGACAGCGTGCATATTGTAAAGGCGACTGATCGTGGGTTCGGTTTCTCTCAGGAAAATGATTAATTATTTTCAAATTATTTTCATTTTAAATCAAAGCGGTGATTCTATGTTTTGAGTTTGCCCAACTCGCAACGTCTCTGTTTGGGGCAGAAAGTGTAGAACGGAGTACTTTAATACTAGGTTCTCTTTGATTAGATGGCTACGTATGTGGGAAAATGCGTTACAATGTAATATAATAATTAAAATGTCATAATAATTAATAATTAAAAGTGGGGAACGGAGTGTCTTAACACAAGGTTTTCTCTGCCTACTCTGCTCTATGCGGGATACAAAGTGAAGCTAAAAAAAAATAGGAAAAACAAAAAAATAACATGCTTTCAATATTTTTTTACAAAAGTCACAAACGTAGCTAAGAACTATCAATTTCGTTACCATCACGTCATATCACGTGTTCACATATCAAAAAAGATTAGAAAATATAAGCGAAATCATCAATCATATTTTAATTACGCTTACAAACTTTAATTATATAATTTTAGTAAATTATTTTTTGAAGATATATAAAAAAAACTACATTTCTTAGTACAAGATGTTCTAAATATTGATTGATTGCTTAAGATTTCCTTATTTAATTAAAGAGTATTTGTTTCATTTTATTTAATAAGAAAATTATTTTTGAAACGCATGAAGCTGATGAACTAACTGCCTTTGGAACATATAAGAGATATGTACCTGCTTTTTCACCTTTTCACCCAAATACTAGGATAGTCAGTGGGAGAGAACCTAGTGTCAAGACCCCCCCGTTCTTCACTTTGCGCCCAATTGCGAGACATTCTGCGTTGAAGGGATCACAATGCCACAATTTGTCTTGTTCACAAGAAGAATCATTACAAAATAATAATTATTTATCCCACAATCAATCGCGATTACAGTCAGAAGAACTAATAATAACAAAGATTATTGTAACAAAAGTTAAATAATTTCGACGTAGCTCGATAATAACATATAGTTTAATTGGCTAAAACACTGCTACATACAAACTTTTATACTTTTTCTAAAAAATCTTTAAGGATATATCTTTTACACGACGTTCCGCGAAGTCAAAGCAATTTGTTCACAAATAAATATTTCAAAACGACATCTCGTTATACCATCGGTTGTTGAACAACATTCAATTATATTTTACACTTAGCGGTTTGCGTTTGTACCTCTGACATTTTATTTATATATTTTCTAGCTATTGTGCAAGCAACGACTACATAGTGTATACAGTATACCCGTTGTTTAATTGACATTCGCAGTAAAATATTTATTGTCAAGTTGTAACTAATTGTATTTTAAATATTAACTACATATTTTAGTACTTACTTACTTTTACTTGTTTGAAGCATGTTTAGGATAACTTTAAGTACGAAAAAATAATCATATGTGAAATCAATTTTATTGCTAATTGAAAAACGCTTTTAAAAACATACCAATTTGAACAGCCGGCTTCAATCTAAATGTTAATACGTTTTCCATAAATTTCTTTCAATTTCCAAATTTTTTAAGGTGAATAACACTTTAAAAAAATTTAAATGTATAAAATATATTTTTTCCCTGAATGATTATAAATGATAATTTATAAAATACGGTCCAGGACGGTATTCAGGAGGCGCGGGTTCGAATCCGTTTTATACGTTTTTTAAAGTCTTTTTCAATTTTCCTAAGTGTGAAATAACACCTTAAAATGTTTAAAAGTAATGATAATTTATGTTTGAGTTAAATATATGAAATGTTTATATCTTGCGTACATGTGCCTTTTCTAGGATTTGAGTAACAAATCATTTCTAACGACTCTGTTTCTAACCAAATATTATTATTAAATCCAATTGCATAGATACGCTTGATTTAGTATAATACAATAGGCTTCAATTGCAAATTTCATTTGTACGTGCAAGAGAAAATCTACTCCTCGAATTTTTTAAAGATTGAATTTTGAGATGGCAATTTGAAATTTGTAAAGATATCGATTGAGTTTTGAATACATTCTGAAAAACCGAGACTACTTTAACTTTCTAATATTTTATTGTATTTAAAACATGTTCTTATTGCATTTCATTTTTTGTTCCAGTTGTGGTGGATGTTGATGATCGGCCGGTTTGCGTTGAAATCTGTGATACTGCGGGCCAGGTAAGAAAAATATTTACTATTATTATAAGTATTAGATACTATTTTAACATGGTTTAAAGTGTTATTACAGTGCACATTGCTTTTATGATTAAGAAAATGTTTTAGATTGAATAAAAAAATATATAGAAAATAATTTGATTCGTTAGAGCGCATGTTGCTACTTTTTAAAATTTCACGAAAGACAGTGACGGACCTGAACATCTAAAAAAGACATACATACATACATCAATAAATTTTAGAACTACAACAGAAATGTATATATTTAACATTAAACGCCATTTTGATAATTTCATAATTTGCCATTTGATAAGAAGTACCTATAAATATCATAAGTACATACACATATGTGTATGTACATTAAAAACAAAATTAGATCCGTTCCGTTAGATGCAACAGATGGTAGAAAGATTAGCAAATAAATTCTATTTTATATCCTAAATCAAATTATTTTTTACACTACGAGTCCCACAGTAAAAAAACTGATCACACATTGCTATTGTATCACCTGCTTCGCAACTGCCAGAAATCCCACGTTCGTATCAAAAAAGCACGTGCATCGTTGTCATTGAACAGACCGATATATTTTTTTAAATTTTCTATTGCAAAGTTTTGTTGTTCTCACAGTTTCTCTACCTGAAGTAGGGAAACCTTGTATACGAAATGGAGTATACGAAATAACTTCCGATAGTTAAAAATAATAAACATTGAAGCCAACGTGGCGCAGTAGGAAAGCGTTTGACTGCAAACGTGATAGGGTTCGATTCCAAAACGGATGAATGATTAAGTTGCGTTAATTTCCGCCACTTAATACGCAATGCCTCCAAAATTCGGCTGAAAGTGGGGAACGGAGTGTCTTAACACTAGGTTACCTCTGCCTATCCTGCTGTGTGCGAGATCTCTCTGTATCCAGCGTGAAGCTATTTTCATCTGCTCTGGTACCTGAGTATGATTAGGCAAAGGAATTCCGCCGATACGCTGATTTTGGGGGAAAAGTGGAAAACAAAATGTGTATTATCAATGAATTCTCTTTGACTATCCTGCTATATAAGAAAAACGTAAATCTAAAAAACATGTTATTATTAAAAGTAAAAGTATTCATATATTATTATTAATTAAACAAATAAAAACAAAACATTGTTTTCTATATCGTCATACGTTTTATCTCTCAGGTTTATTAAGGCTTAACTTTGAAATTGATGAGATAGTGACTTACTTATCTTAATCACATGAGACTTTTTGTAAAAAGTCAATGCTCGGGGCAAATATTAAAAAGTGAGTTGGCTGTGAAACGTAACGTTTAAAAAATAAATAGTCGTCGACGTTTCATAGAAAGTAACCTCCAACGATCTTGATAAGATTACTAATTATAAATTGTAGCGTTGCTTCTTCAAGGCAAACTGGTTTGGATATATTTAGTTACATATTTTTGATATTTAGATTTTTTTCCGTTACTAAAACTAGGCTTATTAAATGTACTAATGACTGAGCTAGACGCAGCGAGACATCGTCTGACTGTAAAGATTGAATGAAGAAGATGATTGTGGGTTCAATTCCTACTCTACTAAAATTTTCATTTCTTCGCTTTGATATGTAAAACAAAGTGTTAAATTTCGCCACTTAACACGCGATGCATCGACATCGGGGACTTCCAACGGAGTGTCATACCACTAGGTTCTCATAGTAGTACTAGCTGCCAAATTTATCTTGCTATATGGGAAAAGCAGTAAAGCTGCTTTTTATAATTAAAATAATTTACTCTTTTCTTATCTACCTTAATAAGTAAAAACACACATAGTAGGTACATTCATATGTTAAAAGAGTTCAGGTATAACATCTAAGTCATATCAAATCATATCGTTTCATATTATATCACATCAGACTATTAACTGAAATTATTTAAACTTTTTTTCTTCAATATTACTCAATATTTATTCCAAGACGTATTCGTATTTCAGAATATATACCGTATTTGTAGTAATATCGTATAACATATAATAAAAATTCGAAATTGTAAAGATATTCATATATTCACACTCATATTAAATTACTAGAAGTTCTCGCGTATAAATATTAATCATAAATAAAAAAATAAACATCTGACTCTTTACATCATACTATTACTGTACTTTTATTTTCTTAAATTCTTTAAATTTATTTATACTACGAGTGGCCAGTCGTGGCGCAGTGGCACGAACGTGTGACTCTAAACGACTGGTTGTGGGATCGATTCTCACTCGAGGAGTGGAAATATATAATATTTTCATTTCCTTCGCTCTGGTATCAGAGGCAATGCGAGGCGTTAAGTTCCGCAACTTAACACGCAATGCCTCCGAATTCGGCGAAAAGAGGGGAACGAAGTTCTTAACAATAGGTTCCCTCTGCCTACCCTGCTATATGCGGGATACAGCGTGAAGCTAAAAAAAAAGTATTTATTCCCTAACTCCATAATAAAATTTTAATAAAAAATCACGATTTCATAATTTGATAATTAACAATACAATTTTTTAATTAACACTTTTCATTAATTTAAGATTAGTATCAAAAACAGAGGACGATATTTTAATTAATATAATGTAAAGGTGTAATTAATTTTCGATTAACGATAACGTCTTTAATATTATAGAAACTTTATTATTACAGCGGCTGTAAACTTTAACTTACCTTACTTTATTGGTTATTTGACTAACTCTTAACAAAGTAGTAATATATATGTACTTTCATTTAATTAAATATAAGATATAATAAATAAATACATTTCTTATTAATCAATATAACATACACATACATATAACAAAAATGTAACTGATCGCTGTCTGTACTTAGAAGATATATGACAAAAATATTATTGGCTGCATTTATCAACGTGTTAGTAAAACTCAAAACAATGTATATTTTATTTTACTGTTTGTCTGTGCACGCTGATCCTAGAAACGGCTTTACAGATTTAAATGCAGTTTTAACTATTATGCTTTGGTTCTTTTGTCTATTTATTCTTTTTAACCGGTTCAGGAATAAAAAAAATAAATGTTGTATCACAAAATAACTGTCTTATTAAATTGGCTGAAACTAAAATAATTTACGCAGGTAAAGCTATAAAAGGATGGCTAGTTAATCAATATATGTACCTACATATAAATAAAACTGGCAGAATACACACAGTTGAAACGACTCGGAAGTACGGAAGTACTCGTAGACATCTGATATGGCATGTTCCTTAGGGATCGTAAGGATCCCAAAATATTATTATTAGTTGCTGTCAGATATTTTTGCTCCTATTTTTGCACCTAAATATATGTCATATTTTTATTGTCATTGTTATTGAAAATGATTGCAGTACAACTAATATTACAATTAATACGTAATATAAATGAATATTTATGGTAGTATGTATTGGAAATTTTCGTTACTTCGCGGAGTTCCGCTTCGGCATCCAAGAAGAAACAGGGCGTTGAGTTCCACCACTCAACATGAAAACGGAGGATGGAGTGTTTAGCCAGTACTTACCCTATCACGATATGCAAGAAAAAAGACGAAGCTGCAAAAAATCTATGTATTCTTATGAATATTTATCTAACTTTTGTAACGTAAAAACTGTATACTCAAAGCACTACCGTACAACGCTAAATAAAACACTGAAAAGAAAATGCTTTTCAATAGCGATAAACGAAATTAGGTCTCGGTGACATTTGACGTCTAAATGAGGTTAATGTTAGGAAGAGGATACATTAAAATAGCGAGGTGTAACAGCTTAATCCCTTAATAGACGCAGGCAGGCTTTATTGCGTATAAGCGTGTATATATCAAGGTACATTCCTCGAAAACCGTTCCCTCGACACCAGTAACTGGAGATATGCCATAAATTACAGTATTAATTAATTCGTTCATGAATAATATCAAGATTTAGAGTTACTTAGCTTGTGCTTAAAACCGTAGGGTACGAGGTGTGTATCAACGTGTCATTTTTAATGATTAAATAATATCATGATACAATTTTATATAGGATGTATAGCTTAGCGGTCAAAGTGCTTGAACGGTTTTCAAAAAGTGCAGGTTCGAATCCCGTTGCCTTTGTAAAAATGTCTTTTTCAATTTCCTAAGTTGTGAGTAATACTTTAAAAAGTTTTAAAAGTATTACATAATATCATTTTATTATGATCACGCTACTTCTTCGAATGCCACTATATAGCAACGATATACATATCTTTCTATAAGATACTCGTACTGCCTTCACTGCCGAAAGTACTTAACTGCTTTCCGAACCATTGGTAGCTTTATGTTCATTCGACGATTGAAAAGTGCCAAAGTCTATTTGAATAAAGGACGTTTTGAATTGAATTTTATGTGTTGAAGTAACGGCTTCACGCTTTTCCTGTAAGAAGTAAAAACAAGATATGTCTTTATATTATGTTCGTCGCTTTTATCCCAAATTCGAGATTCTTTTTATTGGTTAAAAATGGGATAATAAGCAGCTTAAAAGAAACTTATATTCGTGAATCTATTGTTTTTTTTTAATATATACCTACTTGCATTTATTTAAGTATTAAAAAATATAAGTATTTTTTTGCCAACTGATACAAACGTTCATCAATCAACTACGAAAATTTCTCCATTTAATAGATATACCTAGTATAAACAGGTAAAATCCTACTTATAAATTCTCTCTGAATGTTTACTTATTAATCTATACCAACAGTTACGCGTTAAATGTGTGACAGTGATTTTGCAAAGCACTGTTATTATACTATAAACAACATGCAAGTTGAAATTACTCTGCGCAAAATTAGTGAAATTATCTTAGAGACCATTTATTTAGACTTCAAGGAAAGATAAAATCCGTGTTAACATAAACTTTCAAATCGTAATTATAATGCAATTGATGTTTGCTACGCTATGCATTCGTGTACAAGATATAATTTTATTTCAAAGTCTTGTATATAACTATTTGTAGATTGAATATATGGATAGTTGTCAATGAAATAGGAAGAATAACATGTTTACTGAACGCTTATACGCATTGTAATACTGGATATTGAAACAAAAACATTTTAGCCCCGTGAAGTCATTAACAACCAGTCGTTGACCAATCGATGCAATATGCAATCCGGATATTCAATTTTTACTATACTCAAAAAAATCATTACTAGATTAATCTAAGGCAATCTCAATATTCAATCAATTCAAAACCTGCAAATTATTTGATGGGGATTGATTATTGATATTGGGCGTTAGTGATAAGGACTTATTCAACAACACATAATGTAAGTTTAAGTTTGATGTAGAACTATTTCAAAGAATAATACGTATCGTCGTTATACTTACAATATCGCGGAACAGCAGATGTAAATACCGTGTAACGTAATACGAAAATTTTTATTTGTGCCTACAAATTCTAAGTGCTGATTCGCTAATAGTATCTGAAATTATTGAGTTTTTTTTTTGTTTGTGGTCTAAAAATCTAAATACAAGGTATTCACAAACTACTCTTTCGCGGTATTACACGCGCAAAAACGATTTTTTTTTTTTTTTATGGAATAAAGGAGGCAAACGAGCTGAAGGCCCACCTGGTGTTAAGTGGTTACCTTCGCCCATAGACATCCACAACATTAAAGTTATGGATGCGTTGCCAGCCTTGGGAATGTAGGACAGAAGGAGGGAGGAAGGATGGGAATGGTGGGAATAGGGAGAACTGGCTTACATGCCATCGAACCGGAACACATCATAAGATATTTGGCGGTTCGTCTTTGACATGATAGTGGTCGCGAGCCAGTCGGAGAACGAATCTCCTACCACCAAACTACTTCGTTACCCGCCTTTTACGGGACGCTACCCAGCGGCGGGGGGGAATTGTATTCTTAACCCGTCCCACCACGGGGACTATTTTTATTTATTTATTTTTTTACAGACTAATAAATCAAGATTTTCAGACATAACATATAAAGAAAACGTTACATTTTACGCAATTCATTTTTTTACCAGACACTAGTAGGTATTTCTATCCAATTTTTGAATGAACTCGTACGTAAAATAATTGAGTAGAGTACTTAAAGTCTACATACATATATCGCGATATGACGTTTCAAGGACTTGTATCCCACTAGAATGCACTTCGAATTAATATATCCTGCCTCGCAGTCTCCTATATACATTGCTAACCTTGCTCTTCCTGTCGCTGCTTTCGTGTTACACAGTCGATCTCGATGGATCATGCGTATAGATAATGTACGTTTTAATTAATTTATTGTGTGTATAATATGTTTAATAAATAATTATCATAATAACAATATCAAACAATATCTGAAAATCTAGCTTTATTATTTGATACTAAGTAACTTTGAATTATCGAATATAATAAACTTAAATGTAATTAATAACTGGTACTTGGGGCCAGTCTTGGTGAAGTGGCACAAGCGACTGTAAATGACTGGTTGTGGGTTCGATTCCCACTTGAGGAGTGGAAATATTTCATATTTCCATTGTCTTCGCTCTGGTGTCGAGGCAAAACGCGGTGTTAAGTTCCGCCACTTAATTTGCAAAGCCTCCGAATTCGGCGAAAAGTGGGGAACGGAGTGTCTTAATACTAGGTTCTCACTGCCTACCCTGCTGTGTTCGGGATACAGCGTGAAGCTAAAAAGAAATCTTTAATCATTTTGCGTATAGCGTACATACAAAAATCTAAAAAAAGTACAGTTATTTCATTATCTACTTCTAAATTTACCACTTTGTATAAATATAACAGAATCTCGGTTAGCACCTATATTTAATTGTTTGCAGTTGTCTTCAGATTGTAAGTGTTAATGAACGATTGTGTACGTTTAGTTTAGTGTTACAAAGCAAAATACCATCTGTCATGGCGTCCAAAAATGGAGATTCAATTGTTGGTATGTTGAACCAACTTTCACTGGACAGTGGACAGTTTAGTTACCGTTCACACTCTAAAATGTATTGTACTCGAATAAATATTCGTGATTCATTTGCATATTTGATTAAGTGAGATAAAGAATTATAGAGGCCATATTTTTATTTAGATTTGGTGCTGATATTTCTTTTTCTTCACACGTCTTGCTCGTATAGTACACGTTACAAGGTTAAGCGAAGGCATTCCTTTTTGAAGGAAACAATTTTCACTCAATATTATTAATATTGGTCTAAACAGAGCGAGAAAATTAAGATAATATATCATTTATATATATGTGGCCAGTCGCCGCCCAGTGGCACAAACGTGTGACTGTAAACGACTGGTTGTGGGTTCGATTCCCACTCGAGGAGTGAAAATATTTAATATTTCCATTTTCTTCGCTCTGGTGTAGAGGTAAAGCGCGGCGTTAAGTTTCGCCACTTAACACGCAATGCCTCCGAATTTGGCGGAAAGTTTTATTATTTTACTAAAACTATATTAAATTCGAAATAAATTTACTTTCACAATTTTGCTTTACAAAATAACACTGACTATTACTGCATCCCAAGCCAATATTATTTTAATGTAGTAGGATATATATTACGGAAAGTGACCACAAGTTCTTAGAATACCTAATGAAGTTGTTTTAGGATTCATTAATAATACAATGTATAAATTCATAAAGATGAAAGTTGATACTTTAATATTAATGACTTAATTAATTAAATTTAAGATGGCCGAATTCATTCTTGAATAATTGCTTTGTTGTCTTTGCCAGAAAATAGATTTTTAATTCCGTCGATCTTTGGACTAAAGATGTCCAATTTTCTTCTTTAAGTATTGGTATATAAATAATTACCTGTGCTCGCGACTCTTCATGCGTGTGCAATTTGGCAAAACATTATTATTACTAAAAAGAAGTTTCTAAAGTTTTGACACGCAATGCCTCCGAATTCAGCGGAAAGTGAGGAACGGAGTGTCTTAACACTAGGGTCCCTCTGCCTATTTTGTAATGCGCGGAATATATCGTGAAGCTAAAATAAAGTTCTAAAATAAAAGTAGCCATGTTACTCTTTATTACCCAAGTGAAATTTCCGTCATAACCTACACAGCCGTTCCAGAGATTAGCCGGAACAAATATTTGTACATTAGATAGACAGACAGACAAAAACCAATTATTTTAATATTACAAACAGACAATACAATTTTACTTATTTCTATAGATATAAGATACAATACTTATAAATACTAAAATCCAAATCACAACATTTCCAGGACTCCATGTCCGAGCTCCGCGCGCTCTGCTACCCCGGCACTGACGTCCTGATGCTGTGCTTCTCTGTGGTAAGACCAGAGACGTTCCGCTCAGTTGCCGAGCGGTGGACGCGCGCCGTCGCCGGTGTGAACGCGCCCTTAGTGCTTGTTGGTACGCAGAGTGACTTGGCACTGGACGGCCGAGTAATACAAACTTTGAGGGTGGGTATTCATTTATTGTAAAATATCTGGTATTTCTTTCGAGAGACTGTTATTTTGAAATACTGATTACAATAAAAATATTATAAAACAAATAAAAATTATAATATAAATCTAATAAATTAAAACAAAAAAATAAGCTAGCAAATGTATAATAAATTAAAAAAAAAATAGTCGGTATGTCAGGATTGAATCGTGGATTTCTTGTTTGTAAATTGAAAGCTGAGCTACTACAATCTTGATTATTTTACCCTTTTTTTTATTCATTAAAAATACTTTGAAAATGAAATCTAGACCGATTTTTCTCCTCCGAAACCTTCTACATAGCAAATTTCGTGAAAATCGTTGTAGCCGTTTCCGAGATCTGAATTACATACAAGAATTGCTCGTTTAAATATATAAAATTTCGATTACTGTCCTTAGACTATATATTGAAAAGTAATATACCAAAAAATAATGAATAAATAAATAAAATGTAATCTAAATAATATAAAAAAAAACAGAGAAATCAACAAATATACGGAATCCATTAGTCCGTAAAGCAAAATTTTTTATTTTTTTGAATATATAAAAAAGTAGACAGATAAAGTTATTAACTCTTTTAATTACTAAAAAAATCATACACAAATCTTTAAATAAAATTGATCAAAGCTAAGTGAATTAGTTTTAATACTATGCAATTCACATCTCATATGGCAAAAGCAACAAACAAGACTACAATATTTTGTAAGTTTACATCATCGCAGAATTTTCGAACCTATATGTAGAGAAAAATACTCGTTAAGACTTTATTGTTATCATTATACATACATGGATTAAACTAAACAGTTAAAGTTATCTAAATTATATTGACATTGCGGGTCATAAGAAAATGAACACAATTAAACTGAAAAAATGCTAATTGTTGTACATACTTACAACAGTACTTTAGATAAAATAAATAAATAAAATGTAATTCAAATAATATTAAAAATAATATAAAAAAAAACAAATATACGGAACCCATTAGTCCGTAAAGCAAAATTTTTTGAATATATAAAAAAGTAGACAGATAAAGTTATTAACTCTTTTAATTACTAAAAAAAATCATACACAAACCTTTAAATAAAATTAATCAAAGCTAAGTGAATTAGTTTTAATACTATGCAATTCACATCTCATATGGCAAAAGCAACAAACAAGACTACAATATTTTGTAAGTTTACATCATCGTAGAATTCTTGAACCTATCTGTAGAGAAAAATACTCGTAAAGATTTTATTTTTATCATTATACGTACATACATGGATTAAACTAAACAGTTAAAGTTATCTAAATTATATTGACATTGCGGGTCATAAGAAAATGAACACAATTAAACTGAAAAAATGCTAATTGTTGTAAGTATGTACAACAGTACTTTAGATAAAATAAGTATGTACTATTTTTCCTAATTTTGTCAACTAATAGTAGAGGACACTAATATTAAGATAAAATATGTAAATCGAATATACAAATAAAATATGAATATGCCACTAAAATATTAAATTTTTGAATCATATATTAAAAAAATGAAATTTAAAGCATCGTATATAATTTTAACATTAGAATGCTAAACAAATTTTATGTAATATAATTTATTACATATCATGAGATACTCAATCTATAGTGGCCGTTTTACAACTTACCATAGAGGACAGAGATGTGAAAGTTAAAGCAAACATTAGCTTTTCAATGTGTCGCAAATTTATGCCAGTCATTATATTTCTTTAAAGATTGTTGTAAGCTCGAATCCCTCAGAATAATGCCCTTAAGTATATAATTTATTCGGATTACAAAAAGCGCGGCGTTAAGCTTGGTCACTTAACTCGAAATTTCATGAATTGAAGAGGAATACGGAGAGCGGAGTGTCTAAACAGTTAACGTTGGCTACAGTTGATTGACTAGCACCACTACCCGGAAATAATAATAAAAAAAATAAGTTATTTTCATTTGCAACATTAAAATAGGCGGTAAAAGAACATACTGACTGACTTATTACTAAGTTTCTACGCCGCAAAACATTCTTAACATAACATAGAGAATACGTAAACATTGTTAAAAGCCATACGTAAATATGTTAACAGATGAAATATGTGGCTACGAAATTTGTGGGCTTATAAGGCAAAGGGTAATTGACGTCTTTGTGCTAAGATTATATAGGCTCATCGTCTTATAATCACTAAATGGCAAGTTTGAAATGAGGATTTATAACTATTTTTCAAATTTATGTTAATTTTGACATATGTCATTGAAATTGAGTGTTCCGGATAATTAAAATAAAATTATAATTTAGCAATACAATACAATATTTTAATAAAATACAATAATTTATAAGTTTGTTTATAATTAGTATATTACGCTTAGAGTAGCTACAAAAAAACGTAGACAGCCATATTATGATTTGTGTATATATAAAAAAATAAGAATGAAATAAAAAATTACCTCTTATCCAATGTATTGGGGTTGCAAATACACGACTGTTCAACAATGCGGGCGGAACGTGCAAATATAATTTTATAATGACAGTATTAGGTACCAATACACCACTTCTCAGTGTTCACTACTTCAGACAGCTTTTTATCGTGGAATAAATTATTTCCAGTAGTTGTACAAATTGACTTACTTTCTTATAACTTAATAAACTTTTTCATCAGCAAATCTTACCTACTAAAGTCGGCGTGAACAATCCGTTTCCTACTTTCTGCCAAATTCTGGAGGCATTGCGTGATAAGTGGCGGTACTTAACGCCGCGCTTTGCTTCGAAAACAGAGTGAAGAAAGTGGAAGTATTAAATATTTACACTCCTCGAGTGGGAATCGAACCCACAACCAGTCGCTTTACAGTCACGCTTAGTGCCTCTGCGCCACAACTTGCCCTAAATATACATAATATTATATATGTAATACCTAGTATACATAACTTTAGTATGAAATATATGTTGTCTAAATAGGTTTCAATTACACGCATTGTCAACACTGATTAATGCATCAAAATTCTGTGAATCAATAATTTCACAAATTATTTTAGATCTGCCAATTGAACAGTCCAGCCTAGAAACATATTACATATATTAACTGTATAAAGCGATGAATGTTCTAATTCTACTATCTATGAGACCATAGCACAGTGCGACAGAGTCGGCCTATAAACGCATTTGGTTGTGGGTTCAATTCCCACTGAGGGAATTAATGAATGGTAATATTTAAATTATTTTCATTGCTCCGCTCCATAAGCAAGACAAATCGCGGCGTTAAGTTTGGCCAATCAAGGCGAATATTTACCCTTTAAATTTGTATTATTAATTCCATTATTAGTAGAATTCATGTTGTTTACAGCCATTTTAAAATGTTGATATATATTTACAATCTTTAAAAGTTAATATAATTTAATATAAAATAAAAAAAAATACTAAATGAAAAATATACCTACATATAATTTTATATTTGATAAATAATAATTTCCAGGCTCGCGGTGAACATGCTGTGACAGAAATGGATGCGAGAGCTTTAGCAACGAAAATTAATGCAGTGTATGTAGAAACGTCAGCCAAAACAAGAAAACAGTTGAAAGACGCATTTGACGCCGCCATTTTAGCTGGACTGCCAGTCATACAGAGTAAACGACCTCTTTGGAAAAAATTATTATGCATAAATTAAATTTGATTTTAGTTCATAAAGCTACACAAAATAAAATAAAATTTTCTAAAAAATTATTATAGGTAAAACCCTTACATAGATGTTATCCAAATTCATCGTGTGAATGAATTATTGTGAATGAACTGAATAATTTTCTGTGCAGATGATACTTCCAAAGCTTAGAATAAAAGTTTTGTAGTGATTAAGATGTTAGGAAGAATGTGTAATGTCTGTGCCTTATGAGTGATGCGAGGAAGAATGTTATAATTATATATATTATGTTAATTTTGATCTTAAATCTTAATTGTTGACTTATAAATATAAATGATTTTTAAAAAGACGTAAAATTTAATTTTAAGATGAAATAAATGATAAGGAAAATAGAAAAACAATATTCATAAATATAAAAAATACAAGCTTACGTAGTATATACCTACATTTCGTTTTTTTACTAAAATCTGTAGAAAATTAGAAATCATGGAATCATTGCATGCATTTTAATTTAACTATTTTTTGGAAAAAAGTGATTTTTGAATTTTTTGTCATTATTGTTAAAAATGGACAAAATGATTTGTACAGTATAAGTAGATAATTATAGGTTTAATGAATTATATTTTCATTGTTACATAGTATGTATATAGTAAGCTTGGCATATGTAAATGTTGTTTTGATACTCAATACGAACTGATTATTATATTTTATTACAAATCACACATTCTTTTTATTTTATCGCCCCAATACACCTGAATAACTATAAAGTATCACTGAATATTAAATTTCTAAAAAAAATAAACAAGATGTTTTAGCTCATAATTTAAAATGTACACATGTATAGTACGCGCATTTTAAATTGAAATGTTGCAACCTAACTACAAATATAATGGGCGTCGCTAAATTAATTTTCACAGAGCAATTGGTGGTGAGCGACAGGGGCGGAAGACAAGCTAGTGTTTCTATTATGCGTGTGTATTGTGTCGCAGTCACTCGTCAACTCTCATTGACTGGTTGACTATACCTGCGCGAAATTTCAGAAAGCGTTGAAATGACTGGTCAAAATAAAACGTGCGTACTATATCACTGTAATTTTTTACAAGGACCTAACAAAATTATAAGGTACCTAAGAAGGGTGCGATGCTTACATTTTTTTTATCAAGAATATATGAGTGATACTAAAAAGCGTAAGCATAGATGAGTTAACTGATTTAAACACTAAGAAATGTCACAACACAAGTCTGTTAGTCAGGTTGTGGGTATACCTATTCTGCCTGCAATTGTGGATTGGGGATATTCTTCGTCTCTATACAACGGTAGATTAGACCCAAGCCTGGAGTTGGATTGGAAATCATCAGAGAGTAATAAATTTATTAAACTAAGAACAATTTAATAGATATACGGCGATGTATTATGTATTGAAGAAATAAATCATTATTTGGTTTGTTGATTTTATAATTTATTAAATCCATCCAGTAGTTAATGAAATTAGTGCTTACAAACAGACAATAAAACGTGTACACGATCATATCTATCTTTTTTCATTACCATAAATTATGTTTTGTGAGCACACTTTTAACTAAGTTTGTTCTACTAAGTTTGTTCTACTACATACAGAGATATTTAAAAATATTAATACTAGTAAATACTAGCATGTTCTCTATTATTTGAGATTGAAATAATATATTTACTATAAATATACTTTTACGAGGTATTTTTAATAAAGTATCCGTCTCTTTTAAGTATCGCTTTTGCATTGAATCGAATTTTAAATCACTATATTTTATTATATCAAGAAACATAGTCTCTTAAAGTTGTACAGTTGTAATTGTAACAAAATATCGAGTAGACATAAGAACAACGTTTTTAAATATTTTTAATTGTGACGAGATTTAACTTGAAAAAAATGTTTGAACTTTTTCAAAGAAAGATATCGAATGTTATTGGAGGTCCAAGATAGTCCTATATATAAAAATTAAGGTTGAAAAATAAAATTGGTTTATCTTTAAAAAAGTTTTTATTAAGGAAGAGGAGCACAGCCTAGATCATAATCACCAGAGACGTCGGAGCTTGTATTACCATCTTCAATTTTAATTATTATTTCATATTCAATAAAATTGTTGAAGTGATCGTAGCATTTTTTTTTTGCTTTTTAAACATTTTTAAAGTGTTATTCCACACTTAGGAAAATTGAAAAAGACATTTAAAGAAAACGTATAAAAATTTGAACGCGGGATTCGAACCCGCGCCTCCTGAATACCGTTCAGGCGTTCTCACCACTGAGCCATGCGTTCTACTATTCGCTGCGTCAAAATTCTTATACGCTTTATTACAACTTATTTATGTTGTTAGCATCTTTGTAGAGAGATTTTTACAAATTTCTGCTACCCAAAGATTTTTCTACGAACAATCGTTTGGCAAGAGAGAATGCTATTTATTAAATACTTTTTATACATTTTTAAAGTGTTGTTCCACACTTAGGAAAATTGAAAAAGACATTTAAAGTAAACAGAATTCCGCTTCATCAAAAATTATGTTGGATCACGCCTAAAAGCCATAAACTAAAGTTCAACAAAAATGACATTAAACACAAATGACACTTTGTGATTTGACATTGACATTTTTGTGGGCAGCTGACAAATTAGCTTTTAAGTTTTAAGTGTAAAACGCGCCAGTTTTATATAGTTTAGTGTTTTAAAAAATATTTTAAGTATATTAATAAATCAAATTACTTGTGGTTACAAAAAACAAAATGTCGGAAGAAGATCACCAGCCAGAAGTAGATATATCTGATATTGTAGATGACACTGAGCAGTATTTTGAAAATGATTACCGATCTACAGAAATTACCGACTCTGAATTAAGCATGATAAAAGATTCCGAAGAACAGAATATTTCTGAAAAGAAAACACAAAATGTTAACAAAGTAGAAGTAATTCGATCCACAAAACTCCCTATAGCACGAATAAAAAATATAATGAAAATGGATCCAGATGTTAGTGTAGTCAATGCAGAAGCAGTCTTTTTAGTTACTAAAGCAACGGTTAGTAATATCAGCTAGAATACTCTTGATATTAGTGACTAAAATGTAAAACTATATAACTTTACACAGAGTGGACCAAAAGTCCTTTTATACCTTGAACTAAATCAAAAATGAAATTTTGTATAACAATTGTTAGTCAAACTATTCGTTTATTATAAACGACCAATAGGATGCTGAACAATAAAAAATACATAATTTAGATGTGTTCCGTTGTGATTATTTTTGGCACTGCTGCTTCTTAAATCATGTAATTTTTAAAATCATAAATCCTTTTTTGTATATTATATGTGATATTTGGTCCATCCTGGTTATATTAATTTTTCAAATACACACTAAATATTAATAAATTTCTTCATTTTCCTAATAAATTTTCTTTTTTGCAGGAAATGTTCTTAGAAACAATTGCTAAAGAAGCATATGCATATACTGCACAGCATAAGAGAAAAACAATTGCTAAAAAAGATCTTGATGTAGTCATTAACAAAGTTGATTGTCTTTGCTTTTTGGAAGGTGCAATGGACTTTTAAGCTTTGAGTGAATGTGATATATTCTTGTAAAACACTATATGTGCCTTTTCCCAAAAAATGTAGGTATTGAAAATATTTTACTAAGCCTATAAAACTATCTCCCTAATTAATCAAATGTAAATATAATAATTGATTTAAAATAAATAAACTTTGTATTATTGTATTTCTTTATTAAGTTATTATTTCAGCATTACTTTAATTGTATATAAAGTTTTTATTTTAAAAAATAAATAAATAATAAGGACAAAAGAAACATTGCAACAATATTGAGCTCATTAAATAATGCCCCTTTTTTCATATCTTTAGATTATTTATTCATCTATATTTAAAACAAAGGCTAAAAAAACAAACAAGTCAAGATATAAAAAAATAATAATTTTAGTTGTGAAAAACTAATCTTACATTTATAAAAAGAATTTAGAAAAGTATTGTTTAAATTATCCATACTTATAAATGCGAAAGTCTGTCTGTTTGTCTGTCATACTTTCACGGCTAATCTACTGATCCGATTTGGATGATTTTAGAATGAAACTTGTAAAAATTACTGGGTCAAATATAGGCTGGGGCAAATATTTTTTTTTTTTTTTTTTTTTTTTTTCTCCTGTTATTTATCTATTTACAATCAGCCAGAAGCTATAATTAAATTTGATGATTGTTCTATGGTTTTGGAGATGAAACCCATCCCATGATGCGTCATCTCATAATTTACTATTCTAGCTTCAAATTAAAGCTAGTCTTGATCTTTTTAAGCGAAAAATGCAGTTATGATTTGCGTTCATAAGTGATCTCGCAAGGTAGTTTCTATGATGTTTCAATCTTTCTTTGTATTCAGTACACGACTTGTCTATTTGTTCCTTGATGGTTGGCACTTCCAAGTATTCGTGGACTTCTGAATTTCGCACAAACCACGGGGCATTCGCAATGACCTTCAAAGCCTTATTCTGGAAACGTTGAAGTATTTCAATGTTAGAGTGGCTTGCGGATCCCCAGAGTTCAATTCCGTAGGTCCACACTGGTTTTATTATGGTTTTATATACCAGTATCTTATTTTCCAATTTTAGTGACGATTGTCTACCTATTAGCCAATACATATCTCCAAATTTACTATTAGCCTGTGTTCTTTTGGCTCTAATGTGGTCCCTCCACGTGAGTTTTCTATCCAGGTGCATTCCCAGATACTTGACCGTATCCAACTTAGGCAAGATCATACCATCCAGAGTCACGGGCGGACAGTCTCCTTTTTTTAATGTGAATGTCACATGTGTAGACTTCGCAGCACTTCCCTTTATTCTCCACTTTTTGAACCAAGCTCCGACTTTGTGTAGGTGATCTTGAAGTTTTGCAGAAGCTGTATGTGGATCTTTATGACTTGAAAGTAGAGCTGTATCATCAGCATAAGTGGCGGTCACAGTATCATCGGAGTGAGGAAAATCAGCTGTGTAAAGTGTGTATAATACAGGACCCAACACTGATCCCTGTGGAACTCCAGCTTGTATGTGGCAGATGGATGACAAGCTTTCTTCAACCCTGACTTGAAACATTCGGTCTTGTAGGTAAGATCTAATGAGCATATACGTAGTATCCGGTAGACATAGTTTCAACTTGCACAATAGTCCTTTATGCTGGGGCAAATATACTTATTTTTTCAAAAATCAACCTCTAAAGGGTTGAAATAGGGGATGAAAGTTGATATGAAAAATCTACACGGCTTGATCAATTGTAATGAATTTTAGTATATATATAGTTGATAATCCAAGTTTAAACATAGGCTACTTTATTTTTCAATAACCCACCCACAAGGGGTGCAATATAACGAGTCCCAGCGAGTGGGCCACTAGTTATATAATATTCGTGCGTGTTTACTACGCACTATATTGCTTGGTATCTTCATTCTTAAGCATATTTTAGCAGTGGACTTGGCCAAAGTATATAATGAATAGTTTTCTTTTTTAATAAAGTATTATAAAATAAAATAAAACTAAGCAACAACTATTAAATACATTAAAAAACAACTAAATACATTAGCAACAGTTTTCAACAGACTGTAGAAGCATACTGCAGTTGCCTGCTAAAGGTATATTGTGCTTTAACAGGAGTGTTCTGTAACAAAATAAGGTTTAAATAACATGGTAGATATCAATACTAAGCTAATATTTTATATTTTATACATTTTTTTTTCTATCAATATTAATAATTAGAGCTTTTGTATGGTAGGACAACATAAGCAGTAATCTATGAGAACATTAATCAACTATCGGTCATGGATACTGTCAGTTGAAGGCTCGATTGCCACTCAGGAAAATGTTTATATTTAAATTATTTTCAATTTCTTCGCTGGTGGTCGCCACATAACGCATATGTCTCGGATCCCAGGGGAAAGTAGAGATCCGAGTGTCTTGACACTAGGTTCTCTCTTGACTACCTTGCTATGAATGAAAAAGAATATTAGTATTTTATAACTTTACGCATCTCTCTAAATATGTATATCAGAGAAGGCAGAGAGAACTTTTATGTTAAAATGTTTAGTTCCACCCTCATTCGGTAAATTGAAAAAATGATATCATAAACATTCTTCTGAGTGGACATCGAACCCAGAATCATCACGTGTTGCTGGACATTGGCACACAGTATTATGATAACTACATTTTTGGTCTACATTGGCGCACAGTATTATGATAACTACATTTTTTGTTAGTATCCAAGTTTTTATTTAGCTATCTATGATCTGGATGACCTAATAAAGCTATAATAAGCCATAAATAAAAAAAAGTGCAATACAAAATAATAAGTGTTGCTATACAAAAAAAACTTATAAGATAAATAAAAGACTGAACTTGCGAAATTCAATTTATATTCGCTTATAACAGAATTAGCACAGTTAAGGAATGCTAATGATATATTAAAATTTAGCAATGTCCTTCATATTTTTTGATCAATGTATTAGAAAGAAAATTCATATATGTGCATATATAAGCCGCTATCACCATAATTAACGTTTTTTTAGGTATATAGGGTATTAGATAGAGTAACAATTGTGTAACGACATAAATGTAATTTTGTAAAAAAATACTTAATCTGCATAATTTTGCTATTTTAATTGACATTTTGAAAATATCACTTAATATTGATGAGAAAAACGTTTCCTTTGTTGTTTTCCATCAGTTACGTTATTAGGTTATGCGGAGGTAAAATCAGCAGTATTTTGAAGTAAATAATAATAATAATAACATTGCTATATTATTACTATTTACAAAGTAATATTGAAATTAAAAAGGTATTTTACATAAGTACATATGATTATTTTTAACTTTTTAAAGTGCTATTCACACACTATACGTTCAAACTCACTCATAAACGGTCAGAGAGCGCGGACGGCTTCCAAAAGACGCGGGTTCTAATCCCACTGCGTTCTAATTTTTATTCGTATTTTAAAAATGTTTTTCAATGTATATAATTATCTTATAGGTATGTTTTAAAAAAAAGGAACACATATGTAGTTAAACGCTTATTCTTTTTTCTAATATACTTAAATACAGTACGTACCCTTTTGAAATTGGACAGTAAACTCCAGATACAATGACTTCAAAAGTAACAGGTAGTGACTTGATTGAAGACAAATTCACAAATTGGTCCTCACCTTCTAAATTCATGATGCCCAACGCGATCGGTGCGCCCTCGAGCTTCCTGAAAGTCATCGTAACTATTTTAGTGTTATATAATTTTTTAACCTACCTGTTGCAAATTGTGTTAGCCAAAAACCTAATTTTATTAATTTAAAGATATATGCTTATTGCTTATAGATCATGATGCATAATGAAACGTTTTGATATATTAATGTTTAGTTAGTATCATTAAGAAGTATGTATACGGAGCGAGGCCAAGCTGTCTGCTTCTTAGAAAATACATTAGGAACAAAGTTTACCACGAAAATTACGGTGCTGGTGATTTATTTTTAGATTGGTTTTTAAAGTTATGTTTACAATTCGTAGACTTGTTAGTACTTAAATGTCAATGCATTTTGAATCACATATATCGCTATAGCGAGCGACTATGGACAAAATACATATAATAATTAAACTTACAGATTTATCATATGAGCAGCTTTTATGCTAAAGGATTATTTGAGTTTAAAGTTGATTTAAACTCCGGCGTTTATTAATAATTTGCCTGAAGAATGCAGTATCGGCTTGAATAATGTTCATAGTATTAAATGGATGATCATAACTTATTGGCATACCACAACGATTGTTACACAAAGTATTTAAATACTTTTCTATTTATTTTGTTCTAGCCTCCCTCCCTCTCGCGCATAGCGGAATAGTCAGAGAGAAACTAGTGTCAAAACCCTCTGTTGCTTCCGAAATCGGTCATTTCGTGTTAAATAGCAGAACTCAATGCCGCGCTTTGTCTACCAGAGCGGATAATTCATAAATAATTTAAATACCTTCATACCTTTGTGTGGGAATCGAACCCACAATCATTGTGTTTGCTCACCGCTGTCCCACTACGCTATAATGGTCTCAATTTAGTGTTAGTCTGGTATCATATTTTGACATACCTGGTGACAACTAGAACAGATGCTGAGATTGCTGTTGTCTCCAATTCTCCATATCGTAATGCTGGTAGTTTCCTAGCAGCTATAATAGCTTTAAAAAACTGTAAATAATTATAAATTGTAAAGGCACTACTTTACGTAATAGCATTATGTTATTTTATTTATGTCTATAAGATGTAAGCTTGAATCAAAATATCAAAATATATTTTGTAATGGAATCTATACACTAAGTGGATGCCTTATACAAAATAAAAATATATAATAAATTAAAAGCGCATAATTTGTCGAAAAGAAAAAAAATACACTAAAAAATAATACTCACATGATAATGACTATTACAATTACTCATCTGTTCCGCGAGATTCAAATATTTATAATTGTCTGCAACTGGCAGCCATGTTTTTCTATTTGTCGAAAAGCCCGCGCTAGTCGTGTTATCCCACTGGAAGGGAGTGCGAAAACCGTCGCGTGAAATTTTGTAGTACCCAATAGGATCGTGCGTGTTACAAGCTTTCGGGTCTTTCGTGTCCTCCCAGCTGACATATCCGTTCGTCATACCGATTTCTTCTCCCTTTTAAATGTTAAAATACAACATTATTAAAAGCTGTAAGGAAGCCAGCAAAATTGGTGAGTTTTTGAAATTATATCACTATAAAATAATATTAGCCACGTTAGTAAGAATGAAGAAGTTCGTGTTCAAGTAGTTTTAGCAAGTGGAGAGGATGAATGATGAAAGAAATGTAAAAAAGTGAGTGGTAAGAGAGTTAGGGGAAACTTCCGTTAAACGTTGGATGGAAACGAAGTAACGATTATACGGGAAAAAGTTCACGTAAAAGACATTCTCTTTTCGGAAGGAGAGTTGAGTTAAGAAAGAAATGTGAAAGGACCGTAACGTTTGACGCAAAGTTTTCTCTGCCTACACTGCAGAGGATACAATGTGAAGCTAGTATTACAAACTAGTTATGTTTCAAATTTTTATTAAACTGATTAGAATAAATATTATATTTAGGAATATATATGTGAACGCTTGCTAGTTGTTAGTTGTGTAAGAAAAAAAAAGATTAAATAGGTATTGTTGATTTACTTGATAAACAAAAGCAATTCCGGGTAAGATGAGAATCAACATATTCATAGTATCTAGACGTCCTTCTCCATCTCGCGAAGCCAATCTAGGCTCATCGTGATTGCCATTCTAAAAAAATATATAGTTTGTTGTTAAAACCGTATTTTACTTAAAATTTGTTAAATGTTTACGAATAAAGTACCTATGGAAAAATATTCTCCTATTATTGTAAAATGTAAAAATTTATTACAATTATGTAATGAAATCTCCAAAAGTGGGAACGGAGTGTTTCTACACTAGACTCTCTGACTACCTGCTATGTGCGGGATACAGCGTGATGCTAAAAAAAACTCCGTTTCCTATTTGGGCCTCATAACAATTTTCGTATTCAAATTTTATAATTCCTAGAAAGTGAGCAAAAATATAAAATTTTGCTAAAGCTACGAAGAAACTAAGTAGAAATATATTTTCAATAGTCTACTTACAATCCAGTTGGCTGTTTTTCCTTTGGGCATAAGGTCCATCCATTGATTTATAATTTTCTTGAAATCATATGCAGTAGAGCTATTATTTATGTCTTTTATAAATTTGACATTAAAAGGAACAGATCCATTTCTCGTCTTGGTACCGTAATATCTGATGACGTAATGTAAATACGTATATCCTTCAGTTATCATAACCTTATATTCGCCTGTTTTTTCTGTATATCCGTCTAAGAAGTCTCTCCAGTCGTACACGACTTCGTACGTCTCGTCTAAGTCCCAAGTGTAAATATGTTTTAGATACGAGGGGTGGTCCGGGCCAACGCCGGGAATGTCTAATCGAGAAAAATATATAATTTATTTTTCCTCAATTACAAATTTGTAAATTACTAGCTATTAGCTAACAAAGTAACCAAATATTCATTGGAGTGGAGACGGAAACCTGAACTACCATTCCCTACCTTTTAGGTCGTTACTTCCCTTGAGATATTATTAAATAAATGCCTTACAATTAACATTTCAAAAAGTTTAACATTATATTACGCTTATTTCAGCCGCAATTATTCATTTACAATCGTAATTGCCTAATACAGTAAAAACTATTCTAACTATATCACAACGATTTATCGTTGATGTCAGTGGAAGAGGAGAAAGAAGTGTGCAGGGACCGTAGCGTTTACTGCCGCGCAATGGAAAAAGTGTGACGCTAAAAAGAGTATAAACCTGATCGAGGCTCGTCCGGATAGACACCACCGTATTTACGGGGGTCCGCTTCATATAGTCTGTTGATAGCGTCCACTCGAAACCCGGACACACCCGTTTTTAACCAAAAACGCATCACATCCTAAAATAAGAGCATACATATATTTAATTTAGAAACAAGATCAAAAAAGTCTGATTAAACATTTGTAACTTAGGGTAAAAGATTTTGGCCGTCATAAGAGACAGCTTGTTTATATAATTATTACTAATGGTACCTTTTTCTGATCAATAAGAAGTTTATTAATATCACCTTTTTCATATTGTATAATCCCTATTTACAGTAAAATTGACGACTTGCTGCTTTGAACGAAGTTAGCAAATTGCCTAATATGTCGATGTGAATCATCAGTATAAGTTGTTTATTAAGTGAAATGTATATGTCGTGGTCATATCACAAAATTGACGATTTCATGAAATTATTGACGATATCATGAATTGTTCGCATTTCATGAAATGACTAATTATCGTTTAGCCAGATCATGATGTTGTTTGACGAATTCAATGACAACCTATCGCTTAACGATATGATCAACTGATCGCGTGGTTACTTCATGAAATCGTCGTTTTTATAACTATAAGTCAGTAAGCGTTAAGCTAAGCAAAGCAGTGCATTTGAAAGATCAGGTTATTCTCTTTTAGGAATGTTTCTCCTCAAGCCACTAGCTAAGTAAATATATGTAGCAATACCTCCATTTCTTCATGAATTTTGTAATAGCGATAGTTGAGTTCGGGTTGTGACACTAAGAACTGATGTAAATAGAACTGCTTGCGCACTGAACTATACTGCCAGGCACTTCCGCCAAAAGAACTTATCTTAAAACAAAATACATACCAATTATCATTGAATACTTCATAAATTGACTTTCTTTTAGTAAAAATATAAAAATAGTGATACATATTCTAGTTTTATGTAAAAAAATTATAAATATTATTTGTAAATGTGCACAATTATTGCTACAGTTATGGGTAACTTACCCAGTTGTTAGGCGGTTTTAGTTCACCAGTACGATTATCGATTACACCGTCAGTCCATACGTAGTAATCAGTATAAGTAGATTCCTTTCTTTCTGACCTCTGGAACCAAACACTCTCATTGCTAGTATGGTTTGGTACGAAGTCCAATAACACACGAATTCCTGTCAATTTTAGTATATTATATGACAATTAATATAAAAAAAGTAAAATATCTGATAAGTACTGTGATGATCTGATGAGGTTGTCGTGACGTAATAGCACAGCTTTCGCACAGTGTCAGTGTCACACTGTAACCGTGTTTGTTTGTGGGTTCGATTCCCACTCAGTGGAATGATCACGATTAATTAATTCTCATTTCCCCGGTTTTGTGACCAAGATAAAGCTTGGCGTTGCGTTCCGCCACTCAACACGTAATGCCTCGAAGAACGGAGTGTCTTGACAATAGTTTCGCGTTCAATAATCGCGTTTTGATTATTCGCACGTGCACGTTAAGTGACATGATTTGATATTGTTTTAGGGCTGTTTTAAAAATTATAATATAAGGTCATCTATATTTTGAATATTAAATATTAATTGCTTAAAGTTGGAACATACCCAACATCTTAGATGTTTTCATTAGATTTTTAAAATCTTCCATTGTACCATATTCCGGAGCAATTTTACGATAATCTATTATATCGTAACCAAAGTCATGCATCGATGAAAGAAAGATAGGTGACAACCATATCGCGTTAATTCCAGTTTCTTTTATATACGTTAGTTTTTCTGTAATACCTTGAATTAAAAATAGTAGTGTAAAAAGTTAAAGCGTAAAAACTATTTGAATATAGTAGGTGTTTTTTATTCTAAAGTGTTTACTATATCTATAAGTTAATATTCGAAGAAAAATATTACGACTCTATAAAATTTATACAGTTGAAGTTTGAATGGAGACAAACAGCAGGAATATTTCTATATAGGTTATAACAAATCATTAGAAATATAGTAAATTTATATATAAATGTTACACACACCCATATGAATTTCACATAAGTAACCAATTACTAGAATTTTTTGACAAGATAGGATCAGGGTGTTAAAGCTTTAAGCAACATCCTATCGTGACTATTCTTGTAATTGACTAGTATTCATTTGCTGTATTATTGTTATCTTTTTAATTTTATTTTTTGTGGTGATATACTTTCTCCTATCGTTTAGTACTTCTTGCGTTGGTATTTAAGTATTTATTATCTTTAACAAACTTTGAGGACTATACCTATTTCTCAATTTATCACATTAATATACATTCTACAATACAGTCACAATTTCATGTGTACGATTTTAAATTCGCACTGAGATGCGCGCAAAATGCACGCGGGCTTAAGGCAAAAAGCATTCCAGCCAACTTTGTCATGTGAGTTATAATAGTGTAAGCGCAGTAAAGTTAAGCTTTTTTAAAATTTGAAATATGCAAACATACATATTATTACAAGGAAATATATATACATATTATAGAATATCCTAATAATGATAAAATGCTATTGTTTATTTTATGTTTTCAAATGATATGTAAAATGTGGCTCGGCGTCCGACCAGTGGCGTAGCTAATATAGAAGTAGAACTTATATAGAAGTGGATGAAGACGCAACAGCGAGGGCCCTTTTCTTTCATTTTTACAAAGCTAAGCAGTGTTTCAAAATAAAACACCATTTCCATTTTAGAAAGTGACAGAATATATACTAAAAAAATCATATTACATCTGTACTTACCATTAAGATCGCCTATCCCATCACCATCGCTGTCTTTGAAGGAGCGCGGGTATACTTGATACATAACTGCAGTTTTCCACCAGTCTACGTCAGCAGTGCGCACTGACACTATAAACAGAAAAACGAATATTACGCGCATCTCGACAGCGTCTGGATGTTTCACTGTCTAACGACTGACAATATTGGCTCTTTAACAACTACTTATAACTTAGCATTGTTACATTCATCACTGTTGAAGCATACATCTTCAAGATAAAACACATGGTATGTAGGTATGTAGTTACCCGCCTTAAGCTGCTCAATCGGACATGGCCCTGAAACTCTACCAGTTTCAATTTACATATTTAGCAGAATATAGAATTTTTCATGATTAAATTAAGTAATTTTAATAGTTTAAAAATTTTATTCATATGCTTAGGATAAGAAAATGGATATACAAGAGTTCGAATTTCTCTACGTTCAAATTTTTTGTACGTCTTCAAAAAACGTTTATCTTGGCACTTTAATAATATCAAAAATACAACAAACCGTCTGTAATACGATTAAAGGGCCAAACAAAAACACATTTTAAGCGTAAAACTTGTTAAGCGTCTAGATTTGTTCTTCAATCTTTTTGAAAATGTCTTTTGTATTCTTGAATAAATAAAGTAAATAATTGAACTTGAATATAAAGAGGATTGAACTTAAAAAAATCATTGTATTTACTTTACTGAAGTGGCACAAATTCGTGGCAATGACCTATTTGTTTTATAAAATATTACGTAAAGATAATGAAGACTGTATAATTCGAGGTCTATTCTCAAAATTTTGTGAAAAATGATATAAATTTTATTTTAAGTAATACGTTCCAAATTAATTTCAAATAAACGATATCGAAATGATAATTATATGTTGTAAACATTTATTTTACTGTTTTATTTAGGGAAGGATTATGATGGATTGTTTGAAATTGAACATTTCGGATGAGCGTTTGTCAATTATTAAAAAGAATCTCTTAATACTAATGTACAGAATAAATTAAAATAGAGATACTTTATTGATATTAAGTCTGGATAAGCTGAAAATTCCCAATGTACAGAATAAATTAAATTTTGCTTCTTCAACCAATTCAGTATTGAGTCATCTACTATTAAGAATATAAAAGGATTACACAAGTGACGAGCTACAATTTATCAAAAAAGTACCCACGGAAGAATTGTGGTCACTAATAAAAGGAAGAGGAATAATTTATAATTTGTTTGTGCAAAATCCACAATTAACAATTATTTCATAGAAAATTGTAGTGTATGACTAATAAATATTCAGCTAATTGTTATTTTTATGTGATTCCTTCTACTAAGTCTGTAATATGTGGGAAAAAGCGGGAGTTTAAAAAATGTAATGCGATGAGAATAGCTCATATGAATAAATTCCACTAATGAGTAATTATTCATTAACGTTCGCGGATATTGATATCAAAAAGCGACATGTACCGTTCACATACTGACGTCATTGAAACTTAGTATTACAACAGATAACATACTAAAAATATATAAAAAGTTTTTTATAGCACTATTCGTAAAATTATATTTTTTATAGGAAAAAGGGGCATGAAATCTCCATAGATTTCAATGCTTTTTCAATACCCATGTTATAAAATTTCATAAAGTTTTCAAGAAAATCATGAGTGTTGAATATCCATATGAAAACGGAATATTAAAAGAATTAACCGACTTTCTTTCTGAATCAAGTATTTACTTGAGTATATTTATACTTTGGGTATAATTAGAGCTCGTACATTAAGAAATTGCTAAACGTTTATGCCTTCATAAAATTTAAATAAGGTATCAAAAATTTCTGCACTTAATATCATTTATAAATGTTATAATTATGTTATATAATTTTTAAAATACATAGCTTAATAAGTTATATTATATATAGTCAAGTCAAAGTCACTGTATTACCTCTAGGCAAATAAAGTGTATTTCAATATTCAGTAATGATATTGCATTTTTTATTTCATGGCCACTCGAAAGGAGTACTTACTTTTAAAGTTGTACGACTCTTAAGAACTTTTCAGAACAAACAAATGAAAGGAAAAAATAAGCACAAGAGAATTAGAGAAATTCATTTTATTAAACACCATATCGATTGTAAAATAAGTATAACAAAATAATATACATTTACAGTGATTTTCATATTCTAATATAAACAAAAAAAATGGCAGCAAATTAATTTTCAATGCAAAAAGTCAAACATTACTTTGCGTACACAGATTTTTCTTCCTAACACAATCTATTTCTCTAATCAAAGTTTAATTATTAAGGAGTAATACTAAAACAACAGACAATATTATAGCCAATTTTAGATTTTTACTTCAACATATTTTGTAAAACATTTATTATTATATAGATTTCTAACATCTATTAAGAAAAGGACACTTAACACCTACTACAAAGACATTTTTGTAAGATGAAACACAATATTCTTGCACCAATTTTAATAAAAAAAAAAACTTTTCTACATTACAGTTTACGTACATATAATAGGAGCAAGACTTTAGAATCTTGAATATGGCTACCATAAATATATATAAAGTAGCATCTAAAATCACACTTAGAATATAAAATAATAAAATATATTTTTACCTTACAATAACACCATTGAAAAATAGATGCACTTGAACTTTAAGAATTATCAAATTGAGAATATACATATATTATATAATATATACTTTTTTTCTAATTATTCTCTTTTAACAGAATTATTCTTTAATTATTATTTTCCAGTTCAAGCATTTTCCTTCATAGCAGTGTAGTCAGAGGAACTCTGTCCTTAATTTTTCGCCCGAATCTGAAATATTCACGCAATATTTCTTTTCCATTATTTGTATGTATCATGAAGTGTCACCACAACAAAGAAATGAAAATAATTTTAATTTCATAATTTTCCAAATAGGATTTGAACTCACAGCCATCGGCTTTATAGTTAGACGCTATCACACTGCGCCACAATGGCCTCAGTTTAATGTTTTGCAATTTCAAATGAGTTAAAAAAAATTGTGTATATATTTAATAATAGTATATGTAATATGTATATTTTAATATGAATTCTATGAAGATAATACATATATAAAGATAACTTTTTAACAAGGTTTTTTAGCTTGTTGACCAGTAGGTCAACTATATATCAAACAATCAATCAATGTAAGAAAACATTTTTTAATGTAATTTTAATGTAGCCCTTACTATACGATTTACTTTAAAAATATATTGTACACGCGTCCGGATCTGATGATATATTTCCTTAGCATGGCCCTGAGTTTAGTATTCAAATAATTTATTTTTTATTATGTTTTCTTTTTTGTCACAGATTGCTTTAATAACAAAATATATCTTAAAAGTTTATAAAATTTTGATTTAAGAAATACAAGAAGTTTGTTACAATTTATTATTTATAAAATATAATTTGAAACAAATGACACGTCGAATCAGTATGTAATAACAGAGAATGCTTTCAGTTAGAAAAATACAATAAAAAACCAGATCAAAAGAAAAAAAATAGTTGATAAGTATTTAAATAAGTTAAAAGTTGCAGTTGTACTTTTAATTTGTAATCTAATATTGACAACAGTAGACACACCAACTATGTTTTAAAATAGCCATTTTAGTTCGACATTATAATTACAATACTATAATACTATAGTTACACCAAATAGTAGAAATAGATTTGATTTATTTTCATTAAAACTTTTCGATTTGATATTCATTTTTTTTAATTTTTTTTAAATAACATTTATTACAATTTCTAATAATACACTGAGGCAATAAATTTATTGACAAATTTATTTTAAGATAAAGTTAGTACATTATATATTTAAAAATATACACAAGGCTATTTTGGATGAGAATTATAGAAGGTCAAAGGTATTTAGATTATTTAATGTGAATTATGTTTTTAGGGGCCAGTCGTGGCGCAGTTGCAAGAACGTGTGACTGTAAACGACTGGTTGTGGGTTCGAATCTCACTGGAGGAGAGGAAATATTTAATATTTCCATTTCCTTCGCTCTGGTATCAGAGGTAAAAGCGCGGCGTTAAGTTCCGCCACTTAACACGCAAAGCCTCCGAAGACAGAAAGCTGGGAACGAAGTGTCTTAACACTAGGTTACCTCTGCCTACCCTGCTGTGTGCGGGATACTCACTAATGCAATGTCACATAGAATATTAAGTATTTTTAATTTTATTTCATGTGTCAGTTTAAACGCTACACACCATCTGTTTTAGCAGTTTTTTACTTCACTACAATCTATTATTTACCACAAGCACGTTCTACGTTGAATAGGAAGAAGCTAGCTGCAAAAGTTGATGTAGAATACATTTTAGGGAGTGATTGGTGGTGAAAAGCGGAGAACGGAGGAATGGGCGACAAATAGTAGTGATTCCATTTCACATAGTGGCTAGTGTCTCAGTTCTCTGCCACTTATCAACTCCTATTGGCAACTTGAATGTAGCTACCGGAAATTTTCAGAACGCTAAAATTGGTCCAGTCAACATAAAATACGCTTGTTATTCGATACAATAATAAATATATTGTTATAAAATAACTCGTCAAAGGTAAAAAAAAAATTATATACATAAGGAACTTGGATTAGAGTAGAGTACATTCATTAGAGTACAGTCACACAAACGAGACGATTCTTTAAATACTCCATATTTACAAAATATACAAATACACTCTGTTAAGATATTAGGAAATATGTATGAGAGAAAAATAAAATCGATATGTGAAACAAATCGATTATTTGAATCGATGTTTTTAATCAATTTCACAAATCGATTTGTGATTACTATAAAACATCACTATGTAAATATTATGATCCAAATTCACTATCTAAGTTGAAATTGTATAAATATTTTTGACAAGATTCATATTTAAACTCTTTTCATTTCATAATACTTTGAACTAGCCATGGTCCAATATAAAATTAAAAGTACTAAAGCTTAACGCCTTTTCTCACATAGAACATTAGTCAGACCTAGTGTCAAGACATTCTATTCTCCTCTTTACTAACTGTAACACTAAAGACCTGTACAACTGAACATCATATACAGTATGATTAAAAAAGTAGTATTGAATGTAATACAAAGTTCATAGACAAAGCAAAATAAATTTTAAAATTTGCCCAAATACTATAATTTGCTTAAGTTTTTGCATTACTGTGACAATTAAATTGTTACAATTGAAATGATTGCTTTCTTTCCACAAAAATCGCTTACTGATATGCTTTTGTAAAAACAACAATTTAGATAATTACAATAATATTATTCTTTTCACTTAAAACATAATAATAAAAAGAGCGTTTTTTATATAATTCTTGCATGTTTTTACACAAATCCGAGAATAAATCATTCAAATCGGCGTAGAATAAGAAAAGGAACCAGAGCTAGTACAATTTGTGTGTAGACATGTATTCATGTATAAAACACTTAATCCATTTGGAATGGTAGATTTGCAGCTATTCTTGGTTTTTTCTTCTTCTTTTGCGGTCTCGACGCTCCTTGATGTTGAGTTACCTGAGAATGATAAATAATTGTATTTTCAAACGTGAACAGAAAATTATCAGAAATATTTAATTTCACCAGTTTTATTATTAAATCAAGATTTTAAAATAGCTTGACGCTATATCCCGCACACAGCAGGGTAGGCAGAGGGAACCTAGTGTTAAGACACTCCGTTCCCCACTTTCCGCCGAATTCGGAGGCTTGCGTGTTAAGTGGCGGAACTTAACGCCGCGCTTTACCTCGACACCAGAGCGAAGAAAATGGAAATATAATTTCCACTCCTCGAGTGGGAATCGAACCCACAACCAGTCGTTTATAGTCACACTCTTGTGCCACTGGGCCACGAATCAAGATTTTTAAATACATATTAATACTGTTATTACTATAGTGGGATTGTGTTTAACTGACAGGCGATGGCTGTAGGTTTAATTCCTACTTGAGGGAATGATTACATTTAAATACATAAGAAAAAGTACAGCGTTGAGTTCCGTCATTCAACACGCAATGAAAAAAAGAAATCAAATATTGCAATAAAATATTATAAAAAGTATTTACAGGCTGGTTAAGAGGCTGTGGCGCTGGCTGGCTAGTTTTCGGCGCAGGTAGCCCTTCTAGATCTTTCCTTGACGACGGACCACTTGTGTTCTGCACTCGCCTGTATAAATTATAAATTGTTTTAATAACATAAGAAATAAAACCAACTATAATTGTTAAGAAAAATGTTTGTTGTAACAGTTGGAAAAGTAAACTTATCGTCAAAACACTATATTCACCACCTTCAGACCAAAATGTTTCATACATCGTTTGTTTATTATCTTTATTCACATGGATCTCTATCACAAATCCATTAATGTAAAAAGAACTGTAATGATACTTTGGAAATTTGCACACATGTCCAAATCTGATGTGCAAACAATATTATTATTTTATAGTAAGGAAGGGCATATTAACATTCGGGTCACTTGATTGTCGGTGAACATAAACTCATTCCTATTTCACTAATTACTTAAATAAATGTAATAGTTATTTTATCGTATATTTGATAGTTATTTAATATAACATACCTCTGACTAGTCTGAACTTGTAAGGGAACAAACGGATTGCTTAACTTCTCAGCACTGGCGCTTCCACTGGGGTTATTATTCGGTGGTAGATTAGGACTCATCATCGTCGGCATGTTCTAAAATAATAAAAGAATAAAAGAATAATAGTATATAAAATGTTTTTGTATATCTCAATTATGGGTTTACTCTATATTTTCATATTAACATAAAATGTTTTATCGAAATAATCTTAGTTATGCGAAACGAAGTTGAAAGGTGTTAAGTTTAGCAAGCTACTATTGTTTATTCAAAAACATAATTAATTGTACAGTTACTTTTTGATACTAGACAACCAATGCATAAGTGAGTACTCAAAAGTTATGTTACAAATAGCAAATATTTTTCATTCAAATATCGTTATTAAAAATTCTTAAAAGACTTGACAAATATTTTATTTTTTTACTAACTTCTAAATACCCTCAATATTTTCTACTATCAATAACCACATACAAAACTAACCGGCTGACTCCACGTCGGACCCAACATAACCTGCCCCACATTGGGCAAGTGCTTAGGGAAGTGGTTCTGGTTGGCGGTGTTGTGGTTGCGCTGGTTGCCATGGTTACTATGGTTGCGGTTGTCATGGTAACCGTCGTCGCGCTGCTGCCCGTGGTGTCCGAAGAACGGTGCCGCGGTTTCTTCAGGGAAGGGGAACGGTCGACCGAATGTGGGTAACGGCGGCATTGGAGGTTGTTGATTCTGAGAAAAGGCATATAACTTTAATATAAGAACCGATGAAAGTTATCATTTTTAGAAATCGTATACAAATTTGAACGCAGCGGGATTCGAAGCCGCGTCTCTTGGAAACTGTCCAAGCTGCGTGAATGTTAAGCCATGTGTCCAGTGGAAGTCGTTATGGTTTAATTTTGTAAATTTATTTATACACGTTTAGCCATTGTAGTGCAGTAAGACTGCGTCTGACTGTTAACCTCATCCAGCTAGTTGTACGTGCGATATCCACTCAGAAATATAGTTATATTAAAGTTAATTTCATTTCATAAGACAAAGCGCTGCGTTCGATTCCGCCACTCAACACGTAATGTCTGGAATGCGGGAGGAAATACACTTACTTCATATATCTAAAGTAACTTATACCATTCATTGGTCTGTTGGAGTTGGTGGGAGTCGTGATTCTACACAATGGTTATCGGTTCGATTTATATACGGGGAAAGGTATATATAAAATATTATAATTATTTTCCGATCAGATAAAAAAACGCCATAGCAATATTTGATTTTCCAAATAAGAGACAAAGCCTCTGAAATAATTGTCAAAAGTATAAAAAAGTGTCACGTGTTATAAGTACTATGATTAAAAACTAATTCTTGCCTACTCACTTTATATGAGGAGTTGGTCCACTCATTGGCTTGTGGTGGTGGATGAGGGCGATTAAATACATTGTCTTTGCGCCAATTTTGTTGTGCAGATCTATAATAAATAATACTATATAAAATTATATAGCTTATCATATTATTGATTTTAAATGAAAATTTATAAAGCTATCGTAACGCAGTCTCAGTTTCGCAGGCATAACGTCTGACTGTAAATGCTAAGAATGTAAGTTCGATTCCCACTCAGGGGAATGATTATATTTAAATTATTATCATTTCCTTGCTGTAGTAAGATAAAAATATTTTGAAACTCAGAAAATAATGTGTGGGATTCGGGCGGTAAGCGGAAAACAGAGTTTGAGGCAAAAAAAGTGTAGTTGCTTAAAATGTTTTCTTACCCAGTGAACATATTCCAAAAAGGTTGAATGAAGCTGCATGAAATATTACCAGCACTTATAAGTTAGATTGTATGTCAGAATTTTATTAAAAAAGAAACAAAAATTGCAAATAATAATATCACATTTTGTTTGAAAATATTCCAAATAATCAATATTATAAAACATAAAATAAATATACAAAGGATTAAGGAGAATATATTGAATTTTAATCTAAATGTTTTTGACCATACTACGACTTAAATAATTTAGTTAAATGAGTTATTAAAAGAGTGTAAGTTTGAAAGTCAATACTTTTACTATATTTTTAATATATAAAATAATTATTTAAGTATATAAAATAAATTACCTATTAGTTGGTGGGGAGATCATAGGCTGTTCGTTTTTAACGCGCCAACTAGAACCAGCCTCAGGTGGGGTTTGCGCCTAAAAATAATATTGTAATAATTAAAATACATGTATAAATAAGCAACATACAATTTATACATAGAACGTTTAACTTAATATGCAATAAAAATGTATTTCTTTTAAAGTAAATTTCACCATAGATGTACTATGCCTTGCACCATGCCTTTTGACAGTCATGGCTCTAAATTCAATTGTCATTTAGGCAAGCTTTCTTTGTTTTGCCTGTATGGTATTGGTTAGCATAGTACTCAGTAGCACCTATGCAAAATGGAGACCTTAATTATTTATATTTTATATATTAATTGATAGTATTATTTACAATAAAAAAAATATTCTACACAAGCTATTCATAAAATTAAAAAACATCTATTTCACGCACATTTAGGATTATTTACTTATAAAAATATGAAATTAACTAAGATATCATTAGAACTATTTTTTTCCTTTCTCGTTAACAAGACAAAGCGCAACACTGAGAGTTCTAGCACTCAAATGTGGGAAATTCAGAAAATGGAGAATGCAGTGGCACTAGATTCTCTTATTGATATAACATATAATGTCCAATAACTTTTACCTTATTATTTATTACATTCGCTTCTGCTTCATCTTTGCTAATTTTGAGCAAACTTTTCAGTAGATTTGTAGCTTTATCCTGCGAAAAATAAAAGAACACATTAAAAAAATATTATATAATATATAATACAGCAACAATAATAAACGTTTTAATTACCTGTGGTTGTCCATTTTTAATATTATTATTATTGGGCGGAGTGTTATTTCGGATTTCTGGTACTTGAGGTTTGATTTCTCTTGGGGGGCTAAAAAAGTAATTCTACATTATATTTAATGTAATATGGAATATGAAATTTTCACATGAATCCAGTAACTAATATTCTTCATAATAATGTTTTAGAAATTCATTATAAAGTTACTTTTGTAATGTTACATATATCGCTATGACAATGTATACTGTACGCATTAATATGTCTTATAGTTATATAATTTGAATCTTAATTTATTTTGTAATCAATTATTTAGCACTAATTACGATATTAAAACTAGTCGTGGCTGGGGGCACTATGATATATGTTTTCAAAATACATTTAAAAACACATGTTTTACCTGTAACTTGCAAAAGCAGAGTGATGTTGATCTCTACGTAGTACAGACGGTGTGTAGTTGAAGGGTTGCGTTTCCGCGCAACTGACGGCGCCTCGGAGTTTACGACCGAACGATATGTTCAACATGTTGCTTGGTAACATCCTGTTTTATATAAAAATTTGGTTAGTTGCTATAGTAATTACTAGTTATTTAAGCAATATATCATAAAAAAATTGTTTAAAAAAAACTAAGGTCAGGTTCCAATCGTGATCCTGATTATAATTTCAAAATAGTGATAAATTAGTGAATTGAGTTTTTTTCTTTTAAACATGCTAAGACATCATATTCCTATTAGTCAAATATGAAATATTGCATCTTTTATAAATTCTCCTGAAAAGACATAAAACATAATATGACGATGTATACTAAAATATTACTATATATTACTGCTATCGTGACAAATATATAAGAACTGTTTTAACAAAATACGTCTAACTTATAATACTGGGTATCTTAATAAAGATCTTCGTACACTGCATTTGAAGAGCTCATCAATGATGACTTTATAAGCAGCATGTGTCTTAAAATGACTACACTAAATCAATTTTTGTCTGATATTCAGAATCCATCACGACGCGGTGTGAAACAATTAATGACTGCAGACTGCGATTGTTTGTGGGTTCGATTCCCATTTCTCAGTCACTCTGGTAATATACTCCACATTACGAATACCAGAGTGCCACAATTTTACACTGAACATCTCGAATTCAAACACATCATAAAAGCGTGGTGTGCGTTTAACCGGTCGGACAGGCGCACGGTGTCGCCGCACCCGCTGGCACTGCTGGCACTGCGACCCCACGACGCACTTATACATGACAACTACACACACCAACTAACCTATAAAACCTGGCATCCCCAAAGAGGTCCTCGGTGATGCCGCCGGGGAAGGGCTCGTCGAACATGACGTGGTAGGCGTGGCGCGCGTTGAGGCGGTCGGACAGGCGCACGGTGTTGGCGGGCGCGGGCGCCAGCACGGCCGTGACGGTGCCGCGCGCGCCCGCCGGCACGGCGCCGCCGCGCGACACGCACACCACGCGGTCGTACATCTTGAAGTCCGCCGCCGGGTCGGGCAACACGTTGCCGTCTTGTAGCTCCGGCTGTGAACGGGACAATCTATTAGATTGTTTAGCTTCACGCTGTATCCTGCACTCGGCTGAGTAGGCAGAGGGAACCTAGTGTTTATGACAATACGTTCCCTATTTAACTGATTATTGTAAAAGTTCATTAATTATAGAGTTTGACATTTACAAATTAAATTGAAAAATCAGACATGCTAGTAACATAAATAAGTTACTTTGTAATAAACGTATAAGAATTTCGACTTGATTTCCATAAGGAATCCCGCTGCGTTGAAATGTTTTCAAAATTGATCAAAAATCATTTTTTTTTTTAAATAAAAAAAAACAGATTTTTTGTAGGTACCTAAGGAAAAATTAAAAATTGAAGTCACGTGTTCAGTCGAGGTCAACATTAATTATAAAATTAACCAATATTATAAAACTAGAAAATAACGAAATTTTACTTCTTTTTGATAATACTATCCTAATTCCAATCATAAACATAATAAAAATTAACAAAACCTATAAATCAAACCACTAAACAACCAACCAACCTTATACAACAGATTCCATTTAACATGCAACGTAACATTCCTCTCCTTAGTTTTCAACTCTTCCAGTTGTTTTTCTAATGTCTTGGACAAAGCTAGCATTTCCTCCGGCTCGAGGGCATCGGAGCCGCACTCGCGCCGCATCGCATTGGAGTGGGGCTGACTTTTGATCCATTGCACTACGTCTTGTGGTTTGTTTTTGCTAAATGATAAATAATTGTGAGTTAAATATATTATAATATGTAAGAAATAAGAATATTATGCATAATTAGGGATTTTAAGTGTATAATAAAGAATTATAAACGTAAAAACTCATATTTCTGTCTAATTATTTCATTGAGACATTTTTTTATTAAATAAATAGTTATAATATTAAAAAATATTTTTCAAGTCAACCTTAAACAAAGTTGTATAGAAATTCTAATTTTTGTAACATATCATCTTTATTCACGCATACACAAATCATATATTAAAAATATTAGGTGGCTAAAACGGCTAGAACGTTTTAAAATAATGGATAACAAAGGATTAAATAATAATCTCTCAAGCTCATCTAGTTCATACATTCGTTCATTTACACACAATCACTCATTCACTGTAATAAACAGACATACATAATCTCGTGCGCACCACGCGACACGTGCTACGCCACGGGCGCCCCGTGGTACGTACGTAACTTACATTTGCACAAAGACACTAAGCTCGATTCGGTAAAAGAGCACTGCCGGAAACTCTCCAGTAGCTACTTCGAAAAAGCAGCTACGCATCCGAACCCGCTGGTGGTAAGCGCCTGCGATTATACGGTCAGCAAAAGACGCCCCGCGAGGCCTAGGGAAATTCTCACCCAAACTGACGCCATTACTGAAGTGTTAGGTAAATTCAAACACACACGCAAACGCACACGATACACACACCGTCCCCGCCGGTGGAGACGAGGTCCCAGTTATTCAACGGTCCGATACCGCCCCGGGCACCAGCGCCCCTAGCTAGGCCTAGCTCGGACAGAGCAAAGCAAAGTCCCCCACTAAAACGGTGTCGCAAGTCGAGGTTCGAGTCTCAACTGAGACGCCCTTGCCATGCCGTCGTCGTCATTTAATGGCTTCCTCACAAGCGAGGATTCCAAGCCAAGGTCAGAGCTCATATAGCTCGGCCTCCCCTAAAGCCCGGTGAAGCTGTCGAGGTCGCTCTGGCCAACAGTATACTACACATTCGAAAAAAAAAAAAACGCGACACGTCATTATTACGGAAGCCACTGGCGAGAGTGGACGTTGGTAGTCCATTGCTTGCGTTTACGAGCCTATGAAATTCTTACAGAGATACAATCCATATCCATACTTATATTATAAATGCGAATGTCTGTCATGCTTTCACGGCTAATCTACCGGTCCGATTTGGATGAAATTTAAAATGAAGATAGTAAGAGTTACTGGGTCAAATATAGGCTACTTATTTTTTCAAAAACAAACCTCTAAAGGGTTGAAATCGAGGATGAAAATTTATATAAAAAATCTGCACCGCTTGAAAATACAAGATAGGCTATTTTATTTTTCAAAAACCCACCCCCCAGGATTGCAATATAACGAAACAGTTATGTATAAAAAGCGGCGACGCCGCGAGCGGGCCGCTAGTTGTAAATAGATCAAAGAAAAAAATCTAGAACTAAAATAACCGTAAAAATCAAAAAAAGATTCACTCACCCAACTTCCTGCGGCCATAGATCACTTTCAAAGAATACATCATTATTCATTGAATAAGTTAATTTATCAAACAGGTCAGGAAATTCTCTGGCGTAGGCCTTCACCAACTCGATACAGCGTTCAGAATATAACCACGCGTTAGTGAGTTTACAGCGACGAGTGTAACCAGACACTTCTTGGTTCTAAAAAGTTGGAAATAATTATAAAAAAAACCATTGGGGCCAACCAGTGGGGGGAGTACATCTGGTAGTAAACTGCATAGTTATAGGTTCATTTAGTACTTGGTTTTTTTTTAAATGTAAATTATTTTTTTTTAGCTTTACGCTGTATCCCGCACACAGCAGGGTAGGCAGAGGGGACCTAGTGTTAAGACACTCTATTTACAACACACCGCCGAATTGTTAATTTACATAAATGGCGGAATTTAACACCGCGCTTTGCCTCGGCACCAGAGCGAAGAAAATGGAATCATAAAATATTTTCACTCCTCGAGTGGGAATCGAACCCACAACCAGTGACTTTACAATTACACTTTGTGCCACTGCGCCACAACGGGCCTCAAATAATATTTTCATTTCCCCATTCAGGTACTAAAAATGGAGAACAAAGTATCACTCTATGCCATTCTCTATTTTTCGGTAAAAATCGAGACATTGCGAGTTAACGCCGTGCTTTTTTGCACTGAAAACTCCGGCGATCATAATAAAAAAAATGAGATTTCATATGTTGATCATTATTTTTTTTTACAGTACTGTACATTGAAATGTCATGAAATTTATTATTTTAAATTTGCATTTTAATTTTACTCATCATTAAATTAAATCATAACTTTATCATTACAAATTTATCATTAAAAATAAAATAAATTAACGAGCTCTATTTACCTTCTTATTAAACTTAAGATTGAGTCCCACATTGAGTTTGTTCTGGTTCTCAGTGGGCAGATCGTTGCGTTCCCCTGTCACCACCAGTACGGTGCCCGTTATACGTGACAGCATTTGTGTTGATAAGCCTATAAATATAAATAATATAATATAAATTGTATAAGTGAAAAAAATGCGTAGATGATATTTTAAATAAAACTATTTCGTGCCCGCGACTTTATCCGCGTGGAAAGTAAAAAAAGTTTTTGTTCTAAAATAAGTTCCTGAAAACCAGAACAGATAGAGATCAAAATTGAAAATATGTCATTTTAGTGTATGTATTGTGTGTATCGTAATATTACAAACAAATTCCAATTTTATTTATTTCAATAGATGGATGGGATATTTTTAATGATTATCCAATATAACCTGCACTATGTGTTGGGTGCAGTGAGTTGTGCATAATGGGTGCAGTGTGTTGTGCATGGTGAGGCACTATGTGCTGGGTGCATCGTGTTGGATAAAGTGTATTGTTCAGTATATTGTTCGTGGTGGGTACACAGTATGTAGTGCGTGGTGGGAGCACTATATGTTCATTTATTTAATTATTTGATCACCAACACGACAAGCACTGACAGTTACATATAAAAGAAACAATACAAAAGATTAATAAGTCAAAAGTTCCGCCGCAAATATAGGTGACGACGGCATGCAAGTTACCTACAGTATAAACTATTTAATTTAATATAAAAAAAATAAAACAATCAGACACAAAATATGCTAAAAACTAGAAGTACTACACAGAACTATATAATAAAATAACAAAAATAGTAAAGGTATGGTCACTGAGATTTAGGGATTTTAGTATTAGGCATATGTTGAGTGACTATATGACACTATATGTTGAGTGTAATATTTGTACGTGGTGGGTGCATTATGTGTTAGGTGTAATATGTGGTTGGCCCATTATATGGTAGGTGCAGTGTGGTGGGTACACTGTGTTTTGGATGCAGTATTTGGTTTGTTGTGCGTGGTGGGTGCACTATGTTTTGAATGCAATGTGTTGTGCGTGGTGGGTGCACAGTATGTAGTGCATGGCAGGCTATATGTGTTAGGTGCAGTGTGGTAGGTACACTAAATGATAGGTGTACTATGTGTTGAGTACTATGTGTTGTGAGTGGTGAGTGCACTATATGTTAAGTGCAGTGTGATGGGTACACTACATGACTAGTGTGCTAGACTAGGAGCACTATATGATGGATACACTATGTGTTGGGCGCACTATGTATGGGATGCTTACCGACAGCGGCGGCGGCGTGGTGGGCGGCGCGGTAAGGGCAGGCGGCGGCGTGCACGGTGGGTGTGGGCTCCGCGCGCTCGCGCACCACCACCTTGATGCGGCCGCTGCGTATCGCCTCTGCGCTTACCACCTAATGGGAAGAGGGAATTGTTATATACTGTATTGTAACATTGGTAAAGGGTTTTTTTGAATAAAGGATGATATTATTTTTAAATAAATTTATTAATTAGCAGTTTAATTTATTAATTATTGCAAAGTTTTAATATCATATAGACATTAAAAAAAAACATATAATATTATCGTCGTAAATATTGATAATATTAAATGTACAAAATTTATTTTGGCTGACCGTTATGTGATTTTTTACATCATTTCTTTTTTATTTCAAGCTCATGTCACTTTGCGTAACTATACGACTGCATATAAACTTTTATCTCCTATTTAACCTCTTAGGGGTTGGTTTTCGGATAAATAGGTAAGCTGCGTTTAACCTATCGTTCACATTATAAACTATCTTCCTAAAAAAATCATTGAAATCGGTCAATCAAATTAGAATGTTCACACAAATTTCCACAATCATTTCTACCCTATGTATTTAAAAATTGCCTATATTTTACACCGAATTTTCTATGTTCACTCCCATCTAAATCAAACCAATAAAACAACCGTAAAAGCATCACAGACAAACAAACAGACATTCACACTTACAATATCAGTAAAAATTAATTATAACATCGAAACAAATACTAACAGTAGCTTCACATCCATAATACTGTCCCTTAGTCACTAAGAACACAGTGTCCCCAGGCGGGAAGGCGGCCCGAGGCGACAGGGGGCGGGGCACCGACTCGTGCGCACGCGCCGTACGCACGACCGCCTGCAGTGCGTACCCGCACGCGACTGAGCACCACTGCTCGCGTCGTGTGAGACGACCGCCGTCTGCGCCTTCTTCTAATATGTATTTATAACCTGTGGATGTTGTAGAAATAAGTGTAGTAAATGTAAAGCATAATTTTAGTTTTGAGTAGCATGTCAATGTAATTTAAGATTTGTAAACAAAAAATTAAGGAAAAAAAGGATACGAGACCGAGTGTCTGTAGAGTTTGAGTATTTAATAATAAAAAAAAAAACCTGTGCATGTTATTTGCGATATAAATGCGTTCTTATTTTGAAAAAAAAATCAATTTTAGCTGTTTTTAAGCATAATTTTAGGTGCCTTTAAGTAAGACGCGACAGAATAGCGCTATTGCGGCGCATAAGCTTTTCATATAATTTCTAGATACGCAGTTTAAGTTTGTGTGTATCACAGTGGTGACTCTACGACTGTGCTTCTATTAAAAGCATTTTAGGAAATGTATGAATTTAATTGAAATTTAAACAGGATTATAACAACAACATTTAAATTATAATAAAAAAAACAGCTTGTTTTTTATAATATTTCTCTGAAAAGACTTGTTATGCATATGTAGGAGGTATATTTAGTAGAATTGTCCTAATGAAAACATAATAATATTTTATGTATATTATGTAAACTTACCTTGTAAATTAACAGCATGTATAATAACTCTGATATCATTTAATTCTATGCCAAGGCGATTCATATTACTGAAAATAATATAAATGACATTAAACTCACATTTTTATGAAAAAACATATATAAATAAATTTTAATTTGCAATAAAATTGCACCATTAATAATATTAACACAATAACTAAATTATGAAATACTTTCTACTATTACTTATATTAATGTATAATTAAATTATTTTGAACATTAGCTATCAACAAAACAATAGTTAAAGAACTGAGATATTTTGAAACATTTTTTACAAAATTATATTTACTGTTCTAAAATAGTAGATCGCTCCGATATCCATTGTTTGTGCAAGTTGCCTGCGTTTGGTTCTGTAGAGAAACTTGGTCCCTCTAGATTATTGTTTTGATTTTCAATGTGATGAAGACGCATTTTCTCATTTGATACTGAGATAACTCTGAGAAAAAAAAATTAGATATTAAACAATATGCTAAATATTAGTAATTAAATGTAATGGGGCAGGTATAGCACCTAGTTGTTAAAGTTATTGCTTGTGGGTTCGATTCCGGCTTGGTGTAATGTTTATATTTAAATTATTTCCTTTCTTGCTTTAGAAATATAAAATTGGTGTACAATTACGATAATCAACATGCAATGTCTCGATTATATATGAAGCATATACCATGATGTTAAAAAAAATCTATTACATTCAGCAAAGAAAGGAACCTAAACTAGTTATATAACAGCATTCACATTCAGTTGCTGATCAGCTACGCCTCAATGACCTTATTTTTATACTATTTTATAAATATAAACAGAAAAAGCGTACTCACTTAGCTCGAGTAAGATGCGGCCATCCAACCCATATAATTTTTCCCAATAAATTTCGTGCAAGTTGTTGCAATGGCGGGTCGATGCTCTCTGTAGGAACTACTTCCACTATCATACTCTCGTTGCGGGACGGCTGGTCGAATACCTTCACTTTACCCTTCTTTATACTTGTCTGAAAGAGATTTTAAGTTTAATATATTTTTTATTGTATTCTTATAGAAAGTTGGCAAGTCAATCCAGTCAACCTATATCGTCAAATATATTCAAGTTTTCCCACAAATGTAACTAGATTGTTTTTTTTAGCTTATCGTTATATCCCGCTAACAGCGGGGGTAGACAGATGAAACCTTATGTTAAGACACTCTATTCTCCATTTTTCGCCGAATTATCGCTGGCAATATGTTAAATGGCAGAATTCAACGCCGTGCTTTGAGAGTCACACTTAGTGCCCCTGCGCCACGACTGGCCACCTAGTAGTAATAGTTTCTTCTCTTATAATATATAAATAGTTAAATACAAAACAAACCCTATATCTCAAATGTCTCAGCGTAGGGAAGCCCGGGTATAACAGGTCTCTATCGGCGTTGGGAAGCACACCACGTTTCAGCTTATCCTCAGGTACTTCGAGTTCAGTACGCCACACCGCTAACTCCGTCGCATGACACTTTTCCACTATTGGAAAATATTGTGGGGCTTTGAATGGACCTGTGGAGATTATAAAATATTTAATATAGATAAAAGAAACCGGAGAACTTAGTGTTGAGAATTTGTGATATTAATACTTAACACGCATGTTAAGTACCGGAATTCAATGCCAGGGCGAGAAATCATAACAATAAATAATCTCTCAAGTGGGAATCGATCTCACAATCATCATCAGTGTTTACGACATTTAATGTTTAGTTTAATTTAATAATATTAAAGCAAAAAAAAACAATTGAAAATAAATTTAATTAAATTGCTATTGCAATAATATTGGAAATTCAAACGAGGAGAACTAAGTGCTTTAATACTCCGTTATCTGCTCTAAAGCGTAAAGTTGTATGAAGGTAGTGGTGCTGTATATCAAATGTCCTTGTGGTGAATGCAGAAATAATCTCATTGCTAATAATAAATTAAGTTATTTATTAAGCCACAAAAACTTTAATATGTTTTTTTTAGCTTCACGGTGTATCCCGCATACAGCAGGGTAGGCAGAGGGAACCTAGTGTTATGACACTCCGTTCCTCACGCACCGCCGAAATCGGAGGCATAACGTGTTAAGTGGCGGAACTTAACGCCGCGCTTTGCCTCGATACCAGACCGAAGAAAGTGGAAATAATGAATATTTTCACTCCTTAAGTGGAAATCGAACCCACAACCAGTCGTTTACAGTCACACCTTTGTGCCACTTCACCACGACTGCGGCCTATATGTGTACACAAAAAACAAAACAAACATTATAAATTGACATAAATCGCGACTCTTGATTCAAGGTAAGAGGGGTGGTGGTGGGAAATTATATTTCCATTTTCTTCGCTCTGGTGTCGAGGTAAAGCGCGGCGTTAAGTTCCGCCACTTAAGACGCAAGCCTCCGAATTCGGTGGAAAGTGGGGAACGGAGTGTCTAAACACTAGGTTCCCTCTGCCTACCCTGCTGTGTGCGGGATACAGCGTGAAGCTATTTTAAAAAATATTCGCTTTTTACGCGAATTCTTCCAAAAATTTCTGCATCCGCGTATTTTTTCTAAAAACGAGTACAATTTTATTAAAAATTTAAAATATATATTTTTTTTTAAATTAAGAAATATATATTTTTAAATTAAAATAGGAATACGCCGCATTAAAATGTTTATACACTTACCCAAATTCTCAGATGTATGTTCATATACAAGCATAGGACCGGGCATATTCCTCTTTAGTTCCTCTTCAGTCAACCGCTGGTAGCAAGGAGCCATTGCCGAAAGGAGATTCGTCTACGAAAAAAACATTAAATAATTATTCTTTAAAAAAGACTAAATTTAAAGTACTTAACATATAGAGACCGTTCTAGTATTACGTAAGTAAATTTATTACAATTACTATACATTGAAAAATGTATTTTCCGATGTATGTATTGTTTTATATATTATAATTATAATTTTATAAGTGTTTCCGAGAATCCCCGAAAATGTGTTTCGTTTTCAAGCATAGATAATACATGAACAGCCCCATATTACATTTTTGATTGCTTCCCCAGTGTAGCAAATCAAAGCACAACATTGAATTCTATCACATAAAACACAATGTTTCAATTTTGGACTAGAAATGGAGAACGGAGTGCTAAGACACTAAGTTCTGGGTGAAAAAGTGTCAAATTAGCAAAATAAATAGATATAAAAACAAATTATCATAAACATACATACCTCATTAATGAAAGGTATTAAGACAACAGCTTCCCAATCATTCTTCTTGCCGTTGAGATCAGTTTCAAAGTTTAATGGATAGTAATGTACTATGGGCGAATCTTCATCAGTCATTAAGTCATGGAATGGTGATGGCAGTAAATGCTTGCTTGCAGCTGGTAATACTGCTAAGAGCTGAAAACATAAATTGTAGTATGTATAACAACATATGATTGGGAAAGCCCTTTATTTATTTATTTAATATCAATGATATTAATATTAGACTAACGTGGGAAATAAACCTTTGATTAATTCGTCTCTCTCTATTTATGCTAATATATAGCAGGAAATTTTAGTTATGAAAGACAATCAATCTCAATAGTCAATGAAGTACTTTCAATTGCCTATCATAGACAATAAAGTAGGTACTTTAATGCTAATTGTTACTTAAAAACAGAAGTAAAAACCTGTTATATATTATTAAATACCACTTCACTACTTTATTTATTAAAATGTTAAGGATTATCATCACTATTCATAAATTATTTAAAAAAAAAAATCGATGTTATTTTATTGTTATTATCATGACCTAATAAAATTTTAAAAATATATTACTAAAAAAATACCTGTTCAAAAGGTTTAAAAGGTTCCCCAAGTTCAAATTCAATGTCTAAATCCTTAAATCCCTTAATATCTGATATATAAGGCGCATAGTGATGTGGATAGTACCAACACCAAGATGGGCAGCCTTTGTAATAATAAAAGAGATTCCACTGAATTGCCCTTACATAGCCTTCCGCTTGGTCTAATAATACTTCACTGAAAAATATTATAGTAGATAATAATTGTTTCTTGAAGTAAGAAGCATAATTAAAAGGAGATGTAATAATTTAAAAAGTTATTTATTTGTTTATACTCACTCTGTCACTTTAGAGTAATCTAATTTATTCATATAATAATCCTTTTTGTGAAGTATAAACTCCATTTCTATATTTGCTTCCTCTGAAATTAAAATACTCAATGTCAATAAAAAACTGTTCCATAAAACACTTGGGGACTTAAAGAAAATGCATAGCTGGGACAAATTATTCAGAAATTTGACATGCATGTACATTATAGCAAGTTCATGAAAATATCGTTTCTCAATATGTTTATGAGAACAAGAGAAAAATAATTTTACGTTTATCCCTAAAACTGAAATTAATATGGCAAAGATCATAAAGCCAATGCGAACAGAGTTACAGACAATACATTTTTATATGAAATATTCTTGAACCACTCTATAAGTAAAATAAGATAATTTATTAGAATTAAATATATCAATAAATTTTAAGGAATCAGTCGCGGCGCAGAGGCACAGAGTGTGCCTGTAACGCAACTGGTTGTGGGTTTGATTCCCACACGAGGAATGGAAATATTTAATATTTCCATTCCCTTCGCTTTGGTATCAGAGGCAAAGCGCGGCGTTAAGTTTCGCCACTTAACATACAATGCCTCTGAATTCGGCGGTGCGAGGGGAACGGAATGTTTTAACACAAGGTTCCCTCTGGCTACCCTGCTATGTGCGGGATACAGCGTGAAGCTAAAAAAATAAAAAAGAACAAATGACGTACCATCACTTGTTTCATCATATTCATCATCATTTTCCATATCATCCATATACTGCAATAAAATTACACATATTATAATAAGGTTATAAATATATTACAAAAATAAACGCAAATTTCCAAATTATTTGTATTTATATTTGCAGGGTCATAATCTTTCCCCATAGGAAAGGAAACAGAGAAAACCTAGTGTTCTAGGTTACGCATTTTGATTGTTGGAACTTTTGTACCAGAGCGGATAAATGAAAATATTTTAAATATGGCGGAAATTATCCTATGGAATTTACAGTCAGACGTTATTGCTTTTGTTAGTTTTGTAATAAGTCACTTTGTACTCACTTTTTGCTTATTTGCGTTATTTGTACTTCGTTATAGCGAAATTAAATATAAGTCTAATTCATTTAGTCGAGTTCTTTTAAATTGGTGCTTCGAATCACTTCACTAATTCATTTATTTAACTTGTACAGCAATGTCAAAAAAAAACTTTGATTTTATAACTGTTAAAGTTGGACAAAAGTAGTAATATAAATATAGGTACAACTTACCATCTCTTGTGTAGCATTTATTAATGCCTGCAATTCATCATCGGGCTTATTAGCTTTAATATCATCAATGTTTATATTAAATGTTTCATCATTATTAGGTTTGTACTAAAAAAATAATTTAAAAAATATTATATACAGAAAATAATATATAGTTCATAATATATAAGAGTATTTATTTTAAATTTAAAATAATTAAAGACATGTATGTGTCAAGGACACATTTGGTCCACTCGGTTCCACAACTTTCAGAGAGGTCATAATCGGCCTCAATCATTCATTATATTTTTGTGGAAATAGTAATTATTTTTATTTTAGAATAGCTAGTAATTCTACCTGATACTGAACCTACTATCAATAACTATATTAAACAGTTTAAAGTTTACAATCTATTTTGACCTAAACTTAGTAATTCATTTTCTCTAAATAGTTATATATTCGTAGATGTGTTATATGTGACACATATGCCACATATACGAATATCTTTAATTTATATACTTAGTGATAAATATCATATATCGGCCAATACCTCTTTCCTCTCCAATGCATTAGGACGCCTACCAGTCTTAGCTTCAAAGAACTTCAGATCTGCGTAAGTGTCTTGGAATTTTTCCTTATCTATTTTAGCTAATTCTTGCATAAATATTTCAAATCTCTCTAAATGTAAATCTCCCGCCTCATTTATATAACCTAAATAAATAAATAAATATTTTATATAATCGTATTTTAGCTCAAAATAAAAATTATTATATTTGAAAATGTTTAAAATGTGTATCACTGTATTTTTTCAGCTTCATTTTACCACATAGAAGGATAATCAGGGGAACTCAAGACACTCTTACTAGAGTACAGAAGCGAAAATAGTTTAAATACAATCCTTACTCTAGGTCGTAATCGAACTCAAAATTATCACGAATAGAGAGAGATGCTATCACACTGTGCCACAATGGTTTTAATCAATTTTCAAAATATAATTAGTTAATAATTACAAATACTACTACTTGATTACAAGTCCAAAAACATATAAATATAAATGTATTTGCATGTTTTTGGACCTGTAATCCAAAACACTCATGACAAATTTGCCTTATCTTTAAAATTTTTAGATAACATTAGCAAGTTGTATTTAATATTCAAACCTAAATACACATAGATTCTTAAAAGATATGATTGGGAAAAACACCTATTATAATATAACAAGAAATAAGCAAACTTACCACTTAAAGTAGGTAGAACAGTCATATAAGTTTTATATAAAAGTGGTAGCGCATCATTATTGATATGCATATTTGGCAAATGCGGTATAAAATCATTGCCAACAAGGAATCCCATTAGCACCCAATCGTCAACAATTTTCTCAATTTCAAAAGGAAAAGGTAACTTGTCCTTTATAGATATAAATTCTTGCTCTAGATATTCCCTAAGTAGGTTTAAATGCAAAAGATAAAAATTAGTTTCCTCTGGGCTAGTTGCCCTTTGTGTTGTTCTTCCAAATTTCACCTGAAACACAATGAAATGATTAATGTCAAATTTTCAATTATTCAGAATATGATGAAGAGAGCTAATTGTTACATTGTATTAGTGATATAGAAATTATTTTAAAATAAACAGAACACAATTAAAATTTATTATAACTAAAAAGATATAGATGGACCAGTCACATACTAAAAGTCAAGTAAAAGTAACTTATGTACTGTGAAATCCAACAACATGAACATATCTTGCGTTCTTTATATTATTATAAGTGTCAAAGGCATATTTCCTTAAAAACAATGTAACAAATGTGTTACAACTGTAGTTTCCTTATTCAAACTAACATTTACTACTTATTGCACAATTTTTTTATGTCTATGAAATTTTTATGTATATAATTAAAAAAAATGTACTCAAAGATTAATATTATTCCAATCATTATAAAGTATAATTACAAAGAATTTATGCACAATTTTTTTTTTTTTTTTAGTCTATCAACAAACCTCTTCTCGAAGCAAAGCAAAGTGAAGTTCATGTGTACACATTCCCAGCATAATCAAATCTGCATCTAGACCATACAGACAGTGGCGAGTATTAGGATTGTAATCAGGCTGAGACCTTGCCCAGCGAATGTAATCCATTATTTTATGTTCGCCTTCCCCTGGAGTCTAAAAAATACAAGAAATATTTTGAATATCTAGTACTGAAATTTAATATTGTATCAAGAATTTTTTTTTTTTTTACAAATTCTGTTTATTAAAAAAACATTAATTAAAAAATTATTGTCTTTTTTTTGCTTTATGCTGTATCCACGGCAGGGTAGGCAGAGGCAACCTAGTGGGGAATGAAGTGTCTTATTAATTTAATATAAATTATTGTCTATACTTTATTTTTTATAATATTTCCCCATAATCCCCGTCAAGGGAAATTGAAAATTCAACCATCATGTATAAAATCAAACACTGTACCACTAAAGCTACAATGAAAACTTTCAAGAAAATATGTATTACAAAATTAAAATTTTATTTAAAACACTTTATATTTTAAAATTAACTTACTTCATGTCCTGATAGTATAACTTTTACTTTAGACCATAATGGGTCAGTGGATATCTTCTCCTTAACAAAATATTTAAGTTGTTCATGTAAACGAGCCATAAAGACTGTTCCAGGAGTTATACAGTTACTATCAAATCTCTTTTCTGTTGGCAGAACTTCACCTACAATAACAAACATAATTAATAAATTATATCTTTAAGCTAAATAATATCCATGCTTTCATTTTATGGTCCTCCATTAAATACAATCAATAAAAATGTTTATCAAACAAAATAATACACCTTTTGATTTTGCAGTTTCTTCTAGTCTTTCAGCTTCTCTTGCTGATCTAAACCTATTAAAAAAATAAAAATCTTATATAATAATGTTTACCAATTTCTGTACATTCTTTAACATATCAGTTTAAAAATAATTACCTCCTTCCTCTTTGCTGATTCATTTTGGCTCTAGGAGCAACACCATCAATTGCCATGAAGAACAATTTTTTAGGTTTAATAATTTGAAATAGAATACTAATATAATGAAAAATATCTTTAAATATTTTCTCTTCTGTTATACGAAAATGTGGGTTATTGTCATCTGGGTGAGAACAGTTATGTATAATACCATTCATGTCCAAATACATGTTGTCAAATTCTGGTATCTAAAATAAGAAATTAATAATATTTCAGTGAAAAATGTTTTCTGCAAAAGTGCGACAATTTAAACAACAAAAAATCAAATCATTTAGGAAACTCTGTCAATAGTACACCAGTATTTATTTTGGCGGTAGAAAGAGTAATATATATATTATTGGTCATACCTGATATTGTTTTACCAATTCATTAAGGCATGGATACCTTTCACTGGTGTATCTGAAAAACTTTGGTACTCCCATTTTGAAGAATAATACAGAAACTCGTCAACAAACGTATGAAAAACTGTTGATTAGCGCGATCTCTACCACGAGTAACCTAGTTTTGGTTATGTATCATTAAAATTCTATTTAATATAATCTTTATGTATAGAATTTCTACTTATATTTATTTTTCTGAGATTGGAACGTTCACTCCGACATAATTATTTAAGCATCTCTTTCTCCTTTAAAATAGCAAGGATTGGCAACGATTGCTAACTTTAATCATCATAGATAAAAAATAAGAATTAAAATGTCAGATTGTAGTTTAGAAAAGTTTAAAATATTGCAAAATTTATAGTAATATCGTTCTCAAATCTCAGATTTCACATGTCTGTAATATTTTCTTGTTTCATAATACAATAAAAAAATATTTAGTAAGTGTATTGTCGTTTGTCGTAGTCAGCGACTCTACTAATAGTTTTTTTTCTTAAATTTTCAATAAAATTAAGATGAAAAAAAATATATAAAATACTTTGTTAATAATTGTTGTATGAATATTTTTTATTATAATATAAAAAAATTAAGAAAATAATTTATTCTATCCTTATTCCTGAATCTTGACATCTCTCATTTAATCTTTGACAGTCTAAAAGTTATTTATTATGGTCTCAAAATCGCAGAACGTTTTGTAAGTCTATTGATATTTAATTAATGTCAGTAACTGGAACTAATCTCATACTCTCAGTGATATTATTGGGATATAAAAAAATATAAGTTCAAAGGGCTTATCAAAAGAAATCGTGGAAAATTCTATAAACATGGAAGGTGACGAACTTGGTGGTGATTTGGTTAGATTGGACGGTGGATTTCTCGTTGATGAGGAGACTTATGTCGTTAACACCGATGATGTTTTAGGTAGTACTTTAATATTTGTGAATATTATTGTGTATTCATAAGTTTTATTGATATTACCTAATGATATATTTTTCAGAGCAAGAAGAAAATAACTCCGATTCTAATAGCGGTGGCAAAAATGTACCCCTGAGAGAGCAAGACCGCTTTTTACCTATAGCAAACATAGCTAAGATAATGAAGAGAGCTATTCCAGAAAATGGAAAGGTAATTTTATCAAATATTGAACAAATATAATAGTAAATTTTAAATGAGTAATGCTGTTGTTTATTTTTATTTAGATTGCTAAGGATGCACGAGAATGTGTACAAGAATGTATTTCGGAGTTTATATCTTTTATAACAAGTGAGGCAAGTGACCGTTGCCAAATGGAGAAAAGAAAAACAATTAATGGTGAAGATGTATTGTTTGCAATGAATGCACTAGGTTTTGATAACTATGTAGAGCCCTTGAAGGTATATCTCAAAAAGTATAGAGAAATTGTTTTGTCACCTGTGAGTATAGTTATTAATATTTTCTTTTATATTAATAATTTTAAATTGTAGAAAATGAGTTATTTTAATAATTTTTATTTATATTATTTTCAGAACTTTATTAATGATGGTGATTAATATTGGGTTCCATTATTTTGAAAATCAATATAAACATATTAACCTATAATATTGTTTCATTGTAATTATGCAAGTTGCATATAAATTTTGTGTTAAATTAGGTTTTAAGTAATCATACAAATTTGTAAATAATGATATTAACAATGGTTAAATTATTATAAAAATTAAAATGTACATACGAAATTGTAAATATAAAATGACATAAAAAATATTAAATCTTCATACATTTCTTTTTTATTTTATCTATTATACCTCATTTAATTACTAAAAACTGACATATGATGAAAGACCCTTAGCTTTTATTAAAGTAAATATTTTTTTATAAAAAAATATTTAATTAAATAATGCATTTTAAAGAATAGTTACAAAATAAGCATAAAGAAATAATACTACACAATAAAAATTTTACCAACCCTTTCCAACATTCTTTCATTTTTAATTCTTAAATTTACATGAAGTTCAAAAAGAGTGATTACACAATCTAACTCTTGTAGAGTATTACTTTTTTTTTAATACATAATACCCCTTCAAGTTATTACTCAGAAACATTAATAAAAGGCAACTATTTTAAATTTATGATGTATGATTATTTAATATATACTAGATATATAAAAACAAAGACTTACAAAAATCTATATATCAAAACTTATCAACTCTTTTTGTCTACAGGTTACAATAAACAAATTAAGCAAAACAATTGTCTTGTATGGCAGTAAGTATTTTTATTTGCTTATTTTGTTTAATTTTTATAAATATTCCTATATCTTTATACTCATGTATTTTTTAGTAATTTAGAATGTTAACATATTAAGCAAAAATATAAAAAAAACCTTTAAAAAATGATATTAAAAATATGACAATTGTAATTATAACAATATCAAAACATGTGCTTTATTAATGCTCTAATTTTATTTTAGGTGATGGAACACCTTGTGTAAATGAAAACGAAAATGAGACCCAGACAGAAACTGTCATATATAGTTATCCTAAAATATTGGGGGATTTTACAATTTCTTAGAACTGCAATAAGAAACGAAACAATATCCTATTTTAGCATAATATTAAACATGTGATTTTTTAACAACTGTTTTATGTGATGAGTGATTTTATATGCTTATGAACCACTCATTGCATACAGTTATCTATATGTCTAGATAAAGTGTTGGTGTTTAAAGTGTATCAAAAATATAGACCCAATTTAATAATAACATTAGCAGTATATATTAGAAATAACTAAGCTTAATTTTTAAACATTAAATTTGTACCATCTAAACTAATGGATAAAAATGGAGTGTCTGTTTGTAATTATACGACGGTTTGGTGTGCGAGGCAGGGAATGACTGGAGAACCAATCACAGCACCCGCCCCATACATCCCTCTAATGCCGTATTTGATATTTCTGCGCAGTAACGGTCAGCGCTATGCTTTCGTGTCGGGACATATACTTCTGTATACACGGTACATATGTATATCGAAATTTCTGTCTGTTTCGGCTGGATCAATTTTGACGGGTCTTGTACTGGTAGATTATATTACTATCATATTACAGATAACAGGTAATGTTTAAAAGAAGTAGTTTTTGGGTTAATTCCCCGCGGATAAAATCACGGCCACAGCTAGTTTTAAATATGTACATGACACTCACAAATAACAAACTGGCAATGAGTCTTTTTTTACATGCACATTAGCACTAACGCTATATCTAGACATATGCACAGAATTGGCATAAAGCTGCATTTTAGTAAATAAATATTTACATTTTTTAAGACAATCACTGTTTAGGAATAATTTTTTTATCGCGTGCAATCTTGTTGATTCCATATTAGACATTTTACAGCCATTATAGTTGCCTTACATATTTACCTACACAAGTCCTATTATATTAGGGCGAATTCAATTAGGAAGGAAATGAAACAATAAATAAGTAAAATCATTACTTTATTACTGAGACAGGAAGTAAATAACGAACATTTTAACTTATGTATTAAGGTAGAAACTTCTTTGTCTGTTGCTTAGGAGTTGAATATGAAATTTAATTATAATCTTTTAATAAATCTATGATTAAAAAAAATATAATTTCTTTCAATTACCATATGCTGTACCTACATGCTTTTTAGTTTCTTTTTTATTTTACGGAGACGGATTTATGATAAGAATGTTATTATGAATCAATTAAAATCAAACATTTTATTGAAAAACAGTTTGTGTATAGGTAAAGAAATACGTGAAACTTTTTATCGAATTAATAAGTTACACGGCCTTAATTATTTAATATTGATTATAATAACCTTTCAAAATTATCATTTAGATCATAAAAAAATAGGAATATATTAAAGTACTTTTATAAATTTACTTATTACTTAAACAGGCGCCATCTTGTGTTATTATTACATAACTTGACATTACTCAATAAATTTATCAGTTATATATCCAGGCAGTGGCATAAGATATAAGAACTTATTGAAAACAATGATACCCAAAGAAAATGCGAAAGAAATGCCTAAGTTGAAGTCCATATTAAAATCGCCGGTTTGATAAATATCTCCGCCGAAACTCTTAGAGGTAAATCTCTCTGTAAGGAAAGCTTTGCCACTGGGATATCTGCAGTTTGAATTAGAATTAGTATTTATGTTTGAAGCAGTTTGTATAAGATTTGTAATTGACGTGCAATTTTCTTCATTACTGTACGGAAGGATATTAAACGTTGGTTGCTTGAAAACGTTTCTATGTAAGAATATTGAGGCGTATCTCGTGTGAGTGAGATACGTGAGATAGAGAAGCCAATCTTCATAGCCTTTGTAGGATCTGAAAAAATATAATATATTTTTATATTTATATATTATTATAGGTAAAAAATTGGTAAAAATATTATAACGATTTTATTAATAAGAAAATTTATATTAGCAAAACAGTTAGCTGCGCTTTGTCTTGTCAAATTAGATAAATGAAAATGCCAAAACAATTTAATTCACAAGTACTGCGTGTTCACACACTTTCCAACTGCGCTATGATGAATACTAATAATAATTTTAAAAGTTCCTGTTATATATTTTTTATTACCTTAGCACTCCACCAGCCAACATGATGTAAATACAAGATATGTAAATATTCACAATGGCGGCAATAAGGCCGTTCTTTATGAACATCATGACAGCAATGGCCTGTTGTTCAGCGTAAATGTAGCAAGACCAGAGAATCAGTGAAAAATATATGTAGTCTAGACTTTCTGTTATGTCGCCGAGTATCCTAAAAGAAAAAGAAAGTACATCTAAGTCATGTGATCGAGATCTATGGTAATGCGTAAAGCAATTGTTGCAGTCAAAAGTAAAATCCTATAAGTTATACAATTATAATATATTAAGTTAGGTAACAATTTATGTTCATATCATAAATTATATAAAATGAACAATGAACAGGCAACTTAAATTTGTAACTGGACTCTCTTAGAGTATATTCTTTAAGTCTTAGTTTTAAGTACTAAAATCGTAAAAAAAAATTGTAAATCATAAAACAAGAATAATGTTAAAAAAGGTACAGACCTTATGTCCGTAGAGCGATAAATAGAATAATAATAAAAAAAAAAAAAGAAAAAAAAAAGTAAAATCCTTTAATGTATAGCTGTTGTTACAGAACTATATTGTAAAGAAATTCATTAAGACAAAAATAAAGAATTAAAAATAAACTGATTATTTCACAAATAAATAGCAATGTGCTAATAAATATAAAAGCTGCTTAATCCAGAGTTTTCCCCCAAAGTACTAACTTTGCGGGAATACAAGAGAGGGGAGTGTCTTGATACTAATCAAGACACTCGTTCTCCACTTTCCGCTCAAACTTGAGATATTATGTGTTAAGTGGCGGAATTTAACGCCGCGCTTAGTCTTAGGCACCTGAGAAACTAACATAGTATGTATATAATCATTCCCCCTAGCTGGAATCGAACCCACAACCATTGCGTTTACAATCAGATGCTGTCCATATGCGCAAAGACGACCTCAATAAATTAGATTAAAGTAATAAAAATAATATTTACGGATAAATAATGGCAGCTGAGGCAAATGTAGTAATAAAAGAGAATGGCAGCGATATTAGATTCCAAGCAAGTAAGAGGCTTGCTCCACTATATAACCCTTCCTGAGATTCTTGATAGTAACGGGTTCTGTATGGACCATCTGCAATAATATTAGTATATAGGCATAAATATTAATAATAAATTATTACTTCTTCTTTAACAACGTACACTTAAATATTAAAAAGATACGTGCTCTGCAGTTTTGAAATTTAAGCAGTTATTAACGTATTTTTGTTTATATTTTGTACCTTAGTTTTGTTCCTAATAAACTTTATTTTATCTTAATTATCTCACGTTTTAGTTTTAAAGTGCAATGATATTAATACATATTCAAAAGTTTTATTGTAAATTTATGAGACTGAAACGAAGTAGAGACGTATTAGACGAATGGGTATAATTTCACACAATACCTAGCATCTAATGTCGATAAGTGATAAACTGAGAAGAGAATCGAGGAATGACATTCAAGTAAATAAAAAAATGCTATACTTACATATGCATATAGTATTCATGATGCTAATGAAATATGTTCCGACCATAGCGTTGAATATAAGACCACTTTTAGTTATGAACGCGCGTTGAAAATCCTGAAATATAAAAAAAAATAACGCATTACACCTACTAAATTAGTAGACGACAATTTTCGGAAAATAATTTTCTCGAATGTTGATTCTCAATGATGATCCGTAGGAAATATTGTATTTTAGTAAATTACTATATTTTTTTCTTACCTTAGCCTCATTGTAGAAGATCCACAAAATTAAACAATATATCGGCAGAGTTAATAATCTCATTGACATCTGTTTAATGCCATGTTTCTTTAAGTTAAAAATTGACGCCAGCATCCGTCTGAAAGCAAAAATTGTAACGAATTAAATGTTTTGTAGTTACAATCGGTTCATACATTTAGAAAAGTTCATAAATAATAAATTAAGTTACAGCTATTTTTTTTTGGCCAAATTACGATGAAAATATGCTTCATTAAATTGGCTAATACTTTCAGTTACGCAGACGAAGCCACGAGCAGGCCGCTAGTTAAGATTAAACATACGTACAAATACAACATCCATATAACCCGCACGCCACCGGGTTTTCCGTAGTTCATCTGCATTTTATTGGGGTTTATAATGCGACTGTGTTCGTTTAAATTCCCCTGCATAATAGCTTGACCTTCCACTTTAAACTTTTCCACTAACGCCGCTATTTGATGATTTGATTCTATGAAGCGTTCGCGAGATCGTCGATCTACTGTTGATAGACATACTGTAACAAAAAAATATGTTTTAAAATTATAAACTTATAGACAAGAGATTATTCTAATCATGACAATAGCTTCAATGCGAGAGCGATATTTTATTTATGATTTTTTTTTTAATTATTTTTTTTATTATTAGCTTGATAACAAAGCTTTTTTTCCCGGACATAGCAAGGCAGTTAGAGAGAACCTAGTGTGAATACACTTCGTTCTCTGTTTTCTTCCCGAATTCGAGACATTGCGTTGAGTGGCGGCATTAAGGCTACGTACGCTTTGTCTTGTCACCATAAAATATCGGAGAAATCAAAATATACTTAAAGTATGTAAGTATTCCCCTGAATAGGAGTCCAATCTACATCCGTAAATATATACACATAGTATCTAATAAATAACGTATTAGTACTAACGATTTGCCTTTAAATATCAAAATTTATAAAAAAACGACGTTTGATACGTTTAATATAACAAAAGAAGAGAGTAAGGATTTAAAATTTAATTTATGAAAAATGCCTTATCCATAGTTTAGAAATATTAAGTGTACCTAATCGCGTTCCACAGAATACGTGCAACATAATGAATGACTTACAATAATACATCAAAGGGTTCTCCAACTGAGGACAAGGAAAGCCAATGCTGCCGAAGTAATCTAAAAGATTTCTTGTAGGGCCCGCGTACACTACATCACCCAGGCACAAGTAAACCACTCTATCAAGGAATGGGAAAACATCTGAAACAAAAATACAGGTAAAATTTTGTACATATATTATTTACTTAAGGTAAATGTTCAGCTCATTTTAGAGGTGTATCATATTTAAAAAAAAACTTTAGGTGGCTGAACCTAACACTTATTGTTAGTCCAATTTAACTAGAGACGATATCACCTCTTCGCGTTACAACGTGAAACATCAGAATCAGTTCCTTCATTTACTTGATATTTAATATAATTGTCAGTTTTATTTTTTACAAGAATGTGGTATTTTTTAAGCGAACTTAACCTTGATTAGATCTACCTACCTTGCTACACTGTCAAATCATGGAGCTGGTAATGTCTTTTTTTATTAAACAAAAGAGGCAAACGAGCAAAAGGACCATATAGTGGTAAGTGGGTACCTTCTCCAATGGACATCATTAGAGTTATGGATGCGATGCTAGCCTTGTAGCTAGATAAAGGAGGGAAGGAGAGGGGACGGTCAGGTCAGGAATAGGGAATGTAATTGAAATGTCTTGATAAACTTAAACGTACCTGATCTTGGTTTTTCCATGGTGAGTATAATAGTTGTTCCATACTTCTTAGCAGCATTTGAAAGAATAGAAATTACTAAATATGTGTTTAAGGGGTCTAAATCCCAAGTAGGTTCATCGAGAAGTAGTATAACTAAAAAACAAATTTAGCAATTTAATTTAATTAATAATTATAAAAGATAAGTTTAATAAATAATAGAAAAGCTTAATATAAAGAACAGAAAAAAGAAAAAAAACATACTTGGATCTCGAATCAGTTGTACTCCGATTACTAATCGTCGGTATTCGCTTTTTGTTAAACTTGTTACACATTTATTGGCCACCTAAAATACAAAAATAAATATGAAAATCAATTAAATGAAAACTAATGATTTTTGAGGTAGTATAACAGGTAAGCAGAGAGAAACTAGTGAAAAGACACTCTGTTGTCCATTTCTCGTCCGAAACACAGGCAATTCGTGTCGACGGAACTCAACGTTGCGCTTTGTTTTGTAGAAAAACCTTCAACTGTCGCGTATATAGTCAGTCACATTGCGCTACGACTGCCTCATATGTACATATATAGGTATAAAAAATATATTATAACCTAAATAAATTGTCTAATATCTCACCTGGGACAAAGCCAAATCAGCCATTACTTGCTTGACTTTCGATGATTTCAGGTATCCTGATATCTATAAATAAAGGAAATGAGTATTATTTAAAAAAAGTTGTATTATGTGTAGAATATAATATATAAAGTTAACATATAACTTGATCAAATATTATTAAAGTCTTTTAAAGTGTTGTTACTGTATAAAAATAAGTGCTGTTTCAGGTAACATTTAAAAAGTTTTAAATATTTTTCTTAGCTGATGAAAGAGAGTGGGGAACGGAGTGTTTTAACACTGGGTTCCCTCTGCCTACTCTGTGAGTGCGGGATACAGCGTGAAGCTAAAAAAAAAATGAAAGATTGGAATATGGCACTGTAAGTATAGCTTAAACTAGCTTAAAATATGGTTTCGACAAAGTTCGAAAGACACAGGTTTATATTATGCTACGTTAAATAATATTACGTTTCCAAAATAACACTAATATGCAATGTAAATATATTGTAGTTAACTATCTTGTTCGTAGAAAACATTGGGCTTGAGACAAAACAAACAGCATTTCTAAACTTTAGAAATTGGTAACAGAAAAGTGCTTGGCACGTGATGATGAGATTCGTGTTGGGAATTTCAGTTCATTTTGTCTTATAAATTTGCGTTTATATGTAAAATATTATGACATCCCCGGGTTGAATAGTTAATTGTGCCTTTGAATGTTATATTTTCGTTAGTAAAAAAATCTTGTTTTATAATTATAAATTTTACCTCACATGTCTGATTAATGCATAAAATTTAAAACTACACTTTTATAAGATAGGTTTATTATAATACCTTAGTCAAGGACAAAGATAATGTTTGTTGTACGCTTAGTCCTGCTAGCAATTTTGTGGAGTGACGCACTAATGCACAAGTGTTTCTAAATTGATCCTCTTCTAAAGGCACTCCTTCCAGAAGGATATGACCTTTGCAGGGTACTCGTCGGCTAATCACATCCAAAAGTGCTCTTTTACCGCTTCCTTTAAAAAATCAAAAATAATGATATTACATACATTTACACATGATTTAGGGATTTTGTTATTGTTTTTTTTTCAGCTTCACGCTGTATCCCGCACACAGCAGGGTGGGCAGAGGGAACCTAGTATTAAGATATTCCGTTCCCCACTTTCCGCCGAATTCAGAGGCATTGCGTGTTAAGTGGCGGAACTTAACGACGCGCTTTATCTCGACACCAGAGCGAAGAAAATGGAAATATTAAATATTTCCACTCCTCGAGATGGAATGGAACCCACAACCAGTTGTTTACAGTCACACGCTTGTGCCACTGGGCCACGACTGGCCACAGCTCATTTTGTTATTGTGAATTCATTATTTTCATAGTAAAAGAGGATTTTAAAAGCATTTAGCTTTCCTTAATCAGAGAGAATTTGGTGTCTTCTCCACATTCCGCCTGACATTGAGGCATTGCATGTTGAATGGCGGAATTAAAAGCCACCTTAAACAAATACCCTAAAATAATTTAAATACATTTATTGGGATTGGATGGGATTGAACCCATAACCAATCAAACAAAAGTCAGACGCTGCCCCACTGCGCCACAGTTTTATTTTATTAAGTAGTAATAGTAGTAAATCGATTTCTAGTTAAGTTTTTCGATGGAGAGAATACTTGAGCAAAATAAACTACAAATGTACTTGCTACGAAAATTAACTAGATATTTCTTTATATTAAATTGGAAAATATTTAGAGTAGTAATACCTTTAGAGCCCAATATAGCGGTAACTTCTCCGCTGTGCGTCATAAAAGAGACATCTTTTAAAATTATTCCCGTCTTTACTCCTCCTGTAAGTCGTTGAAAGAAATTGCCTGGTTCGACCTTTAAATAAAATGCATAATAAAAATTTAAATTAATAATGGTAAAAGCTTCACAGAAATGCACTTATAGCACTATAAGTGCATTATAAAATAATAAATTCTTTCTTGCCCTCCCAACATGAAGATGGAATAGGAAGGTGAAGGAAATTTCTAGGAAATAAAAAAATAACTTTATTTTATTATTTTTTTATACATAGCAAAATTAAAATTAAAAATATATGTGTAGCATAGATTTGTCTTACATATTTTTAAATGATACAATAGTTTCACTATTTTGTTATATAAAAAGCGCCTGTCACTTTATTATAACTTAACAATAGCAGAAATTTAGCCTCTCCCCTATAAATGACTTCAACGGGTTCGGATCGGACATGAGAACGGTCATTTCAAACTAAGTATTTTTTATATATTTATTAGACGAATATAGGCCAAGTATTTCTTATTTAATACTTTTGTGAAATTATACAAAAACAAACATGAACATTATACAAAATTTGATACTTACTTGTCCTGAATGGAATACATTGCACAGTTCCAAAGTATAATCACTTCCAATCATTTTGAAAAAATATTAAATAATAAAAACGTTGAGATATAAACAATAATAATTGATATAAATCTCAAATATTTACATTTCAAAACAAACAACCTCCCCTTTTCGAAGAAATCGCAAACTGGCTAATGCGGGTAACTTCATGTTTTACCTTACTTTTGCGGTGTTGTCAGTTCGATTTGTGACTATCTTCAGTGCTTTAACTGTACTTGACATTAACAATAAAATACATAGGAATTGTAATTCTAAGTTCTACAACAGAAGGTTTATTTTTATATACTGTAATGTTACAAGAGTCTTCTTAAGGGTAAGTTCATAACTTCATGAGAATTTATGTCTCAATTTAAACATGGTTGCTTTTTATTCAAAATATTATTTAACACAAGTTAATTTATCGTGATTGATATAATTTCAATTTTTTTTTATCTATTACAACATTGCCTAATAAAAAAAAAATGTACACTACGGTTTATGTTTCCTTTTACTGAAACCTTTGATGTTCATTTATAAAATAGTTAAACTAAATCTTTAATGTACATTTTATGTCAATGATAATGATTTTACGACACAAAATATGACTTTATTTAGCTTTAGGCTGTATGCCGCTCACATCAGGGTAGGTAAAAGGAACCTAGTTAGCGTTGAGATACTCTTCTCCCCATTTTACGCCGAAATCTAGAGGCATTACGTGTTAAGTGGCGGAGCTTAACACTGTGCTTTGTCTTGCGACTAGAGCGACCAGAGCGGAGAAAATGGAAATAAAAAATATTTCCATTCCTCCATTGAGAATCAAACCCACAACCAGTTGCGTTTACAGTCGCATTTATGTGCCCCTGCGACATGACTGGCCACATTAATTAATTATATTTACGATAATTATATCATTATAAGTACTAAAATATATCTTTTTCTAATAAATATTAAAAAAAAATATAAATTAAACTCCCCCTTAACATTAGAAGCCTCATTTTTCCATATATCATTGCTTCACATATGCACCGGGAGGCTTTTAACATGCATCTCTTTCTACCTCATCGTCAGCCTACATTCAAAAACGAAATAACAATATCAAAGGTATGTTAGAACATTCCAAAGTGTAGCTTTCTCTCTCACACCCATATGTTAAACGGCTGTTGAAAGGAGAAGGCGTATGCGCAGTGTCACTGACAGTTCAGTAGCAGGCAGCAGCGCAGTCGCCGCTGTGGTTTGTCAGTATAACATTTAATAAATATAGTTTTCGTCCTATAGAACGATCGATATCAAACGAACGAAGGTATTCGAATATTATAAGTTAAAAAGATTATTTTAATCATAAAACAAGTGTTTTTGTGATACATTATTTAAAACTTTTATGTGCTTTTGTGTATGGTGTGCAGTGTAGTGCGCTGGAGTCCCGTTGGCCGGTATATTATCAAGTAAGTTGATGGAACACATTCTCGTATTTGTGTAGGTGGTTTGAGAGGCTTCTATTGGGTATTTGAAATTATAGAAAGCAACTTTTGATAAAACCGTTTCATAGAATTATATTTAATTATTTTCTAAAAACTAAGAATGTCAATGGTAAATTTAGCAAGGCTATCAATAAATACCTACATTCAATAGGATTAAGATTTATAAATTGCAATATTGAATCAAAAATAAGAATTAAAAATATAAAATAAGGTCGTTTTAAAAGCGTAAAATTATTTGATTTAGAAACATCAAATACTATTTTTTTACGCTAATTAAAGCGGTACAATTTCGGTAACCGAAGCAAAAAAAATATTCTAGTTGCTTATGCGTTAAGTAAATGTTTTTAAAGAGTTTCAATAATGATTTCCTCGTTTTATTTGCTTTTATTTTACGCATATTTCTATTTTTTACATTTAGGAAACCTGTTGAAGTATTACAGATACTTTTTGATGTTCAAAGCCGAAATTTAACGAGCTAGATTGCTTCGGGTGTTTAGGAAAAGAGTATTTTTTGAAATCCCATCAGGAGCAGAGAGTAAAAAATCGTAGGAAAGTAGCATCGACTATGAAACATATCGTTTTAAGATGCGTATCATAGTCAATACTACAGAAAATCTGAAATGTTATAGGTACGTCCACGAAGTAGCAGGCCAAAACTAGTTCTTGCAAACTGTATGTAGTAGGTACGTTCCTAATGCCTACTCAAGTACATAACAAATATCCGTTAACAGCATTTTGTTCACTTTTAAATTTTGAATAAAATAAATAATTTTACTTTACAATATTTATTTATATACAGTTGCATAACAAAGCTTTGATCAAAATCAGTTTTACTGATAAATTGTTTGGAAACGTTCTATAAACATTACCTATACGAATATCAATGCTAATAAAAATGTAAGTATGTTTACAAATAACATGTATACAAAGTTTTACTAAATTATTTACAAATGTTTTAAGAATAATCTGGTGAAGTCATTTCTAAGCACGAATAAAAGAAGAAAAAGGTTTTATTGTGCAAAAAATCTAAAACAATAGCCAGAGGTAACGACCTAGGATGCGATGACTCACTCGTGATACGTTAGAGTTTGCCGAATGTTTGCAGCAAAAAAGCTTCACATCATTATGTTTTAAGGATCAATAATAATTACAAAAAGAAATAATGAAGCCAATCGTGGTGCAGGGGCACGAAGTGTGGCTGTAAACGCGTCTGGTTGTGGCTTCTATTCCCACTCGAGGAATCGGAATATTTAATGTTGCCATTTTATTCGCTCTGGTGTTGAGATAAAGCGCGGCGTTGAATTCCACCACTTAACCTTGCCTACCCTGCTTTGTGATACAACGTGAAGCTAATAAATAATTAAAAAAAAATAAGTATATTAAACAAAAACGTTATACGTATTATTGCTAACACTATGGAACAATAAATAGCGTAGCTTATAGTATGCACGAAAAGTTATGTTGACTATTTATTATCTGTTTAACATTTCCATATGATCTGGTTATACAAAATATAGTAGTATAGTATAGAGTTCACAATAAATGGAGAATAAAATCACTCAATTTTCCTATTTTAGTTTCCTGTCATGTGAAACTTGGCTGGTCAATAAATATAAATATTATAATACTTAAAAAAATTAGACTTCGTTAAGTTCCGCCACTTAACACGCAAGCCTCCGAATTCGGCGGAAAGTGGGGAACGGAGTGTCTTAACACTAGGTTCCCTCTGCCTACCCTGCTGTGTGCGGGATATAGCGTGAAGCTATTTAATTTATTTAATTTAATACTTAAAATTAGACTTCGTAAGCTGCAATTTGAACACATACAATTTTTATATTCATTACAATATTTTATTACCTTAGCGAAAATAGCTTACGTTTTATTTTGAAATTAATATGAATGTGTATTTGAATAACAATTACAAAATGGCAATTTGCTTATAAATCTTCATATTACAAAAGCAGTCGGCGGCAATCATCGTTTATTACGACGAGATTGTTTTAAAATAGCTACATACACGTGAACAAACGTCGCTTGAAAAGCGTGTTTTTTAAATATATGGATAATTAATTAATTATTTAAATATTTAAGACCGTTTTCATGTTTTCTATTGAACATATAAGTTTTAAATAAGGAAACTGACCTGGCTTTTAGTTTATGTTAGCGACCTGCTCACGGCTTCACCTGCGTAAAGTACTTACATGATGTAGTCTTTGAAATAAAAGAAATACTCTATGTTAAGTGTAGTTTAATAAAATAGAATAGTCAAAACTCCATTTAAATCGGCTACGCGATGTCAGAGTTAGAGAGCATAAATGCACTAACATACAGACATACAGAAAAAAAAATTGACTGGGTGACAAATGCCCCAATATTGTTTTTTCTTACATACCTTCCAAGAGCAGACAGCGATCGGCTACATTTTTATTGTATGTATAGATAAGTCCAAAATTAGTAAAATGAGAATCTTTAAGTGTTTGGTAGAAGAGGACTTTCTTCATCGGACTTTCCATTTAACAAAATACACTTGTGTATGAAATAAGCACTGAATATCGCTATATCATCTATATTTGACGTCATATTATTAAATTAAGCTATAGTTATTAATAATATTCGAAGTGAAAATGTCTATTTCTAGATTCTAAATTTATAATAAATCTAGTTTTTATGCTTAACGAAAAAATATACATGTTTGTTATTTACATATATAATTTTACTCATATGTTATTAAATACTTAGACACGCAAGAAATACTGGTTACAAATAACATTTTTAAATTTCGACCTTTGTGTTGATGGCATAAAACTTTAAATTATACTATACCATACTACTATACCATATTATTAATTTTATCAATCAACGACCTCTTGGATTATTTTTCTCACGATTTCTTATTTTTTAATGTTTAGAAGCAATCGAATATCACATTAGGCGGCAAGGTTGGTAATCAAGTTATGATATTGAAATATAACGATTAATAATCAAGAATAATAAACTAAAATAAATTTATAATGAATTTGAGATCATATTTTGAAACTAAACTACGATATTATAATAAAAAACGCAGTTAAAACAAACGGCTTCGTGCTAACGATATGTCGTGAAAAGCTTGTAAAGTGACGTGTCGCGTTGTGAACATCAGTATTGCATTAGGCAGTTATAATGCAACTTCTGTTGCATTATGTAAGCATAACTAAGCCACAGTTAAATCTTCACTTAGCAATTTGATATGCACCAGCCGTCGGTATTTGGTAAAATAGGCGTAATAAGCCATTTAATTATTTTTTTAGCTTCTCGCTGTAGGTATACTGCACACAGCAGGGTAGGCAGAGGGAACCTAGTATTAAGATACTGCGTTCCCCACTTTCTACCGAATTTAGAGGCATTGCGTGTTAAGTGGCGGAACTTAACACCGCCCTTTACCTCGACACCAGAGCGATGAAAACATTACTCGAGTGGGAATTGAACCCACAACCAGTCGCCTTTACGTTACTTATACGAATAATACTGTAAAAGTATTTTTATGGTATTAAAAATTAATCATAATTTTATACTTCTAGATTAACCATTCTTAGTAATTCAGAAATTCAATCGGAATTTTAAAATGAAATGGCAAATGACTATTTTTTTGTAAAACACAGTGTGATTTTACATTATGAGTGGACTTTTTATGGTTTAGTTAATAAATAAACACATTTTCATATAAATTTATGAAAGCTATTAAAACAAACAATTTATGTACATTATACATAATTTATTATTAACGATTCTATTGTTCATCTTAAAACGGATATGTAAAGATTAATAATTTTAAACGTTGTATGTTAAATATAACGTATGGATACGACCCTGATTCAGATAGCTGAATGTTTATAACTGGCGTTACGTTAATATGGCCTAGGTAGCGTCCTACAAACGACCGATAAGCGTGAAGGCAACCGTCCTATGTCCAGCAGAGCCTTGCACAATCGCATTGTTTGCCTATAATATTTTAATATGTAGAGGCCACTGGGTGCTATGAGATGATAATTTAGGAAAGCAGGCCACATAAATCTTTAAGTATTAATCGTTTTTTATAACACCGGCACTAACAATCTAAGATTTTAATACAAAATGCATATCGCAATTAACATCGCTTTGTCGTGAGGCCGTCCACACGCAGAGTGACAGTATCCAACTGCAAACGCAATGGTTGTAGTTCGATTCCCATTCGGGGTTCCCACTCGGTAATATAATTACACTAAAATTTTCATTTCCTTGCTCTAGTATTTAAAAGCGCGGCGTTGAGTTCCGCACTACCTTCGCAACTTAAACGCAAGCTCTCGGTTTTGGGTGGAAAGTGAAGAACGGAGTGTCTCATCTCTAACTACTTTTTTATGCGCGAAAAATTTTACTGTTGCTGTTGCTGCTTTTTTTTACTGCTGTAACTTTTTGTATCTAGTTGATGCCTGATAAAGAAAATATATGTTATCAACTTGTCGGCTTCTGGAATTTTATTCACCAGGGAAAGAATCATATTTATTTTGTAATGAGGTCCCAATGGACCGAATTCAACAGGAAGTTTTACCATAGACATCGACTTCCGCTTCATTACTATCATATGCTAATACAATGCGTGACACAGTATGGAACCCTTTTTCTGGTCGATTGAGCTTTTATAATAATTGACCAATCGTTGCAATTATTTATCATTAGAAGCTTATTTTTTATTATATGTAGATTTATAGGAAAGACAATAATATTTTTTTCTGGTATCAGAAATTAAGTTAAGCATATATACCTACATATATATACCTACATATATAATAGAAATAATTATATTTGTTTTTAATATACATTCTCTTTGTTTGTTTGAAATGCTGCTTGGATGCCTGCCATATATGGTTACACTACACATACATTAATCTATCTATATCATAATATTTATTCAGTGAATATTATTGTCATTTTAGCTTAACGTATAATACCACTCCAATATTTTTTGCGGAGCACATAAGCACTTACATATATCACTGTCGTATTAAAGTACGATGACTAAGCCACCTAGCAACCTTATTTGAACCGTAAACGGGACATAACGGATTTTTAAAGTACCTACTCTTATTTCTTACTTCCATCACATTTCGACCAGCATTCCCACACAGTCCACAATTCTAATATATGGATATTGTATGTATATATGTATTAAACTCTCTATGTCCATTTGTTTATTCAAATAAAACTCGCACCATTTGCAACTACCTAACAATAGACTGTAAAACAGTTTGATAGTGTTATTAATGTGATACAATTAATTTTGTTGTTTTGATCTGATCTCCTGACCTTAGAAAATGTGACGGGGTCGCGCCAGATGGGGCCTTTGTTGTGCAAATCCAAAATGTTTCTGATTGCACTGAAGCTTCTGTTACAATTTTTTCATAATATTTATATTGTACAGTTTTTATGGTACACCCGAAGGCTGTAGGTTCGATTACCATTCAGGCGAATGATCACATATTATTTTAATTTCTTTGTTCTCATACCTAAGACAAAGTTCTGCCACCCAACACGCATGGTTTATATTTTTAAACATTTTTAAAGTGTCATTCCACACTTAGGAAAATTGAAAAAGACACGTATTCAGGCGCGGGTTCGAATCCCGCTGCGTTCAAATTTTTATACATTTTCTAAATGTCTTTTTCAAGTACTATATTTCGGGCGCAAATTGAAGAACAGAGTGTATTGGCACTAAGTTCTCTCTGATTATCTTGCTATGCTTGAAAAAGCATTGAATCTTTATATTTTATTATTTTTTTAACAATAATACTTGATTGTAGGTATTGGCATTTTAAACACGTAATATAATGGACAATAGATTATAAAAAAAAGTTTTACCGCATGCTTTAACAAAATTAACTAACAGAAGGTGATATTTTTTTGACATTATGTGCTTTCAGCCGAATCGTCACCTGCTCGCAGACGACGTGATAATTGTCCCCACTAAATGATTCAGCTAGCCAACAAAATTAATTTTATTTTCACACTTTGCTTGCGACCGCCTCGTAGAGCAAATCTGTAATGAGAAATCCCTCTTTCAATTATATTTGTTTTATTTTGTAGGCGCCAACTTTTCATATTCTGTTTTACTACATATGTAGGTATTCTTTAGCTATTTTTACAAAGCAATTTACCAAAATCATTCATTTAATATTATTGTTATTTATCATTTAATGTCTTGATGGTAGGTTCTCTCTGATTATCCTCCTCCTATAATACGGGAAAAAGCGTAAAGCTACTTCTTTTTTTATATACAAATAAAGTAATAATTCAAAATCTATACTTATATTATAAATGCGAAAGTCTGTGTGTTTGTTTGTCACGCTTTCACGGCTAATCTACCGGTCCGATTTGGATGAAATTTAGTATCAAAGTAGTAAAAGTTACTGTACATAAACATGTAACATAGACTACTTATTTTTAAAAGTCAACCTCAAAAGGGTTGAAATAGGGAATGAATGTTTGTACCAAAAATCTAAACCGCTTGTCCGATTGTAATGAATTTTGGCATAAATATAGTTGATAATCCAAGCTTAAACATAGGTTACTTTTTTTTTAAATATACCTCCGAGGGTTGCAATACAACGAAACAGTCATGTAGTTCAGCGGGCCGCTAGTAATAATATAAATAGTTAAATACACTGTTAAAATGTAGAATATAAGTGATCTACAAATTACTCTAATCCATAGTTATGTCGACACATCCTAGGCACGCAGCTGCGCAAGAGTTGCACCCGAACGGAACGGCCGCCATTGTTTTACATATTATCTGAAGATCCAAACTGATTAGTGTCGATGTCCGATTCAACCAGTTTCGCTTTGTTATATTTAATGTTCGAATGTTGTACACAATACATACTTAATGCTTTCAAAAATATGAGAATATACTCGTACATATAGGTACAAAAACAACACTATGAACGTGCTTCTGCATTTTTTTAATTTCTTTGTTTTTTTTTATAATGCCCATTACAGAGTTAAATAAGCCTATTGAATTCATATTGTGTTCCACTTTTTGAGCCTTTTTTAATCATGTTTACCCATGTGCATTAACCGGAGACTTCAGACATAGTGCGTCATTGTAACGCGCAATTCTACACGCAATGTCTCGTTTTCAGACTGAGTGTCTGACCCTGCTATGCGTGAAAACGTATAACAAACATTCCGTGAAATGTGACAATATTGAATAAAACAGAAAGTAATGTTTACTATTAAGTGTTTTTATTTATTTTCAGCATAAAGCTTATTCCTGTACAACAGATTAGGTCGTTTTTCGCCCGAATTTGATAAACTGCTGTTATTTGCTGTTTATCTTACCAGGACGAAGAAATGAAAATAAATGAATTAAACTCTTCCCCCGACTGCGAATCGATCCCATAACTATCTTGTTTACTGTCAGATGTTATTACCACTACGCAACGACGACTTCCAGTAGCTTTTATCTACTAATTTTGTAATTAAGAAGGCCTCTATTTTGAATTAATTCTAGATACGATTTTTAGAGCAAGTTTATTAATCAGAGTAGCCCGTATAATTTTTATTTATCTCATTACAACTGTAAAAACGAACGGTATTTACTAAATCGAGAGGCAATGAGACCCACTTAAGGCTGTTCTCAGAGTTAAATGCATAATTTTGAACGCCGCTGCATTATTCGGCTAATACCACGTTAATATAATTCGAGCCGTCACATTATTTTTTTATGATTCCCCAAACTGCGCCATTGATTGCCTTTTTTCTGTATAATTTGTAGATGGTCGTAACCAATTTTAATTAACATTCTGCCTAGAGGCATTAAAATTATAGCAATTTTCAATAATGGTAATTATATCCTAGCCTTTGAAATCTTCCTTATCTTTATAAAATGTATTTTATAAAATGTATGTATGCTTACGTCTAGATACATAAATACAATACTTGTATTAGTCGGTGACCAGAAAAATTCGACGTGTGCTATGTAAGTTTGGGTGTACTATACAAGAAAGTATCGGGAAACATTAAGAGGAGATGTCTTGAAATGCCTTCACGGGAACTTAATGATTTTATGGCATACTATTTTCAACATGGTATCATGTTGACATTGAAACTTGAACCCAAAATAGTAATATCTTTCTTTAAACTGAAAATCTTCTTGTCTCTAAGACTGCCACGTGGGTTTTCAGGATTTTCCAGTGACTGTAGTTGCTTTTTTAGTTTAACACTTTTATTGTGGCAGACAAAAGGGGTAAGTTCTGTCCACGGTTAAAAATTAAACAACAAAAAAGCTTATTTCAAATTAATCCAGTATCTATCAAAATGTACACGTATAAACAAACAGACAGACAGTAAAAAACTAAAAATGCATGGCTTCATGTTCTAATGATCTTACTATTTTTTTACAACAACTTTACTATTTTATTATGGTACAGATATACCTAAATGTTTGAGCTCAATACCTATTTGAGTATTTATCCCGTGGCAGAACAACATCTGATGTAAAATGATTATAGGCAACATCAATTTTCCATATTTGGAGACGGTCATTATTAATCACATTAACAGTGTTATAACAATAGTAAATGCGCATCGAAACAGCAAGCTCATGATTTGGCCTTCACATCCGCTACAAGGAATGCATAAACGACCGTTACTTCACTTATATCATTACATCTGAACTACTTTTGTTTCTAACAGATAACGTACCATTTTTCTATATATTCATTGTATTGGAATATTTTTAAAGGATTGGAATACTTTTATTTTCCTTCAACTTGAATAACACCAATCAACAGGCAATGTCCCGATTTGGAACGAATGAACCCAGTGTCATGACACTACGTTCTCGTTAACTACCATGCTGCGGGAAAGAGCGGGAAGCTGTAAACTATTTTTTTCAACAGAGAACATGTCTTAAATTTTTTATATTTATATATTCTAAAAAGGTTGCAGATGTTATATGAGGGGAATTTCTTAGGAGCATATTTCTTGTAAGTTATATTTAGTATCGAATAGTGCTTTATTTAATACATCATTGCTAGCAAAATAATTTAAGAGTATGGTCTAAATATCATAATTAATAAGTCGTAGAAATCTTAAAAAGGAACAATAATTCTAGTTTGTACGTGCCGCTTAGATGTTGCGTCATGATATATGAATTTTAAAATTTAGAACTAAATTTCGAAACACTTACATAAATCTTTAAACAAACTGAAATGCGCAATTAAGTTATTAAATAGATTTGAAGAGTTTATTTATTATTGTTATTTATGTATATCTTAATCTTAGCTTCATCGTATTATATTAATTATATTAGTAAGTTTAATTTTTCCATTTCATGGCCTCTTGTTTCAATGATACCTACATATTTCTATTAATTTAGAAATTCGTAAGATAGTGGGGTATACTGAAAGTATGAAGAAATATACAAATAAATGATGAGTAATAAATATGTACGTACAAGTATATTGTCACAATAACAAATATACTTAAGTTTGCCTGTTTCTTATTAAGGAAGTGCATTAGAACATAACTGTCTTCACACACGATTTCAATTTTAAATATCTATGAGCATTCAACAATACGTAAATGAAAGTACCTTCGTACGAGACTTCTTTATTTGAGACCACATATAAAAATGAACTTATGCTTTTCTTCATTTGGCACATTTTAATTACTTATTTTTCACAATTAGTGTATTTAAATAGAACGCCAGTTAGTTATATTGTTCTTTATTTTTTATAAGAAAATCTTATAAGAATATCTTTTATAAGAATATCTTTTATAAGAATATTTTACATTCATAGTTTAACTATTTTGTGCTGTAGTATGTCGACCCGTTTTTTTATTGGTAATCGTCATTAAAATATGCAGGGTTCTTTAGACTGATTGGATGATACACTTGAAGCATATTTTATCCATATCCATATTCAAATAGTTATTCTACTTAGTATTTAAACATATTTACTGAATAAAATTTAAATTTCATTCGTAATTGCTAGTAATACTGGAAGAAAGCGTTGATAAAATGTAAGCGCAAAATACAAAACGTGCAAAAACTAAATTCAATGTAGCGTAAAAACGAATGATTGTATTCAGAGCCAAGAGCACTTTTTATGTATCATTTGTGCCTCAATGATAGATCACCCTATATTTTTCTCTGATTTACAAACAAACAGAATTTATACCGCTAAGTATTTCAATGATTTCGACAAGTTATCTTGCGTTAACAAAAAATACTTACTAATATTTTGTTTTTGTTTGTTTCATTCAACTTTTACAGATCTTTTAAATTAATTTATAACCTTATTTAATATCGTATCTCTAAGGTACGTTTTAAGGTACAAATAAAAGAAGGAAACTTTTGGAAGTATTTTAATAACATTTTCATTTCTTTTTATTTGTGGGGGAAAACTGTTTCGGATATTCGAATGTTTGGTAATGATGGATGTTGTGTGAATTATATGAAGCTTATACCTCTACGTCTTACTTACTATAGACCAACGATAGCCCAAAAATCTGGATAATTCGGGTACTATTTTAGAACTACTTGATTATAATATACGCTAAAACAGTAGATTTCATTATTTGCGATTGTTTCGACCCGTACTAAATCAGAAATAAATACAATATGTGTTTATTTTTCTTAACTGATAAAGTAGAACTAATTTAATTTATGCAGTTATTGAATAAAATGCTATTAGTAATATCAATAATATTTTATTGATGATTCATTAATTCTTGTTTTATTACAATACTGTTTGTTACTCATAGTTTACACAATAGTATAACGACGTACTCTCTGGTGGTACCTGTCGGTCTGGTCGGTTTCAGATTTAGGGGTACCTTTGTCATTCCCACTCGAATCAAGATTTTTAGATATATTGCAACATATTAGAAAGATTTACTAGTAAGGCTTTGCAGAATTTTAGCAAACCGCGACTTGGTTTAGTTCGGTTAACTCGTGTAAAGTGCAAAATGGAGTAAATGTAAGGTCCCCTCTTTTTTTATTTTGCATTAAAGGTAAAAATATTAAGCCCTGTTGTAAAAATTCCGTCAGATAATGTCAAAGAATGGCAATTGATGCGCTTCATTCGAATAAATAAGTACGCTGACGTTATCCTTTAAGAATGCAAAAGGCAATATGTATTCAGGTGATGAGATCCACTAAGGATTACTTATGTCTGTTCGTATTCCATGCAATTGACATTGGCAATGTTCCGGGCGCTTTCTTCTGCTTTTTTATCAAGGTTAGTCTGCTCTCACCTATGCTAAGCTTGCTTGATGAGGCGCGTCGTCCCCCTTTCGACTTTCGAATCTACGTGACAACGATCGTGGTGCTAACTTAACTTATGACTAAAATATATTGTGAAAAGTGAAACAAAATACAACGTTTGCAAAGACTTACTTTTTACTTTTACTTTCGATTTATAATGTAATGAAATTGATACTCTTACTAGAAAAGATGTTTTTCAATCATCAATCAATATGTAATATTTTATCGGCAAAGTAGCCTAGAATAACAGTATATGATAGTAAACATAATGATTGTGGGTTCGATTTTCACGTGAGAGAAAGAAATAATATTTATTAAGTTAAAATATTTTCATTTGTCCGCTCTGACAATTAGGACTGAGCGAAGCTTTGAGTTCTACTATTAAACCCGCAAAATCTCAAATACGATCGATGAGTGGAAAAACAGAGTGTATTCTATGTTCTCCCCGCCTACCCTGGTAATCGGTAAAAAGCGTGAAGCTATGTGTCAAAATATATTTAACACCATGATTAAATTCTATTACGCAATTTGACCAGCAACTGTATTCGGTCTAGTTCAATACAGTTACACATGTTACAGTTAAACAAGAACGGTCTGATTACAGCAAATTATAGGCTTTTCAACTTTTAACCGTCGTCGTGTCGCTTGGCAATGATAAATTATAGAGCAAATGGACCACTCATTCAGATGGTTCATTAAACAACTGTTACTCGGAGGAAATAAAAGCTTCAAAGTATTATTTAATAGGCTCCATGTGACATGTTGGCAATTAGGCTGAGCGAAATCTAATGCAATATGTCAGTGACAGAGAAAACTAGGTATTATCGAGTAAATAATAAATTTAATAATATCTACTAAAACTATTGGCATGTTGTGTTTTGCTCACTCACATAACAGGTATTTCATTTTTAAAGCACTCTCAAATAGTATTTCTTAAGAACTAGGATAGGCTTTACGTCTAGTCGCCATCTGGCAATGACTAATCACTATCTAGGCCACAGAACAAAAGGTTGCATATTTTGGACACTGAGAAATTTCCTCCTATACTTACACTATGTTAGCTATGAGGCTATGGTTACCGTAAGATAACGGTTGAATTCATAAACTTTTCGAATTAAACTCTTCAAAAAATTAGTTTCGTCTGCAAGCGTTTTTTTTTCAATTTAACGCTTTTTCCGGCATAACAGGGTAGTCGGTCTCTCCGACCTAGCGTTAAGACACTCCGTTCTCCACTTTCCGCCCTAAATCGAGATAATGCGTATTAAGTGACGGAACTCAACGTCGCGTCTTGTCAGGTGCTTGAGGGTAGAAATTGAAAAATTATAAATATTCATTCTACTGTATGGGAATCGAACCTACTACAATTGCGTTTACTGTCAGTCGCTGTCGCACTACGCCGTGACGGCCTCTGGCGTTTAGTTGAAATAAATCCACGTAGCCTACATTTTAAATATTGTTGTAACATTAATGTGTACTTTGCTGTAATATGCGTGATGTGCTCATTTAGGTTTCGTGAATATTCATAGCTAATTTTAGTAACAACTCTATTTTGTACTATGCCACATCTATTAATAAAGATTTCATGTTTTTCGACGAGATTAAAAAAAAATGTATACAAAATTTATTCTACTTTTTTATAATTTTAAAATTATAAAGATTATCCATATAATTAATAATAACGTAAGCAACAATGACGACACCCACATCCTCATTTGCTACTCATCCATTAATTACGCTTTATGACTAATACGTTATAAACCACAGCAAATAGCAAACATCAAAGATTAATGTATGCATTCCCGAGACAATAATCGCTACACAAGTCCCGCAATTTGCGTAACACTCTCACGAGCGCTGTTGTCCCGCAAATTACTCTATCCATTCATTTTTTACTACACACACCGGATGTGGATACAATAAGTACGATTAGATTATGCGGAAACCAATGTCTGTTTAATTTTCTCTATAAGAAATCTAGGTTATATTAAAGTCTTTTTCTGTACTACTTAGATCATTCACTGATAATCAAGAGATTAATGTGATTATTCGTTTATAGATGTTTTAATTGCATGGGTATTTTTTTCATGTTATTTACTTTTACAGTAGGTAGTATGATGAATGCTTTGAATTTTAAAATTTATTGTTATCGTACGTTATTTCTTATGTAGGAAAAAAGGTGTAATATGAAAAATTGTGAAATGTGAGGAATGTAACGCTATCTATTCCAGTTTTATTGAATATTTTTCTTCTATGTTGTAGCTAGTCGCTGCGTTTTGTGTTCCTAGAATAAATTCAAATAATTCATTCCCCTGAGTGCGAATCACACCAACAATCAACACGTTTACAGTCAGATACTATCCGAATGCGCTACGAAAGTTTTACTAATTTTCTTTAGAGCTTATGACTTCAAATTTTAAAGGCATTCAAAGGTTTAAGCGATCGCGTAAATTGTCCACGTTATTTTAAACCATATTTTTATAACTGTGTTTTTTTGGTTAATATATGTACAGACACAGTAATTCTTATACATAATGTACATAACATGTAATGTGCATTTTAAGTCGTTTCAAATAGGACATTTATTAAATAAAAAATATGATAACTTAAGACTATACAATAAAAATTCACCTAATAACACAGATATTAGCCAAAAAAACACATTTACCAAAATATTAAAGCGTTGAAAGCACGTAAAACGCATTGCTATTAGTAAAGCAATCATAGTGGGAAGGAAGATACTGATCATTTGCAACCTCCGTCACTTCCCACGAGGTTACGCTCGGCCAAGGTAATTGTGTCATCAGCAAGTATCTATTCGATATCGTAATCATTGTAGACAATTTGGCACCTTGATGCTTATAAAAGAAGCCATGATTTTGGCTTGTAAGTTGTAAATAAGAGAGAGTGATGGCCTTTATGTTAGATTTGTCTTACTATGTATTTAAAAATATATTTATATACCGCGACTTCGTCCGCGAATTCATGAATACATCTCTAAGTACAAGCCGTTGCTGACGGCTTTGTATGCAACTTTTCACGCATCAAGCGTTGATTATATAGTTCTTTTAAACAAAGATTTTTAAATAATGTCGTGGCCCAGTAGCCCAAGCGTGTGACTGTAAACGACTGGTTGTGGGTTCGACTCCCACTCGAGGAGTGGAAATATTTAATATTTCCATTTTCTTCACTCTGGTGTCGAGGTAAAGCGCGGCGTTAAGTTCCGCCACTTAACACGCAATGCCTTCGAATTCGGCGGAAAGTGGGGAACGGGGTATCTTAATACTAGGTTCCCTCTGCCTACCCTGCTGTGTGCGGGATACGGCGTGAAGCTAAAAAAAAATGTACTTCGTTAATTTAAAATATTAAACGTGGATTATTAATTAATAATTTACTTGTAATTTTCGTGAGCTAGAGCGACCAGACTGCTCGCAGAAGTCACTTGTACAGGCTATATAGAATTGGATAAATCCCTAGAGAATTTAGAAATCGTAAACTCTGGAATACCTATTAATTAAATATTCTAGTAGCTGCCCTTAATTACCCCACCGAATACCTACCACGCTAAACGATTTTTGTTAAAGTGCAGCTTACAAGTATGCTATAAGTACAGCTGGCGTTATGGTATGCTGCATCTACATCAGGTATTCCATAGGCATCAGGTATCCCAGGCATACCTCTGAATGTAATTCAAAGTTAAGAAATAGTTTCTTTTCATTATATTTTCTTTTTTTCTCTTCGGTATGACAAGGGTAGGCATAGGATACCTATGGCATTCAATACGCCATTAGGTCCTACTTGCGTGAAGTGAAACGCGTGAAGATGAAAAAAAATCACATTCTTCAAGGTCCATTCTTAAAGATAATAAACTTTAACAAATTTTAATCTATACTTCAAGTTTCAAAATTATAGGTAAAATATAGGTATTTGGAAGAAGTACAACGTAAAGTCGCGAAGTCCACAGAAACAAAGTAGCGAGCTATAATGTACTGCTATAAACTAGCTATAATATATATTTCCATAAAGTAACGGTTTGTTTTATTTATTGTGGAATGCAAGATGCAACAACGATTGCCTTAATGTTGCCACATGCTAGTATACAACATACATACATGCTGTAATATAGATTCTTATCAATAAACAATTTAATTCTAGTCGTAAGGCTGTTGCAACAAGTCTATTATATTTTGTTTAAAAAATAAACCTATATAATATACAAGTCCTTTGTGGAGCAGTGGGCGTCGGGGGTTCGATTCCCACCCAGTGGAATGATTATATTTAAATTATTTAATATTTCCATTTTCTTCGCTCTGGTGTCGAGGTAAAGTCGCGGCGTTAAGTTCCGCCACTTAACACGCAAGGCCTCCGAATTCGGCGGAAAGTGGGGAACGGAGTGTCTTTACACTAGGTTCCCTCTGCCTACCCTGCTGTGTGCGGGATACAGCGTGAAGCTATTTATATTTCCTCGCTTACATACGACAAAGCCTTGCGTTAAGTCACATCATATTCCCCATACTTAAGACGTAATGATTCGAATATATTTGGAAAATAGAGAACGGAGGGTTTTAATGGTAGGTTCTCTCTGCCTACCATGCTATGCAGAAAAAAATGTTAAACTAAAAAAATATTATATAATATGAAAGTTTCCGTTTTCTTGGGTAGAGTGTGGTTTACATAAATATATGTATATTTAAACTTTCTTGTTGTTTGTTATTCGATGTATGTTACCTTTATATAGGTATTCAGTGATAGGCGATTAACGTCACTTTCTTTTATATCGTCAGAATTGTTAACCAGGAGCTACTTGAATACTAAGTAATTATTATGCATCTGCTTTTTATTGCCTGTTTTGTAAAAAACGACTTTGTTTTATAAAATAAATGACAACTATCTAACTAACTATCTATCCAACGATAGAAATGACACGCAAATAATTGGTTAAATGCTATCGAAGCCTAACTACATAATTAAAAACATTAGATTTAGACTATTATGTGTGGCCAGTCGTGGCCCAGTGGCACAAGCGTGTGACTGTAAACGACTGGTTGTGGGTTCGATTCCCACTCGAGGAGTGGAAATATTTAATATTTCCATTTTCTTCGCTCTGGTGTCGAGGTAAAGCGCGGCGTTAAGTTCCGCCACTTAACACGCAATGCCTCCGAATTCGGCGGAAAGTGGGGAACGGAGTATCTTAATACTAGGTTCCCTCTGCCTACCCTGCTGTGTACGGGATACAGCGTGAAGCTGAAAAAAAAAATTAGATTTAGACTTGGGGGTTCAAGACATCATGTGTTAAGTGAAGAATTTATATATTTTCCAACTGCCTCTATTAGTGATTAATCACTACATGGCACAAACAAAACGTATATGTCTAAATCATTTTATTCACTCCGATTAATAAAACACAATGCGGGTTAAGAGGCGGAATTTAACGTCTAAATTTGTCGTACCTTGAGAAATATCTGTATTATCGGAGGAAAATTGTAACTCAGGGTCATCACGTTCGTTCTAATATTTTATAGGAATTAGATTTCTATTTGAAGAATTTTTTTTTATACAATAACAATTATTGGAATTAAATATTTTTTAATGCGTGTGTGTAACTAAGTGGAGGCGGCCAGTCAATCACGTTCTAAACGCAAAATCTTGACCTTCTTGTGCATAATACATATGTATATTGTTTTATCATTAGTATTTATGTGTATAGTAACACAGCATATCCATTGAAAGTAGAAAAAAGGTGCTGTAGACCATATTATTAAAAATAATACGGGAATTTTTCAACTTTTATCTTTTTTTACGAAAAAGAATGCCGATAAAGGATTATAGGATTAGGCATTATTTATTAGGAATATGTACTTAAAGTTTATTTGCAGAAGTGCAAGAGTTCAATATTTTTCTTTAAAATTTATCAGAAATACATTGCATTAGTGTAATAAGTATTACATTCACATACTTTTGTATAAAGTGACATAAACTTTGATAATGTAACGCTTGTTTCATACATCGACTAAGTTAATTTAAATAGTTATATCTACATATATTTTACAATTTTTACATATAAGCTTATTACGAGAAAAGCTATATTTTCCGACCTGTAATTCTCTCATTATTTTAATGCATTAATCTATGTATACATTAAGATTAAATAAAGTCTATAACATTACAATGTTCATCAATAGCAGTGCTTAAGTGGTAAAACTTACAACTTCTTTTTTTTTGATTTTATATATAATGAAATTATTAATTAACCATCTCCTATATCAAGATAGTAAATGATTAATTTTCTTTCTCGATTTCTCTTATACAATGTACCTTGAGGCAGTTTAGGTATGGGTGCGTCCAAGACGGGCATTTTAATGACATCGCTATATCGGCAGCGGGTCATGAGACATTCTTATTTTATTTATTTAATTATTTAGCTTCACACTTTTTTCCACTTCGCAGACTAGTCTGAGATAATCTAGTGTCAAGACACTCGACACTCTAATTTGAGACACTGTGATTTAAGTGGTGAAACCTAACGACGCGCCTTGTCTTAGGTGTTAGAATGGAGAAATGAAAATAATATATATTCATTCCCCTGAGTGGGAATCGAATCTACAGCCGGGATTACTGTCAGACGCTTCCCAACTGCGTCACTACAGTCACTTTCGTATTGAAAGTTTTTAAAAGTATAGTTAAATTAGTAAACTATGTAAAAATATATAGATTTTGACTGCATTTATACCTATATTTCGTAAGTTTTAAATCTAACTGATAACGCACGAACAGTAAGTTGACATATTTAAGTTGTATGTAATTACGATTAATATAATCACTTTATTAATCTTATTCACGTTCGTTCATATCAAGTTTCTATACGGAAAACAAAACCTTATATGCTTTAATTTGCTCCCTTATATTAAGATTTAATATGAAATATATTTTCATTAACTAGTCTCAATTTTTCTTTATTTTTAAACATTTTAAAGTGTTTTTCCACAATTAGGTAAATTGAAAAAGACATGTAGAAAACATATAAAAATTTGAATGCAACGGGATTTGAACCCGCGCCTCCTGAATACCGTTCAGGCGCTCTCACCTCTGAGCCATGCGTTCATTTTTTATTATTTATTTTTTATTTTTCATACCTAACTTAAAAACAAAGCATTTTATTTATTTGAATAATTTATTAGTGTAAAGTAAGGGCCAAACATAAAAATTTCGTATTTCCATATTACTTTAAGTATTCGTAAAACGCTGTACCCATATCACTGAAAGTGTTTAGACGTGACCCTTACGCGTCATTTAGTCGTCGTGTGTGATTAAGATATATTACGACCATGTACTACGACCATACCATTGCCTACTTGTGTTAGCATTGTTAGGCACGTTCTATGCTTAGAATTATGTCCGGTATTATTTGAGGCCATCGTGGTGCAGTGGGACAGTGTCTGATTGTGGAAGCGATAGGTTGTGAGTTCAATTCCAACTCGAGGGATTATATTTCAATTATTTTCATTTCCAGGCCAGGGCCAGTCGTGGAGCAGTGGCACAGACGTGTGACTTCAAACGACTGGTTGTGGGTTCGATTCCCACTCGAGGGGTGGAAATATTTAATATTTCTTCGCCTGGCACTGAGGCAAAGCGCGGCGTTAAGTTCCGCCACTTAACACGCAATGCCTCCGAAAAATTCGGCAGAAAGTGGGGAACTGAGTGTCTAAACACTAGGTTCCCTCTGCCTACCCTGCTGTGTGCGGAATAAGGCGTGAAGCTAAAAAATAAATCATTTCATCGTTTTGGTACCTAACACAAAGCACGGCGTTGAGTTCCGCCACTCAATCATCATCCATTGCCTCGATTTCAGGCAGAAGGTTGGGATGTCTTGACATAAAGTTCTCTCTGACTAGAGTAGTCAGCGGGAAAAAATATTTTAAAGAAAAAAGTTTATTTTGGTAATTTAATTATTTTCTTTCTTGTATTAAGTACAATAAGCTATACTCTATTAATATTTAATTGCAAAAGCGTTTAACAATTTTTAAAATGAGTTTGTAATGAAAGGTAAATGAAACCTCGCGTTATATGTATGCCAGATATAACAAGCATGCTATATCATTCTAATTCTTAATATTTTATGTCATATATACTTTTAAAAGGTAAATTTTATCTTGAAGCTGTCTTAGCTTCATTAGCAGTGACATTATTTTCCTCGCCATTTTCTGTCTACTTATGACATATTCTGCGTTTTAGCTTAAACATCCTGATACCTAAAATATTTTAGTAGGTATGCATAAATTATACCCCAACTTATGTAAACATAAGTACATATAACAAAAATGTAACTGATCGCTGTCTGTACTTTGAAATTTATTATTAAAGGCTTTGCATTTATCAATGCAATGGAACCCAAAACAATGTTTTTCTTAGGTTAATCTTAGAAACAGCTTAACCGATTGAAATGCAGTTATGATCATTGTATTTTGTTAAACTTTTGACGTTTAGCATTTATTTCATTTCAATCCCTTCATAAATAAAAAGTTACAAGGTGTCAATTTTGTTCGATAACGTTACCTTAAAATAACTTCAGTTTACACAGACAAAGCCGAGTGGGTTGCTAGTATCTATTAATACTGTATAGATATGTTGATTGTTTTCTAACAATCTCAACGCTACTTACAATCAATAACAAGATTAATTTCATCTCGTCACAAGCGAATACACAGACAGCTGTTAATTCGTCTGTAATTAATCGCTCTGGTAATTACAACTTGTTCAATTACAGTTATTGATACTGAATGTTTTCGAACGTGTTTCTAGCTTTATTTTTTACAAAATTTGGAATAAACGGTACCTAAATCTTAGAAAAAACGGTTTCACGCTGTTATTTTATTTACAAACTGTAAAATGCATGTCTAAAAAAGCAATTCCAAACCTCAATTTCAAAAGAACCGAAGTTTGGATTTCACCTATATGACCCATCACGTCGCGTTATGCGTTATTGTGACAGATGAAAGTGTACCTGACGTTTCTATGACTACTATTCTACAGAACTCTAGCCCTTATCTCTTAGTAAGTACGACTGAAACTCTAATTAAAGTAAATAAACTTAGTTACTTTTATTTTAGGGATATGCGTGGAATTGCCTCGTTCAGTACGTGAAGAATCGCATTGTTATAAGTTCACGACTATTACTCGTGAGCTTGCACTGTTCGACTTTCTAAGCTGTCGATTTTTTTGTTTAATCAGTCACCTGTTTTTGTAAAATTATAACGATTTTTTCATTTAAGTACAATTTGTGGTCCGTAACTACGTTTTGTTGTAGGTACTTTATAAACTGTTGTTTTTGTTCTCGTAGAAATTTTGAGAAATCCACCATTAATGCCAAATATATTTCCCCAAGATACATGACGGAGTTTGTGGAACATCTATTATATTTGTATAAATATTCAAAACTACTTTAGGTAAATATTTGTTTATTGAAAGGCGGAATCTCGTAATTCAGGCACATTTTTTTAAAGGGAAATAAATACATTTGCAAATAAAATATTTTTATTTATTTTATGTGTTAGTCACTCAGGAAGGAGTTTAATGGAGCTTGATATGTACTAGTATTATAGTTTAAAATAAAAAGTAACAAATAATTTTAATACTTCCAACCAAGAGATTATTGATTTTTATCGCTAATTTAACTTGTAAACATGAAAACTAAATGAATATATTAATACAAATTAGCTTAATTATGAAAAAAACGTTCTGTATTATAGAATTTATCGGTGCATTAGTGATCGTAACGCGATCATTTGGGAAGTGATTGACGACACGCATTGCGCTTGATCAATAAATGTAATTATAGATAGGAAGTATGTGTTTATATGCAGGTTGGACTAGTGCTTAGTAGTCTTTGCTATATCGATTACAATTAAATCCAAATCATCTTTTTTGCGGAGCTTAGCGGAACTTAACGCCACGCTTTGTCATATCGGATAGCAGAAAAGAAAATTTGACTAACCGTAATTATTAACCTAAGTCGAAACGAACACCTAACCATTATATGATCATATGTACAGCTACTTGATTAGTTTATTTTTATGATTTTACCTAAAAGAATACTATAAAAAGTAACCCAATCAGATTTAAACACAAATTATTCTAGATTTACATATTTTAAGTAAATAGATACGTCCATCTCGTTTAGTATATATTATATGTTTAACATCTTTTCACCTACATATGTATGTACATGGTATGTAATCATAATTTACACTCATTAAAAATCTTAACTGCTTTTTTGCAATATCCGTTAAAATTTGTCTCTTTTGATGGTAAGCGGTGTTTAAAATACTTCCTTTGCAAGTTGCTTCACATTTATCTGGTAATTATGTTTTTTAATAAATTCATACAAATTATGAGCACAAGGGAAATCCGATTTCGTCAATATTTTTATGACTCATATTTTAATTGAAATAATTTTATTGATTTATTTTATGAATATGGAACTGTGATATTACATATACCTACTGGTAGTATTTCTACTGCTAGTATTTGTTTTCTTCTTTCTTCTACAAGCAGTATTTCGGAAAAAACTCCGTTTACGCCCGAATTATTGCGTGTTGAATAACGGGACTCATCGCCACGAAAATATTTTTGTATAGGTATATACTTTCAACATACTATGCCACGATTCAGAATGAAAAGTAAAGAACGGAGTCACTTAATGCTGTGGTCGCTCTAACTATGGAGCGCGCATATATAAAAATATTATGATACATAATCAGAATATTTTTGTTGAAATTAATTTTGAAAGCTTAATAAGTTTTCGAGTTGTTTATTAAAGCCATATTCCTTAACTAAAAAAACTGATTAACCACCAAGAAAAATACACCGTATCCGTAACGAAGGGATGGTAAACGATTTGATACGAATTTGATACACTTTACGTATCGCACCAGATTTGACTTAACTGATCTTCGATACCGTTTTATTTTCAATTTATTATTTGTATAATAAGTAATAATGAGGATGCCTCGTTGAATTGCCTTACATTTTAGAATTATTTTAACAAGGAATATTTATTTATAATATTTTAACAAGTAATATTATTGTAGGTAACAAAACTATTATTATCGCGAAAGTCCATCCGTTTATCGTATCGTAATTTATTATATCAAGGTTAGGTTTATAAATTTCTATGTATATAATGTTTTAAACAAACAGATTACATAAATTTATAGTAAGTATTTTGTACTTACTGTTATTAAAAATGTATCATATGCTTGATAAGACAATAATCTAACATATGGCCATAAATAATATCTGTAAAGCCACAAAGTTCTTCACTTTGCGAATTTACACAAGACAAAAGTATTTAACAATGTAATACCATTTTGAGTAATACAATTGAGCTCTGTAAAATTAGTATTATACATAAATATTTTTAACGTCACGATTTTTAACATCTTGCATACAGCCGGGTAGGCAGTTTCCTCTGCCTATCGTTAAAATAATCTGTTCCCAATTTTCCGATGAATTCTGGATTTGCGTGTTAAGTGGCGGATCTCAACGCCGCTTTTGGCGACAACACCAAAGCTAAGAAGATAGAAGTGGAAGTGATATAGAAATAGAAATCGAGTGGGAATCGAACTCATAACTCGTCGCGTCGCATTTTGTACCCCTGCGCCACGACTAGCCTCAGCATTATTCAAAATAGTTAAATAGTTAGATAATGAAAGTAAAACTGTACTATATATTTTTTTTTCAGAAATAATAATAGAACGTACATTACCGTGCCTACATATTATTTCATAATGACTGAGATAAAAGCGAAAGTTAAGTCATGCGTAATGTATGTATGTGTATACACATGTCAATTTTGTGTTCAAACAAAAACTGGCTGACCCACTGTTGGTTGACTGGATTGTAGTCAATTCCTTTTAAGAGATAAATTTTCAAAGGACCGTTTATTTTTAACGTAATTATTGTATATGCCCAAGCTAAACGTGTGCGTAAGTTATATAAATATTATAAAACATATGATGAAAAAAAATGTAATAATCCATATTTCTTTTTGGCCTGGTTAAAATACGGATGTATTAAAGCACATCCGTATTTACTGTTGGTATATTATTGCGTATATAAATAGCATTTTATAGGGTAGAGAGAATAAAGAAAAATCAACGGTACCCCCTTTTTGCGATTTAAATCGTGGTTTTGATAGCGATTTAGCCGAATAGGGAATATTCTACTATACTTACGAAGCGCTGAATATTCAGCAAAAATATATTTTTTGATGCATTACTTTTATTTTGACTGGTGCTTTGACACTAGTTTTATATGATTTCGTGTGACTTCAAACGGAAAATGAGTGGAAATGACTCGAGTAATGCAGACTTCATCTCATTCTAAGAGACTGATAAAAACAACTTTTTGAACTACGCAAGACGTTTCAGACCGGTTTTGAAGAAGTCAGATAATCGACATTCAGTATTAGGCCGAGTAATGCATGCTATTGAATTTTACTGAATATTTAAAGAAAAAAAAGAGGAGAAAAGCCGCACACTATTTCCCGCACAGCACAGAAGGCTTAAGGTCAAGACACTCCGTTCTTTCCGTTTGAAATTGAGACATGAGTGTGTTGAGTCGCGGAACGTACTTTGCCTACTGCCTAACGCCTTTTGCTTTAGTAGCAGAGCGGGGAAAGGAAGATAAATTAAATACAATCATCACCCCGAGTAGCAATCGAACCTACAATAAATCTCATGTTAGGCCCCTACGCCATGATGACCTCGGTATCAAAATAGTAGCCGAATAAGTCAAATACAAAATAATAATAACAACAATATACGAAATAATAATCAAATACGAAATACAGAAGTTTCGTAGCATCTCCCCATTTGATACATACGAGTACGGTGATATTTATCAAGTATGTTTTTGGGGATAATGCATAACGATATATGTAGGTCAGTTTTCTTTGTTATTTATTATATTACATTCACAATTCCCTCGGAAATGTTTATATTTTTTGTGTAAAAATCCACATTTACCACCGTACAGCAATGACTAAGCCAGTTCAATATATCCATTTAAAGCGTAGGCGACGGAGTCCGTTTACTAAGAATTTTTATTTTACTTCGATCCGGATGCGATTCAGCATTCCTTTTGAATGAACGTTATTTGCGTTTGTTTCATTGAAAAAACTACTTAAAACGAGCAATAAACTCAAATACGTGAGGTAGGTTCTGTTAGCCATTGATCCCACTGGTGTACCGCAATATGCTATTCTACGAAATAATGTAAAATAAAAAACCGGTAACTCTAAAAAATACTCTAAATTTTAAGAAACCGTTTTTATCGCTTACAACTGAATGGTAGCGTATAAAAAGCACTCGTTTTCTGGCCTATAATACTTACACGTGTATGAATTTATGACTTTGGTACCTGATTTGCTAACATTTTTCTAACTGTTTTTTCATAAAGCTATACTATTTGATTGATGATTGTGAGAAAAAATATTAAGCAATATTCTCAATGTTGAAATTGATATAACTAACTTGTATGATAAATCTATCAGAATTCTTAAAACATTACATCATTACATATTGTAGGTGTTAAGACATTATTAGTATTTAGGTAGGCATGTTTTTGTAACGTTACAAAATCGTAGACAAATATGATTTATGGAGGAATATACATACGAGCAGTACATTCCATAAATCATTAATATTAATATTTTTATATTAATTATATTAATATTTTTTAGGCTGTCTTGCAGTTGGCAGCATTTGGCTATAACCACGATATAGGGTTTGATTTCCACTCAGGGAAGTTATAATTCTTAATTTATCGTCCTTTCACTAATCTGGCATGCAAAGATGTTGCCTTGAGTTCTATCTCTATTGTCTACCTTGAGTTCTATCTCTATTGAAGAAAAAATATGCAGCTGCTTCGTCTACGTATTAAACCATTTTACTTGATGGTGCATTGCATGCATGACACTTAAGTACAATTAATTAAAATTTATGAATAAATAATCAATTAAAACATTTAACAGTTTTCCTTTTAAGGATTCTACAATGTCACTTTAAAATCTGTACATATAACAGAAATATAACTGTGTGCTTTGTGTAAATGGAAGATATATGAGAAAAATGATTATTACGGTCATTTATTAATGTAATAAAATCTAAAGGTTTTATTTGATTTTCTGCTTGCCAATTTGTCTCTACGTTAATCTCAGAAACGGCTTATCTAATTTAAATGCAGTTTTGACTATTGCATTTTGATAAACTTCTTTTTAACATTTTTTCATTTTTTGTTTATTTTATTTCAATCGGTTTCTAAATAAAAAAGTTACAACAATTTAAATTATATCTCGGGTGGGAAAAAACTATAAAGTTACAGTCGTGTAGTTTACGCAAGTTTATGGGCGGGTCGCTAGTACCTACTATAAATTAGAGGAATCCCTTCCTTTCCCTTAAAACATATTCTTTAACGTAATATGAAAGTTTATGCATAATTACATTCGTGTTCTTTTTGTAACGTTTTTCGTCATTTTATTATCATTATTACGAAAATAGCATTAAGTTGCATAAAAAGAACTAAAATTTCGTAAACTAGCTCAATACAATATGAAGGTGAATATGCAAAATTGTAAGTGGGTGATGATTTATGAAACGTACAATCTATTAGCGTTCCGGTGGTAAATGTCCTTCTAACATGTCTATTTATGTTCCCTTTTTAGGTAACATTAAATAAATGTATATATAGCATCCTTCTAACATGTTCATTTATGTTCCCTTTAGGTAAAATTAAATAAATGTATAAATAAACTTTATTTTTATTTTTGTATTATTTTATTAAAATGCATATAAAGAATTGCCTGTAACATAATTATAATAAAAAATATACGATTTTTATTTGAGAAAGATCACACGGTCAGACATTACAGCGGTTTACACAAAATGTAAGCCATCTTAATGTCTAACTAAATATACGTTTACAGTATCATCATTTTCGCATTTCCTTTTGTCGTACAAATTATAAAGAAGTATAATTTTGTCAATACGTTATGGCGCTGACCTCATACTTGGGAAAGAAATTACATGTTTGAAGGAATAATGACAAAATGTAATGTATTATGTAATTTAAAATTAGCTTAATCTGCAAGGTGCTTAGTACTAACACTTAAATAATAGCAGAAGGAAGCATGCAAGGTGATTAGTGTAAAGTAACGAAAGGTACAATGTTTCATATTCAACATAGAACTATCTTTACAAATAGTTTTTTCAGACTTTTAAACAAACGATACATGACATGACTATAGGTTTAATTTAAATTTTCTGCACAGAATTATCACATGCGTTGATTTACTTTGATCATCTCTCGGTAAAGTAAATACCTATTTAAAAGTCGCTTAAATATGTAAGCACTTGTATACTTTCCTATATTTATTTCTAAATTTATGATTGTGTTAGCTGTACCCGCGTAAATTCGTCCGCGTGTAATTTATTGAAAAAGACTTTTAAATTAAAGTATCTTAAGTCACTCCTTGTTGCTCTACGTATGTAAGGCCGTCAAATTTGATCCAGTCGTTCGCGAGATTAGCCGGAACAGACGTACATAAATTGTAAAAAATATTATTTTAGTGTATGTAGATACCTTGTTTACATGCAATTAAAAGTGGTTATTTCAATATTAAAAAACTCTTTAATTTTAATTATTTGTCTGTACAAATTGAATCTATATTCAAAGAAAAGTTTTATATTTAGTAGGTATTTTTATATAATATCACAAACAAGTCATTTAGAAGTGTTTATTAGTGGAACATCATAAAATACTTAATCATCGATAAACTGGCGAAAGAAATATTGCACAGACATTGACTGCATTTCATGTTTTCTTTTGTGGTATAAATGTAACTGTAATTTTAATAACACACGATACAATTTCTGTAATAGCACATTTAGGTACTAGATTTTTTTTTCTTTTTTTTTTCTCAGCTTCACGCTGTATCCCGCACACAACAGGGTAGGCAGAGGGAACCTAGTATTAAGATACTCCGGTCCCCACTTTCCGCCGAATTCGGAGGAATTGCGTGTTAAGTCGCGGAACTTAACGCCGCGCTTTACCTCAACACCAGAGCGAAGAAAATGGAAATATTAAATATTTCCACTCCTCGAGTGGGAATTGAACCCACAACCAGTCGTTTACAGTCACACGCTTGTGCCACTGGGCCACGACTGTTAATTAAATGATAATCGAATTAAGAAAAACAGTTTGCAGAATAAAAGGAATGTTTAGCTCCTCTCTGTCTATCTCGCAAAAAGAAAGAAATGCGTGAAAATGATTTTGAGATCAGCACCAGATAAACAAGATTTCTTTATCAAAAAAACTACTTCAGTAATCATGTTATTTAAATACGTAAAAGACAGTCCGTATTTTACACAACATTACGATGCATTCATATGCATATTCAAAGCCATTATTGTAATTAGCTTAGGAGGAAAAGAAATGTCGTTGTCAACTTATATGACAATACCAGTAGGTGTTGGACAACTGTTTATAAATTGAAACACTGCTTATTTTTAAAAAATCAACACCTAAAGGGTTGAAAAAAAGGGATGAAAGTTTGTATGACAAATCCAAACCATTTGGTCGATTTCGATCAATTTTGTGAGGAAGATAGTTAGTAGTCAGGAGACGACGTAAGATCACAAATGTAGGCTACATTTATGTAAAAACACAACCCCTAAGGGGCCGATAAGGGGGGTGAAATGTAATGTAACTTTGTGCGGTTCACAAAGTTTATTTATCTTTTTTTAAACTATTTCTACTATTATCCTGCGTAATACACTCCCGTACAGTTTGCAATATTAGTCACGTTCAAGTTCATAATCTTTGTATTGAAATCTGCGGTTTCAGGTTTACCAAAGGGCCGGGCATTGACCTTAAGGCGCCGGCGCGCATACCGCAAGTAAAAATAGACCGCAGCCTGCGCACGCGTTTCCAATGTACCTACTTGCTAATCGGGAATGCATGACCGAGGAACGCTTCGGGCCCTAGAAATTGCGAATTCTGATTCCTTTAGCCTATTCAAGTATTTGATGATAAGATTTCAATTATAAGCATACTTGTGAGAACTCTATCACGCTCTAAAAATAACTAAGTATAGATTTTTGTAAAATGTTCTATCAATAGTTTAGTGTGAAAAATAATAATAATAATATATACATACAAAATATTATTCAACAGACATAACGTCGGCTGTATACAATCAAAACTGCATTAATAAGTCACGCAATCATCAAAGGGACATCTCGGTTGGCGTGACGAAAGGCAATGTCACGTAACTTATACATAACCGTTTTCAATTAACATACAAAGGCAGCTCGCCCACCGAGGCTTGGGCATAATCAACTCTCGACTTACCTTTTACGGCTCTAGATCTCAGTCAATACCTTTTGAGAAACTTATCTAACTCTTCAATAGACGAGCGCTCGAATAAGTCGATGGTAATTTCGATTATATTAATACACAATGCTAAATGGTAACTAGTAGCTGCTGCAATGTACAATATGTTGAAAGTACACATATAATAAAAAGTGTATTTAATCGCTGTGTCTATATAGAAGATATATAAGAAAATATATTTCAGGGGGCATTTACCCAAAATGTGATGATTTTTAATGTTCTTTCTGTTTATATACTTGTGCACGCTAATCTCGGAAACGATTTAACCAATCTAAAGGCCATAAACCATGGTAGTCTTTCGTCCACATATAGTGTTTAATTTATTCAAATCAGCTTATAAATAAAAAAGTTACAATTTAAATTTTGTTCGCCAAAATTACTAGAAAATAACTTTTCATTTGGCTAAAACATCCATTTACGTCGTTAGTGTTTAATATATCATTTATCTACATGATACTTTAATTATGGAAAGTTATGCGTATACCCTATACAAATGATAGAGGCAATATTGAGAACACGAAAGTATCAAATGCAAATATATAGTTTAAGTATGTATATAAAAATAAAATATTTCATAAAATTCAAATAAACATCTACAAAAATAGCACATCACAATTAACCCAATATTGTAATCATTATTAGAATTAGTCATGCATTTAACAGAAAATTATTAATTAATTTGTTAACAAGAAGGAGTGAATCAACCAAACTTCGCGTGGACCTGCATGTTTGATTACACGCAATGTAAACCGGTAGTATTGAGGTGAGGGTCTAGCTCCCAAATCACATTATGAAAGACATTTAGCTTTATAATTTTTAAACCGGTTAAGTATTTTAGAATATTGTAAAAAATTGTGGCCAGTCGCGGTCCAGTGGCACAAGCGTGTGACTGTAAACGACTGGTTGTGGGTTCCATTCCCACTCGAGGAGTGGAAATTATGTTTCTATTTTCTTCGCTCTGGTGTCGAGGTATAGCGCGGCGTTAAGTTCCGCCACTTAACACACAAGCCTCTGAATTCGGTGGAAAGTGGGGACGGAGTGTCTTAACACTAGGTTCCCTCTGCCTACCCTGCTGTGTGCGGGATACAGCGTGAAGCTAAAAAAAAAGCTCTTACCTACACATATAAGAAAAATGGAACTGATCAATGTTTGTACTTGGAAGATATGTGAGAAAAATATTATTGGGGGCATTTACCAATGTTAATTGAACCCAAAACATTCAATTCATAATTTATTTTCTCTTTGTCTGTTTATCGATTTGTGCATGGTGCATGCTAATCTCTTAAAAGGGTTAACCTATTTAAATACTGTTTTGACTACTGGTGGTGTATTTTGGTAACCTTCCCTTAACATTAAGTGTTTATTTTATTTTAATCGGTTCGTAAATACACACACAAATTTAAATGTTGTTTGACGAAATTGCTTTAAATAACTGTTTTGTTTGTTTCTTTATTTATGGCTTTTAGAATAGAGAAGACACGATGGAGAATGGTTAAGTAAATTTTGAGAAAATATCACAAAATTGATTAGATTAACGGTTTCAAAATAGAAGATCATATTAGTTAACACACCACCTGAAAAGAAAATAACTGTTTTATTAACTGTTAAATAATTGACAGAACTTCAATTTATGCAGGCATGTCAAATATAAAACGTAAATTAATCTATGGCACAAAATACTGCAACTACATTAAGAACCAGTCTATCACATATATGCATATATTTATTTTTATTTAAATAGAAATATCGAACCACTCTCACAATCTACGTAAGCTATTTGAATCAAATGATATGAGTAAGTATCGAGAGATTTTAATTTCACGCCAGTTATTTCTTGACGATTTCATTATGTGATTCACATGATCTGAATCTTGGAAGAGAACAATGCCGATCTCACGGGTTGTCTCAGTAAGTATAAAGGTCTGGTTCAAGGCCTAAATTACTCTTTGTTTAGTCTATATTTTCCTATTCATTAGCTGATGTCACGAGTAAATCATGTGTGGAACTCCATGATAACTTAGCACTTTGTGTTACATAAACCTAATCTCTTAACAATGTCAGTAGTCATTACAGAGTTTACACCTTTAGCATATACGACTTATACGAATGAAAATCGTTATTATTATGTTTTCTTTTTTTTTTAGCTTCACGCTATATCCCGCACATTGCAGGGTAGGCAGAGGGAACCTAGTGTTAAGTTAACACTCCGTTCCTCACATTCCGCCGAATTCGGGGAACTTAACGCCGCGCTTTACCTCGACACCAGAGCGAAGAAAATGGAAATATTAAATATTTCCACTCCTCGAGTGGGAATCGAACCCACAACCAGTCGTTTACAGTCACACGCTTGTGCCACTGGGCCAAAAATTTTAGGCGTAAACTTGTATATTTCCACAAACGGTACGGTTTTAATTTCAAACTTGTATATTTCCACAAACGGTTTCAAATAACAGAAACAATACTGTTGTTGTTCCTTATTACCCAGAAATGCAACAAGCTGCAATTTTTTTACCTGCATACATATTGATTTTAGATAGTGATAAAATTTGCATTTACAATTAAATTAATATTCGAGATGCCTTTTATAGGATTCACGCGTTGATATTTCATTCATCTGAGAACAATGCGACTCATAATTAAGTTAATGCACATCGACACTACCTTTCATACTGAAACAATGGCATACAGATTGTGTAGTCGATAGACACTGTTGACCCAACAATTTTTTGAGGTTACATTTATATTACCAAATAATTGTGATAAACAGCATGTTCGAACAAAACAAGAATCAGTCGCGGAAACTTTGAAATGATGATTATCTTTAATCTTAATTTAATGTAAGAAATTTCAACAGATTTTAGTATGTCCTTAAGTTAAAACAAATACTGTGAAAATATTTTTGATTCTCGATTCGTAAGCACATGTAAGTAAATTGTATCAGAAAGCATCAAGAGACAACTTGACTTGTTAATAACTAACGGTCATCCAGTTTATTAAACAAGTTATTCTTACATAATTATGACTATTTTATGTTAACTTAAAAAATAATACTAAACAGGTACGTGTTTTATGTGGTTGAACTTGAGACAAATTTTTAGGCTATTTTAGAAGATTTTCTTTTATAATTTTTACTTCCATACTAATATTTATCTAGTCTGTCTGTCTGTTACGCTTTCACGGCTAAACCACCGGCCCATTTTGGATGGAATTCGGTATGAAAATAGTAAAAAATCAAAGCCACCAGTGGCTACTTTTTTTAAAAGTCGACCTAAAAGATTGATATAGGTCATAAAAGTTTATATGAAAAATCTAAACCGGTTATCGGATTTCGAAGAATTTTCTCAGGAGGAGGAACTTTGTCTGTTTTTTTCTTTCAAAAATAAATCTCAAGTGGCTGAAACAAGGATTGAAAATTTATGTTAATAAAAATATAAACCGCTTAATTTAAGCAAAAAATGCCAGCCGTTGAAAACACGTAATAGCTATAGTTTTGTTATAGGCTTTGCCCGGATAAGATACCTATGTTACCCGGGCAAAGCCTCAACCGGGTCGCTAGAATAATATACTATTAAAATAATAAAGAAAAAAGTAATAATAATTCCTACAATACAATTTTGAATACCTGATATCATGTTTCGACAGTCTGTCATGACGCTACATCCGACCAGACAGATCGGTGAATAGACATGCTCAATGTCACACACAGGTGGAAATGACATAGTTTACTTTTACTGTGATTTGCATTAATTAGAGGTCACGTGATGGCTATTTTGTTATTGTTTTTGACAATAAACTACTTACCACGAAAAATTATTATTTACTATTTAATAGCATATAACAGTTACTTATACCAACCTATGTATAAAATATGTCAGTACGAACACGTATATCAGCTGAAATGTATTAGAAAATTATTGTTTAGTTAAAGATTATATTATAATGATAAGTGGGGAACGGAGTGTCTTAACACTAGGTTCCCTTGACCTATCCTGCTGTGCGCGGAATACAGCGTGAGTCTAAAAAAGAGGTTTTGACATTAGTTTTCACTGACTACTCGTTACGTTTACCATTGTAAAAAGTGTAAAGCTGATAATAAAAGTAACTAAATAATAAAATATTTAATCATATATTTTGCTTGTTTCAGAAGAAATGATAACTTCCATTATGAAGAATGTGGAGACGTGAATGTTCAAAATGCTCTCTGAAAGTATTACAATGACAAACGTAAGTTTATTATTAGTAGTTTAAACACTAATATTATACTACTTCTACGGGTGAATAAATGCGAATATGTTAGATAGTGATATTGGCTATGTAAAATGAATTCATAAATTAGGAAATATATTTATAAATATTTCTGTGTTTATTTAAAATGCGCGATCTATAGGTAAAGCAAATTTATTATTTACTTTTAATATTAAAAATAAAATCGAAAAAGGCAAATATAGATCAATACCTACTATTACCTGTTACCTACTGTAGTTTGAAAAAAAAAATATTATGAAATTAATAAGTAATGGCATTCAATTTGTGCCATTCTATAGATAAATATACTCGTAACGGCTAGTGCTTATTATACTAGATAATAAGCTCGAAATACTGCTTATTTAATTGCCTATATTTATTTTAATAGTAATATTTGTGCATACTGCACATTTACGATGCAGTTATTTAAATAGAAACTATATGTTTTGTTCAGATAAAATTACTTAGGAGTGTTCAATTTGTTTCGCGTATATCTCGGATTGAATAGATTACACATAAATCATTATGGCTACTTTAAGCCTCTTTAGATATAACATATTGTGTGATGAGATCAAACATATTCTGAACATAGTTAGACAGGCTATAGACCTTTTACCAGCTTTTCGAGAAAATACCGTTGGGATGTTCCCTACAATAGACTTACTAATAGTAGAATCTTTTCCAGTGTAATTTTATAATTAATTTTTCGGGATATAAATAATAACTGTAACAAGTACCCATCATATATACCAAATTATTATTAGTCTACATGTTAATATTGTTTTGTCACTGGTGGGATCAAATTTCATAGAAATCTTAATAGTACTACTGGGAACAAGCCAGACTACACCTAAAATAATAAAATATTAACGTGCTACCCTCTATTTTAATATATGGCACGGTAATGAAATTTAAATAATAATGTGTATTTTAACTTATGAAACTTATATTTGCAGTGCTAAGCATGTCACAATCGGCACTGGGCTTAGGCGGTGAGCGGCGCTACTCAGTGCCCTCTAATCCCATGATGCACGACCCAAGGGGTATGCACTCTGAAGATCTCCACGCCTGGTCCATATACAGGTATGCACACATATATAATTAATACCAAAAATCTTTGAATTAAAGTATACACCTGCTAATAGCATAACATAAGTATAACACTGGCAGATTATTTTGCGCCTGTCATCGCAAAATCAGGCCATTAAAAAAAAAGAAAAGAAAAAAACTGACAGTTGCTGATTTTCTCCCTTGTTTATTATTTATACTCTTGACGATGTTCAAAAAAGTCTTTATTACAAACAGGTCTACACTCTAAATTGAAATAATATTATATAAAAATTGCAAAGATACCTTACATAATTGTGTTGAATGATTAATGTTTTTTTTTTCAGGCAAAATTTAAATTCAGATTTCACCGATAGTGCTCTAGGCAGTACCGACAAAAGTCCTTTGCCATATGGAAATTTCCAGCTAAGAGATACTACAGTGCAATCTATTCTTTCCCACCCTAGATATGGACCCAAGTAAGTATCAATATCCTGCCATTTTAATTAATGGTGAACAGAATGTTGTAACCTTTTAAATTCACAGTCTTATAATAATTATTTAAATAATAATTTATGTTCAATAATAACGTAAATGATATTGCAATAAGCAGTTTCAATTTTTATGTTTCCCCTATTACCAATTACCAATTAGAATTTAATATCATTACATATAGTTAAGTAATGTATTTTACTTGTAAAGTAAACATACCTATGTGGTAAACGTACTTGAATCTTAGTTTGATCATAAAGTGTATTGTATATTGTTATTAACATAAGTGGGAAGCCGTAAAAATATCTAATGTAAATACACTGAATTGATGGAAAATAGATTATTTTCTAGTTAAATTTAATTCAAAGTACTTTAAAATTATATTATAATTTGCTGTGTGTGAATTGAATGAAAACAGTTAAAAATTTAAAAAGAATTTAATAAATGGCATTGGCTATATGGCTCTCTTGACATTGGCTATATGGCTCTCTTGACACGATTGATCGTAGAATAAATAACCTTTGGTTAGCAGACATTTTTAAAAATCTCTCTACAGGGATGCTAACGAAATATATAAGTTGTAATAAGCATATAATAATATCGACACACCCGGTAGTAGAATGTATGGCTTAGCGGTCAGAGCGCCTGGACATTTTCCAAGAGGCGCGAGTTCGATTCCCGCGGCGTTCAAATTTTTATACATTTTCTAAAAAATATTTTTTTCAATTTTCTAAGTGTGTGAATAGCACTTTAGAATGTTAAAAGTGCTACACCTTAACAATTCTACTAATCTATATTACTACACGGTGAGTATGGGTTCAAATCTCAAATATTAAGCATTGTTATAGACAAACTAGCGGCCCGCTCGCGGCTTCGCCGCGTTAACTACATAACTGCTTCGTTATATTGCAACCCTCGGGGGTGGGTTTTTGAAAAATAAAGTAGCCTATGTTTATGCTTAGATTATCAACTATATTTATGCCAAAATTCATTATAATCGGTCAAGCGGTTTAGATTTTTCATATAAACTTTCAACCCCTATTTCAACCCTTTAGCGGTTGATTTTTGAAAAAATAAGTAGCCTATATTAGACCCAGTCACTTTTACTACTTTGATTCTAAATTTCATCCAAATCGGACCGGTAGATTAGCCGTGAAAGCATGACAGACAAACACACAGACTTTCACATTTATAATATAAGTATGGATTAGCTTGACTTGTCATAAGAATCTCACTATTTATTCGTGTGAAACGGTAAAATGACATGCAAAGAAGAATATAATTTTCAAGATTTTTTATAAGTTCAATACAAAAATATAGGCAATTCCATACAAAGTATACATATTTCAGATCAGCTCTCGGCTCCAACATGTATACGTATCTCAAGTTCGGTTTGCCGCGTGTGTTCCCTCCAAATCATAATGGTTCGCAGAGATCTGGCACACCGAAGCCGAAAACATCTATTGGGAGTGGCATGAAATCTGTACCGAGGTATTATTGTTTACTTAATATTATATTGTTTACCTAATATCATTAAATTTCTAACCAGGCTATCGCAGTACGTTGTATTTAAATGGTTTTCATTTCACCACTGTGATTAGAACAAACGCGGTGTTTAGTTCCGCCATTCAACTCGCAATGTCTCGATTTCTGGCCAAAAGTGGAGATCGGATTACCTTGACACTCAATTCTCATTGGATACTATGCGCGAAAAAGTGTAAAGCTGCCAATTCAATTTATCATAACAAAACTTTTTTTTTTTAGTTTGATCAAGTACATATTCATCTTTATTTTATACTATTTACTTCAATTACCTACACAATTCGATTCAATTAACTAGATTTTAAATATGATTAAATTAAATGTGTAATGTATTAGTTTTTTTATAATACATTGGTGACTTTAAAATAATTATACTTCCCATTAGACTAAAACGAAGATGTGTCTTTTTTTTGTTTTTTAGCTTCACGCAGTATCCCTATAGCACACAGCAGGGTAGGCAGAGGGAACCTAGTGTTAAGACACTCCGTTCCCCATTTTCCTCCGAATCCGGAGGGATTGCGTGTTAAGTGGCGGCATTTAACGCCGCGCTTTGCCTCTGCACCAGAGCAAAGAAAATGGAAATATTAAATATCTCCACATCTCGAGTGGGAATATCGAACCCACAACCAGTCGTTTACAATCACATGTTTGTGCTCTGTGCCACGACTGCCCCAATGGCCAAAGAAGATGTGTTTATAAATACATATGTATTTTCCTTAAAATAAAATAATTTCGTAAATAAATAACTGCAGATTATGTCCTAATTAAAATAATAATAATTTTTCAGAATACAAAGACAAAGTAGAGGCGTACGTGAGAACTCCTCTGGCTACGATAGTTCAGACAACGAGACATCTACAAATTATAAATACAGTCGAAAATACAGGTCGGATCCAGATTTTAGGATGCAAAATCTACATCCGTCATATCAGGTATGTTTTGAATATATTTCAAAACTAGCGGCCTTAGATTATCAACTATATATACGCCAAAATTCACTACAACCGGTCAAGCCCTTTCGAGGTTGATTTTTGAAAAACTAAATAGCCTATGCTAGACCCAGTCATTTTTACTACTTACATTCTAAATTTCATCCATATCGGACCAGTAGATTAGCCGTGAAAGAGTGACAGACAAACACACAGACATTCGCATTTATAATAAAAGTATGGATTTCTTGCGTACAATTTAAAATTACCTTAAAAAAGATGTATCGAGTTAATTTCCTCTAGTTTCACAATATTATGATGACCCAGTGGTGATCGAACCCACAACCATTACTTTTACAGTTTACAATCAGACCCTGACCCGCAACACGTGGATGATTGTATTAATTAGTTTTATTTTATTGTTTCTTTTCTAAAATAAGGCCCTCGTGGCACAGTTGGAAAGAGCGTGATTGAAAAAGCGATGACTGTGAGTTCGATTTCCACTCAAGATGACCAATGATTATATGTATATTATCTTCATTTCTCCGCTCTGGTCTCTAAAACAAAGCGCATTAGTAAATTCGGTGACTAAACAAGCAATATGTTGATTTCGGGCGGAAAGTACGAATTCTCTTAACGTTCTCTCTGACTACCCTGCGTGAAGCTACTATTTTTAATATACTTAAAATAATTTATTAATAATTTTAATTATAATATTGTTTATAGCATGCCACAGGAGTGCCATTAGTTGCGATGCAGCAAGCTGGTATACGTAACGAAGGGCACTGGACTAACTCCAGGAACAAGTCTGTTAGTGAAGCAAATTTATTAGGAATTGAATCTCGACCTACTAGATCTACATATAACACAAACAGACGGAACAGTGTTGCAGATTTCGTTCCCGATAATGATCACCAAAGGTAAGAAAGTTGAAATATTTATTAATTGTAATAATCTAAATGATTTATACCTTCTTTCTATTTCTTGTGATCTTCAGCTGGCTACTTTATTAGCCAGGCTTTAGAGTGTTGTATTTTAAATTTAAAATATATGTTATTATTACGTTTACGTATTTTTTAAAAAAATAGTTAGGAGTTAAAAATAGTTTTTATTCATTGGTAAATTATAAAGTTAATTAAAAATAAAAAAAATGAATACTTAATCGAGATAGAGTGTACGTACATATATGTCATACTTAAATCTGAAATATATTGACTTTGTAGTTTGTTCAACACATTCCATATTTCATTTTATACATAAAATGAAGGATGCCAGGTACCTAAAATAAATTTCATGAAAATAAATTGTAATTCCAATAATTTTAAAATATTATTTATTTTAACAGAAAACAAATATCCAATTAAAACCACAACACAATATAATAAATAAAATATATATCCTACCTACAGCTACCTCATGCCCTCATCTCATCTCGGCGGTCGCATGTCCAAAGCCGGCAGTCACATGTCAGTAGCGCAGTCGAGGAAGCACTCGACACTCCGACCGGGCGACCATCTCGATGGATATACGCATTCTGCTTATATATATCCTAATTATTATGTAAGTATGGGCTTATAAGAATATGATACTTTACAAGGAATTTCAAATCACTACTTTTTTATAATTTATTTATAAAATTGTTAGTTATCTTGTTAACTATTACTCACTCAACTATTACTATATCAACCACTCAACTATTACTATATTACCAATATTTGCATTTCTTGGAAAGGATTTGAATCTACATTTTAATACAATTTTTGTCATAATATTTAAAAAAAGTAAGAAAAGTAAGAGAGGAAAATCTTTTGATACAGTAAAGATAACTATGCATACTTCTCCCAAATCTTAAATTTGGCATAGTTAAAGTTTATAGGAAAAAATATGCACGAGGAAAAGATTTTGACATCATTACAATAAATACATCAGGAATATACAAAACAAATAAATTAAATTATGTTCACACACAAGACCATGTGTAAGACGTACACTTTTGTATAAAATGAGTGGCTAAATGGGATTACAATATATGAAGTGAATGAGCAATTAAATTAAAACAATTACATATTTCAGGTAAACAGTTTAGAAATAACGTCTCCAGATAACAAATCAACGTTGTTAGTATCGGGGCTTAGTTTTGAAGTGAAATCGGGTGAAATACTAGCGGTGTTAGCGACGTCACAGTACGAAGCGACCGGCTTGTTGGATGTGTTGGCCGGAGTTAGGAAAGTAAGTAGAGAATTTTGTAGATAATAATAAATAAATAAATAAATAGCTTCACGCTATATCCCGCACACAGCAGGGTAGGCAGAGGGAACCTAGTGTTAAGACACTCCGTTCCCCACTTTCCGCCGAATTCGGAGGCTTACGTGTTAAGTGGCGGAACTTAACGCCGCGCTTTACCTCGACACCAGAGCGAAGAAAATGAAAATATAATTTCCACTCCTCGAGTGGGAATCGAACCCACAACCAGTCGTTTACAGTCACACTCTTGTGCCACTGGGCCACGACTGGCCACTGATGACATGACTGGTAGATAATAATCAAATATCTTTTTCGAAAAAATTGTTACAATTAGAAATCAAAAGTGTTAATAATTTCTAAGTTCATCTATTAGAGACAAATCTATCACAAACAATTACAATCGTTACTGAAAATAGTACAGGTGTATTTAAGTAAATTTTGAAGAGAGACACAATATATTCTTAAAAATAAAATATGCATTATGTTTCATATATTTTATGAGTTAACTTACCTTAAATTTAGGTAGAGTAGCTGCAATCTCTTGCAGTCATAGATGACAGTTTCTAATCATGTTTTTTTGACAATTTATAAATAAAATTAGAAGTTACTGTTTTTTTTCATTATGTATTTTTTACAATTTTGAATTGTGCAAAAAGGCATAGCGACAAAAAAATGAACTTAGGAATTTAACTTTCTAAGCCTATAAAACGCTTAAATCTATTAGTTTTTTTCTTGTTTTGCTTCCTTAAAGTTGCTCTTCAATTTTTTATTACTTTTTTTTAAAAGATAATCATATTTGGACGAACATAATAATTTAAAAAATCCTTTTTTCTATAGAAATTAACAGGAGACATAGTGCTGAACGGGCAACCAGTCGCCTCTTCCACATTACGTAAAATATCTGCATACGTCCGAAACGATACGTCTCTATGTCCCTCAATGACTGTTGAACACACGTTACGATTCCACGCCACTTTGAGAAGGCCTAGACATAATCATGGGCAAGTCAAAATGGATGATAGAGATCGGGTAAGACTGTATTATTATTTAATTTTAAATAATGTTGCAAATTAACATGTGATTGTGCTATAATGTTGTTATATTTGTAATGTTGAACTTAGTAGATATAATAGTAAACGAAAAGTTAGTGTATACAATTTAAATATGGCGCAGTGGGAGAGCGTCGGTATGTAAATGCATTTGATTGTAAGTTCGATCCCCATTCGGAGGACTGATTATAGTTTATTTTCTTTTCTCCGCTCTGGTATCTAAGAAGGCGTGCCGTTGAAATTCACCACTTAGAGAGCGGAAATTTCTGACACTAGGTTCTCTGTTTTGTGGGAAAAGAAGTGATGCTGAAAAAATGATTTTATTCGTTTATTCAACCTTATATCTTATAGCAAATAGTTTTGTTTATAATGTAATTAATAATGCTATGAAAGCTTAATATAATTTAGCTTTCATAGCATCTTTTAAAATCCATCCTTAGCCAAAACAAAGTGCCGTTAATTTAATCATACTCACTTTTATCTATTTTTACAATTTAATTTGTCTGTTTCAAAATATCGAAAAAGTCCTTACAAATTCAACAATTTAAAAAAATATTTGTTAAGAGAGATAATTAAATAAGAAAATACCGCAAACTATAGAGAAATAAAAAAAATACCATAAAAAAACACTTCTTTCAGATAAACATGTTAATAGAGGAGCTAGGTTTAGAACAAGTGAGAGATACAAACGTAGGACGACTCACTCGTTCAGAAATCCGCAGACTAAACGTGGCTTGCCAGCTTTTACTTGACATGGCGGTATTAATCCTGGATCAGCCTACGAAAGAAATGGATATATTTGATACTTTCTTCTTAGTGGAATATTTGAGGAACTGGGCGAGTACCGGCCGCGTTGTGATTATGTCACTACACCCGCCCACTTATGAAATATTTGCTATGCTTACTAAGGTTTGTTATTGTTTATTTATCTTTTTATTTATTTTAGCATTTTTAAGAGAGCGGTGGCGCAGTGTGACAGCATCTAACTGTAAACGTGATAAGGATAAACGTGGTGTAAGGTTCGATTCCCACTTGGGGGAATGACTATATGAATATTGTAATTTTTTTCCAGTCGTGTTTGTGCAGTGTTTTTGACCAGTCGTGGCCCAGTGGCACAAGCCTATATTTTAATTGCCACTCGAGGAGTGGTAATTATATTTCCATTTTCTTCGCTCTGGTGTCGAGGTAAAGCGCGGTAAAGTTCCGCCACTTAACACGCAATCCGAATTCGGCGGTGCGTGGGGAACGGAGTGTCTTAACACTAGGTTCCCCCTCTGCCTACCCTGCTGTGTGCGGGATACAGCATGGAGCAAAAAAGAAATTCCGCTCTGGTACTTAAGACAAAGTGCGGCGTTAAGTCCAGCCACTCAACGCCCTGACTCAATTACTGGCGAAAAGTGGAGTGACTTGTCTTGTCTGACTCTAGTTCTTCCCTAACCCTGCTACGCGGGAAAAAACGTGATGTTGTACAACTTTTCCTTTTAAAAAATATTTTCATTATATGATGTATATTAGTAATTTAGATTACAGGTTTTAATAAGATGTTTTTTTCAGGTAGTTCTAATCTCCGCCGGTCGGACGATGTTCAGTGGATACAGAAGAGACATGTTGCCATATTTTGCCTCAATAGATTATCCCTGTCCTGCTTTTAAGAATCCCTCTGATTATTATCGTAAGTATTTGCATTGTATTAAATAACAAAGTAGTTTTTTATGTAATAAGAGTATCTGTTGAGTTTCTTGTCGCCTCTTCGGAGTAACATAAGCTGTCGAGCTGGTAGTACCTCGTTTGAACCTAAGGTGTTTATACAAATGTATTCGGGTAAAGGGTATTTTCAATTTGTGAATCATATAATCATTAGTTAAGTACAGTCTGCATTTTCCTTTATTTTCCAAAATGGCGTCGAAATTATTTTTTTACTAAGGTAAAAAGGAGGTCAATGGATATTTGTTTATAAGAAAGAAGGTATTTATTAAAATTAACGTAAAAGTAGATGTGATGTACCACGAGACTGTAATAAATATAATACATTTAAAATTTTGTCATGTTTTTAAAACGTATCCACTTAATTCGATAGAATTTCTATCACTACTGTCATCATTCTTCTTTTAATAAAAGATTTTTTACAAAATTTCTGCTACCCAAAGATTTTTAAGAGCAATTGTTTGGCAAGACTTTCCCTTGCAGATGCTAACTATGCAAATGAACGAGTCGCCCGGGTTCGAATCCCGCTGAGTTAAATCTTTTGGCTATTGTAAACTAATACACTATTAGCTTGATAATTTATTTATTGATATAATATGATAATTGATTACATGATATTTGATATAATGAATGAGCACGCGCGGTTGATTTGATACCTGTATGCGAACTGATTTTATTGAAATATGTAAAAATGAACGTTGCGTAAAAATGCTAACTTGCAATGTACAGGTACGCCGTACAAAATCATTACTATTATAAATATAGAACTAACTCTTTCTGTCTGTATGTTACTCAATCACACCTAATCTTTTGAACCGATTTAAATGAAATTTGGCACAGTGATAGTTTAGAACAGTGATTCTCAACCTTTTTTTGTTGCGGCAATATTTAACAATTTCAAAAATTGGCGGTACACAAAGATTTTAATGATTTTAAATGATATAATTTAATAATATTAACATTATTATATATTTGCAAAATTTGGCGGGACACAAAAGTGCCGCGGCACAGTGGTTGAGAATCACTGGTCTAGAGACTGAGATAGGACATGGGCTACTTTTTAATCCGGAAACGGACTATGAGTGACTGTAAACCCATCCCCAGTGGACCTGGTGACGCTGGACGACCTGTCGGCGGCGGCCATGCTGGAGTCGTCTAGCCGCGTGTCGGCGCTGGCGGGCGTGTTCGCGGGCGCGCACGCCGCCCCCGACCCGCCGCCGCCCGTGCCGCTGCCGGCGCGCGCCCGCGACGCGCCCCCCAAGCGACTCCTCTTGCAGATCGCGGCTATGACCGAGTGAGTATGCAGTGAGTGAGTGAATGAGTGAAAGTTGTGTGAGTATAGCGTAAGTAGGTGAATATGGCTTGAATGAGTGAATGAATAAAGCTTGTGTGAATGATGATACGTTGAGTGAATGAATAAAGCTTGTGTGAATGATGATATTGCTAGGTGCTAGCTGCTAGATTCAGACATTTTCCGCTCAAAATTGACACGACGTGTTAAATTGCGAAACTCAACATCGAAATATATGAAAGATAATTTAAACATGTGCCTTTCTCTCTAACTAATTTTGTATGTAAGAAAAACGACATTTAAAACACCATTTAAAATAATTAACAACATTTTAAAATATATAAGTTTTAATATCTTAGGTTTTAATCTCAAACCAACCATTTCCATTTCAAAAATTTATTATTAATTGATTATTTCAGAAAAACGTTGCTATACACACAAATGAGCACCATATCGAATGTCATCTCTCGAGTTATAATCGCGGCGGTGATGTCTCTCCTTACTGGGACTATATTTTGGGATCTACCCTCTACTGATGCTAAGGTAAGTGTTAGAATTTTATTAATATCGATTTAAAATTATATCGATTTTAGAATATTGCTAATATTTTAGAATATATATTGCTAATATTTTACTTGACTTACTATGTTTCAGTAGAGCCTCTGATTATAAACCGATTTTTTTTTTTTTTATTTGATAACACTACTTAGGGTTTTTTGTATAAAGTATTTAACTCCCCTGATCTAGTCTCTGACTTCGAGTTCCGCCACCGTACACTCAATATCTCAAGTTTCTCAGAGGATAAAGAATAGAGTGTCTTTATACTAAGTTGTTCTTGCTATTCGAGATAAATAAAGCATAAAATTAAAAACCTTATATGTAATATTTAAAGATTGTCACATAGTTTTATATTTATAACATTCCCCCACCAGCTAACACAGAACGACCGCGTGGGCTACCACTACACGGTGTCGTGCGTGAGCGCGTGGCCGCTGCTGCTGCTGAGCGCGCGCGACGCCGCCGCGCTGCGCCCGCACGTCGAGCGGGACGTCGCGCTCGGCCTCTACTCCAGGACCGTCTTCATATTGTTCGATGTCAGTATTTATTGGAAAGTCTTTTAAAAGCCACTGTTTGTTATTTTGGCGCAGTGAGACAGTTTTTGCTTTTAACATCAGTTCCAACTCAGGGAAATGCTTATATTGAAATAACTTTTATTTCTAAATGTCTTAAGTTAAGAGAAAAGCGGAGAACAGAATATTAGATACAAAGTTCTCTCTGTTTACTCATTTTAAATAAATAACTAAAAAGTGTTATAATACGTTTGTAGAAAAATTTTAAACATACTTAATGCGCATCAAACCCATAATTGCGCTCGTCATAGAGTTTTGCTACATAATACTACAACAGCAAAAGTAAAATATAGAATAGCTTTTCCGCGTCTCTCTCTTTTTATCTCTCAGATTCTTTTTACGAATTTCAGAAAATATGTAAAAATATAACGATATACTGAATTATTTTTTATTACACATGCAAATGGAAAGAACATATCATACCATACACCTAATCAAAACTACAAATAATACTCCTATGGATTTATGTTAGTATAGACTTATTTAGATACTATTTTTTGTTTGACAGCAATTTCTAGAAATATGGCTGGCCATATTGACGTGGCTCGCGTACTTAGTGCCGAGCTACGCTATGAGCGGGCTGTATGCGCAGACTCCGGGCTCGTTCGACGGATTTTATGTTTATTTAGGTAACATTTGAATCCTTTTTCCACTTAAATGTCTAAGTTTAAGTTTAAGATCCCTTTTATTTTGCTTTTAATTATTCCAGTGATCTTTTTTTTTTTTTTTTTTTTCGCTGGGAAATGCAGTTTAAGCAGATCATCCGTACACAAGGAAGACAGAACTGCCTTGCATACGGATAATACTGTGGGGCTCAACGACGAGTCCGATACTACCCACTAAAACCCAGCGGAAACCCTCTCCACCCTCATGAGACGTCGCAGGTTCACTCGCGCATTCCACTACGACGCCTCGGTGGACGGCCCGCCTAATGCAGACCACCGTCGCCTTCAGGGTGCTCTGGGGTTTCTTCCAGAGCACCCGCAGCCTTGATGACTTGCAGGAGGATCATCCCAGCCCTCCCGCAGTAGCTCCTCTAGGGTAGGGGGAGTAAAAGATGCGCGTACCGCCTTCTCTTACCCCCTGGCCTCCGACAGCGGAGCGGGTCAGCACTAGCACTGGACTCACGCGTCCGCTCCGCGGCCTCCTTCAGGGCGATCCAGTGATCTTAACTTAACATTTGCGTATTCAGATCATACATGCAATTGAATTATATATTTATTTTCATAAATTCTTTTTTCTTCTATTGAAATTTCTTACGTTTTCCTTTGAAAGATTTACACAAAACAATAGTACTAAAAGTTTAATCCAAAGACTGATCAACTAGCAAGATTGAATAGTATATTCTGAATTATTTTATAACACATCAACTTAATAATAAAAAATGTAAACCTATAAAACATAATAAAATAATAACAAAAATATATTTCAGGTTACATGCTACTCTACCTAATAAGCACACAAATGCTATGTCGGGCGTCCATATTCATAATACCAATGGAGAAAGTAGCTTCCATTGTATCTGGCCTCTGTCTACTTCTAACTACGCTTGTAAATGGCGTGTTGTTGCATCAACAAGACCTGCCATATTATGTAAAGTGGTTGGAATACGTGTCACCTTCCAAATGGACCATTCCAGAAATATTGAGGCGGGAACTAAGTGAAACTGCTTTGAGGAGCAGTATTAGTAAAGATTTGAGATGCACTAAGGTTGGTACATGTTTAAGTTTATTTAAAACGCATATAATATATGTTACATTCAAATTACGTGTAAATTGAAATCTTACTAAACTACTAAATTAAAATCTAGTGTTTTTAAGTGTAACTATAGTACATTTTAAGTGTGTATATAATTTGAGGATATTGTGGCAAAGTGGGATAGCTTTTGACTATTAAATGCAATTGGTTTTAGGTTCGATTCCCACTGGTGGAATTAATTACATTTAAAATATATTTATTATCCGCAGCTTTGAGTACCAGAAAATAGAGAACGCAGTGTGCTAAGCGAAGATGGTGGATAAAGCGTAAAGCTGTTTTTTTATTTATAATAATGAATTATAACGCTATTCAGCGAACTTTAGTAGTTTATTATTTTTTATGTTTCTTCAGATATATTTCATTTACAATTTTATATATTCCAGCATGTAGATTTAATAGTACAATCACCGTGCCCTCCACCCAACGGGACCCAAGTATTATCAAACTACGAATACCTGAGAACTAACAACATCTGGGAATGGACTGAAGATAGTTTTATGATCGCATTGGCCATTTTCTATGGTGTTTTCGCTTTCATCGCCATGCTTGCGTTTGTCTTTGATTGTACCAAGTACACGAAAAGTAAAGAAAAAGCTTACAGAAAAGGTCATAAAGTGACAGCTAATACACCGTAACGATCAAATGTCAAACTCAAATGACGTTTTGTTTTCCCGCCATTTTCGGTGCTAAAAATATATTGTGTTAGTGATTTTAATGGTAGGTACTATTTAGTATGAGATGATTTGATTGTGCTTTGAATGTATGTTTTTAATTAATTCTTTTTTTATTTATACAGTTTGTTTAAACTATATAAACGTATGAATATGTGCTTTATTTGAATTTTCCGTAATTATATATTTTTCTTAAATTTTTATTCAATTGTAATCAATGTACAAAACGATTTTAAAATAGTATGTAAGTATCTTTTATTCCTAGTTTTAAAAGAAGGCTGATTACTACAATGTCTTCCATCAAATCTTTAGTAGAAAGGCCTTATTTCAGTTTTAATTGTAAAAATAAGTATTATATGAAATTTTAATGGTGTCTATACAATGTAAGTTTTGTATCACAATAATGTTTTAAGTTATTCTTGTGTTTTTAAAAATCTAAGGTGACTTGAATATTTTTAATGAAAATATTCCAGTACTTAGAAAAATAACCAGTTTTGCTCCAGTGGCATTAGCAATTAATACCTTGAGCACTAAAATTAGACAAGCTAGTAATATTAGGATATAAGACACTATATTTTGTATATATTTATTTCAAATTCAAAATGGGAACACTGCCTTTGGAAAATGCTCATAAAATTGTAGAAAATTTAACATATAATTTGAAATCGAGTTCAATATAAATGAAGTCAATTTTAATTTGTTAAGTACATATATATGTTTCTTTATAAATTAAGATAATGAGGAGCCATAATGTTAGACGATGTTATTGTTAAGTTACCTTTGCATACTTTGAAGAAATAAAATAAACGTAGATGTAATAGATGTCAATTGTTTTAATAAAAATCCACATAAATAATTTACAAAATATAAACAGTAAATAACAATAAATATAATAAAATAATGCACACAATGATTTAATTTGTTTCACAATTATAATTTGTTTTAAATTTATTAGAATAATGTTTCAAGTAAATCATTTAATAACATTCCATATTTCACTAAATAATATTTATAAAAAACGTCAAAATATTAATATTTAAATTAATTAATCTCTAAACAATCTCAAATATTTAACAATAAAAATAATAACAACATGATAAACAAAAAATAACTAAATAACAACTGTATACCATTCTATTTCAATTTGTTACAAAATTATTATATTAAGTCAATTTATACACATTTTTTACTGCTTTACCATTTTTCCCGTATAGCTTGTTTTAGTAGAGAAAGTCAAAATCATTATAAAAAATACTTTAATAAGTAGGCTCATTACTCTGTAGAAGAGTATTTAAAGAATAAAAATGGGAGGAATGAATTTGTTTAAAGTCCAATGCCGGTAACCTAACCATTGTATTAAATAATAAAATTGTTATTTTTATATTTGAAAAGAGCATCTGCTGAGTTTCTGGCCGGCTCTTTTCAGCAGAACTGCCTTCCGAGTCGGTTGTAGATTATGTACATTCGACGATTCAAAAGTGCTTACAAAAGTCTATTTGAATAAAGATATCTTGAATTTTGAATTTTGAATAGCAGACTAGTCCGAGAGAACCTAGTGTCAAGACACTCTGTTCTCCACTGACTACCTGAATTCTAAAAGTGCATTTTATTGGTATAAAATATATTTTAATGATTTTATTAATTTCAATAATATATTATCATCAACTTGCCTCATCATTACTATGAAAAATTTCATGATATCGCCTACAAATTTCACAAATGCATGGGGTAACTTTTATATATTTATTAATTTTGGTATTGTTATTATTAGCACTGTTATTATCAGAAGAGTCTTGATCAACGTACTGGCTTTCGAGTAAAAGTTTGTTCAGTCTTTCTTCATTTACAAGTGTTTCTGATTCTATTGCTTGGTCATTGATTCTGAAATGTGGAAGAAATTTCATTTAAACTAATATATGAAATAATAATATGTAATTGAAAACAATTACGCATTTTTAAGGAAAAATTAGAATAATGACGGTTTGTGGAGAAAAAAAATAAGTGATGCTTTAATGTTTTTCATTTTAACGTAGTTTATATATTTTATTTTCTAGCTTCACGCTGTATCCCGCACAGAGCAGGTAGGCAGGGGGAACCTAGTGTTAAGACACTCCGTGCCCCACTTTCCGCCGAATTCGGAGGCTTGAGTGTTAAGTGGCGGAACTTAACGCCGCGCTTTACCTCGACACCAGAGCGAAGAAAATGGAAAGTCACACGCTTGTGCCAGTGGGCCACGATTGGCCACAAGTTTTTTTAGTTAATATATATTAAATTAAAATACATACATGTCACACATTACCATTTCTGTGACATTGTAAAAGTGGCATATGTAGGTACACGTTGCGAAAACGTGTATTTTACGCGTATAATTACTTGCATTACTTTACTAGTAGCTTCTACTACTAATGTATGTAATTTTATGTAAATGACTTATATTAGTTTCTTAATGTATTCAAATAAATTTAGTTGCTTTTACAATCAGTGGAAAAAAAAGTTTTAGGTGACGGAATCAAAACTACTATTCGTCCAATAATTGTTCCACAATTTCTACTTCGTTAAAACTATTGCAAGAATAAAAATGAAAAGAAAGTTGAAAATAAAATTCCCTAATCCAATTATTTTACCTGATACTTTAAGATTGCAATAACTAATATTAACTATTTAGCAAAACTAAAAACTTTACAAAAGATATTTTAATACTTTTTTCAAATATTAACCTTTCTTCATCAGAAAAACTATTATCTTGCGATTTCTTTCCATTCCAAGAGTCATAGACGTCAACGGGACACACCGTGTATTGGTAAGGCCTTGCTTTTAGGGGTGACTTTGTATTGCGGGTGACTAGCGGCGCACGGGACTTTGACAGGGGACTGATTTAAAAATTTGTATTACTATTATTTTCTTATTATAAATATATGTTTCTGGATTTATAAGGCAAACGTTTTACGTAGTTTTGTAATTTTACGTAATATTCTCCACGCTTTTTGGCGCTGGGAGTGTAGACAAAGAGAATGTAGTGTCAAGACACTTTATTCTTCACTTTCAGCGCGAAATCACTTCGTGTTAAGTGCGCTTTGCCTTGGGTATCAGAGTGATTAAGACGAACATAATATATAATCATACCCCCATATCAGTAATAAGTGGGAATTGGGAAAAATAATCATCGCGTATACAGTAAGCGTCACGACTACTTGTTTACTTATTATAGGCATATTTATTCTTATTTATACAATAACTATTTCTCCCATTGAGGTTCGAACCCCCACCATCGCTAGCATTCCGTAAAAGCGCAACATTATACATAAAGTATGTAAACTTAAAAAAAACACACAAAGAATGATTTTATCAAACATTAGCGGCCCGTTCGCGGCTTCGCCGCGTGTTCTATGTGGCTCGTGGCTGTTTCGGTATATTGCAACCCTCGGTGGGGGATTTTTGAACAACAAAGTAGCCTATGTTTAACCTTGGCTTATCAACTATATTTATGCCAAAATTCATTACAATCGGTCAAGCGGTGTAGATTTTTCATATAAACTTTCACCCCCTATTTCAACCCTTTAGAGGTCGATTTTTGAAAAACTAAGTAGCCTATGTTAGATCTATTCATTTTTACTACTTTCATTCTAAATTTCATCCAAATCGGACCAGTAGATTAACCGTGAAAGCGTGATAAACAAACACACAGACATTCGCATTTATAATATAAGTATGAATTAACTTACTTTGGGCAACGGCAGGGGGACTGTACATCACCACTTTGTATCAAACTACAACACGACCTTGATTCTTCGGACCGCGTGCGAGATCTGGATCGTGATCGTAAAGTTTTACTTTTGATGCATTTGTTTCTGAAAATGTATTGGTATTTAAACACATAATATAACGTATCATTAAGCAGTTATAAGTATCAGAATTACGTAAGAAGCTAAGGCGCAGCATTATAAAATTATTTTCCTACGATAAGTGAACGAAACGTGTTCGCGTGTTAAGTAACAGATCATAATAACTTTGTCTTATTTAGCAGATCGGAGAAATTAAAAAATAATCTCACCCAGTGGGATTCGAACCCACGACTAAACGCGATTATAGTCAGCTGCCTGACGGCGTCAAATTTTTTACAACTATTTTTTTAAGTTGGAAACAAATTGCATTTGGTACTTTAACCTTTTTATCTAATTTAATCAGTCAATTGTAATTTTGTATAACAAATATCAAAACTTTTTTAGCTCACTTTCACTATGAGAATATGAAAATATAAAATGATTTCTTTATAAATTTCTCGAGTCGAGAGAGAATCTCCTGTTTGAATTTAGTAGCAAAACTAGGAAAGAAGATATAATTATTGTGCTAACTGTCTTGATGAAAAATACTATCAGCATTTTTATTTAAAGTGTTATCTACACTTAGGAAATTGAAAAAAACATTTAGAAAACATATAAAAAATTGAAATTTTGGCTGTCAGAGCGCTTGGACGGTTTCCAAGCGGCGCGGGTTCGAATCCCGCTGAGGTCAATTTTTTATACGTTTGCAAAATTTCTTTTTCAAGTACTACCAGCTGCTTACCGATGGTACTGCGCTGAATGGCACACTTGTTTCTGCCTGGCAGTATCAGCATCGGATCTCGCGCTGCATTGACAAGCTAGGACTTTAGCGGCGTTTGTAATATTGGATTGTTGGTTCCACACTTCGTCTATACGCACTTTAGTAGCTATCTCTATTTTAGGAGACAGGATACCCTGAAAATTGTTACTTAATGAGCCTAATGTTAAGACACTATGTTTCTATTTTGACCGAATTCTAGTATTGTGTGTTAAGTTGCAGAATTAAAGTGGGGCGCTTTGCCTTATTATTTTTAATGAGAAATATTAATAAATAATGCAGATGTCAATACAATAACAATGTGATTTGCAATTTGGCAAAATTATGAGTTATAGCATGAGTATGAAACAAATGAAAAGAGCGTTAACAAAATTATTTCAGAAGATCCTATATCTACTTTCATTTCTGTTAGACACTTGGACAGATATCTGTATCAATCAAAATTTCTAACAGAAGTTAATGGTTGCACTCGGACAGGTTCCAAGGGGTGCAGGCTCGAATCCCGCTGCATTTAAAATTTTACACATTTTTTAAAACAAAATGTTTTTCTATTTGTTATGTGTGTGAATTACTAACACTACATGTAGGTAAGCTAACCATTCAATATAATTAAAATATGGCCGAAGTTATTCTTTAGATTTTCATTTTTACAATTAATTGTTCTTTATGTAAATTGATGAGTATAACTTATTGAAATGTAATGTTAACATATACTCACTGGAAATTCTTTAGATCTTCTCATTAGTAAATCAACACCATCTGTAGAACACATGTTAGGTGGAAAGAGGACATCATTCATAGCTCCGAGATATTGTGCTAATATTACACACTCCCCAGTGTCACAGTCGTCACACCATTGAACTAGCTCACAGTATATTGTTTCACCCTCTATAATTAAATTTTAAATAACATATATACTACAATTAATAATTGTTTTTAATTTTTTTTTGTCATACATTGTGTTAACAGTCTGCATTTTTAATTTATATTACTTAAAACATATACAAAGGAGTAATTTAGGTTCAATATCACTGTCTTTTTTAATACTTTTAAATTCAAATTCAAACATCATCAAAAATGATGAAATAGAAAATTTATATCACATTTTTGATTCCTATTCAGAGAAACATTTTTATTGAGAAAAAAGTGAAAAAATAATAGAAAGATCTAAATCATTATACTAACTCAATAAACAGCATATATTGTTGAGAGCACAGCTCTCTTGAAATCTTTTACGAAAATAGAATATGTCTCTGAAAGTGAGAGGGAATACTGGTGGCAGCAAACAGGTCTGGTAACTTGTACCTAATGCAAACATTGTAAGAGAAACTCTTCCATCCTGACATAGCCATACCCCTGGGCATGATACCTAGACAAACAAAACACAGTAAAAGTTAAATAATATCTATGATATAAAAGCATTTATAAAAAAAAGAATAAATTTATCTTGCATTATATAACTGAGAATGGGTTTAAAGCATATAAAGTAAATGACATATTGTTATAGCAACATCAGTAAAGTGTTAATTATCTTAACATATATTTACACATATTTGAGCAGTTACAGAATGGACAAAAACAATGAACTATAAAAATCATTACAATATTATGTGAAGTTTTTACTGCTAAGTCAGTGTGTTGTTTTAATGTACTAAACATAAAAACCTAAGTACTATAAAAAAATAAAAAAAACCAAGTCATAATTTTAACTTACTTTTTGTACTTCTATTTCAACTGTTAATTCAATTACTTTAGGCATATTAAAATATCAAATAAAAATATATTTAAAAAAAATACTAATGCATTACATCACTTTAATAGAAACATTTCGCTAATTATTAATGTTGACATTTTTTACAGTTTGATACACGTATATAAAACTTTTAACTATTGCTTAGATGTCGAATTTACTAAAAATTTATGAAATATATTAATGAAAATTTTGTTTTGTTGTCATTGTCACGCTGTTACCATAGAAACTAAGCAACGTTCAGAAATTATTATTCAATATTATTAATATCGATTAGCTTAAGGACGAATAATATCCAATACACGATTTAAGTTAAAAAGAATTAACCCAACACCACGCTTTATCTTACAAGAGCAGAGAAAAGAAAATGATTGAAATATAATCATTCCTGTGAAAGGGATGAATCTTGCACTGCACCTAAAACGCGATTACAGTCAGTGCGCCGCGAATGCATATTATGGTCGTATTTTTGTTGCAATAAAACAAATTTGAAAACAAATTTGAAATATCTAAGAGGAAACCGTTAAAGGAAAACATATATGCGCAAAAAATAACAAACACGTCAAACATAAGAAAAGTTGATAAATATTGATAATTTTTTAAAATGGTAACACATTCGTAAAGTTCAAGTTCAAAGACCATATTTAAAGTTTTTTTAACTAACCCTTAATTATTACTCGATATTTTAACTAAGAATATGGTTATCATGAATCATCTATTGATTATAAAGAATCTCTTTTGATTTTTAAAGTTTTATGAGTAAATTCTATCACAAAATGACTAAAATTCCATCGGTAGTTCATTGGTTTCGGTTAGATTTGCGTTTACATGATAACCTTGCACTAAGAAACGCAATAAATGAAGTAGGTACCTGAATGAAAATTATAATTTTGTCTATATTTATTTATGTGCTTTTATATATCAACACTACATTTTAGGCTGAAAATCGAAAACATTTGTTGAGGCCAATTTATGTGATAGATCCGGAGATAAAAGATAAGATAGGCGCAAATAGATTACGGTTCCTTATACAGAGTCTAGAAGACTTAGATTCAAATCTACGAAAAATTAACACTCGTCTTTTCATAATAAAAGGGAAAGACGAATGCCTACCTCAATTGCTTGAAAAATGGCAAGTAAAATTTCTAACCTTACAAGTAGATATTGATGCAGAAATAGTAAAGCAAGATGAAATTGTGGAACAGTATTGCGAAGAAAAAAATATATTTGTGGTTAAACGAATGCAACATACAGTTTATGATTTTAATAGTGTCATAAAAAAGAACAATGGTACTATACCATTAACATATCAAAAATTTCTTTCCTTAGTAACTGATATACAAGTTAAGGACACTATAGAAATAACCAAGAGTATAGCAGAAGAATGCAAACCAGATGATTTTACTTCAAGTGAATATGACGTTCCATCCCTCAGTGACATGAATTTGAATTTTGATTCTGAATGTAAATATCCTGGAGGAGAGACCGAAGGCTTGAAAAGACTAAATATTTATATGGCAAAAAAGCAATGGGTATGTAACTTTGAAAAACCAAATTCTTCCCCTAACAGTATTGAACCTAGTACAACTGTTCTTAGTCCATACATAAGCCATGGTTGTGTATCTGCAAAACTATTTTATCACAAACTTAAACAGGTTGAGAATGGTATGAAACACACACTACCTCCAGTATCACTGATGGGTCAACTCATGTGGAGAGAATTTTATTACACAGCCGGAGCTGGTACTAAGAATTTTGATAGAATGGTGGGAAACTCTGTGTGTACTCAGATACCTTGGGGAAAAAATGATGAACATCTTAAAGCATGGGCAGAAGGCAGATCTGGGTATCCATTTGTTGATGCAATTATGCGTCAACTAAAACAAGAAGGTTGGATACACCATTTAGCCCGTCATATGGTAGCATGTTTTCTTACTAGAGGTGACTTATGGATATCGTGGGAAGAAGGAGCTAAGGTGTTTGAGGGCTACCTTCTTGACTATGATTGGTCATTAAATGCTGGAAATTGGATGTGGCTATCAGCATCTGCATTCTTTTATAAATATTATAGAGTTTACAGTCCCATTGCTTTTGGAAAGAAAACAGACAAAGAGGGTTTGTATATAAGAAAATATGTACCTGAGCTAAAAAAATATCCAAGTGAATTCATTTATGAGCCCTGGAAGGCTCCAAAATCTGTACAAAGAACTGCGGGCTGCGTAGTAGGTGAAGATTACCCTAACAGAATTGTTGATCATGATAAGGTTCATAAGGATAATATACAAAAAATGAATGCAGCTTATAAAATTAACAGAGAAAAAAAAGCTCTAAAGAGAAAAAGATAGTATTCAAAAGAGTACAATATTATATGTAATGATCTGCTCCTCAAGTACAAACTAATTGAACGGTTGCCTTAATAAAGTTTTATAATATGTTTTATTGAGAAATGAAAAATTAAAGTTTTAAGAAAAATCGATGTTGCATTTTACTTTTAGAATTCTTTTAAAGAAACCTGTAGGCCTGGGTCAATTAATATTATTTTTGAGTTATTGCTTCTTGCTGTTGTCTATTTTTTTTGTGCATAACAATATCCCAACAATTGAAATGTTTTAATGGCCAAAATATTTTCTTGATTTTGTAATCATTTTAAATTGACAATCAATGATAAATTTGTAGATACTAAATATTACGAATTAGCGGCTAAGTGTATGTACTAAGCTTTATAGATAATAGTTATTAACTGTCATGTGTCATTTTTTGACGTATCTGACATATCTGACATTTGCAATGTCCGATTTGATTTGGTTGTTTTATTTTTTTCCAATTTATGTATTATATTATGTTATTTGCAATATGTAGTCACTTTGTGTATTCATCATAAACTATGTCGTCAGAAGCACGAAAAATTTCAAGGATGTTGAAGCATCCACGAAAATGAAAAGGTATATTATAGAACAATTTTATTATTATAGCTTCACGCTATATCCCGCACACAGCAGGGTAGGCAGAGGGAACCTAGTGTTAAGACACTCCGTTCCCCACTTTCCGCCGAATTCGGAGGCTTGCGTGTTAAGTGGCGGAACTTAACGCCGCGCTTTACCTGGACACCAGAGCGAAGAAAATGGAAATATAATTTCCACTCCTCGAGTGGGAATCGAACCCACAACCAGTCGTTTACAGTCACACTCTTGTGCCACTGGGCCACGACTGGCCACATATATTAATGAAAAGGTATATTATAGAACAATTTTATTTTGCTTGTAGGCGTTTACTAAATAATAATTAGCCATAAAAAAATATACTGCTATATACACACATTCACATAGTAGTTTCTAAACTATCATAATATGGACACTACATTTTATATAGACATTATTATTTTACAACTAAAACATATTTCAATTTACATTAATCACAAGAATAAAAGAAACTATATATTTATGACAAAGAAATACTACTGTAAAACTAAAATTTGTATATTCAAAGTGCTTCATTGTTTACTTCCATGCATGACTCCATTGTCAAGTTTCCAAGTTTTAGAAAATAAAAATATATAATAAGTTATATTTTAAAGTCCTTTTTTATTGATGTTAAAATATTTTATGACTTTTTTAATAACACATCAATTCAATAAACAAACATTTCAGTGATTTATACTAATGAAACTAGTCATGAAAATAAGTCTTCCGTGTACATAATATGTCATATATTACATAAGGTGCTACTTACCCAGAAAAATATATAAATGATGATATTTCATAAAATTATTGTGACTTTTTAGTTATCTTAATAAATATAAAATATCATTTCTGTGCAGTCAATATTTATAAAATCAGACTTACTTAAAAAAATTTAAATGAAAAGATATAGTATAAAAATCAGATTTGTTTTCTAACAAATTTAAAAGCAAATCTGAGAAAAAGATGTTGATGTGAATAATGTAAAAAGATTTATTGAGATATACATAGATAAATCTGAAGTTTATGCAAATATATTAAAATAATTTACATTTTTATATAAATTAAAAACTAGTATAATATTATAATAACACTTAGTATAATACAATATTAATTTCTTAAAACAAATAAATATGGAGGCTATTGTGCAGACAGTATGAGACAGTTGGATAGTGTCTGATGATGGTGATTGGTGACATGTTCAATTCTTAATTGTGACAATATTTATAATAAAACTATTTCTCCACTCTGGTAGGAAAACATAGTGCGGTGTTGAGCTCCGCCACTTAACATCCGATATCTCTATTTTAGGCGGAAAGTTTAGAATTAAATATTCTGGTTCTCTCTGACTATTTTGGCATGTGAGATAAAGTGCGAAATAAAAAACAGACATTCATTGTGTCTACACTGCTGTGCTGTTAACGCAAGAAATATAAAAAAAGTTAATATACAAATATATTGATTGGTGAGCCAGTAAATATAACATATCACGGCAGTCAGGGAGAACCTAGTGTCAGGGCACTCCATTCTCCACTTCACGTCCGAGATTGAGACATCGCGTGTTAAGTGGCGGAACTCTACTACGAACTTTGTCTAGCCACCAAAGCGAAAAAATGAAAATACTAAATAATCATTCCTCCGAGTGGGAATCGAACCCACTTCTCTAATGTTACGCTGTTACATTTTGCCACGACGAATATAACAATGGAGATAATGTTTTTTTGTCAGTTCAAAACATAGCTATTAATATCAACTTAATTTATAAGATAATCAGCCTTTTTAATGCATTTTTGAACATGAAAATAGTACAATACCGATTTTGTCTTTCCTTTCCTTTATTTCTTCTTTTTATTCCGCAACAAATTTAAGTATATAATGATGATAAAATGATGCAATTTTCATAACTTAATTCTTTCAAATTATTTTGATTAATATTCAAAAAAACAATAACATCACGAATTGTCCCCATTTTAGTGTCATTAACCTTATAAAAAACAAAAGTTAATCTCTCAGTAAATGTTCTGTTTTTAAAAACATACAAGATTAAAGTTTTCAGTTTAAAATATCTTACGACATAGAATGCTGATATAGTAAAAATAAACTATCCTTGCAATAGTTTTCGACTACAGTAACATACGAATCGTATTGCATCAGTTTTTTTATGAATATATATATATATTTTTAGCTTTACACTTTTACTAGCATAACAAAGCGCGACGTTGAGTTGCGTCACTTACCACGCAATGTCTCGATTTCGGAAGGGAAATAGAGAGCGGAGTGTCTTGACACATTTTTTTTAACGTTAGGAAATCCGTTAAGGATACCAGCCCAAGTGGGGACTCGGGACGTGGTTATGTGGGACTCCGATGACGTAACGCCGCCGTTACCCACTAAAACCTGATGGTGTTCCTTATCGACCGCCACTAGCCGGACCACGGGGACCGAATCAATCATCCGAGGACACGGGTCGGAGAAGGCACGTCGCGGAGTCAAGGGTGGTGTAGGTCACCATCGACGGCCTGCTCGGAGTAGCGCGCGGGTACCGCGTGCGCCTACTCGGGGAGTGTCTTGACACTAGGTTAACTCTGACAACCTTGGTACGCTGGACAATGCGTGAAGCTGTCAACTAGCATAACAGGGTAGACAGAGAGAACCTGGATAATCGGTTCTCCACTTTTTTCACTCAAATCGTGACATTGTGTTAAATGACGGAACCCAACGCCATGACTTTTTTTTAAGCGCAGAAAAGTTTTTTTTTTAGCTTCACGCTGTATCTCGCGCACAGCAGGGTAGGCAGAGTTAATACACTCCGTTCCCCACTTTCCGCCGAATTCGGAGGCATTGCGTGTTAAGTGGCGGAACTTAACGCCGCGCTTTGCCTCGCCACCAGAGTGAACAAAATGGAAATATTAAATATCCCACTGTGACTATTCAGAAATGAAAATAGTTTAAATATAATTATTCCAACCAGTGGGAATCGAACCCACAACCAATTGTGTCTAGAGTCGGACGTTCAGACTACCGCTACAACAGTCAGTGTTTAAAGAATCATCTATTTTTCTTTTTTTTATAGCTTCACGCTGTGTCCCGCACACAGCAGGGTAGGCAGAGGGAACCTAGTGTTAAGACACTCCGTTTCCCACTTTCCGCCGAGTTCGGAGGCATTGCGTGTTAAGTGGCGGAGTGGTTTCGTTTTGTAATATTAATATACTACTAATTTAAACCTATAGTGGAATAATACTCAATAGTAAAATTGATTTGAACATACAATTAATTGGCAATTTAATATTTATAACATGTTAATTGAAATAAATGTAATATGCACATATATTTTTAAATTTACAGTGTTACCAAACGAATACAGTACGTTACGAAATGACGATAAGTGTATTGAATTTCTAAACATTTTAGTTTGGTCACGTTAGAGTCACGTCCGCGGCGAGTGACCGGTCACCCGAATCTAGGGCTGCAATCTTTTCGGGTTTTCCCGGTTTTATCCTATAGCTTAAAAGGGGAAAGGGAGAATCAAAACTACATTTAAAGCAAAGCAAAATTTTATTGCAATTATAATATTAACAATTTATCATTTTATTGTGGGGAAATTCGATAAAATTCACAATAAGCTGAAAATTAATTACTTTAATTTTTACAATACAATTAATAATGAATGTACTAACAGTATTTTTTTTTGTTAATTTAGATTTTCGTACAAACAATTGTCAATTGCAATTAAATGTTGCCCAACACTACTTATAACCATATTTTGTTCAAAGGTCCAGGTTACCGTTTCCGAAATTTGTGTCTTTTAAGATTTTTGTTCAAGTTTACATCATTTTACAATGTCAACCCTACCCAGGTCCCGGCTCCCGAGCCCATCGGTGTCGAATAGTAAATACTTGTAGTACAAACTACAATTGTCCAATTGTGGCCGAACTCTCTAATCTGGATAATGGGATAAGGGGGTATTCTTCGCAAATTATTTCCTTTATGACAATAGGTTAATAGACACTAGAAAGTCAATGCGGTTACGCATAGGATGTGTGTCCACTAATATTAAGTGGGTAGATTATCATTATATCATAGCTGCGATTATCAATTGTGCGTTGAAGATTGACATAGATATATGTGAATACGTGCATAAAGTTAGTTTTTTTTGTTAATATTCTGAATCATTATGATAAATTGCAGTTTATTGATAGTGATTCTAATGGATTAGTGATGTTGGTATAATTTTTCGGTTAACAATGGCTAGATTTTATTAAATTTAACAATTGTGTGTAGTATAAATTTTAGAGGTCGTCGTAGCTCAATAGGACAGTGTTTGATTAAAACGCGATCGTTGTGGAGTCGATTCCCACTCGAGGAAATGATTCTATTTAAATTTCCATTTCTTCGCTTTGGTACGAAGACAAAACGCGGCGTTGAATTCCGCCACTCAACACGCAATGTCTCGATTTTGGACGAAAAGTGGAGAACAGAGTGTTTTGACACCAGATTCTCTCTGACTACATTGCTATATGGGAAAAAGCTTGAAAAAAAAAGTTTTCAACAAATAATGTCCGCCAATTGTTTTTATAAGTAACATTACAAATAAGAAAGTTAGTCTGTCTATTTAAAATGCTTGAAAGTGAAACTCGACTAATCTCGATGAAAATATTGCAAAAATTTGAAATCACTTAAAACGTGCTTTAAAGTAAGCATGTTATTGATAAATAGATAGATTCTCAGGGCCAGAAGGCGGGGAATTTTACGATAATTTATTGATCTTTCTATAGTATTGAACTATTTTAATCTATTTGTATAAGAAACTAAGACTTACAAAATGATCCAACTTTTGTTAAAAATTTTAAAATAATTTATTAACATTTTTTTGTAACAGTACATTGTGGCCAGTCGTGGCCCAGTGGCACAAGAGTGTGACTGTAAACGACTGGTTGTGGGTTCGATTCCCACTCGAGGAGTGGAAATCATATTTTCATTGTGTCGAGGTAAAGCGCGGCGTTAAGTTAACACTTAACACGCAAGCCTCCGAATTCGGCGGAAAGTGGGGAACGGAGTGTCTTAATACTAGGTTCTCTCTGCCTACCCTGCTGTGTGCGAGATATAGCGTGAAGCTATTTATAATTTATTAACATTTTTTTATTAACTTTGTATTGTTTTTATTATACTTTTTCAAATTTTGGCATTTTGTGTATTAACAAAATTTCTATTTATAAATTAATTTAATAAGCATTGAAAGTTCGAAAAGAAGAATAAGATCTTTTCCTTAAAAAGAATAAAATAAAAGAGAATCTCTACGTTTTGTGCTAAACACCTATTTGGTTTGTAATTTTGTTTCTTTCTGTTTTAGATAAGACCTAAGAATATGAACATTCCATGGCGATGCATTCCAGGAGGCACAAGTCACTTAAAATGAACTTATGACTTACGAACAAGTAAGTATATTTTTTCTATTGATCATTAATGACTATTTAAGTATTACTTAATCTTTGACCTTATAACCCGAGTACAAAAATTATCTTTGGCGGTTATTTAAACATTTATAAAAAATCTAAAAAGTTATCTCATAATGGCAATCCATTATTAATTAGATAAATTATTTCGCGATAAATATTTCTGGGAAATACGATTTAATAATGTTACAAGAAAAAATATTTATTTTTTGCTTTTTTTTGTGTATAAAAAAAAATGAATGTATGCCTACAAATTTTATTATCGTATATTCAGAATAATACCTAAATTGGTAATTATATTCCAAAGAGGGCCGTAGTCACGCAGTGGGCAACGTGTAACGGTAAACACAATTTTTGCGGCTTCGATTCCCACTCAAGGGAACTATTAGAAATATATTATTTTTATACTTTATCAAACTTCCGCGACCCAAAGTGCTGTGTCTCGATTTCTGTCGGAAAGTGGAGAACGACACTAAGTGCTCTCTGACTAATTTTGAAAAGAAACTATTTTTAACCGGATTAGCGGCGTATATTAATTGTATATTTTTGTTATTCGAAAATAAATTTTGTTCAAAACCCGACGTTTCGAACACTTTACAGTAGTCCGTGGTCACAGATAGTCTACCGTACTACCTGACTACCTGTAATACCAAAAATAAACGAGATTAATCCGGTTAAAAATAGTTTCATTTCAAAGTTTGTAATAATCGCGAAAACAAAAGATCATAATATTATTTCTGACTATTCAGCTATGTGGCCAGTCGTGGCCCAGTGGCACAAGCGTGTGACTGTAAACGACTGGTTGTGGGTTCGATCCCCACTCGAGGAGTGGAAATATTTAATATTTCCACTTCGCTCTGGTGCCGAGGTAAAGCGCGGCGTTAAGTTCCGCCACATAACACGTAATGCCTCCGAATTCGGCGGAAAGTGGGGAACGGAGTGTCTTAACACTAGGTTCCCTCTGCCTACCCTGCTGTGTGCGGGATACAGCGTGAAGCTAAAAAAAAACTATTCAGCTATACGGAAAAAGGCGTGAAGCGACTTTTTTCCTATTGTTTAGAAAATTAAAAGTTAGTTTCTTTGAATAAAACGTTGCACTTGACGTAATTTGTAAACATATGATGTCATGTTATCGCAGAATTGCATGAAACACATTAGCGTGAAAGCATTGTTTCGTTGTGTTATTAATCTATCACATCTTGAGGCCGTCGTGGCGCAGTGGAACAGAGTCTGACTAAAATGCGATTGGTAGTGGGTTCGATTCCCACTCAGAAAGAATGAATCTATTTTAACTATTGTCATTTCTCCGCTCTGGTGGTATTTGGTAGTGGAGAACAGAGCGTTTTGACACTATGTTCTCTGCAACTATCTTGCTATTCATTAAAACTTGAGGGTGTTTTTTGTTACATGTTATATGTAGAATAGTATTTAAAATATAATTAACAATATGACATTTATATGGCTGTATACGCGATCATTATAGGTTCAAATTCTATTCAAATAATATATATGTATTTAAAAGTAAATGATTTCGTTTTTGTATCGTAGCTAGTTAGGAAAAAATCTATCTATTTTAAAAAATCTATATTTAGGTGGGGAAAGTAGAGGAAGGAAAGAATAAGGCTAATTCTACAATGAAACTATGACCAATTAATGTACGAGTATACATAAAAATTATTGATTTAAGTGTTAAAGCCTGAAGCGCAATGAACGTGGTTTTAATTTAAAACGCCTATTCATCCTTTTTTTGTATTTTTTTATTATATGTTTATTATATTACATAACAAAACATGTTTATTTTTTATATTAAATATATATGAATATAATATTTAACTACGTAAATTTTTATGTTAGTCCACCATCGTTTATCTTTTTATGAGAAGCATTCTTAATTAAACTAATTAACCTTTTGTACATACATTTATTTTATTTCTAATACATTATTATAATAATATTGACTTACTACATTTTTATTTGGACTTTGCCATTTCATATTCCTCCATCGTACCGTAAAAAGGAGTATAATGACGATGACTTAATATTACTAACTGTCTTTTGTTCATAACATGTCAAGGTCAACGAGAGGTTAATTTTTATCAGTCATTGCTTCAAAAAAAATTGGGACTCTTTATATCAAATGATAATAAATTGTACAATCGTCTTTATTATATCAAAGATGACTGGACTATCTTAAAATGCACAGTCATTCCCAGCATCTCATGGCTTGCTACTATGAAGTGTGACGTCATCCGCTATAAAATTTTGCCTGTTCATGTCGTACAAATTTGCATTAATTATGATTAAACTTGCACCTAAGTTCTCACCTATATTTTTTGTGTTAGTTTATAAATAATATTGTATATTTTATTATAAGTAATGACTTTAATTTGTGGTGCTAATGGTAAAATTAAAGTTTGTATAACTTAAAATACAATCTATTTGCGTTGTTATTTAATGGAAAATATTTAAGTATTATTAATTCAAAAATTTGGTTTAGAGCTTGACTAAGGAAAGTTCAAGTGATTTCCAAGTTCTTGAAGGACGTTTTACTGGACGTTTCGCTTATATATTCTACTATAAATATTCATTTATATTCGGTTCATAAAATATACACAAATAAACGAATATTATTTCTGTTATTTTTTATATATCGGTTTTTATATCGGTTTCTACACGTCCTTATTTGTTATATTTTTTATTATTGTTTACATAACAAATCAATTTAAGGAAGTTTACTTACCTATTCTATGTATGAGGAGATATAAATAGAATCGATTATCATTACTAAACTCAAAATATGATTTAATCATTGATTAAATATTTTATTTAAATCCCAAAAATCATAATAATCATCTATTATTAAAATAATATTTTAGATTTGTAAAGTGATTACTTAAAAATATTTGTATTTTTTATTTGAAAAATTACTTAACCCTTTAATGTCAATTTCTTCAATATTCGACTTCTATACATATTCCTGAGATTTATCTACACTACGAAATCGAGCTCTGGCTGTTTCGTTATATTGCAACCCTCAGTGGTGGATTTTTTTAAAAAAAAGTAGCCTATGTTTAACCTTGAATTATCAACTTCATATATGCCAAATTAATTGCAATCGGTCAAGCGGTGTAGATTTTTCATATAAACCTTCATCCCCTATTTCAACCCTTTAAAAGTCGATTTTTGAAAAACTAAGTACCCTATCATTCAGACCCAGTCATTTTTACCACTTTCATTCTAAATTTCATCAAATCGGACCAGTAGATAAGCCGTGAAAGCGTGACAGAAAAACACACACAGCTTCGTATTTATAATAGAAGTATGGATATGTATACGCACAATAGTAAAGCAAAGTGTTTTTAAAACACGTGGTAGGGTTTGTAATATATATTTTATTAATATAATATTGTATTGCTAATGAACTGTTATAAAATATATTAGTTTTGTGCAGTCTTCCTCTATATAATGTATAACGATGCCAAATTGCGCATACTCTTGCATCCGCATGATTTTCGTATTAGTTACAAAGTTTTCCTTCACGTATTAATATATATAGTGACCCGAGCTTTGTTTGGCATTATTTTTGTCGAGTATTTGAAAATTATAATTATAATAAAAAATGTATAATAAAAATAAAAGAAAAATATTATACTATAAAAAACATTTAAATAATAAAAAACATTCAAACTGCATACATTTGGATTTTGAATCGTGTCTTCTAGATTTGATATGGACCGATTTTCCACCTCAGCTAATATAACCTTATACGAGTATATGTTGGCGAAATTTACCTTCAGATACTAATGACATAGTTTTTCATTGCCTGAAAACGCGTGTAAAAGGACATTTTCTAAAAATGAAACCTAAATATTTTTTCTAAATATTTGTTTTGTTTACTATTGAGTCCAGTCGTGGTGCAGGGGCACGAACGTGTGACTGTAAACGACTGGTTGTGGGTTCGATTCCTACTCGAGGAATGGAAATATTTAATATTTCCATTTTTTCGCCCTGGTCTCAAGGCAAAGCGCGGCCTTAAGTTCGGCCACTTAAAACGCAAGGCCTCCGAAATCGGCGGAAAATGGGAAACGAAGTGTCTTAATGCTAGGTTCCTTCTGGCTACCTTGTTGTATGCGTGATACACGCTGTATCACGCAAAAAGTGCTAAGAAAAATATATAAAAAATGAGACACCTAAATAAATATCTATCTAAATATTAGTTAAATCGATTTGTCGTTCCATGAAACTCCATGTATACTTAATGTCGTGGAAATCATTGAAGCCGTTACCAAGATTTATATTATACACCAATACAATAATGGCTCCTTTAAAAATATCACACGATGATGTTTAAATTTCAATACAAAAATATTTCCTTCTATTTAACAGTTTTGCGCAATGATATTTCCTATAAGCCAAATGACGGGACAAAAACGCAAAGTCATCCATGTACAGGATTACTGAACTTGCAAGTCGATGACAGTGACGTCACTCACTTCAATTCTTGTCTGTTCATTTCATGTTAGCCAATTATATGTAATTATTATAGTCGATACTTGTTATGTGTATGAGTCACTGTAGATTTATGTTTTTAGTTATTTTAAGATATTATTTTGTTTAAATCTTAAATATGGGGCCAGTCGTGGCGCAGTGGCACAATCGTGTGACTGTAAACGAGGGGTTGTGGGTTCGATTCCCACTCCAGGGGTGGAAATATTTAATATTTCCATTTTCATTGCTCGCATCGCATCGCTGGTATCGAGGCAAAGCGCGGCGTTAAGTTCCGCCATTTAACACGCAATGCCTCCGAATTCGGCGGACAGTGGGGAGTGTCTTAACACTAGGTTTCCTCTGCCTACCCTGCTGTGAGCGGGATACCGCGTGAAGCTAAAAAAAATAATTAAATATTTCACTGTAATAATGCGAGTTACTATTTTCGTTTTATATATTCAGGAAAGGAAGACAGTATACTTTTCATCTGCTGTATATTAGTTTCAATCTTTGTAATAATCGTAAAATGTATTTTCATTGAATTTCATTATATTACATTATCGTATTTACATTGTATCTAGTAATATTTCCTTTATTACCAAAATGCTTGTGCTAATAAGTATTTAAATTTCGTCGTGGCGCAGTTGGGTAGTGCTATGATTACAAACACGAACTTTGTGGGTTAGAGTCCCATTTGGTTAAGTGATAACATTTAACTTATTTTCATTTTTCAGCACGTCAAACATAGATATTGTACACTCATAAATATTGCGATCAAATTATTCTGTATCCTTAAGGTTTTATCTTTAACTTTGAATATAATAGCACAGATGATAAGTATATTAATAAAATTAATCAGCAGGAAATGAAGGTATATTCTTCCTGTTAAAACGTTCCTGTAAAAAATAATTTCTCGGAATAACAAATTAATAATATATATTTTTGGGTATACGGTTACGTTTACGTAGTACGGTTACGGTCTAGCAAGGTAGTCAGAGGAGAGCCTAGTGTTCCTAGTAACACACTGCCGAAGCGTAACTTAACGCCGTTCTTTGTCTTATCAAAACGGAGAAACGGAGACAGTTAATTATTATTATTCCGAGAAGTAATAGAACCCACAGCAAATCCTGCGACAGTCAGATACTTACCTACTGTACCGCTATGGCCTCTTGTTTATTTATATATGTATATATTTATATGATAATTTTACAACTTATCTTAATGCACTTTCACTACACGTGTTATTTTCTCTATCTAGTTCAGGGCCGCGACAAAACCGCACTTAAGGCGTATCAGTTGCTACTGTTATCTAAAAGTATAGTGAAAAATTTTATCATACGTGCGGAGGTCCTTGCTCATACTACGAGGTGTTCCTTATTTGAGGCACACATTTTGTCACTGACCGACGAAATTTTTTATGCTTGTTATGTCGTAAAACCAATGTTTTAAAGCTCTAGAAATTCATTATTTTACGTTTTATAAAATAGCTGACGACTAGGAGAGACAATTTTTATAATTTCCTCTTGATAAATGAATTAAAATATGGTTCTTAATAGTGCATGTATAAGATATATTTTGTAATTATTTTTTTTAGAAATTACATATAAAATATTAAATTAAAATTATGAACATAAAATTGAATACTTGATGTATTTTATTGTAGCGCAGCCACTCTCAACTTAATCTACCTTATATAAATCTATCTATTATCTATACTTATATAAAACTTTTCTGTTAGTGAGTTACTGACAGACAGCGGTCCGATCTATTGGGGGCCTATGAAATCTATTGGACGTAAAAAGCCGTCATTTGTCACGTAGGGTCCTTGGGTAGTGTAGCACAGCACTAAAAGAGGATTTGTTTTAATAGGCTATTATTATACAAATTGTTATTTTGCTATAATATTTTTGTCTATAATATTATTTTTAGCTTCACGCTGCATCCCGCACACAGCAGGGTAGGTAAAAGGGACCTAATGTTAATACACTCCGATCCCCACTATAAATGTTAGTATATAATATGTTAATTTTGTGTATCAATAAAAAAAATATTAGGCTATTTGTTTTCAATAATTGCCTAACGCTTAAAGATAAATTAACGAAAGAAAATTTTCAATCATAAGTCATACATTCCTTGTTTTCTATGAAAATATGTTGCGTGCAATTACAAAGTTTTTATACGGTAGCGTCAATAGTGCTCTTCGTTACAAGTATTGAAGTACACCTGACTCGAGGTGATATAATTAAAGCTGGCGGAACGCGGCGTTATCATACCGCGTCGTGCCGTTACACAGAGCGCCCGCGCCTTGAAGCTACTGTTTTAAATATAAAGAATTGAATTATTAATAATTATTTAATATATTTTATTATAGTATTAAATATATTTTAAGATATATTAGTGAAGTGTGTGTTTTGTCGAGATTTCTTTTTGGATTTTTTGTAAGTTTGTTTTTTTTTATTTACTTTATTAGTGGGTTTTATGTGAAGATATTTTTTTTTGTTTTAGCGTATTTTTTCTTAATTTATACAGAACAGGCTTATACTATAAAATATGGATATTCTTATAGTAAGATTCGTATTTACTATTATCACCTTTAAATAGATATCCCCTTCAGTGCTTATAATGCCATTAATTTATTATTAAAGGTAATCGCTTTTATATACAAATTTAGGCGGTAATGTGGCCAGTCGTGGCCCAGCGGCACAAGCGTGTGACTGTTAACGACTTGTTGTGGGTTCGATTCCCACTCGAGGAGTGGAAATATTTAATATTTCCATTTTCTTTGCTCTGGTGCCGAGGTAAAGCGCGGCGTTAAGTTCCCTCACTTAACACGCAATGCCTCCGAATTCGGCGGAAAGTAGGGAACGGAGTGTCTTAACACTAAGTTCCCTATGCCTACCCTGCTGTGTGCGGGATACATAAATTTAATTTTAGTTTAACCTAAAGCTTGATTACCTATTCAAATTCTTTTATTCATATACTCACTTACTTACTTTTTTTTTATTTGAATGCAAATTGTAATTGATTATGCATAGTACGCTATTACGGCTATTGCGTTTAGTTAGTGTAACTGATTTCTTTATTAAAACAAATCGTTGAAATTTAAATATTAATTTATTGCACTTACACGAGAAAGCCTCGATTTACTCACGTGCTGGTTGAAAAGTGTTTATTAGAAGTTTTATTTTGAATATATAAACAATTTTGGTAGAAAGTGGTAAACTTATATTATTTAGTTTCTTAACTGAGCGCCTTAATGGTTTTTATCATAAACAAGTATTAATCTAGTTTAAAATTAATATTATCTATGTGTTACAAATTCTTATTTTAATAATTGATATCTAAAATAAAATTTAGAATTTTTGTTAATATAATTAGTAAATATATGTTTTTTTGTGATTTATTCTACAGCAGGGGTATGTAACGCGGTCCAATTTTAATAATATTTATATTATATGTTCTCCCGCTACTTTTTGTATCCATTTTATACATGTATTAATAAGACGATAATTTGGCTCTAATAAACTTTAAAAAACCTGCTTAAAAAAATCTCACTTCTGTTCTATAGTAAATAAAAGTATACCTAATTATTGTTAAAACCTAGTGTTAAAACACTCCGTTCCCCACTTTCCGCCGAATTTAGGAGGCATTACGTGTTAAATGGCGGAACTTAACGCCGCACTTTTTTCCTCGGTACCAGAGCGAGGAAAATGGAAATATTAAATATTTCCACTCCTCGAGTGGGAATCGAACCCCCAACCAGTCGTTTAAAGTCACTTGTCTGTGCCACTGCTCCACGATTGGCCCCTATTTAAAAATATATAGGAAAGAAAGAAAACTAGGATGTTAGTCATTAGTCTCGTAAACCTAGACTTAGTAACACGATATGGGCAGTACCTATAGGATGTGTAATTGATATTCTGCGTTAGTATCAATGTAGTAACAGACAGACTTTCTTGCGATTTCATTTGCTTTCTTCCGTTTTTACATATTACAAAGTTATAGCTTGGTTAAGTAAAAAGTTATTTATATCTTAAGTCACGTATGCGATGATAATCGTACAACAGAAAACTATCTTTAGGAATTTAAATTTATGTTCCGCATTGTATACAATAGTGAATGAGACATTCTAGCCAAGAACGCGTCAGTTACGCACTTGAAGATGTTCTGTAGCCTTTAATATTATCATAAATGTTACGTATTTTTAAAAAAAACACATGAAAAATTAAACACAGCGTTAGTCAAACCTTTGTCTCTTGAAAACCTTCCAAACGCGCCGAAGTGTGTGAATAACACTTTAAAAATGTTAAAAAAATGTTAAATGTGGGGAACGGAGTGTCTTAACATTAGGTTCCCTCTGCCTACCCTGCAGTGTGAAGCTAAAATTTATTTATTTATTTATTATTAACAAGTAAAGAAATAAATAGATTGACTAATTAAAAATACATTTTTCCCATATTTTGCCTTCGATCATATTTTAGGTGAAATCTGTTAAGTAATCGATCTGGAAGGACACCTAAATAATGTACTCACTTAGACTATAACTGAGGATATCATTTGAATTTATTATTTTTAAACAACCTTTTGTTTAAAAATAAAAAAATATCAGTAACCATTTTTCGTTTTAAAACTTGGTTGGTTTATAATTAGATATTTCTTTACCGATCCCTAAAAAAGTTTTGCAAATGATCTAAAATAACAATAAAAATCTAAAAATACTTAACTGCAATCATAAGTACACATATTACATATAGTATATAACAAAAACATGTTATTCAGATTAAATATTATGATAAACTGTGTTGTCAAACAATTCTTAGCTAGTTGCGTCATGTTTGTGTGTATTATATGTATGTAATTTGTATGTATATGGCATGAGAGATTCATTCATAAATATTGTTTCCCTTTAGCGTCATCCTGCGTAACGTCCTGCGTATTTTGCAAAAGTTTGCGTTTTTCCCAGTAGTTAACGTCATTATATTTTTCGAATTAAATAATTAATGGTAGTAAGTCACAAACTATTGTTAAGATACTCCGTTCTCCACTTTCTGTCAGAAATCGGGATATTGTTTGTTGAGTGACGGAATTTAATGATGCGCTTTGTGTTAGATACTTAAGCAGAGAAATGAAAATTATTTATATATGGTGTAATCATTGTTGCAAATAGGAATGGAATCAACGACGGTCTTTACTAATTACTTACCCCATTAAATTACTTTTAGTAAATTTAAAGTTATGTATTGGACCGCATACGAAGCTTCTTTCTGTGAAGAGAGATAGGAAAGAAGCTAAAGTCATGCTGTTTGCCCTAAACTAAACTATGAAGTATAGTTTACATATAAATGTTTATATGTAAAAATACAAACGTATTTTGAATACACAACTATTTCACATTAATACCATAAATATTTCACATGCTTGAGAAGGTGAAAAGTAACTATAAAATCACAGTGACGCAGCGGGATAACATGTAATTAGTCTGTAAGATTGGTTGTGGGTTCGAAAGCCACTCGGACTAATGATCATAATTTAATTATTTTTATTTGTCCCCTTTAGTGAACAACCTAAAACGCGGCTGTGAGGAGAACGGAGTATCTTGACACTAGGTTCTTTTTTATTTAGTTGCTGTGCGTGAAGTTGAAAAACATGTATAATACATGTTATAAATTCATATATGTAGATCTTAGTCACTGCATTTCATATATGTATAATGTATATTGTATAGGTACTTATAATATGATAACTATGTATAATATTTAAAAATAAAAATTAAAATACCATTTATAAATATGGTAAATACATTTTATGTATTTGTATTTATTTAGTATATTGATGCCAAGGCTTTTATGATTTCACGCCCTTAGGGATATTGTATTATTAAGGTTAATCCCTTCTTACTTTCGGTATAGGTAGAAGCATTACAATGCAATGCGAGTATATTTTCCGTAATAGAATATCTACACATATATTTTATTTTATAAAATTGCATGGGACCAGTTGTGGCGCAGTGGCACGAACGTGTGACTGTAAACGACTGGCTGTGGGTTCGATTCCCACTCGAGGAGTGGAAATATTTAATATTTCCATTTCTTCGCTCTGGTATCAGAGGTAAAGCGCGGCGTTAAGTTTCGCCACTTAACATGTAATGCCTCTGAATTCGGCGAAAAGTGGGAAACGGAGTGTCTAAACACTAGGTTCCCTCCTCCTCCTGCTGTGTGCGGGAAATAGCGTGAAACCAAAAAAGTTGTGGATATTATCATCAAAAACAATTATATCTAGTATTTATGTTGTAATATCTTGTAGGTTTGTATGTATTATAAGATGAAACACATAATGCGCTGTATTTATATGCGTACTTGGAGTGTGAAATAGTGCGGTAAAATGCAATAAACATAGAAATAAACATAAATAAGTTACGACAGTGCTCCTAGTTCCTATGTTTATTTTGGAACCGCGTTTAGTATTTAGGATTATCGCACACTGCGGATTTTCGATTGATTTTTTTTGACGCATCAAGCTTTTTTTTTCTTATACCAGGGAGGGTAGAAAAAACTTAGTGACAAGACACTCCGTTGTTTGATTACTTCTGGTATTAGGCGTTGCGTGGCAAAACTTAAGTTCGCCTTTTTGGCTTAATAGAACTGGGAAATAAAAATAATTTAAATGTAATTAAGTTTGCTCGTGTAGTTGAACCCATAACAATCGCGTATATAGTAAGAAACGGTGCTACTGAGCCACAAGGCTACAATTAATTTGCTTGGCCATTACAACATTGTTTGTGATGACCGAATTAATTTTTATCCGATATTTTAAATATTATTTTATGTATCCTGTATTTAGTAAAAGAACGAAAGTGATTTTATAACCGGTTTTAATTTAATTAAAGTTTTTTATACGTCTATAAATTTTCATTACAATATGTAATAGAGGAGGCAATTTTGTAATTTTATGAGTGCAGTTTCAATGTTTCCTTTGTAAATTTCATTGCATTTTGCGGCTTACTCGTAATATTCTAAACATTGTATAATTAGTGGCCAGTCGTGGCCCAGTGGCACAAGCGTGTGACTGTAAACGACTGGTTGTGGGTTCGATTCCCACTCGAGGTGTGGAAATTCTATTTTCTTTTTCTTCGCTCTGGTGACGAGGTAAAGCGCGGCGTTAAGTTCCGCCACTTAACACGCAAGCCTCCGAATTCGGCGGGGGAAGTGGGGAACGGAGTGTCTTAACATTAGGCCCCCTCTTTGTGTGCGGGATATGGCGTGAAGCTAAAAAAAAATTGTATAATTCATTTTGTATATAAGTTCTTAGATATGAATACCTGAGCACACTCAAAAAGTATCCAGTTTATAGTAATTCGAATTATTTGACGGTCTAAATAAATTACTGTTATGCGGTTACTGCCAGCTGTATTAATTACATCCAAGGTTTTAGACTGTAAATATAAAATAGAACACATTTATTTATGTTGACTCCAATAATGTCTTTGTCGTTAATTCGTATTTTATACCTCATTATTCCAAATAATACACATATTACTAATCGATATTATAACATTAATTCCTTAATTACCTTTAATTCATTTCCACCATAGCAGGGTAGTCAAAGAGACATCTCATGTCAAGATATTCCTTTTTTACGTCCAAAATTGAGATTGAATGTTTCTTCCAGACTAGAGGAACAAAACTAATATCCATATAACTATTACCTCGAGTGGGAATCGAATCCACAATTGACACGTTTACTGTTAGACTATATTCAGCGCTGTCACTAGCGCTGAATATAGTCTAACAGTCAGTGTACCTAGTACCAGAGTAGATCACTTAATAGTAATCTTCTATACAGCTTATTGACGGGATATACCCAACATTGTTGTGTGTTATTAGAATTAGGACAAATTTTTGACTCACAAAAAAACCCATGTCCAGTGCGTTATTTGAATCCATGGTGTTGTAAAGTAATTTATTATAGTAGTTTAGATATTAGGTATAAGACATTAAAAAAAAGGTGGAGGTTGTCATTTCTCATATTTGTGATACTACAATATTGTATTCCATATAATAATTAGATATATTTTTTAGACTACAATTCTTAATTTCTTCTACTTGTCGTTTATTAACTTAATTCTAAAACTTTCCTAATTTAACTTTTGCAATAATATTAGCATTGTAACGGTAAGGTAACAAACATTCGGTTTTTAGATTATCAATACAAATAAATTAATTAAAAACTTAAGCCATATTTAGTAATTAATCAACTATATTTTGTTTTATCTGGTCATCCTTATCGATAATGGAAAGTATGACGTATACCTATACCGGGATCCCGGTATTAGTCAATACCGGGATCCCGGATTTTTTCCGCCTTTTTTCAATACCGGTATTGAAATGTCTAATACCGGAATACCGGTATTAGACATACTTAGCAATTAATCACAAAAACAAGAAGTATAAACACGTTAATTTACGGTTAAACTAATATTCTATAAGTTATGATTATTGTCGATATGTTTCTTTTGTACTTGTATAAAAGTAGATATTTATTTTGTTCATTTTCCATACTTTGTATAATAAGACTCTGAGTTTATTTTTGGTTTTTCTAAATGAAAGTAATTAAGTATTTAATTTGTTAAGTTTTGCCATATTTTGTATTAGGTATGTACTCGTACAATACGATTTAGTCATAAAGAGACACTGACTGATTTTTATTTGTAGGTTTTTAAAAATAAAAGCATGTAGGTCTTGTCAAGTTCCGTCAAATTTGTTGTCAAGTTTCGTCAACGCACAATTTTATTTAATTATAAACAGTAGGTGAACTGATTGTTGTCTAGATGTTTTTTATAAATATTCGCTAAAGGTGTTTTTAATATGCCGTTTCCATCAAAAAAAATAGAATTTACTGCGTTTTAGTAAATAAAGTATTAAATCCTTTTTAAAAACCGGGTTCCCGAAATCCCGGTATTGGAAAAAAAAAGAACGGTATTAATACCGGTATTGAAAAAATCCGGTATTCGAAAGCTCTAGAAAGTATGACGTATACCTATAATATAAATAAAAAGTATAATGGGTGAATCATGTCACAGGAATTTAACACAAGATGTGTAAAATTAAAGTGGAAAGTGGTGGTGGAGAAGGCAGTGCCTTGACACTAGGTCTCTCTTGAAGCTGCTTTATTTTATGTCCTAAAAAGTTTCTTTTGCCTACTTATTATAAAAAAGATGAATATTTTAGAAGAAAGTATGATATGCAGAATTATGCTATAAACTTTAGTACTATTTGTGGCATATGTACGTTATTTAGCTTTTAAAGTGAAATCAAACTTTCTAAAGTTTATTTGCTCTTTATAAACATATTGCATAAACGTGCAATGTTTATGAATGTGCATATGTCAAATATGTAAACATTATATCGTCATATAAACATCGTATAATTTATGTACAAAAATATTTATAATTAAAAAATATATATTTGAAATTTTGATTCTGAAACTTTAGACTGATTTAGCAATCATTTTTTGAGTAAAGTTGAAGAGGTTGAAATGTTATTGGCAATAACCAAAAAATAAGGTTGCATTTTTGGATCGATTACTGGCATTAGGTGTTAGCTATATATATATAGATTTTATACACTAACAGAAAATCTACACGGAGTTTGATCTGGGTTTATATTGTTATATGACACTTAATATTATCTTTTAACATTTGTGCTGTTAATCTGATGTAATCATAAGAGGATTTTAGGATCTACACAATCGTTACATTAGCATGAGAAGGAAAACCTTTATAACCCCTTTCTAAGAAAACTCTAAAAGCTTTTAAGCAGGAGTGACATTAATATTTTAGCTAAAATAGTGCACAAAGCCACAGTACTTTTACTATAATTTACTAAACAATATATAAAAAAAAATTGACAGACATTACAAATTTTTTGAAATATACTTTTGCACAAAGTGATACCAAGTTGTTGCTAAGGTAACGCATACTTTGCTGTCAAGGGGTCAACTAGTGATTATAACTACATATTTCTTTATAATTACTTAAAATTATATTTTATAACTATTATTGAACCAACTTATGTAATATAACTAATAAAAAAATAGAAATATAATGTCAATCAATTTATCTGAGTGAAGTGTATAGTGGGGCCAGTCGTGGCGCAGTGACACAAGCGTGTGACTGTAAACGACTGGTTGTGGGTTCAATTCCCGCTCGATGAGTGGTAATATTTAATATTTCCATTTTCTTTGCTCTGGTGTCGAGGTAAAGCGCGGCGTTAAGTTCCGCCACTTAACACGCAATGCCTCCGAATTCGGCGGAAAGTGGGTAATGGAGTGTCTTAACACTAGGTCCCTCTGCTTACCCTGCTGTGTGCGGGATATAGCGCGAAGCTAAAAAAACAGAAACAAAAAGGGTGTAGTACTGAACTTTAGTAGTAGAAGTCTGACGCAATTGGTTGTGGGTTCAATCCCCTTATGGAATGACTATATTTAAACTATTTTCATTCGTTCGTTCTGGTTATCAATCTGTGAATTCCTTCCGCTACTCAATACGCAATCTTGATATTGGCCGGAAAGTTGTAAACGAATTGTTTTAACACTAAATTCTCTCCATCTCCGCTGCTAGCGGAATAATCTTAAGCAATTAACAAAGTATTGACAGTTAAGTTATTACTCAAGAAAACGAAAATTAGAATAAGTACAGCAATTTACTCGTCAATTATCTAATTGTTTTCCTTCATAATATGTTTTTATGTATTTTCTAATTTATTATCGATAATTTAATAAATACACAATAATCGTTGATATATTGCCTTTCTCATAAAATAAATATGCATTTTAGTGCCAAGTGCTGATTATTTTGCCTCATTGTTTGCATTCAAGGGAAGTTGAATGTTATGTTTGTGAAAATATAGACATTCACGTAATGTTGAACGATAACATCAAGTCTATAGAGTCGGATATAGTCGTTTTTATTTAATGTTTACTAGAATCTGTAGCAAAAATCAGTATAAATTATTTTTTAAACTACCTATTGTTCGGCATATAAATGTTGTCAATTTTAAAAGTTTATTATTATATTTAGCTAGTATGAACGTAGAGAAAATGAAACTACCATGGATTGTTACATCAGCTTATGTATATGAAAGATAACTCAGAGCAGCTCGAAATCCTGTTTCGCCAGACTGGACTTATTTGTGCATTGAGATAATTGCCTTTGCTACAGGATGCTCAAATATTAGGCGCTGAGTGGAGCGTTTTAATACTACTGAGTAGATGTTTTGCAGTGGCAAAGTGTCCTTAAAACTCACTATTACCATCGGCTTACCGTATTTAAATTATATTTATTAAATATGTTATTAAAAAATATAATTATTTAATACACTATATAAAATTGTTTAACATTTACTTTTACGTCTACAAAAGTTCTTCCCATCGCAACTACAAAATCAATTCTGAAAATGATCACTTATTAGATTTTACCATTGTCAGTCCATTCCAAGAGTGACACAAAATATTTAAAAAATGTATACAACGCAAGTTTAAATGCAGTCTAATATATTTGCTAATTCGATTTCAAGAATATTGTGAAAACTAGATAGACGTTATTTTTTAATGTAACAAAATCGGAACTTTTTATCGACTCTCGCATATATAACAATAAGAAATTCAGTAATATTTAAACTTTTATTAAATACCTATAAGATGCAACTTCTAATACTACATTTAACCAATGTATTGTTATTCAATTATAATTATTTTAATCAGTTAGAAATGATCAATCTGGATTTCTAATTATTGCCATTAGTACTAGTTTGTCCTACACATCAATAAAAAATTACCTTTATCGATAATGTGGTAAATACCCAGTCTATTTATGGTATACTCGAGCGAACGTTGTTATAGATCAATATGGTACATTTAACCGTACACCCGCTTTGATACCTATGTATGACAAGTTAATTCCATTTTGATTGTGCTTTGTTGTTAGTTTAGTTTTAAATTGTGGCGCTTAAAGTGTCACAATGTAAGGCGGAAAGTGGAGAACGGAGTGTTTTGACAATAGGTTATTTTTGACTACTCTGAAATGCGGGAAATAGCGTGAAGCTTTGAATATACCAGAGCTTAACACGGTTTTCCAATGTCAAGTTGTATAGAGAACATACAAGAACACGAAACTAGAGTTTGTTGTTGTTTAAAGTTTTGAGGGAGATAGGGTAAGCCTGATGATATATGTGTATATATATCACTGATTCATTTTTCTACCATTCTCTTTTCCGTCCGTTTTAGGCGTTTTGGGTGACAACAAAAAGTTTCTGAATATACATGAGTTCACTTGCTATGTATTATTTAAAAAGAGGCATATTATGTCATCATCATTGGGTTTTTTGAAATTAATAATACGTAAAAAGCAACTTTGCAGACTTCAATTCTCAACATTTAATTTTGTAGCGTAATTGCTTGTCCTGTTATACGGATAGTCGGTTTATAATGAATCCGTATCTTATATGGGTAATTTTACAAAAACAAAAATATACCATATAAAAATATGATAATATATTTTCCTTCGAGCTTCTAGCTTTTCCCACATAGCAAGGTAGTCAAGGAGAACCTTTCGACAAGATCCGTTTTATATATTGCGTGTTGAGTAGCGGAACTCAACGCCGCGCTTTGTCTTAGTTAAAAGACAAAATGAAAATAAAAATAAAATATAATCATTACTTCATACATGGGGCCAGTCGTGGCGCAGTGGCACAAGCGTGTGACTGTAAACGACTGGTTGTGGTTCGATTCCCATTCGAGGAGTGGAAATATTTAACATTTCCATTTCCTTCGCTCTGGTATCAAAGCAAAGCGCGGTTTTAAGTTTCGCCACTTGACACGCAATGCCTCCGAAATCGGCGGAAAGTGGGGAACGGAGTGTTTTAACACTAGGTTCCCTCTGCCTACCCTGCTGTGTCCGGCATACAGCGTGAAGCTAATAATAAAAAAAGAAATATAATCATTATACCAAATAGGAATCGAACCTACAACTATCGCGGTTACAGTTAGACGCTGATTCACTGCGGCGATGGCCTTGTTTTTTTACCTATATAAATTAACGATCGAAATTTAGATATTCATATTGATTATATGTAATTTCTTTATACGTTGGTTGGTAGGTACATTGTGCGATAGGAAAAATGTAGCTCACATTTATATTCGGAAAATAATTTATTCAATAATTACCATACACAATACTAATGTTTTTTATTATAATTTCAAATATATTTAAAATTTACTAAATGCGTAGTTTTACGGGCAACGTTAAATGTAATGTAATGCAATTATATGTACATATATATTTATTTAAACACTTGAGCTATTTTGGTATTGTATATTATAGCTTTCGATACCTATTTTTTTTGTAGTACAAATTTGTCGTATTTTTGATGTTATTAACAGTTTTGATATATGTATAGGTTTGTGTTATTAAGACGTTATTTTAAAATTTATCATAAAATACGGAACGGTTTTTTAGAAAAAAACGTTTCTTACGTGAAATGTTCAATATTTGTGATTCCATTTTTTTTATTTTTGAATTTAATTAGGGAATTTCTACCTATGTCGATGAATTTGGTATGAGCATCATACGTTTCTATCATTTCATTATAACAATAGAAATTTTACACTTGAACTCTTCCCGTGGGGGGACGGGTTAAGAATACAATTGTATTCTTAACCCGCCGCTGGGTAGCGTCCCGTAAAAGGCGGGTAACCCAGTAGTTTGGTGGTAGGAGATTCGTTCTCCGACTGGCTCGCGACCACTATCATGTCAAAGACGAACCGCCAAATATCTTATGATGTGTTCCAGTTCGATGGCATGTAAGCCAGCTCTCCCTATTCCCACCATTCCCATCCTTCCTCCCTCCTTCTATCCTACATTCCCAAGGCTGGCAACGCATCCATAACTTTAATGTTGTGGATGTCTATGGGCGAAGGTAGCCACTTAACACCAGGTGGGCCTTCAGCTCGTTTGCCTCCTTTATTCCATAAAAAAAAATCCTAAAAAAAATGCTGAAGTTATTTTAAAATATTGCTGTCTCAAGAACACGATAAAATAAAGTTTGAACCGTAAGGTCTGTCGTGGACCGTTTTGAACTAGCTTAAAGAAGCTGCTTTTCACCAAGTAAGAGGTCCTTGTGAGGTAGTAGATTAGCGCATTGATTCTCACTCTGAGGATTATATTTTTTTTTTTTTCATTTGTCCGCTTGGGTAAGATAAAGTGCGGTGTTGAGTTCCGCTGCTTAAAATGGAGTACCGAATGAGTTTTGCAACTTGGTTTTATCTGCTTAACCTTCTAAGAAAAAGTGTGAAGTTAATATAATAAGGGTTAAATAAGTATTTATATTATATTTATTTATTTAGGATACGTTCATACTTGTACAATTATATCTACATACATTTATATTTACTAATCGTAGCGATTGATATTTTTCATCTGCTTTGAGAATCTTCTATTTTCAAGGCTAAACAGTTTTTTCTGAGGCATACAAATATCTTCACGGACGAAGCCTGTTACACTATTCGCATCGGGTTCGTTGACTCTCGTGTTTTTGTTCACTCAACAAGTTGTTTCATTGTCGCGTGATCGGCATCTGAATTTTAGACTGTCATCAAAATCTTTCATGTTTAGTACTAATTGCGTTTTTATTTATTGCACTTAATTGACCACGAGTATTGTTTTTAATTGGTGGTTTGATAATAATTCGTCGTATTAATACAAAGATGCTTAATTGCATAACTAATTAGATAATTTTTCAAGTATTCATTTGCTTATTTTGAAATTGTAAACATTTAGGACAGAACAAAAACCTAAAAAACATTTGTAAAATGTTGAACGCAGCGTGCTTCGAATACGCGCCTCTTCGAAATCGGCCAAGTGCTCTGACCGCTAAGCCATACGTTCTAAATTAATGGGTTTTTGATTTCTTAAGGATGTAAATAACATTTTAAAATATTAAGTATATTTTGAAATAAATTCAGTTACATTTAGAATGAAAAGGTAATTATGGCGAGTTCGACTGCGGGAATTTATTATGTGTAAGCAGGCTAAGGACAAGTAAATGTAAGATTTTAATAAGGTAATATGGCTTGCACGTCACTGTGGAGCAGTTGGGACTTCCCTTGTATATAATGGTTAGTGGCGTCGAAAGTTCCTTAGAGGTTTTATATTTTTGTTTTTTTTAGGTTATGTACTGGATTCTGATTAGGCAGAATTATCTAATTAATTATCTTTCTTTACCTATCCCGCAGTAACCTAAACTAAAGATTTTTTTATATTGCGTTACAAACCACCATACATATTTTTTTGTATTTTATTTTTTTCTTTTCTTTCTTCATATTTATTTCTCTATTAATGAATGTTCTAGTTTAGGTAGTTGCAATATCATTCAGATTAGAACGGTTCCTATAAGTTAAAGGATTTTTGTCCACTATACGAGAGTTTTAGGAGCCCTGACTCATATCTATAAGGTTCTGAGAAGGACTGAAGGAGTCCTTTCAAAACTCCATTCGGTGGATACAATCGTCCATTGTCAAGTTATAACTTTAAATTGTAAAAGATAATTTGATACATAACTTAAAAACTTTTAGTAATACAATATACCTACTAAATAGTAATAAATAGTAGGTATATTGTATTACAATATGTGTTAACATGTGGTAGCTACAACTTGCATATCAATTAAGAAATTATGGCATTTCAATTAACAGTAGTTTCGTAGCCTTTTAACAATGTAATGTCAGTAGGCTTTCTATTGCGTAAGTTGTTAACTGAATTAATTTTCTAACTAACATGGCGACGACCTAGTTGAGTTGATTTTACAAATGATTAAAATGAAACTTAATACTTGCTTGATGTATTTAATGAGGCGCTTTATTGATACAAATGTATTTTTTTTATTTACTGTCAATCAAGAGTTTATTTAAAGAGTATACGTTTGTACTTTTGCCGAAAAAAACAATGATAGAAGTAAAATAGATAAAAAACGATAAATACATCTTCAATTTTCTTCTTGTTCTTTGTCAATTAGAATATAGTATATTGAGTAATTCATAGACAACGTGAAACAACTTGGGAAAACACTCTCTAACGGAAAATTTCTTAAAATATTTAAAGAATCAGGAAAAAAGGGGTTATAAATTATATAGTCCACGTAAACGAACTTGCGATTTACAACCTTGTTTGAAATATATAAATTTGTAAGATCCAATTAATTATTACCGTTACCAACATGTTCTAGAGCAGTGGAAAAATCTAAAAAGCTCTTATAGGGAATGCACTAGAATCTGATAATGTCGCGAAAGTTCGCTTTCCTCCGCTGACCGTGTTACCGCTGCAGTTAGCGCTTATTAACTACAAAATGGATGTTCAAGTATTTACTGGTTTTTTGTTTACATAACGGATACCTTTTATAAGGAATACCGGTGACACTGTTCTACGTTATCCTGTTCTAATGAAGAAATACTTTTCTTTGTATGTACACGATTGTGTTCATTGACTTTACGATTATTTAAGGTATTAAACTAATTCCATAATAATATTTTTTGAAGTATTAATAACCTAGTTACAATTGTTTCAATTATGTTCAACTTTTCTTTATTTAAATATATGTTTATTAAATATATAGATTAAAAATATATACATTTTTAAATTTCTGTCAACTTCGCAATGGGTTCAAGGTATGTAGATAGGTAAAATATTCACTAATAATCGATGTATTCCATAGTTTAATATAAAAGTTTTTTTTGAAATACAAATGATACATTCATTTTTAAAAACACATGATGCTTACTCTAAGATGAGAATATGCATATGTAGGTATTTATATTTTTATCTGAGATGCTCTGTAAATAATAAATATGTCTAAAGAACTCTTGTCATTGTACAAGGTTAGGTTTGATATCGTTATATGAAAAAAGTCCATTATCTGACTGACGTTCTTGTTATAAACTGGATATTTGTTAACGACATCGGACGAAACAGCTCTCACATATCACAAATTTATACAATAAATTGATGTCTTTCGAGTTTTAGTCTGTTTTCGTCTATCGTTTGCATTTACATTATTAAAATTGTTAAACTATTAAAGTAAAACGTATTTATTTGTCGAAAATATACTAATTGATAAAACTCTATTACTCACTGATACACTTGAGTTTGAACAACGAAGCTAGTAATCGAAAATAATACTTAAAATTATTAATATTATTCAGTTAGGTTCTTTAATTGTGAGGCCCCGCCAATAGAGAACAAGCCACTTCAGCAATATCTCGTTGTATGGAGAAAATACAAAAGAACGGTACGGTACAGATATACGGTAAAAAATGAACATTATTATTAGTAATTTTTAAATAATTTTACATACCGTATTAATAGATTTTAAGAAATATGACGAACTTCTAAAGTGCGCATTGATCAAAATTATTACTTAATAATTATTTTATCTGATACCGCTATCATTAATTGACAGTTCTATTTAATATTAATCAAATACGCTATAACTTTATCACGTTGATAAAGTAAGTTACGGTCTCATACATTTAAAAGAGATTAGATAAACGTTTTTAATTACAGAATTATAAATCACAATCTTGATGAAAAAAAAAACAGCTTCAAACTTTTTCCGAATAGCAGAGAGTAGTAAGGGTAGTCAGAAAAAACCTAGTGTTAAAACACTCCATTTTCCACTTTCCACCCGACATCTAAGCTTTGCGTGTTAATTAGCGGCGCTTTGACATAAGTACTATAGCGGAGAAATGAAAATAAAATATAATCATTCCGTGTAGGATTCGAACCCACAACCATCCCATGGCCCCCTTGATGGAATTAAAAGATATCACTAAACGTCTATTATTCTGGCTAAATATAATTGGTTTAATTATTATCTGTGCGATCTTTATTACATATTAAGGTCCATTCGGCCTAATTACTATTGTGTATTGACAAGCAAGGTCGATGGACCGCACTCGATGGTGTCACAGTACTAAACGCTATAAAGTTTACTTTAATTCAAGCAGAAACAGTATTTACTCAGCAGATAGAAGATATATTATAGAATACACCGCATCTTAAACTGGTAGTTTAGTTTGCAAATAGGTAATATACATAAGTATGTGAGAATGTTTGTATGTATGTATAATCTGCGTAAGGATTAACTCACGCAATGTCATATGAATTAACAATTATAGGTAGTTAACGATGCAAATTGGTCACGCGAAAGAATAATGTGATTGGCTACGACATTATTTCATAGTAATATTGTATATACGAAAGTCTGTCTGTTTGTTTGTCTGTTACGCTTTCACGGTTAATTCACCGGTTCGATTTGGGTAGAATTCGAATAGAAAATAGTTGAAAGACCCATAGCATATAACGTAGGATATTTTTTCAATAATAAACCCCTAAATGGAGTTAAAATATGTGATAAATGTTTAGCCCCACAGTATCATCCGTATGCAGGGCAGTTCTGTCTTCCTTGTGTACGGATGATCTGCGTAAACTGCATTTCCCAGCGAAAAAAAAAAAAAATATGTTTGTATGAAAAATCTAAACTGCTTGACCGATATCGATGAAATTTTGCAGAATGATAGTTATTTTGAAAAATCGCAAGGGGCTGAAATAGGGAATAAAAATTGTAAATGAAGTGGGCGAAGCTGCGAGCGGGGCTCTAGTAGATTACGTATATAATATATAATAAGGTGTCTTGAGAAAACACTTGTTTTAATCTGGTGTCTTATAAGTCTTGCTTAAACATTACTCTTTATATCAGTTATAATCTGTGCCGTTATAGATAAATAGGCGAGTGTTTGTACTAGATAGAGCAGATTTTCAATTTCAAATATTTCACCGAAACCATAGCCATTCGTTAATGTTTCTGTATTATTTTTTTTTCTATTTATGTAAATTATTACTATGTATCGAGTAAATGTACCTATAGTGAGTCGATTAAAACTATAACATAAGTTTTCTTAGCATATATTATGTTATATCCTTTTTGTAATTGGACTTTTGGTTTTGATTCTCACTCGGAAGAATGATTATATATTATTTTTATTTCCCCACTGTGATATCTAAGATAATGCGCGATGTTAAGTTCCACATGGTAAAATATGTATAATATTTTATTTAACATTTTAATAAATTATTCAAAAAGTAATGGCATTAAAAATATAAATAATATACCTTCACATAATTTTCATAAAAAGGGGTCCAAAGTTTTCCTTCACATAATATATTCTCATAATTACATATAAAAGTAAATATTATTATAAGAATTCAAGACAGGTTTTTTATAACAATATGTCTTGTTTGAAATGAAATATTAAATGTTTCCAAAAACTAAGAAATGAATTTATATGCATTTTAAAATATTTTATTCGTGTTTGACCGCTGTTATCTTAATTAGGTATCCACTTCTCTTTTGTATGTAGGTACACAATACATTTTATATGATTATGAATTTATATATTACTAGTGGCCCGCTCGCGGCTTCACTGCGTGAACTACATAGCTACTTCGGTATATTGCAACCCTCGGGGATGGATTTTTAAAAAATAACGTAGCCTATATTTGACCCTGGCTTATTTACTACTTTCATCGTAATTTTCATCCAAATCGGACCGGTAGATTGGCCGTGAAAGCGTGACAGACAAACAGACAGACTTTCGCATTTATAATATAAGTATGGATTATGGACATTTTCTTCAGCTTAAAACATAAACTGAAAGAATTTATTTTGTAAGTTATATTAAAAACCAAATATACACGTGTATATGTACATGTTATGTAATATGGATGAGCTATATTGAAATTACTGTTAACTCTATTACTATGCTTCATTTAGTTTTAAAATATGCAGTAAAATAGGTAACTAGTAAAAAAGCAAGGCAATAGAACAATTTGAAACACGGTAGCAACTTAAACTATTATGCTGATATATTCAAAATTTCAATGTTAAATATACTGAAGCAAGTAACGTTTAGAATATTTGTTTTTGGTCATTTTTCATTCATCATTTCAAAAAAGATAATATTTTTTTATAGTTTCACATTGTATCCCGCACACAGCAGGGTAGGCTGAGGGAGCCTAGTGTTAAGACACTCCTCTTCCCCACGCATTGCTGCATTCGGAGGCATTGCGTGTTAAGTGGCGGAACTTAACGCCGCGCTTTGCCTGGAAACCAGAGCGAAGAAAATGGAAATATTATATATATCTTCGAGTGGGAATCGAACCCGCAACCAGTCCCTTTACAGTCACACTTTGTGCCTCTGCGCTACGCCTGGCCCCAAAGATTATATTATAAATATAATATTAGAAAGATTAGTAGTGTAGAAAATAGTTTTTTTATAGATTGTTGTGTATATGTATGTATGTTATGAGAACTCGTCGGCCAGATCAAGTTCACCAATCATTGCCATTCGCGTTCTTTAAACCGGTCACGATCGTTCTTTCAATGATACTAGTTTTATTGACGTAACGCAAAGTAGGGAAAAAGGATTTGTTTTTAATGTCAGCGATAAAGTCTTTTTAGGTATAATATGTGAAATATTGAAAATTAAATATAATACTTAAGAAAGTAGGTTTGAACCTACAACTGCGTATGTCTATTGCGTAGTGATGATATAAAAAGTTTGTAATATTTATAATTAATTTTGTTAATATTAATTGTTAACGTGATCTGTATTATTTATTAACGGCTTAACAGCGAAGTATGTTTATTTTTGTGTTTTCGTTAGTGTTGTACCTATTATGTAGAAATGTACAGAGTTTAACTTTTCATTAACATTTTCATGTTTAGTATTTTTTTTTGTTTATTTAAATAAAAAAAAAAACAGATAAAAAAAATAGTTTCACGCTATATCCCGCACACAGCAGGGTAGGCAGAGGGAACCTAGTGTTAAGACACTCCGTTCCCCACTTTCCGTCGAATTCGGAGGCATTGCGTGTTAAGTGGCGGAACTTAACGCCGCGCTTTACCTCGACACCAGAGCGAAGAAAATGGAAATATTAAATATTTCCACTCCTCGAGTGGGAATCGAACCCACAACCAGTCGTTTACAGTCACACGCTTGTGCCACTGGGCCACGACTGGCCACAATTTAAATTTTTATACATTATATTATATTCTTATATTATATTTTCGATAAATTTAGTAACACATTAGTGTAAATTAAAAATATTAAAGCATTAGGTACATAACGTATAAGGAAAAGCAACTTGGAAATCTTAGAAATTATTCTCATCGCATGTTATAAAAAAATAGTATATCGTTATATTATTAAGGTAAATATTAAAATTTCTGTCTACTTTATACGAAAATTTTTGAAAAGTTATAATTTTTTGTTATATTCGCAGACTAAGTCGTAGGTAGGCACAGACAGCTAGTTAAAAATGAACAGACGGAGAATTATAAAATGAAGCATATTTTAACAAAAGCTTTTATTTCTCATAATTTAATATTTATTTGAGTGTATTTCTAATTGATTATTAAAATAAAGTGACGTGAATGTTGCTATGGCAACGCATCTTATACGCCTCTGTTGATTGCTTTTATTACACGATAAATTACGTTTCGTCACTATTAATAACGTTCATGTCATACAAAACTTCTTAAAACTCTAATCAACCATTTTATATCGTTAGTTCCAGTCCGTTTGCTTTGGTAACCTTCGCTAAACTAAGCAACTGTAAATGTTTATAGGTATTGGCTATACAACTACTTGGTTTACCTTTATCGGTACTTTATTATTGTCGTAAAATTTTCAGATTAACATTAAAACGCACTTTCATGTGTTTTTTAAATTGCTAACATAAACATCACTCTTTTTGAGAATTATTCAAGTTTTATTTGTATTAAAATATGTTTTAATTTTCGTTTGTCCACAGATAGAAAATTATTAAAAATGGCGCGCTTCGATTCGCTTTTCTCCGGCAGGGCGGGAACATCTAGTCATAGGTTAAGCTTCTGTTTCTTTGCCATGTTTTTGTTTGGTAAGTAAAAATATGGAATACACTTTTTAAAATAAATATTATTGCAAATTATTTATTAATTAAAGAAACATTTTATATGTTTAAACAATGTTAAAGAGTGTTAGCAACAAAATGATACCTTTAATATGGTAAATTACTTTCAATTTTGACTTTTATTATTACAAAGAGTTAATTTTCTAAATTAAATGTATAAATACTTTTTTTTTAAATATTTATAATATTATTATAATGTTACTATATGTTTAAATTGAAATCCTTTTCAAGATTTTTGTATATCCATATGTGATTTAATTTTCTTTTTTTTTAATTTTCAGGATTACCCTTAGCACAGTGTCAAATTGATAAAATGTATGTCAACCTCAGTGACCTTAATCTAATTGTGGACGAGACACGACTGTTTCAATTGGTACAAATGTAAGTTCGTTTCGACTTTCAGCTACTACTAAGAAGACAATTAATATTAAATAATGTGATATAACTTTAAATAACAACTTTTTAAAAATTGGGGAATTTTCAATATTTCAGAAAACATACATAGATTTTGTTAGCTCTGTGGATATAATAAACCATAACAATATAACTTCTAGACCAATATCGCTTAAAATTGTTCATTAAACATATTTTCTTACCTTTTTTAACAAAAAACTTACTAATAATATCAATGGCCCCTAGGTAAAGTATCGAAACTATTTTAAAGCCGGAAAAATGTCTCTTTGCTTATTGAAGTTAATTATTGTAATTAATTGCTTAATTGCTTAATACAAATCTTTTTCTATTACTCCTAGTAACATTCATAAAATATAAGTTACTTTACCTTGTCAACTTTCGGGCCAACTTCGTTAATTTTGACTTAAAATACAATTTTTAATATTATTTTCTTATTCAAATTTTTCAGTGGTGAATACAATACGTCATTGCAAGTGGCCGCACAGATCCAACATCCAGATATAGTGCAGTTCATACCCTCAGTAATAGACATACCGGGTTCAGACGAACCCAATACAACTGCCGAAATAACACACGATATATGCGCGTATGGGAAAAGCCCGGGACATTCTGAAGTTACTTTCAATGTTACGCCTAGTGGTATTGTTAAGTGAGTATTTTATTATTTCAAGCAGTTTTTTTATATACATATATACTAGCAATGACCGCGACCTCGTCTGCGTGGAATTTAACAAAAAAATCTATAATAAAAGTAGCCTAAGTTATTCCTTATTATATTAGCTATCTTATAGTGAAAATGCCGTCAAAATTGGTCTTGCCGTTCCAGAGATTGTAAAAAAAATATTTCGGTTTATGTACTGTTTAAAGCGGCTGTGCAAAAGAATAGACAAAGAGGCACTGCAATTTTCTTTATTTAAATAGATTAAAATACAAAAAATATAGTGATCGAGCTGCTGATAGTAAATACGGTTGGTTGTGGGTTAAATTCCCACTCGGGGAATGAAATATTTTACATATATTTTACATTATAATCTTTTTCCCGATTGAGTATCAAATAAAAAACTTACCGCATTTATAGTCATATATTGTCCCACTGCACCACGACTGCTTCAAAATACTTAATTAATGTAATTAAAATATATTTTATTTCTAACTTCCAGCCTCGACACAGTATACCTGCGTATCACAGTGATGCATTCACACGCAATATACGTCATCTCGTACATAATGGGATGGATCTACTTCATTGCGTGGTCGGTCTCATTCTACCCACAAATTTACATCAATTTCAAAAGAAAAAGCGTCGTTGGACTCAACTTTGATTTCTTGGCTCTAAACATCATGGGATTCACTATGTATTCGTTGTTCAACTGTGGATTGTACTTCTCTAAAGATATACAGGTAGGTTTTTGTTTGTTTTTTTGCTTTTTCTTGTCAGAGAGAGTCTAGTGTCAAGATACTCTGTTCTATACTTTTCTTTTGAAATCGAGATATTGTGTGTTAAGTAGCCGTTATTCTAAGCACAACAATTGTCCACTCCCATGAAAATAATATTTAATCATTCCTCTAAGTGGGCATCGAACCCAAAATCAAGCGTTTGCAGTCACACGTTAACATTTTAAGAAAGTATAATATTTTTTAATAAATACGAAAAATAAACTTTGATAACTTGAACTTGTGGCCAGTCGTGGCCCAGTGGTACAAACGTGTGACTGTAAACGACTGGTTGTGGGTTCGATTCCCACTCGAGGAGTGGAAATAATATTTCCATTTTCTTCGCTCTGGTGTTGAGGTAAAGCGCGGCGTTAAGTTTCGTCACTTAACACGCAATGCCTCCGAATTCGGCGGAAAGTGGGGAACGGAGTGTCTTAACACTAGGTTTCCTCTGCCTACCCTGCTGTGAGCGGGATACCGCGTGAAGCTAAAAAAAATAATTAACTTGAATATTAATTGAAAACAATAGTTGATATCATGACTCACTTGTTAAACAACAGCTGTGCTGCGCGATAGTTGAGGGAGATTGCAAAACGATTGTATTTTTTTTAAATAGTGAGTTTCTTTATACAAAACACTTAAATTTACCAAAAGTGTTACTAAAATGAGCAAAAGTGAAGTCACACGTTTCCCTTGAATCTTCAATGACAGGTAGGTGCAAATGAAAGTGAAGAAAAAAATCTTAATTTACAATATGAGCCAGAAACTAGTGAATTTTATTTAAGTTTTCGTTTTGAATATATACATTATAATAATTAATATATATTTTTTTTTAATTTCCAGAGTGAATATTTCAGCCGACACCCGCGTGGTTTGAACCCAGTACAACTGAACGATGTGTTCTTTTCCTTGCACGCCGCCTTCGCGACACTTATCACTATTGCTCAGTGCTTTATGTATGAGGTAAGTTAAAAAAATGTTTTTTATTACTTGTTAATTGTATTAATTATAATGGAAAATAATAGGAAATGAATGTGGTAAATTTTATTTGGTAAATAGAAAAAAGTATATTTGATTTAAAAAATATAACTAAAATTCTGTGTTAGATAATATATGTATATAGTAGGTGGGATTCGAACCCGCATCTATTAGAATATGTCCCAACGCTCTAACTAATCGACCTATACATTCATTTGATAAATCAAATCGCAAAACAACAACTTATCCACGAAGTTATGCTTATTAACACACAAGGTAATTAGATTGGAAAGTAGATAATGGAAATATTTTGCCTTTAGTTTTAATCCCCCCGCAAAGTATGGCAAGAGTTAAAAAGGAGTAAATTAAAATATTGAAACGTTAAAATAAACATTTTTGGAAAAAGGGTAAAAAAAATATACTTAGCAGGATTCGAGCCCGCGCTTCTTGGTAACCGTCGAAGCGTTGTAACCGCTAAGCCATGCGCTCTATTATCAATTTTTTATACGTTTCTTTCATATATTAATATCTTATTTTTTTCTTTAAGTGTGTAAATGACACTTAAAAATGTTAAAAATATTAAAACTTCAATATATATTTAAAACATATACTAAAATGTACATTTTAATACAATTTCCAGAGAGAAGAACAACGCGTGTCGACAGCCGGTCGCGGCATTTTAGCGGCCTTCACCGGCGTTGTCATAGTAACGGCCAGCCTCGGCGCCGCAAGCGTTATAGCGTGGCTCGACTTTCTATACTACTGCAGTTATATTAAACTGTGCATTACACTCATTAAATATGTTCCACAGGTGAGATATTTAGCTGGTTTTTGTGATTAATTTAATCATTTTTTTAATTTTTTTTTGCTTCCCGCAGCAGTATAGGCACAGGGAATGCAGTGTTAAGACACTCCGTTCCCCACTTTCCGCCGAATTTGGAGGCGTGTTACATAGCAGAACTTAACGCTTTGCCTCGACACGAGAGCGGAGTAAATGGAAATAATAAATATTTCCACTCCTCGGGCGGTAATCGAACCCACATCCAGTCCCTTTACAGTCACACTTTGTGCCTCTGTGCCACGACTGGTCCCGAATTAAATATTAATAATTCTTTATTTTCCTTCTGGGGAAACAATTAGCTGAAAATGTATTAATTGTTAATTGTTGCACTACAATTAACAATAAATGTATTGTTAATTACGATCTTCTTACAAAAAAATGATCAATTGTTAATATTTAATTACAATTAAATTTAGCCTAATAATCGATTTACGTGGTTGGGGTCATTGACCTTGCGTAATGTTATTTGAATAGTAATGTCATTGACCTTGTATAATGTCAATGTATTCTTATGTCTTTTTTAATTATTCGTGCGTGTCAAATGTGGGCGTGTGTAACAAGTATTAATTTTGATTATGTATCATAGTATTGTATTCTATATATGTCTGTATGTGTAAAATATATATAAACTTAAAGATAAACGCCATTGTGAAGCAGTTTCTTACTATAGTCAATATTGGTTGTGGGTTCGATGCCCACTTAGTGGATTAAATTTGAATAATTATCACTTCTTCGGGTTGGTAAAACGAAGCATAGTGTTTAGTTACACTTTTCACTAATATGTGCCTAAATCGGTGAACGAATTATTATGTACTCTTTGCTTACCGTATTATGTGGGAAAAAGCGTGAACCTAAAAAATAACCTAAGTAAATAATAGTAACTGTCTGTCTGTCTAATTTTTGTAGTCAGGTAGGGTAAGTAATTTGTCGATACGCATTAGTTTATTTTATTATAGTGATACGATTTATGAAAAATGAATTTTGTATTTAGGAGTACACTAGTTAAACTACAGTAGTACTTACATGACTGGCATAAAATTATCAATCACCCAAATCGCTATATATTTATGGAAGATAAATTATTGAAGTGTCACTTGTTTACTATCTCACTTCTAAGATAAAGTGAAGATGAATAAAGCAACATCTTAAAGGCTTTATTATTCAATTGTCAACAATTTTATCGCTTACAAAATATAAATAAAAGCTTTTAGAGGAATTATATTATTATCGTCTATGTGTTGAATTGTAAACAACGTAATAGTAAATTTGAACCGCACTGGAAATAATGATTATATATAAATTATTTTTATTTTCCCAATGACGCAATATCTTGAATTCCGACGGAAACTTGACACTAAGAAACTCTTTGACCACTTTGCTACACGTTTTTTTTTTTAGCTTCACGCTGTATCGCGCACACAGCAGGGTAGGCAGAGGGAACCTAGTATTAAGATACTCCGTTCCCTAATTGCAGCCGAATTCGTAGGCGTTGTGTGTTAAGTGGCGAAACTTAACGCTGCGCTCGACACCAGAGCGAAGAAAATGGAAATATTAAATATTTCCACTCGTCGAGTGGGAATCGAACCCACAACCAGTCGTTTACAGTCACTCGCTTGTGCAACTGGGCCGTGGCACAACTACTACTGCTACATGTATAAAGCGAGAAATTAAAAAGATATAATAAATAAAAACAACTTTTATGCTTCCAGGCGTACATGAACTACAAGCGTAAATCGACAGTCGGATGGAGTATTGGCAACATTTTCCTAGACTTCATTGGCGGTTTCCTCTCTATTTTACAAATGACACTGAACGCATACAATTATAACGACTGGATTTCATTCTTTGGAGACGCAACGAAATTTGGCTTAGGGCTGTTCAGCTTGATCTTCGACATATTCTTCATCTTGCAACACTATGTATTCTACAGGTACGTTTTTCTACTATTTTCTACTATTTACTACCATTTTCTACTATTCGAGTCTCGATATTGTCATAATGTATTTTAATTTATTATTGTTTTGTTTTATTTTTTGTTATGGCAATCACGAGACGTTTTAATTTTGGGACAATATTTGGGAATGCTTTCAATATGAATATTGAATATAATAAAACTTTATTTCGTTTCTTCAATATTCTGCTTCGGCTTTGGGTTTCATTAACATAATATAAGTTTCTCATTAATCATAAAGTATTATTCATACTGGATCATATATAAGTAATACGAATACACAAAAAAGGAAAAAATACATACAAAAGGCACATAACTAATGAAGATTCAATAAGAGTAGACGAATGTAATAAGACATAGAACAATACAATGAAAATATAATAAATTAATTGACTGAATTTAAAAGAAGATATAGATATTAAAAGAAGATAGAATATCAAGAATTATTAGAGATAAAAGAAAGAATAAAATGAAACAGTCATGTCGTATGAATTATTTTTGTTCAGTTCATTCATAAAATTTTCTTATTATGGGACCAAATAATAGATCAGAACAAACAGAAACTTTAGAACAGTAACACAATGAAATTAAAAATAAAATGAAAACTTAGAGAAGTATAACAGATGATATAAAGAAAATGCATATAAATACTCTTGTATTCTTCACAAGAAATCAAAATATTGCTTACTCGAGTATTATTATTATTGGAAAAATCATCACCTGAAACAATCATCAGAATTAATTCATCACACAAATATCATCAAAATAAAAAAAAAACTATTTTTAACGGCAACGCTTGCACTCACGGACGCCTTACATTTGGGTAAGCAAAATGGCGGTTATCTTTAACATAGAGTTGAACATATAATAGAAGATGAAGAAAAAATACATATAAATCCATTTCTACTCTACAAAGAAATTGAAATATTGCTAGCTCGAATATTATATTGTAATTGAAAACTCATCACCCCAAATGATCATCAGAAATAATTCATCACACAAATATCATCAAAATCAAAAAACTACGCTTCACGGGAACGCTTGCACTCACAGACGCCCTACACTTGGGCAAACAAAATGGCGGTTATCTTTAAGATATGAGTATATAATAGAAGATAAAGAAAAATAATTTAAATACTCTTCTACTCTACAATGGAAATACTGTTCACTCGAATGTTATTATTAATGAAAAATCATCATTTAAAATGATCATCAGAATTAATTCATCACACAAATATCATCAAAATCAAAAAAATACGCTTAAAAGGGAACGCTTGCACGCACGGAGCTCTACACTGGGTAAACAAAATGGCGGTTCACTTAAACATGTTTTTTCAAGATTTTCGATTGATATTTTCAGAGAGAGACGGTTTGTTAGTGACGATAGTAGTGATGAAGGCTCCGAACGAAGTATGATGAGTTCAGGTGTTGGGAGTGAATACTTTTTGGTACGGACTTGGTATGTATGCGGGACGGATCTAAAACGACCTATAAATATCATCTATCAAAGTATATTAAGTATAAAAAGTTTTTTTTTTATTTTTTATATATTTTTTTGCTATTTTTTAATTTTTTTTTTCTAGGGATGCCGATGAAAAGAAATACGATTTGGAAGCCAAGGCGTGATCTGCTTTGAAACTTGCCTGCCATTTTTTTTAGTTGTAATTTATTTTGATTTTGATCTTTTATTTTTGCATTTTATTATCTGTGAGCGAATGATGTTGATGTCGTTCATTCCTTAAGTAATGGCTTGATTTTATTGAATTATTCATTAATTTTGTTGATTGTCAATAGCAGCTGCCATTTTGATTTTAATAATATAAATTTCTATTTAAATGTATATTAAATTGCAAATTAAATTAATAATTTCAAAGAATATTTAAAAAAATCAAATTAAACTCGCCATATCAATATTTTTTATAGACTGATCTAAAATGCAATAATGCCTAAAAGAATATTTTTAGTATTAAGATTTTTAAAGTGTTTGTTTGTTGGGATTGTATACTATAGCAATGTTTATAAAATTGTTGATCTTTGTTATTGTGACATAGTCAATTATTTTTACAAATCTGTGATCAATTTAACACATTTTATATTAAAATGTGAATTCGTTAACAAAAGGCATTTTAATTTCCATCCTCTATCGGTAAATGCATATGAAATATGTCCCATGCAAATAACATAAACACATACTACTTTTTTTTTATTTCAACTAAATTGTATTATAAGTTAATTTAAGTTTGATTATAATTTAATTTTTGTTATGTTATATAATTTAATGTAGATTATTTTTAATTTAATAAATTAGTATTGGCTTTGCTGTGTTTCTATTTGAATCCTTGAATTTATCCTTTATTAATACAAAGTCTATTATTCACTCGAATGAAACAGTATCATAACAAAAATTTTATCGAAAGTTATCATAGAACCTGCTGAATTAAAATGAAAATATAAAACAATACATACATACATATACATATATTACAATTTAAATATTTAAAGGTTATTAAATAAATAGTAAAAAAAAATATACAAAAAAGGAACTAAACTGTAGTCTTGTGGTACACCTTAGTAATTTAAGAGTTATATAAATAATGAAGTATACATATAAATAAATGCATAGATTACTAGAACTGAATAGAGAACTAGATTAATTCTAGTAAGTTAGTTTTTGAGCTTACGCTACATAGCTTTTGAGTTTCGTGCAATCTTTGAAAAATGCTTTTCATAAATCACAAATACACGTAAATATCATTTGGTTGGTGTTTTGCTTGCTTTCTAAATTTACAAATGCAGTAAATGGTCTGGGGCTTGCACTTCTGTATATAGTATGCTCTATTAGAAAGCTATAATATTTTTGTATAAAATGTTTGGTAAATAAGTACATGTATATATAGAACAAAAACAGCAATTTTTAATAGGGTAATTGGAGGAAAGTTATAAGAAATTAGTAGTCTATTTTTATTCCAAAATTGAGACTTTGTGTTAAGTGGTGGAACTATACTATATGGCATGTAGTCTTATCGAGCAGAAAAATGAATCTATTCCTAGATTATAAACGCGAAAGTCTGTGTGTTTGTCTGTCACGCTTTCACGGCTAATCTACCCATGAAATTTAGATTGAAAGTACTAAAAGTTACTGGGTCTAACATAGGCTACTTATTTTTTCAATAATCCACCTCTAAAGGGTTGAAATAGGGGATGAAAGTTTATATGAAAAATCTACACCGCTTGACCGATTATAATATTTTTTTTCATAAATATAGTTGATAGTCTAAGCTTAAACATTGGCTACTTTATTTTTCAAAAACGCACCCAGGAGGTTTGCAATGTAACAAGGGAGTCAGGTAGTCCACGCGGCGAAGCCGCGACCGGGGCGCTGGTATATAAAGATCTAAAAATTCTTGCAAGTGAGGATCAAACCCACAAACATCAAGTATGATATATCCTGACCCGATGTGTGACTCCGTTATATTTTAGGTACATGCAGATTTTTATTTTTAAGACACTATCGGACCCAATCTTAATAATCTAAGATTATAATCTTAGAGCACAAACAAGATTTTTTAAGAAATTGAATTTCATACCGCACACATACATAATAATGTAGGTTAAAAAAATGCACCTTAACTTTTTTCCGCTTTTTCCCCCATAGCGGGGTAGTCGGTGTAACTTTTCACCTGAAATGGAGACTATTGTTTTATTGAGAACTTAATTTTAATACAAAATCAGTCCCTCAATAGGGAATCGAGCCCACGACCATCGCTTTTATAGTCTTATAATATCAAATTTCGTTGTGCAAAGAAAATGAGCCAAAGTTCTGGTTTTGCCTAATAAGTTAGTGAATTGTAACATATGCAAGTGTAGTCCGTTGTTAACTTTCCATTTGAATGCAAGTGTGCGGCGTACGCGGCGGAACTAAACGCTGCCCTTCTGCTTTGTCATCAGAGCGTATTAATGAAAATAATCTAAATATGGAGTGGAAATTGAACCTACAACAGTCACGTACGGTACTCAGACGTCTTACTGCGCCACGATAACCTCTATCATAGAGAGAATTATTATTAACCTACTACCACTGTCTCTTGCATTAGTTACTAAGTTACTTTTATACATAAATTTGGAAATCATCTTTGATTTACGTGTTTTCAAATTTTTATTTGTTTTCCAGCCAAGCCCGGTACATCTTACTTCCAGGGACTATATACAACTCTGACGAGCTAATGGAAGATGAAAATTGTGCTGAAATCGAGGAAGATCCGTACCAAGGGCCTCCGACGTAAAAATTAATTTATTCAGTTAATGAGATATTCTCATAAAAATACAAGTGACATTTCTTATTGACAAATATTAGCATGAAGTTAAAAAGAAGGTATGGAGATTTAGGGAAGTGTTAAAAATCTATACTTAAAATGGTGAACTTGAAAATCAAAGTGAATTTGAAAATCAAAGTGTGAATTACTAGTAGATTTTTTTTTAGTCTTTACTAAGAAATAATACGAAGGTTTAATTTTTAGGCATTCCAAGTAATTAAGTTAAACATAAGTGCTCAAGACTTAAGTGGACTTATTATTTTGAACTTGAACTATAAAAGTGACAAATTTTTGGTGGACACGTGAGCAAAGTGATTTGCGTTGATTGAATATGGTTGATTAAGTTTAATTTTTATATTATTCTTGACACCAAAGCTTATTATTTTGATATTTAAAATATTTTTTAAATAATTATTTTGCATTCATATAAAAATATAGACTTATAATAAATATGTTTGTTTTACAGTTTGTTTTAAATGGTTTAATAACATTATGTAAAATTAATCATATAAGTTTAAGATAATGATATTAGACGTAGTTTAGTTTAGTGGAGGGTTTCAGTATGAATTGCTATAGTGCCTGTAATTGATCAATAAAAGTACAAAGATATTAGACTAACACAAATCTGACCGTCCCATGTAACTTATGATGTATTGAACAAAAATCATAATAGTCTGAAACGAATGTCTAAAACGGTAATTTAAACCAATACCTCTAGTTAATGTAAAAAAAATGATTTAATACATAATTAAAATAGTATTAAATATATATTGAACTCAAGCATTGATGAGATTTGTTGCAAAATTGGAATTAACAGAAAACTAAGGTTAAAGTTTATATACTGCTTTCAATATAATATTAAATATGGTAAATTTGATTTTTTTAAAACGTTATGTGAAAATTTCATAACAATATAACTATGCTAACCCGACACATCACACTCATCCATGCGTGTGTTCAATTATTGCAATTTCATCGTGTTATTTAATTGAATTGAATTTTTAATAACTTTTTAATTCATTTTTAACCCTCCCATATGTTATTCTCATACCCTATTTACTCTCATATCTAACCATGACAATAAATATACTCATTTAATATATAAAATGTAAAGAAAGACGAAGCGCGGCGTTAAGTTACGCCTCGTGCGCAATCTTTCCAAATTAGGAGAAAAGTGGAAAACGTAGTGTCTTAACACTTACTATCCTGCATAAACAGGATTGCCTAAAACTAAAAAAGACAATCGAGGTAAAGCGCGGCGTTAAGTTCCGCCACTTAACACGCAATGCCTCCGAATTCGGCGGAAAGTGGGGAACGGAGTGTCTTAACACTAGGTTCCCTCTGCCTACCCTGCTGTGTGCGGGATATAGCGTGAAGCTATTTTTATTTATTTAAAAGACAATAATATAAAAACTAGATGGAAGCCATAGGATGGGTCCCAAAAGTGTGACTATAAGCGTCTGGTTGTGGGTTCGATTCCCACTCGAGGAGTGGAAATATTTATTATTTCCATTTTCTTCACTCTGAGATCGAGGTAAAACGCGGCATTAAGTTCAGCCACTTGCCACGCAAGGCCTTTAGAATTCGGCGGAAAGTGGGGAACGGAGTGTCTTAACACTAGGTTCCCTCTGCCTACCCTGCTGTGTGCGGGATATAGCGTGAAGCTAAAAAAAGACAATATTGTAAGAACTATGATAAGTATCGTATATTATTGTAATTTATATACTCCATGCAACGTGATTATTAATCCAGCAATAAAGGTAATCTTTTTCTATTGTTATTGTAATATCTGTAATTATAATGTTTACATTTTCAATAAATAAAATAATCTACATCTTTGGTATTATTCACTACATGTGTTATTAATCACTAATAATTATTATTTATTTTATTTTTATTCTAGATAAGTAGTTTTTACTGAAATTAGCCATTTCTGTCTTATAAGCCATTGATATAGGTATTTTGGGAGAAAAAATTATATCCGTATCAGGCTTTAATAGGTTGATAAGTCGACTTACATATTAAGTTTAAAAAATAATGATAAGTATTAGGATTTCTTTTATTTATATAATTGATTCTTACAAAAAAAGCAAGCTAATCAAAGAGATTTATGTAAATAATATTTAAATACATAATACATAAGTAGAATTTACAGATAAAACTCAAATATGCATCCAAAGCAATAAATTTTCGAATTATTAACTTATTCAAGTCACAACTTTGGTACAAATATTATCTTATTAACTAAAGTAGTTTAGAAAATATTCTTAAAATGAATACTGTTTACTTTTTTAAATGTAATCAACGCGGAAACTTCAGCTGTTTCCATTCGGACGAAAAGACGTGCAAATGAACTTAGAGAAAAAAATATGAGCTTAAAGCTAACATTTATTCTAACTTCACACTTTTCTGGGATAGTCAAAAAGAGGAAGAGATGTCTTGTATTAATGTATTAATCTTTTTTTTATTAATTATTGTAATAAAACCCTGTTTTTTACCATTTTCTTACTGATTCTGAATTACTTAATATTGACACATTACAATATGTCCTATGCCAATATTTACAGCACACACAAGGCTACTGGGATAATAAGAAGCTAATGTTAACGAAAATCTCTTGCTAAATATTTAATTGTTCTCAAAAATGATGTTTGCTTAGCCCGGTTGAGTAGCAGACTTGGTACAATCTCTCTACAAAGATGTTAACAATAAAAATAAATTTCCCGTGGGGGGACGGGTTAAGAATACAATTCCCCCCCGCCGCTGGGTAGCGTCCCGTAAAAGGCGGGTAACCCAGTAGTTTGGTGGTAGGAGATTCGTTCTCCGACTGGCTCGCGACCACTATCATGTCAAAGACGAACCGCCAAATATCTTATGATGTGTTCCGGTTCGATGGCATGTAAGCCAGCTCTCCCTATTCCCACCATTCCCATCCTTCCTCTCTCCTTCTGTCCTACATTCCCAAGGCTGGCAACGCATCCATAACTTGAATGTTGTGGATGTCTATGGGCGAAGGTAACCACTTAACACCAGGTGGGCCTTCAGCTCGTTTGCCTCCTTTATCCCATAAAAAAAAAAAAAAAAAAATAAATAAATAATGAGCACATAAGAATTTCGATCAAGCAGGACCTTTTTATTTTTTATAATTCTATTTTATCACTCTATGGACATAAGGTCTTACCTTTTTTAACATGATTCTTTGTTTACAATTTCAGTGCTTAAAACTAAGACTTAAAGAATATGGGTATATTCTGAGATTCCAGTTATTACAAAATTTAAGTTGCCTGTTTCCATTTTATACAACTTATGATATGAATATGATATATAAGCAGGACTTAGAACGTATGGCTAGTCAGAATGCTTGGACAGTGCACGAGACGGTCAGAGTGCTGAGAGGCGCGGGTTCGAGTCGCGCTACGATCAATTTTTTGTACGTTTTCTATTTAAAAAGTTGATGCCTATTAAAAATTAACACCTAAATATTATATTCGCTCGTTGATTAAAATTTACATCCACCACTCACCATATCAATACAAATAATATACTAATACTAAGCCATCAATGAAAATAATGCATAATTACTTCAATTATTATTATTAAATATATACATTACGAATAACTATCTCTTAATAATTCATTCAATAGCAGCGTGAAGTGGACCATTAAAGTGATAACGATGCGATACGAGATGTTCCCCGTCATGTGACCAGTTGTAATTTATTATACGCTAACTTATCCTTATTTATATATTGTAGTCATTTTTTTTATATAAAATAAGCTTCGTATATACTTAATATTGGCAATAGATAAAAAAAATGTTATAAATATTTTGAGTACTTTGGATTTTGTGATTATTTTATTTGAAATTATTTTGATCGAATTAATCGCATATATTTAGGTAGTTGATAATACATATTTGGAAATGGAATGTTTCGATTTTTTCTTTGTTTTTTTTTTATATTCTTTGGTAGACTCTACCAGTCATACGTAAATAGAGACTCTATTTGTGACCACGAACTTTGGTAAAGTTAATATTTACAGTTTCTGTTTGATTCTAAAATGTCAAAGCAAGCTCACTCCGATGTCATTTTTAGTTACTGATTTAAATATTATTAAACAGCTATTTTTATTCCAACTTTATTGATTTACACAAACAGCGTTTTCCACTTCAGGATTGTAACAAGAATTTCCTTAAAAATCCATTGTCACCTCTATTATTTATCATCTCGGCCCCGCTTCAAACAAAATACCCATTCTGTCATTCACTGACAGTTCCATGTTCGAGTTTTTATAATAACCAACGGACAGCATTAATATTTCTAATTTTGTATATCAAACTCATTATTCCTATAAATAAATAAAATACATAAAGGCTTGCTTGGCTTGGCTTTGGCTTTGGCGTGGCTTGGCTTGGCTTAGACTGTCATTGAGCCGAAAGGCATATAGCAAGCTAGGCAAATTGCGAGAAAAGCTGGCGTTACAATTAACATATTTAAAAATTCCGTATTCGGTGTTAAGTGGAAATGTATATGGAGTGGAGTATATGGAGTATTTTAACACCAGATTTCCTCTGTCTACCCTGCTGTATGCTGTATGTAAAACGTGAAGCTAAAAAAAACAATTCTGTCACAGTATTTCCTATTAGGTGTTAAATTACAAGGCAGAATAATAAAATTAACCTTCAAGCGGGTTTTAAAGAAATCTTAACACCTTGAACTTGTAAAAAGAACGAAATGTCGAAAATTGTTATATTTTCATAATTGTGTGTTTAATTACTGTCGTTACTACATTCCTCGTAGCCATTTTTGGCTTCGTCATTCCATTGTCTTGGACAAGGCGTGTTAAGTATTAGACATCAATCATTTCTAAAATTAAGAAACAATATCTCTACGTGCTATTGCCTACAAAATTAATATTTTGTATAATGTATGTCGGCGCGAGTGGTAATTTAAATAACCCACAGTGTCGCCATCTATGAATTAGAATCGTAAATAGTGGCGTTGCTGAAAACTACAGATTATATCGACGACAAGGACAATTTAAGTATTGACACAGCGTCGCCCTCTAGAGGTTGGAGTCGAAAAACGGTGGCAGCAGTCAATTGATTTTTATTGATATTATGAGTGATGAGAATATGGAAGATATGTGTGAAGATGATATGAGTGGGATCTCATCTCCCATCTTACAACCTCGCACTGTAAACTCCGATATCAGAAGTGGGATACGCCAGCAACAACGCTCAACCTGCGACCCGCTTGCTGGAACGTCTACTAATATTGTAAGCGCACCTGTTTCTAACAATGATACATTAGCTGCCATAGCAATTATCTTGGACGGTCTTTCCAAGCAGCAACAAGAAAATATTAAGATTAATAATGAATTTCTCACATATTATTTACAAAAAATGACAATCCCGTTACAAAGCCCAGGCTGGCTGATGTTTACATTGCTTGTTTTGATCCTGATAAGGATATATCAGTTCGAGACTGGTGTGAGCATGTAGATCGAGCAAAAGATCACTGGAAGCTCACAGATTATGAAATATGCACCAAGATTGCTAGTTTACTAAGGGGTAGAGCGAAGTCACTTGGTGATGCTTGGCTGGTGAAATCACCAGTGTGGGCCGATATGAAGACCGATTAATACAGACATTTGAACCAGAAGCCCGTTATTCTAATGATGTACTTAAATTTAGAAATTTCAAGTTCGATATTTCCAATCCTGTTGATTCCGTTACTAAAGCTTGGAATATGTGGAAAAGAATGATGAGTAGTGATATTGAAAGAGATGCTGTAGAGGCAGTGATAGGATGTATAGACAACGAATATTTACGTTTGCGTTTATTAGCTAGCAAATGCTCCAGTGTACCTGAACTGATTTCAGTTATGTCGACTATGAAGTGTAGAGAGGCACGATCCGGTGAACCACCAATGAAGCGTTCCCGAAGGGGATATACAAAAGAAGACAGAACCACCTGTTACAGTTGTGGAAAAGCAGGGCATACTCAAGCGAATTGCATCATAAATAAAGTAGGAGAACCTAGACCATTATTCACTAGAGGTGAATTAACATCTGAGCCAAAGACAGATAAAAAAATCCTTAAATGTATTTATTGTGATAAACCTGGACATACAGATGCATCTTGCTATAAGCGAATGAATGACGAAGCAAATAAAATAAATTTGATTGATTCCTAAAATCATATTGTCACTTGACAGTTAAAATAGGCCAATTTAAAATAATAGCTTTATTTGATAGTGGTGCAGATCGTTCTCTTATACGGAAAACATTAAGTACTACACTACCCGGTAAGCATAATAACACAGTGCTTTCATTTAAAGGACTTGGTTCTGGAGTACCCATTACGTCCTATCAGAGTATCACAATGACTTGTGATATTAATGACTTTTATGTCGAAATAGTGTTTTATGTTGTTGAGGATCATCAAATACCATGTGATCTTATGGTAGGTTCTGATGTTTTAAATATTCCTGGTATCTCTATTAACATAACAAAGGAAGGTGCCACACTAAAAAGAACTATGAATATTATGTTAACTACTATGAATAATGATTTTACATATATTGATTATGATTTAACAAATGAACATGATATATTGAATTTAAGACTCCTTTTGGAAAAGCACAAGAACGTATTTACTACCAGGGTTCCTAAAACAAAAGTAACTACTGGTAAGTTAGAAATAAATTTAAAAGATCCGACTAAAATTGTATCACGTAGATCCTATCGAATGGCACCGGTTGAGAGGCAAAAAGTAAAAAGTATTATTGAAGAACTAATGTTAAATGGAATAGTCCGCGAAAGTACATCAAATTTTGCCAGTCCTGTCATTCTCGTGAAGAAGAAAAATGGTGACGATCGAAAGTGCATTGATTATAGAGAATTAAATAGAAAAACTATTCCTATTAAATTCCCTTTGCCTATTATATCGGATCAAATTGACAAATTAGCTAATTTTTCATATTTTATAAGCCTAGATATGGCACAAGGATTTCATCAAATTCCAATAGACGAAAATTCCATACATAAAACAGCTTTTATAACACCGGATGGTTTGTATGAATATACTATGATGCCTTTCGGTCTGATGAATACACCTGCCATATACCAGAAAGCTATTACTGTTGCATTGCGGCCTATATTAGATAAGATTTTACATTGATGATATTTTAATTAAATGTTCGGATTTTTCGGAAGGTCTAGAAATTCTTGATAAAGTATTAACTGCTCTCCATGATTCTGGTTTTGCAGTTAATTACAATAAATGTAAATTTTTCAAAACATCGATAGAATATCTGGGAAATGTTGTTTCTAATGGCACAGTTAAGTCTAGTCCTAGAAAAGTCGAGGCGTTAGTAAAAGCCCCTGTCCCTAGAACGACTAAGCAAGTTCGACAATTTTGTGGATTGTTTCAGTGGACAGCGGAAAGTGAGAATACCAGACTGGATATTATAAGGCGTTTAACAGCCTCCCCCATTTTTACAATATTCCAGAGGGGTTCCCTATTGAACTTCATACAGACGCAAGTGCCACAGGATTAGGTGCAATACCATATTATCCAATTAAAAGAAGGTCGCCAGTATGTAATAGCCTACATGAGTATGAGGACAACCGAGCCCGAAAGTCATTACCACTCGTATGAGTTGGAGGCCCTTGCGATTGTGAGAGCTGTCAAACAAAGTCAAAGTCAAAGTCAAAGTCAAATAATTTTATTCAAAGTAAGAAGTTATATGCTTCATTTTTTGAACGTCAAACAATTTACCACCGGTTCACTAAAGTTAATGCCTCAGACCTGAGAAGAACCGGCGCAAGAAACTCAGCGGGACGATTTTTTTTTTTAATATATATATATATTTTTTTTTAAGTCAAGCATTTACAGATAATCATATATTGACAATGATACCATTGGAATAGCCTGGAGCGAGCATTTCATTCCCAAGGTGTGTTATCGTTCAAAAATTCATTAATTAGGTAATAACCCTTAACACACAAACGTCTCTTCACAATTTTTTTGAATTGTGATATGGAACATTCTTGGACGTTTTCTGGGATCCTATTGTAAAAGCGTATACATTGTCCCATGAAAGAATTACGGATTCGATGCAATCGGGTTACAGGCGCAGTAAGTTTATGTTTATTTCTGGTATTTATGTTATGTGCATCACCGATCTTGGCAAAATCATTAATATTTTTTTTGACATATATTATATTTTCATAAATATATTGTGACACAACTGTCAATATATTAATTTCTTTAAACTTTTGCCTTAAGGAATCTTTAGGACCTAGGTTATAGATTGCGCGAATAGCCCGCTTCTGCAAGACAAAGATTGTATTAATAGCGGCTGCACTACTCCAGAGTATAATACCATATGACATAATACTAAGAAAGTAGCTGAAACAAACAAGCCGAGCCGTTTCTACGTCAGTTAATGATCTAGACTTTAGGCACTACCTTTAGGGACGTAAATTTGTTATAGTCACTGACTGTATTGCTATAAAAGCATCAATGACAAAGCATGAGCTTCTTCAAAGAATACACAGGTGGTGTTCATATTTACAAAATTTTGAATTCGAAATTCAATACAGACAAGGAGCCGGAATAAAACACGCGGATTTTTTTAGTCGCAATCCTATAATGTGTGTTAATTTGGCTAGTACAAGCGATTCGTGGCTTAAAGTGGAACAAAGAAGAGATAAAGATTTATCTGCAATAATAACTAAATTAGAGCATGGTGAAAACTGTCCGGAATAACGATTAAAAGATTTCATCCTATATAGAAAAGCAGGTGATCCTACACCGTGTAACATTATCAATGCTTATCATTCTGCTTTAAAACACTTCGGATGGGAGTAGACTGGAGAAAATTAAAGAAGAATACTGGTTCCCAGACATGTCCACCTTGGTGAGACAATTTATAAATAACTGTGTAATTTGTAGAACTAGTAAAGGGCCCTCTGGTGCAAAACAATGTCAAATGTACCCAATACAAAAGGAACCTGTATCTTTTCATACTGTACACAGATATGACTGGAAAACTATCTGCTCGCAATGGGAAATATGAATATGTAGTTGTCATTATAGATGGCTATACAAAATTTACATTATTAAGTTACGTAACAGATAAAACTTCTACATCTATGCTTCAACCACTTAGAAAGGTTGTGTCTCTTTTTGGGGCACCTAAACAGATAATAAGTGATCAAGATACAGCCTTTAAAGCTGGATTTGGCTAATTTTGTAAACAGACTGGTATTCATCAACATTTTATTGCACCTGGGATTAGTAGGACCAATGGACAAGTAGAATGTGTGATGGCGGTTATTAAAAATGGTTTAAAATTAATTCGCAATTATGAAAATAAAAACTGGCAAAAAGGTTTGGAAGCATTACAATTAGCAATAAATTGTACAAAAAATAAAACTACTAATATCAGTCCTTTAAAAGCCTTAACAGGCAGACAATGTGCAGTACCACTGGAACTTATTTCATTGGTTAATGACTCTGATTATTCAATAAATAAAGATAAACTTAACGAATTTATTCAAAAAAGAATAATTGATAAAGGTTTGGTGGACAAACAAAGATTCGATAAAGGTAAAGCTCAGGTCCGACCATTTCATAAGGCTGATATAGTTCTTTTCAAAGTCAATCCTAGAGTTCAAACAAGTCTTGACCTAAAGTATCCTGATGCATATGAAATAGGGAAATGTCTGCCCAATGATCGTTATTTGATAAAAAAGGTTATTGTTAGAGGTAGACCAAAGAAAGCTGCTCATGAACAGCTTTGTCTAGCGTCGAATCCTGGTATAAGACCGTGTCGGCGTACAGTAATAAAGATGTGATTTTATGGTGAGTGTACAATTTGGTAACAAATTATGTGTTATGTGTTATGAATAAGAGGTGTGCAGTGTCGACTGAACCCTCTAAAGTGATGTAAACAAAGGTGTGCAGCGAGGGCTGAACCCTTTGTGTTATTTGTGGTTTCCACTAGAGGTGCGCAGTGTTGGCTGAACCCTCTGAGTGATGTAAACAAAGGTGTGCAGCGAGGGCTGAACCCTTTGTGTTATTTGTGGTTTCCACTAGAGGTGTGCAGTGTTGGCTGAACCCTCTGAGTGATGTAAACAAAGGTGTGCAGCGAGGGCTGAACCCTTTGTGTTATTTGTGGTTTCCACTAGAGGTGCGCAGTGATTGCTGAACCCTCTGAGTGTTGTAACAAAAGGTGTGCAGCGAGGGCTGAACCCTTTGTGTTATTTGTGGTTTCCACTAGAGGTGTGCAGTGTTGGCTGAACCCTCTGAGTGATGTAAACAAAGGTGTGCAGCGAGGGCTGAACCCTTTGTCAGTTGTGTGTCTCCCACTAGGGGTGTGCAGTGTTGGCTGAACCCTCTGAGTGGTAAGAGCAAAAGGTGTGCAGCGAGGGCTGAACCCTTTGTATGTTGTGTGGCTCCCACTAGAGGTGTGCAGTGATGGCTGAACCCTCTGAGTGGTTAACAAAAGGTGTGCAGCGAGGGCTGAACCCTTTGAGCATGAGTGTATGTGTGTGTGTGCAGTGTTCGTTGCACTCTCTGTCTTTTAGTCAACATAATGTCCTGTGCATTATGTTTATAATATTTATTTCTTTTCACATGTCGAGGACGACCTGCTGCAGAATGGCCGTGTCGGCGCGAGTGATAATTTAAATAACTCACAGTGTCGCCATCTATGAATTAGAATCGTAAATAGTGGCGTTGCTGAAAACTACAGATTATATCGACGACAAGGACAATTTAAGTATTGACACAGCGTCGCCCTCTAGAGGTTGGAGTCGAAAAACGGTGGCAGCAGTCAATTGATTTTTATTGATATTATGAGTGATGAGAATATGGAAGATATGTGTGAAGATGATATGAGTGGGATCTCATCTCCCATCTTACAACCTCGCACTTTAAACTCCGATATGTATTTACGATTCAAATTATCTATACCTATGCAAGAAAAAATATGGCATCACAATGACGTAAGATTATAAAGATAAGAATTTCCTCCACTTGAAATATATACCTAAAAATATTTCATAGTTTCACGCTTGTTCCCGCAAAGAGGGTAGGCAGAGAGTACCTAGTGTCAAAACACTTCGGTCTCCACTTTCCACTCGAATTTGAGACATGTTGAGACAGTGTGGAGTGACGCAAATCAACACCACTTGTGTCTTACTCACCAGAGCGAAGATACAATAATAATGAAATGAAATGATTAATACATCGTGTGGAAATCGAACCCACAACTAATCATGATTACAGTGAGATTGTCCCAATGGCGCCACGATGGCCTCTAGTTTCGCTTATTTATTTAAAAATAATATGCAAAAAATTGTTATTGTATGAGCATGCCAAAAATCTTTCAAATGACACCTACTGACAAGTACCAAAGTCACTGAAGAAAGAGTTCAGTTACTGTTTTATAAAAAGACAAGCTTTTTTTAGCAAGTTTTTTGTGTAATATCATATCATCTTTTCGTACTTTTTGCACTTTTTAAATAAAACAATTTAAACAAGATTAATCGCGTATGCTATGTACTAGCGGCCCGCTCGCAGCTTCGCGGCGTGAACCAAATAACTGTTTCGTTATATTGCAACCGAGGGGTAGATTTTTGAAAAATGAGTAGCCTATGTTTAACATAGAATTATCAACTATATTAATGCAAAAATTAATTACAATCAGTCTAGTCAGTCAAGTGGTTTAGATTTTTCAAATAAACTTTCATCCCCTATTTCAACCCTTTAGAGGGTGATCTTTGAAAAAATAAATAGCCTATGTTTGAACCTGGATTATTTACTACTTTCGTTCTAAATTTTATCCAAATCAGACCGGTAAGTTAGCCGTGAAAGCGTTACAGACAAACAGACAGACTTTCGCATTTATAATAAGTATGGATTACAGGTAGACTATATTTATTATATGCTTTCTTTCGACCAAGGACTACTACAAAATGATCGGTGTCCCTAAATTCGGTTAAAATAGGTTCATTTAAAAAGTTTTGCTGTTCATAGTTTTTAAATCGCAATTTAAAATTTTCATAATTATAATTTAAAGTATTATTTACTACACAAAAAACTAAGTCGGAATACAAAATAGAAAGCAATGATAACGGCAGCTCTTTTTAAGATAACATTTCTTATTGTCACTTTGATATTGAGCTGCACTTGAGAATCTTCGAGTGGTTCCAGATATCCGTATCAGAGGTTATTGAGTATTTACCGCCATATATTATTATTTTATATTACTTTTATTTATAGTATATATTGTGTATGTTATCAAACACTTTTCCTCTACTTAAATTATTTAGTTTCTTATCGTTTTTTTTAATTTAATTTAACTTCGTTACTTAATAAGAAATTTGGCATAATTTAGTAAGGCAATGTTTGACGACAGTAGCATACATAGTATGACTAAGTTAAACAGAACTAAATGTTTACTAATACTTAAAAAAGAAACAAAAAGCATCCTAATAATAAAGAACTTGAGAGCTTTTAAACGTTTAGATATTTGAATTTAATTATGACTAATCTTATAACATTTAAATAGGTTAAATGTTTTGATTATTACAAATTTAGTTCTAGTATAAAACAAAAAAAAAATATTGAACATTTTTATTCTTTCGCTTTATTTGAAGTTTAATTTTATTATTGTTGAATTAATTTTATAATTTATTACATGAATTCTGAGGAATACTTAGTTACAAAAGAGATTTTATCTTCTCCCTCTAGTGGGTTTGAAAATGATGTCAGGCTGTAAGATTCCTATCGTTGACTTCTTTCCTTCGTACTTCTCTGTTTTGTGTCACGTTTAAGTTACGTGAAAGTTTAATACTTATTATAAAATATTGAATCACGTTCACATATTTTCAAACTTAAAAAGACCTTGAAACGTAATATTTGTTCGTATTTTTGTACATATCAGAAATTGATGGTAAGTTGATAATTTGCCAAATTTGTAAAATTAGTGTTCATCTTTGTTTATTTCTTCTGTAAATAAGTCCCCTTGACTTCTGTTCAACACATTTCTCTTTTGTTACCTTCGACTCCAGTTTTAGACACTTTCATTTAAATTTATATAAGTAAGTACGTTAACTTAGTGTCGATCGAAAATCTATATTTTTACTTGGTTATAATTTATACATTTAATATCTAACATTTAATATGCTTATATATATATATATATATATATATAATATATATATAATATAATATATATATCATATATATATATATATATATATAACTATATATTATATATATATATATCTATATATATATATATATTTATCTATATATATATCTCTATCTATATCTTATCTATTATTCTTATATATTATCTCTATCTCTCTTATACTCTATCTATTTTATCTTCTATATATATATATATATATATATATATATATATATATATATCTATATATCTATATGTTTATATAGACATACAAAATTATTGTTATTTTTTATAGAAAAACTGATAATCTTTTCCGGTAAGTAGCGACGTGTATTGTCACATTATGTGTCGTTGTTTGCATATCATTGAGATAAAGAGATTACTATGTGACGTATGTTAGTGCAGTCGTTCCCAATTACATAATCTGCAAAAAAATTGCTTCGGTTATATTAAATACACAGGTGAAAATCAATCATAATATATGCCAAATAGGGATAAGCTCTGACCATAATAAATTATTATGTTAATTATTTATACGACCTATAAAATGAAATATTTTATATAATAGAAAATGACAAAAAAATTCAAGATTTGCGGGTCTAACTACTGTTATGTTCCAATTTTATACAAGTTTTTAATCTTAAGTGTGTAACACGAAAAGGTATTTAGAACATTTGAATCATTAACTTTTTATGATTACAATGATTCTTTTAACAAGAACAACATACTCACATTGATAACAAAGGAGTACATGTTTTATAAGCCATGTATGCAATACCTATAATATAGTAAGGTATATGTTTTATATGAAGCCTTTGTCACTTGCTCTCGCCACTGCCGGGTTGACTGTACCTATTATTTTATGTTTACATTCTTAATGATTCAAAACAATGAAAATATATAAATAAATTAAATAGCTTCACGCTATATCCCGCACACAGCAGGGTAGGCAGAGGGAACCTAGTGTTAAGACACTCCGTTCCCCACTTTCCGCCAAATTCGGAGGCTTGCGTGTTAAGTGGCGGAACTTAACGCCGCGCTTTACCTCGACACCAGAGCGAAGAAAATGGAAATATAATTTCCACTCCTCGAGTGGGAATCGAACCCACAACCAGTCGTTTACAGTCACACTCTTGTGCCACTGGGCCGTGGCCCAGTCGTGACTGGCCACAAATATATTATCCCCAGTCGTGACTGGCCACAAATATATTAAGTTATTAAATATGAAAACGTCTCATTTTAATATGAATATTTCATTTTTTTGCCTCTACATTACAGTAGTGCTTAGAAAGAACGGAGCACTTGAACAGTTGTGTACTTCTTTCGCATCGTCTATTGTTTTAAATCTGTTTATTAACGTCTTTCGTTGGTCATCATGCTTTTCTTTGACCTTCTTCTAATGTCATCGATATTGTGTTGTCGATGACCAATTGAAGGGAGAGATCCCTAGCACTCTTGCTGCTCACCTTTGATTTATCCTATATCTTCCGATATATCATAACAAAAAAAATAAATAAACAATTGTATTTCAATAAACGAATAAGCGATAAGTTAACAAAAATAGTGGCCAGTCGTGGCCCATTGGCACAAGTGTGTGACTATAAACGACTGGTTGTGGGCTCGATTCCCACTCGAGGAGTGGAAATTATATTTCCATTTTCTTCGCTCTGGTGCCGAGGTAAAGCGCGGCGTTAAGTTCCGCCACTTAACACGCAAGCCTCTGAATTCGGCGGAAAGTGGGGAACGGAGTGTCTTAGCACCAGGTTCCCTCTGCCTACCCTGGTATGTGCGGGATACAGCGTGAAGCTTTCATTCAACAAAAATAGAACACTTCATACGATAGCTTATATTATAGAAGGAATGGAAGGACTAGTATAGATTACCAATTCCCACTCTTACTAAGAGTATTGTATTAGCCGTCTTCGCTTACGTAACGATAGACTTTCCGTCGTCTTGAAGATAAAATAAGCCTTGAAAGAAACTATTTACGTTATTTTGCATTATATATCAAACTTCAGACAATTACACGCATCACGTGAAAATGACGGGCTTATTATGTATATAGTAATATATAATATAGATAGGTGTATTTAGTGTTGAATAGATATCATAATATGTGTTAATGACTCTTTGTTAACCTGAAATTGTCTGTTATTCTGTGTAGTTTATGTATTGAAAAAAAAATTTTAATTTATTTTGTTGTTTGCTAAATAATTAGAGGAAAAATAGTGGCTATTGTATTACAGTGGGATAGCGTCTGATTGCAATTGCAATTGGTTGTGGGTTCGACTCTGAGAGGGATGAGTCTAATTTATCTAATTATTTTTATTTCTGTGCTCTGGGCAACAAGCCAAAAAGCAGCTTTAAGTTCATTCATTAGAAGTGTGATATTTAGAATATGAGCAGACAGTAGAGAGCGGAATGTGTCGACATTAGATTCTTTCAAACTATTATATTATGCGCGAAAAAGCTTAAAGCTAGAAAATGACCAAGTTAACTTAGTAAAAGGAACTAAAAATAGCAAGTTTGTGAAACAACTGGAACTAAAAAATTATATATTAACTGTAATTCGAAATAAAAAAAAACAATTATACATACATATATAGAAAAGTTATTTTCTTGTAATTATCTCGCTAGGAAGTTGTATTTCAAATGGTTCCTAATGGATAGAAGTGAAACTTAATAAAAATAAAGTATTAAATATCGACATAAAGAATTTGAAGTTTTGAGCCACTACTTTTTTTAAAAAACGTTTTACTTCAATTTTTATTAATTAAATTTTATAGGTTGTCATTTCTAAAACAATTCGTGTTCACAGAAGCTTTCCCATTTTTTAAAATTCCATAGAAAAATAAAGTCATTGAATAACTAACATAATATGTGCACAACATATAACCTGACTAAACCTTGAAACTTGTTGTTTACAAGATATAATCGATAAAAGTTATCCTACTTTACACACTGATTTAATTATATAACAGTATTTAAATTCCACACTCACAATTGTATTTTTGTCCTTTGCCAAACAATTGCAACTGTGAACAAAACGTGATAAATAATTTAGGTCGAAGGGAAGCCTGCGTTTTCCTAAATTGTTATTTTATTATTTTAAATAAGGGTTGTCAAGTAAATCGTATTATTATTATTTTTTTAAATTCTATTTATCTTGTGGAGGTTTTTTTATATTTTTGTTATAAATAGATTTTTAAAAATTAACCGGTAATAAACTTTTCCATGGATTTACTACGCATAAGTCTGACCCATCATCATCACATTCCAGTGAAAGTTGCTGGGGATTGAGATTTTCTTATGTTCTTTTTTAATGTATTTAAAAGAAAATGTTATGTAATTTATTTATTCTTTTCTGGAGGAAAGTCACGTAAAAAGCGCAAGGACCACCTGGAGGGGGAATGTATGAAGAGGTTAATACAGGGGACGAAAGAAGAATCGTAGCGTTTGGAGCTCCGTTCTCTCTAACTACCCCACTAGGGACAAAGAATGAAGCTAAAAAAAAGTACCGATTTCAGAATATGTCTCCGGGATCGATCAAATTTTACGTTCTATAGCAAGCACAGTTGCATGCTAACTCATTATATTATAAAAAGTAAGAATACGCAGTTAGTAGTAACCCTAATAAGGATGATGGACGTGACATAAAATTTAAATATTTTCCCGAACATTCGTAGCACTTGCTGTACGTTTATGCTTAAATAGTATGTATTTTAATATAGGTGTTGGTTCTTTAAGGTTACGACCTTCTTCACATTCCCCTTGTTTTGGTACGACTTTTGAATTTATTATTTTCGCAAAGATCGATTTTTCAATCGAGTTCTTAAGTAAGTCTTTAAGGCAGCAAATTTTCAAGGAAAAATCATTTCTACTCACCAGAATAATAATTTAATCTGAAATCTAAATATTTCTTAATAATAGTATAAATCAAATTTTGTACGTTTTTTTTCATTTAGTCGTTAGTTACTAAAATACGATACGTGCTAGCTACACATGTACTTATAATGTTACCTAAACTGATGACTAGTTTATATATGCAATTGTTGTGGGTTTCAACCTAAGAACATATGTGTTTCGAATGTACTTGTAGAATAATAAAAAAAAAAACAATGCACAATTATGATATTTATTAAAATATTGTCTGAGCAGATGTTAATAGTTTTCAATGGTACCGGTTATAAATAATGCTACATATACCATCAAGACTGTCTCGTTTTAAAAAGATATTTAATTAGCTGTAATAATTGTCACGTATGAGTATATTCAAATTCTAATACATTTGTTTATACACTGTCACTGTCAGTTTCTTTTTTTTTTTTTTTTTTTTTTTTTTTTTTAGTTTCACGCCGTATCCCTTGCGGGGTAGTCGGAGAGAACGGGGCGCCAAACGCTACGGTCCCTGCATACGTCAGTGGTAGTTAATTATTCAATTTTGCTAAAGTTATTGCTTATATTTTTTTAAATGCCTATCGACATACTTAATATGCTACGCACGCTTATTGAATAGTTACTCTACGTTCTTTAACTGGCTCTTCGAACACGTCCTCAGAAAGCCCTCATCCAAATGAATGTTATAGAAATCCATAACCTTCTTCCTACTTTTATTACATTAGATAGTAACTGTTAACATACATTCATATTACTTAATGTCTTGTAAGTAGGTGTCATTTATATGATACAGCCCTTATACTACGTATATTGGAAATTTGTACAGTAACGGTTATTATTTGCATAATATGTAAGTACTACTGTAACGTGATGGTTGTGATTCGATTCCCACTCGAGGAAATGATTATTTATATTTTTATTTCTCCACTCGGGTACGGAATATAAAATGCGACACTGAGTTCTGCTATTCAACACGCAACTTTCCGATTTCAGACGGAAAGTGGAGAACGGAACGTCATGACACTGACTACGTGGGAAACAAAAGTATAGGAAATAAAAGTAGTTTAAATACCATCATTCCCTTGAATTTAGTTATACCCATAACTAATCATGTGTAGGTATAGTTAGACGCTGTCCTACTGGATCATGATTCATCTTCTTAACACATATTAAAAAAAAACTTAATAATTTTTTGTTATAAAATGGATTTTCGTGATTTTATTATCATTTTGCTTAGTATTGCATCTGCTTCATTATAAATACGAGTATCTCGTCTATGTAAACTGGATGATCTGTTGATCTAATACGTAACAGTCCATGATTCGCCAATTTAGATATCAGGAGACGACATGTTAATGAAATTATCGAACGCAAGCTAATCAATCTTTACCTCAAATGATATTGTGTATTGACAGATATTCCTTCTTAAATTATATTAAAATGTGCAGAAAAAAATATACCATTTCTGCAAATATTATGTAGAGTGTTAAATATTTTATTATTATTATATCTGTTATTATATATTATATCTGTTATTATATATATATATATATTTTGTAATATTTCCATTTCCTTCGCTCTGGTATCAGAGGCAAAGAGCGGTGTTAAGTTCCGCCACTTAACACGCAAGCCTTCGGAAAGCAATTCGGCGGAAAGTGGGGAACGGAGTGTCTTAACACTAGGTTCCCTCTGCCTGCCTGCTATGTGCAGGATACAGCGTGAAGCTAAAAAAAATATATATTAGAATATTTTTACTTAATAACAAAATTATTACACACTGCTACATAATTGATGAACACTTTTGTATAGTGACATACCGATACTTTTCTTTGTCAACTAGTCTAATATAATAAAGGGTTTAAAAAATAAAGGGTTGTGCAAATAATTAAAAGGTATTTCGACGCAGTGTGCTAGTTTCTGAACTTCTAACTATACACGCGATAACTGTGGGTACCAATTTATCCTTATATTTCCCACTCGTAAAACTTATTCTCAATGAAATTCCTTGTTTTAAGTGCGAAACTCAACGAGGGGCTCGTTCTTGCGAATTTAAAACAATACACAAGAACAGAGTGTCTTAAACCGAGGCTTATTTATACTTAGTTATTTTATGTGATAATAATAATAATAATTTAGCTTCACGCTGTATCCCGCACACAGCAGGGTAGGCAGAGGGAACCTAGTATTAAGATACTCCGTTCCCCGCTTTCCGCCGAATTCGGAGGCATTGCGTGTTAAGTGGCGGAACTTATCGCCGCGCTTTACCTCGACACCACAGCGAAGAAGATGGAAATATTAAATATTTCCACTTCTCAAGTGGGAATCGAACCCACAACCAGTCGTTGTGCAGTCACACGCTTGTGCCACTGGGCCACGACTGGCCACATTTTATTTTATGTGATTTATAAATATTGAATATTTTTATAGATGTTGGTATCCAAATTAATGTAGTAGGTATAGTTCAAAGACTTTGGCTTAATATAGTCTGCATAACATATGTATATCGAATAACAATAAGATCAATAAAAAAAATATTTTTCAATTTCCTAAGTGTGTGAATGTTAAAAATAAATAAAGAGTATTTAAGTAAATATTTTTGAGGGTGTGTTCATTGTATGACGTACGTGATACTTAAAATAGATTTTCATCTATTATGATATAGTCGATAATATTTTTTGATCATATTTATTAACGTTGTGGCCAGTCGTGGCCCAGTGGCACAAGCGTGTGACTGTAAACAACTGGTTGTGGGTTCGATTCCCACTCGAGGAGTGGAAATATTTAATATTTCCAGTTTCATCGCTCTGGTGTCGAGGTAAAGCGCGGCTTTAAGTTCCGCCACTTAACACGCAATGCCTCCAAATTCGGCTGAAAGTGGGGAACGGAGTATCTTAATAATAGGTTCCCTCTGCCTACCCTGCTGTGTGCGGGATACAGCGTGAAGCTGAAAAAAAAATAAACGTGACGTCAAATGTTTATATACAACAGATCCTCCTACTAAGTGCAAATAAAACATCGTCCCTAATCGAGCATTAATCAAAGTAGGTAACATAAAACTTTGAATAAATAAATTGTTTACATTACTAAATGGATTTATAGTTGTAATTAGAAGGTAAACATTTATACAATTTAATTTAAATACCTTATACTACTAGCAATTGCGTTATATGATTTGCTTTTATTTACTGTCATAAAGAAATTAGATACATTATAAAATTTTAAATGTAAGAAGACTACTTCGGAAGTAGTCCTGTAGAATAAATCTTTAGAATATAAAATTCATTTTTATATCCTAGTTTTTGAAAATATACTAGCTTTAAAATATACTGGGTGCATACTAGGTAGTAAGTACTAGCGTAAAATTTATAATACAAGCTTTGGAAATCTGATTTAAAACGGGTCTTTAAAGCATATTTTTTAAACTGTCACAGTTATTGTATACGGAAAAAGCATTAAATTTTGTCTTTATCTTACTATAATATAAAATAAACAAAATAAATATATAAAAAAAAATAATATAAATAAAAAAAAGTTGGATATGACTAGTAACTACCTACTCATATAATTTTTTTAAAATCGTTTGTGAGGGCTAGTTTTCTTTTTTATCTTAAAAGCACGTTAGGCTCATACCTACTGCCCAGTACAACTGTATGGAACCCCCAGAACAGAATGTCTGAAACCGAGGTTCTCTGCAAGTTGAACAAAATACAAATAGATTTCTAATCACAGGTAATTATATTTTTAATAGAATATAGAATTTAACGACCTTAAATTCTGTATACCTAATAATAATACCTACCTACTTTAAACAAAAAATGATATAGACTAAAAATAATATAAAAAATATTTTTATTTACAAAACAAATTATGTGACAGATGTCTAATGTCAGAATGCAAAATTCATCGGCCGTTGGCGGGAAAGCAGTTAACTGTCACATTAGTGCGAAAAAATTTGCACAGAAAAGCATCCATGTATGCGGGCAAATACAAATAGGTAGACACAAAATACAAATAGTTTTCTAATCACAGCTAATTACATTTCTAATAGAATATAGAATTTAAGGACCTTAAATTTTGAACACCTAATAATAATACTACCTACTTTAAACAAAAAATGATATAGGCAAAAATTAACATAAGAAATATTTTTATTTACAAAACAAATTACGTGACAGATGCCTAACGTCAAAATGCAAAATTCATCGGCTGTTGGCGGGAAAGCAGTGAACTGTCACATTAGTGCGAAACAATTTGCACAGAAAAGCCATCCATATATGCTGGAAAATCAACCCATCCAGCCAGTACAAACGTGACTGTTGCTGGCAGAGGACGCGTGTAAAAAATGAATATTTTAATGCGAATTACCGCAAACTTTTAGTGTTTTAGTGATAAAATTATGTGATATTACTTAATTATTGTAATAATATCTCTTTTATACTGTGATATTGTGTTAACTTTTGATTTTTATAATAACGTATTATTTTGAAAATGGCTGACGAAAAGTAAGTTTTTTTTTTTTATTTAAATAATTATATTTTTTAGTTTAGGAATTAAATTAATATATTTACATTAATTTAATAGTTTAAAATAAGTTAAAAATCATATAGAATGACATTTTTTTTCATACAACTTTTATCTCGTAATATGTGTTCGTATTTTGATATAATAAACAAAAATGTAGGTTACAATAATAGGGGTCGGATAGAAACCAGGAATTTAGGTTTGTTTGTCCTTTATCTCACCAGTACCTACTCGCATCACAATGAGGTAGGTTTGTTTACGAATGCGAATTCATTTGTTGTCATTATCATTCTTGATAAACACACAAAACAATAATTAATTAAAGATATATACTGTAGTCAGTGCCAGTGGCACAAGCGTGTGACTGTAAACGACTGGTTGTGGGTTCGATTACCACTCGAGGGGTGGAAATATTTAATATTTCCATTTTCTTCGCTCTGGTGTCGAGGTAAAGCGCGGCGTTAGGTTCCGCCACTTAACACGCAAAGCCTCCGAATTCGGCGGAAAGTGGGGAACGGAGTGTCTTAACACTATGTTCCCTCTGCCTACCCTGCTGTGTGGTATCTGGATACAGCGTGAAGCTAAAAAAAATCATTTTAAATTTAAATCAATCTAAAAGTCTGCGTTTAATTTATTGAAAAAACAACTTTGCGGTGCCATGTTAATAAATATCAGGTCGCATATAAATGTGTTATAACGAATAATATTTGCAAGCTTATTTGCTTCTCGATAACTGCGTAATCGTGAATAAAATTCTTGAGCTAGATTAGATTCTGGGTTAAGAATTTTTAAACTTAACTTCAACTTTGCAAGTTGAATAGAAAAGCATTGTATTTATTGAAGCCATCGTGGCGCAATGGGACAGCTTATGACTGCAAAACGATGGTTCTAGGTTTGATTACCACTCGAGGAATATATTCGCTCTGATACCAAAGACAATAAGCGGCGTTGAGTTCCGCCACTTAACACGCAATGTCTCAAGAGAGCGGAGTTTCTTGAAGTTGTAACAAAAAAATGATTTTCTTCTTTTGAAGTTTTAACTTTAGTACAGTACACCTATTTTTTCTAAAACTAGTTTCTAAAACAAGATTATAATTGAAGTCTAACACTTTAAAAAAAACGATAGTAAGTTTGAATTTTGAATTCGCTACCAATCAAACCGGAATCGCTGCTTTTTGCGGACGTACCGTTACTATTTGTTTTGCGATGCCTGCATACTTATTATCTTGTAAATGCTCTCATTAATAATTAAATAAATATATTTTTTATATATTTATATGAATGAGATAACGTGTCATTTCCAGTCTTATGCTATCAAAAATGCTAAATAAATAGGAAAGATTACTTTGGTCTGCTATTTCATTTTTTAGTATAGAGTTATATACTATAGCTATATAAGCCGTATTTTATGGTTCATGTCGGTATGCAATTTTCTAAATAAAAAAGTTGATTTTATATGTAGTACTTGTTCGACTATTTATGGGTCAAATGCACTGCACCGGCAATAAGTGTCAGCATATTATAATTTGCATTTACCATTCCAGTTATAATATATGAGATGATGTCAAAATAGTAGTAATACTGGTTTTTATTTTTTAAAACCATATGTTTTTAAATGGTTTTACAATATAATAACGTTTTTAAAGTCATATTCACATACCTAACATATGAAAAACATTTTTAGAAAATGTACAAAAATTTTGAACACAGAACGGAACTTGAATCCGCGCTTAATGGACTCTGTATAGCTTTGCGTTCGGAGCGCTTGAACAGTTTCCAACAGGTACTGGTTCGAGTCCTGCTATATCCAAATTTTATATATTTCTAGTACATTTTTCTACTAGTACATTTTTTTTATAATTTATCTAAGAATGGCCTACTAACTTGGTCTACTAATGGTGATAGCGAGTGTAAAAACTATGCTTTAGACTTGAAAGTAATTTAGCGTTAAAGCAGTGTATTTAGATGAAGTACAGGCCATATTTTAAGTTGTAAGTTAGGTCACTACAAATTAGCCATTCAATTGCTGAAGTTCCATTAAGTTATATGTATATTTTCGTACATGACAAATATTCACAATACAGATTAACAAAAGTAGACAAAAGTGAAAAATTAATAAAAGTTTAATTCGTCTTGAACTAAACTTTTTGTTTTTAACACTATTTAAAAGTTAAACTTTTAAAGTTAAACTTTTTTAAACTTTTCTGAACAGGTCCTGACTTTTTTTTTTTTTTTTTTTTTTTTTTTTTTTTTTTTTTTTTCGCTGGGAAATGCAGTTTACGCAGATCATCCGTTCTCAAGGAAGACAGAACTGCCTTGCATACGGATGATACTGTGGGGCTCAACGACGAGTCCGATACTACCCACTAAAACCCAGCGGAAACCCTCTCCACCCTCATGAGACGTCGCAGGTTCGCTCGCGCATTCCACTACGACGCCTCGGTGGACGGCCCGCCTAATACAGACCACCTTCGCCTTCAGGGTGCTCTGGGGTTTCTTCCAGAGCACCCGCAGCCTTGATGACTTGCAGGAGGATCAAGGTCCTGACTTTACTTTAACATACCTTAAATGGAGTAAGGATTGTGTATTTATGTGTTGATTGTAAGGACAGTTTGCCTGCCTTACGCACGGATGGTCTGCGTAAACTGCATTTCCCAGCGATAAAAAAAAAAAAAAAAAAAAAATAAAAAATAAAAAAATAAAAAATGGAGTAAGGATCATCAGGAAAAAAAAATATTTTTATATTAACTAATATTGGGTGTAAGAACTAAAATACTCTTTAAGATCATTTATTTCCAATGTACATATATTCCAAAACAAATTTAATTTAAAATTTATAAATGTCATACAAATTTTTATTAATCGCAACATATTTAGGCTGCAAATGCAAGTTTGAGGTTATTGGCATATCGCCAGTGTCTGCATTCAGGAGACAAGAGCTCGGTCAATGTCTTTGTACTTATTATGTTGCCTGTTTTCCATGTTTAACGCATTATAACAATATCCCTTCATATACAATTATAATAATTCGTCACGTGTCTGTCTGTCACGTGCATTATTCATATTATTTACATAAATAAAGCCGTACTATCGGCACACGAGTTAATTTTCTAAACGTTGTTCTGTAATAAATAATTAAATATGAATATTTAATAGTTAAGTTCATGTTTTCTATTAAATGTGTTGGGAATTTTGAATTATGATGTCATAATACTATGTTAATAGTAATCCACGTTTTAAGCCCACGTCTTTTAAGCGTGTGTTCTAAGATGTGAGAGTTTGTATAATTATTTCTAATTTTAAGTTTATGAACATTGCTTTTCAATATCAGAAATTAAATTACTAATTGAATATTTAAAAAGAAAAATAAAACAGCTACACGCTTTTTCCTGCATAGTGAGACACTCCGTCTTCAAGAAGCTTTGAATATTTATTCAAAGTAATTGTATACAAAGGTTTATATGATAGAAGAGCAAAATCATATTTACCTAGTAATGCATTTAAAATACATTAAATTAATAAAATTAATATTACACGCAATTCCAGTATTTGATACACTTAAAAAGTGATGTATTATATACGTTACCATGACAACGCGTGTTTTACACTTAAAGGAGACTAAATACTAATATTTTATTAAAATTCATATTATTAATAACAGTTATTGACTTTCTATAATACATACAACCCTACATGCATCACGTATAGCTTAAGTGGTATCCAATCGCTAATGAAACTCGTAATCTACAATATTATTTTATTCTTATCGCAGGCACGATATATTAATTGTTACTTTATTAAGATACTTCTCTATTTTGATTTGTATTAGATCTAGAGCGCATCTTGTTTTCGAATAGTTTTGTGTAAGTGTCGTGTCAAGTGCATACATAAGTGGTTTAACTTAAAATTAAATAGTTAAGTGTGTCAAAAGTGTGTTTATACTAGTTGTTTACGTATTGTATTTTAATAACTTCATATATTTAATTACTATTTGTTACGGTATCTTATAAATGTTGTATTTACGAAGCAAACACACGTTTCTATTATATATAATACGTGCTATTCAAATAGATTTGCTATCGAGCTAAGATGTTATTGTTAAAATTCTTTAGTTATTAATTAATTTTGCTTAGCTCGTTTATTCAGATTTGGAAATACAATAAAATATATGAAATATATTGTTTTAGAAACGTGGGGAATGGAGTGTTCTGATACTAGGAAACTGTGAAGCTGAATATGAGTATGGTTATAACCATTGCGAAAAACTAAATAATAAAAAAAAACAACGCAGACACTAGTATATGTTATAGTTACAGATAGGTTATAATTCTGAAAAATAGTTGTTCAGGAAAAATATTCCATTTTATCCCAATGCAAACTTCAAAAGTATTTTATTATACGTAACCTTTGAATTTAAAAAAAAGTGACTCCTTTTGTCATTTTAGTTTATACTAATAAATTACTTATATACATATATTAGGTTAAGATTTATTCTGTACTTTCTTTGAAATTGGTTAAATAAAAGTTAACTTCAAAAAGATTTACGCAATGAACACTTTTACAAGATCATTTAAAAGAATAAATGCAATAAATACGATGTCACATACAGTAGCAATAAAAATGTAATAAAAAATATAATTCAAATAAAATTTTATAGTAGTATAATCTATATAGATAGTGATCAGTTGTAGAAATTATATTAATATGTGATAATCATGCCCAGTGAGGGTGACATGTTACGCGCTCGGTGTTTGCTGTAGACTGTATTGACATATCTTATCGATTATGGACTGCAGTACTTCATGTAAATTTAAATATATATATTTTAAGAAAAATATAATAATAATCTTTCGGATTTAAAAAAAATGAATTATAAAATTATTTGTTTATATTATATTTTAAATTTACACTAAGAAATATGGCTAGAAAGTTTAATTATTTATTAATACTAAACGTGTTCTCCATGACAAATGAGTTACAATTTGAAAAAATAGTCTAAGTTACTCTTTATTACATCAGCTATCTGTCAGTGAATGTCCCGTCAAAAGCAATTCAGCCGTCCCAGAGATTAGCTGGAACAAACAGACAGACAGACAGACAAAAAATATTAAAAAAATAATTTGGTTTTTGTTTCATCTACACACTGTATATATATCTATGAAGTAAAAAGCGATTATTTGAAAATTACAAACGTACACTTCCCGTTTTTTTGTAAGATAAACGTATATCATTTATGATTTCTATCATTACTTTTATATCTTAAATTGTTAGCGAGAAACAATAAACTAGATAAAAAATATATATGCAATATATTATGCATATGTATATGTCGTGGCCATATCGTTTAATTGACGATTTCATGAAATCGTTGACTATATCATGAAATCGTCGCAATTCATGAAATGACCAATTATCGTTTGGCCAGATCATGATGTCGTTTGACGAAATCAATGACACCCTAACGTTTAACGATATGGTCAACTAAACGCGTGGCTACTTCATGAAATTGTCGATCTTGTTTGACCAAATCGTCAATTATAATTACTTTAACAACCGATAGAGGCGCTAGAAGCGCTTTTTCGTATATCAGCTGTTCGTAATAAAGCTAAAACTTTAGTTTTAAATATTTTTTTTATTAAAAGCAGAATTAACTATCCTTTTATAATAAGTAAAAATTAAGTTCCTAAAAAAATATTATCTTTTTATTTTATTGAAAATCATTATAATTTTGATTTTAAGTTGTTTTGTATTTGCGATACTATAATAATAACTTTAAGAAATATATAATAAAAACTACTTTTAAATACTAAAGAATCTGTTAAATATAAAAAGTTTAACCTAACCTAACCTACCATGATAGGTTTTAAATATACTCACACAAAATAAAAATAATTACGTAAAAGAATTTTTAGGTTAGGTTAGGTTAAACCTTTTTTATTTAATTGATTCTCACAAGATTAAAAGTGTTTTGAGCTAAAAAATATCGCAATTATATATAATGAGTTCGTATTACGCACATACTCTGAATTTATGTTAAATATATTATAAAGACACCTTATTTTACGATATGACCAAACGTCAACGACGAAATCGTTAAACGTTGACGAATCAACGATATCGTCAAATTCAGTTGCTCATTTCATGAACTGCGACCATTTCATGATATCGTCAACGAGATCATGAAAATGTCAATTCTACGATCTGACCACGACATATATATTATATACATATATTTCGTAATGAAGTCAAAGCTTTCATAACTCCAGCGTCCTTGAATCTTGTCACGAGGTGCAATTATAACTGACTTTGAAATATATTGAAAATAAAACAAAAATTGGCACCATACTTATTTTTTCAAATTTAACACATTGTGCTAATGGAGAAGTGCACGTGTATATGTAGTTTGCCAAATTTTACGCTTTCAGAATTTAAAATTACACATAATGGTATTTTTTTGTGTGAAACCAATATATTTTTATTACAGAGAATTTACTTTGACTTAGACGAATAGCTCTTTAAATATTAAGTATTGTATTACAATTTTTCAATACATTTTCAAAGGTGATGACGTTTCATCTATTGTCATTTTTTTTAAAATAATCAGGATGTAGGTATGTAACTGTTTGACAAATCGAGCACACCTTAGCGATATAACTGGTTAGATCAGGACGTTAAGTAAATATAAAATATTTTCTGTATTTGTTAAAAAAGATAAGACTCAAATAAATATTAGATATGTTCCTTTAGCGGTACTAGTAGTGTAAAATTTAGTTTTACCCGCTTAACACTCAACTCGAGTGCGTAAACAATATAATTTAATCAATGCTTAATTTGAATCCATAAATCACGTTGCAAACAAGTGTTTTGTGATGTCAATTTATTCAGCAGCCCTTCAAGTACGAGGCTATCGTTTGTTTTATTGGTTTGAATTGTTTTTTTTAAAGTGTCATTTGCATAGTATTTAAATTGTCAACAAGTCTTATATTGGGGCCAGTCGTGGCGCAGTGGCACGAACGTGTGACTGTCAACGACTGGTCGTGGGTTCAATTCCCACTTGAGGAGTGGAAATATTTAATATTTCCATTTCGTTCGCTCTGGTATCAGAGGTTAAGCGCGGCGTTAAGTTCCGTCACTTAACACGCAATATTTCCGAATTAGGCGGAGAGTGGGGAACGGAGTGTCTTAACACTAGGTTCCCTCTGCCTACCCTGCTGCGTGCGGGGTACAGCGTGAAAATAAAAAAAAACTCATAATATGTTTTTATTATTAAATTGAAAAAAAATCGTAATAAATGAAGAATTCATCATACAAGATTTCTATAGTTCAAAATGCCACGTGATTCTATGTCTAGGGTAGATAGGAAGAGCTTAGTGTAACATCACTCTGTTCTCTTATGCCCACCCAACAAATTTAACGATTTTCTTTTCAAATTACAATATATTTTAGTAATTAATTAAACCAGGTGCAGGAAGATGCAGGATTCTGAAGATGAGGCAGTACCATATTATGGGTCAATGTAAGTCTACTATATGGTACATAGGCTTTTAGAAATTGGGTTAGATTTGTTTGACGGTATGCATGCAGATGTCGAGGCGGTTATGGGAGAATATTTTTTTATTTTATATCATTTCTTGAGATACTATAGTATTGTAATTGTATTGTATTTTTTTATATTTGTTTACTATAGGAATAAGATATATTTTTGATTATTATTATTATTATTTATATTTCTTACATCAGCATATAATAGTTATAGCAGAGTATTTATTTCATTTTATTAAATGTATAGAAATGTATGTTATAATTTATATAAAATCATAATAAATATAAGATAAATTTATGTATATATTAATACAAAAATTAGTAAAAGTATATAAGTTATTATTATTTTTATAGCTGCATATACTTTTTTTATAATCTAGCTTGAATTATGCTTAATATATGCGATTCGTAAGGACTAGTCCTACGATTGATTTCTTGTTTACGACGAGTAGGTCAATTGGTAATGGCGGTCATTTTGGTGTTTCCGTCGCTAGCTTGCTTTGAAGTTAATTTATCTATGTACTTTCTTATTTTTTATTATTTTTTACATTACGTAGAAAAGGTACGTTAGACATGAGTTTAATTTAAATTTTTATATTCATAATATTTTGAGCACATTGTGGTGCAGATTTTTTGTCAGTGTCGGAGTATAAGTGTGAATGGTTGTGGATTCGTTTCCCATTCAGAGAAATAATTATATGTAAATTAATTCAACTTCTCTGTTCTGGATAAGACAAGCGTGACGTTGAATTTTGTCACTCAAGAAGAATGTGGACAACGGAGTGTCTTATCATTAGGTTCTTCCTAACTACGTGAAAATACATGAATATGCGTACCTAATTTTTTATATATGTAATAAAAATCATATTAATTAGTTATTAAAATTAAATTAATATTTCCTTTTACTTTGTAAGTATATAATACTATTTTATACAAGTTCTAGGTAAAGTTATCTAAGGTTAGTTAGTTTGTAGACCTCGGCAGACACTGATAATGCTATTTTATTGCACAGTTAACTCATTTTAACTATTAAAATTTAATAGTCCATTACTATTAAGGACAAACTGTTGTTTGTTAGAAAACACTATATCAAATGGTTTTTAAATAAATTATGTATTAAAAAAATGGTATACGCTATATATAAATTAGAAAATTATTAACTTAAAAAGATTTCTTAAAAAAAATAAACAATAGTCCATTCGATTTTCCTTTATTTTGAGTTTTTTTAAAGATTATTGTTAGAACCTTTTTGTTAATATAATATATTCAAATTTTTGTCTCTCATTGTTTCATTATTTTACATACTACGATAAAGATACATGTTTTATGTAATACAGAATAATTATATTGACTGTTTTGATTATGATGTTAGGAAATGTGACATAAATGCAGTTTTTTATTGTATGGTATTATACACCCGCAATATACCCTTAGATATTAGTTATAAATCATAAACGAATAATCTATGTACATATATAAAATTTGTATATATATTTATTGTATGTATTTCGTGAAATTGACTATAATTGCAACAAAGAGAAACAAAAAGTAACTTAGTCACCCTGTTTATGTCAGTGAAGTCAGTTTTAAAGCAAGATAAATTTAATCGTTCTCATTTTACAAAATTACGTAGCAAAAATATTAACGTTGCGAATTTTATCAGCTTCAGTTCATATACTCGTGAGTACGTTGGGACCTTATCTCGTGCCAGTAAATATCTAATTTTACTGAATGTTATGACTTGTGATCTACCACAGTATTAATTAAAGTTATATGTATATTCAATCTTATGACTTTTTCACATAGCAGGGTGTTCAGAGAAAACCTAGTGTTAAGACACTCCGTTCTCCACTTTCTACCACAAATCGAGTTCAAAGCTAGAGCGAAGAAATTAAAATAATTTAAATATAATCGTTATGACCAATCGCGTTACGATTAAACGCTGTTTCGCTGCTACACGATGACGTTATGAAATAAACTTCTAATAATTATTTTATTAGTTTATATATTCCGAATAAATACCCTATTATAGTTATATATGACTGTAACAGAGCTTATAAAGTAATTCGAAATATCAATAAAAAATGATATCTTATAGTATACATAAGTTCACTTTTGCCAACAACATTGTGAATTTTATATGGATGTTTGTTACTAAGTGCAATAAAGGATATATACATAATACTCTATTGTATAAGCAACATATTTACACATTCTGGCCATCGTGGAGTGGTGAATCAGTCGAACCGTTAACGCAAGTGGTTGTGAGTTCGATTCCTATTCGTGGAAACGATCACATTTAATTTATTTTAATTTAATTCTCTCTACTAATTCAAAACGTGGCGTTGAACTTCACTGGGAAAGCCAAGCCTTAAAGTAACATATTTAAATTTCTTTCCGATTTCGATGTCATATACTTAAAAAAAATAATGAATATTTATTTTGTCATTGTATATGTTGCAAATTATGAGATAAAAACTTATATTATCAGTAAATAATAAACAGTAATAGTTTAGTAAGGCTATTTGAATTATTAAATAGGAGTAAAATAGAAGTGTCACCTGCATTGTGACTATTTCAAGCAAACCATCTCAAGACCTTGTCCCACTATAACTATAAATTATTAAGGAAGATATGGGCAGATGTTTATGTGTATTTTACGATATGTTGAAGTACTCCATGCATATTTTTTCAGTTACCCTTGATTTTAACGATGTAATAATAGTATGATATCATAATAATACATATTTATTTTTTATTTACTTTATATCAAATATTATAATATTCACCTTATACACTGCCTACGATCTGATTAAGATGAAAAATTGTTCATATGCTAGAATCTGATAACTATCGCGTCAAACTAAGGACAGTGCCAGAACGCGGTATAAATAGAAAATAATTTCATGTCTTTTACGATGACTTCTCATAAGCTTCACACTTTTTCGGCATAGCAGAGTATTCAGACTGAACCTAGCGCTAAGACACTCAGTTCTTCACTTTCCATCCGAAATCGAGACATTGCGTGCGGCGGAACTCAACGCCGCATTTTGTTTAGGTAGTAGTAGACCGGGAAAATGAAAATACTGTATAATCATTCCCTCGAATGGAAATCGAACCCACAACCATTGCTTATCGACGCTCTCCCTAATATTAAAGTCTTAAACATTAAATTATTCAGCATATTATTGTAGTAAAAAATATGGAAGCCATTGAAAAAAAAAGTACACGTAACGCGCGCGTGCAACAAACATTTAGTTAGATACGAGACAAGCTGCGTCACAACATCATAATAATTGTTTTGTTTTATTGTGACAAACGATAATGTAGGTCGGCCGGCTTATCTAACGTGAGTTATCGGGCAAGATCACTTAATCAACACATGATTGTCGGGGTGGTCGCCCACACAAATACTTATTTATATGGGTATTTTTATGTATGACTCGTGAAATTCAGAGATATTTTCCTAGATATTTTTTTAGCAAAAACAGTATAGAATTTGGCAGTTTTAAAGATAATAGAGATAGGTTTTATGTATTTATATTAAATATTATTTAACTTAACTTTAGAATTTTACGCAATATAAGCCTCATTCTAGGGTGTGGCATTCCTATTATGGACTAATAAATCATATTATAAGAGGATATTCATATAATACATAAAATAGTTTAATTTCTTCTATCTAGATATCTATCTATCTTAAAAGTGCAGAACCTCAAAATATTAATTCGTTTGTGTACATTTCCTTACCTTAGTCATTATCAAACTACGACTTCGGAGTGAATAAAATAGCAATATAAATTAAATATATCTTCGCATTATAGCACTAGATTTTTTGTAACTCAGAAAAACAGGAAAATGTATGAAGCTGAAAATAAAGAAAGCAAAAAATAAATTCTTTCGAAATTCAGACATAAAATAGTATCCAAATAAACATTTAAAATTTTGTTGGTTATTTTATTGGCCAGTCGTGGCCCAGTGCACAACCGCGTGACTGTAAACGACTGGTTGTGGGTTCGATTCCCACTCGAGGAGTGGAAATTATATTTCCATTTTCTTCGCTCTGGTGTCGAGGTAAAGCGTGGCGTTAAGTTCCGCCACTTAACACGCAAGCCTCCGTATTCGGCGGAAAGTGGGGAACGGAGTGTCTTAACTCTAGGTTCCTTCTGCCTACCCTGCTGTATGCGGGATATAGCGTGAAGCTAAAAAAAAATAAAGACTGAAACGATCAATTAAACAGTCGTCTAAAGTAATCAAACGGCAGTGAGATAATTAATTTTTCTATTTATCCACAGTCATTGACACTTGGAGTGTACTGTAAACAACGCGGCGTGCTATCAGCACGTGTTTAATATATAATAAATATATAATTCTATAATTAATTTGTACTACTTTTATATAGTACGTACCTATATGTAAACGTATCGTTATTCTGTAGAGTATGAACTAGAATTTGTAGCTTTCAATAAGTAAATATATGATTTTTATACACATTATATTATGGGTAAATGATTCATTTAATTTAAAAAAGTTTAAGTTTGATTTTTTAGAATAAGGTCAGTTGAATATGAAATAAATGAAACTTATCTTTTGTAAGTTCGATTACTATACATATTCCCATTTCCACAGGGTAATGAATATAATTAAATTATTTTTATTGCCTTGCTCACGTGAGTAATCCAAGGCGCTGCAGAATTTCGCCAATCAATACGCAACACGGAAGTGGAGAACGGAGTATCATGACTCTTGTGACACTAGGCTCTGCTTAACTTGCTATCTCTTATAGAAATAAAGCGTGAAGCAAAAAAAATATTCTTAAAATGAAAATTATATTAAGTCACAGAAATTAATTATAAATGCCAGACCTAATCATTATAAGTTAGCAAGCATAATAGTATGTAAAATAATGTTTAACATACCCAGAATATAAATTAGTTAGCTAATTAACAGCCAATACGACAATGTGACTCAATAAAAGGTCGAGCTGATAGGAGTTGATAACCGTAACTAATAGTAACAACGTGCTTCATAGTTCATAATTAGTATCGGCGATGCAGTTTTATTTATGTAATTGCTCATCGATTCGAATAAATTAGGAGATTAATTTGATATTTTTACTATTTCGTTAGTATTCCACACTTGCCAATCGATTGTTCGATTTTGTTCAATCGATTCTTTGAAATTTGCAATAATCTCTCTACAGAGATGCTAATGACCGAAATAAACAGTAACAAGCTTAGGTATAAGAATTTCGACATAACTGGATAGAACGTATAGCTTAGTGGTCACAGTGCTAGCACAGTTATCAAAGGACGCAGGTTCAAGTTACCACGTTCGAAAATTTTCACACGTTTTCTGAAACTTTTTGTATACGTTTGCATGTTAAATTAAATTAATTGACTTAATTAGTTTCATTATATATAAAATATTAATAATTTAATGACTTGCCCAAACGGACGTGTTCCAGTGAGTGTTGTTCTATGTTAATTGAACGCAGATACAATACAGCGAATATGTTGAATACGTGAACTTGAAAATAGCGTGACAAATGAACTTTAATGAATGAATAATTTTAACGAACATTATAGTATCATTATACAAATACGTGAAGGAAAAAAAATGTACACGTTTTTTACGAAAATAATGCTTTCAGAGGAATACGAAATTTAACCTAGCTAAAGTAATACAGATAAAAGAAAATAAATAATAAATGCATCTTATTATATAACAAGCTGTGCTCGTGACTTCGTTCGCGTGATATTTAACAAAAAAAAGTAGTCTAAGTTACACCCTGTTACATCAGTTATCTGTCAGTGAAAATCCTATCAAAATCTGTTGAGCCTTCCATATTTATAGATTAGATATTTTTTATATTTTACAGGAACGATTCTACACCATTTATAAAAAATGGGGCGTCACCAGTCATTACCAAGACGCCTAAATCGGCCAAAACGGTTAAACCGGGCAAGGAAGGCAGAGGGAAGGCCTTTAGGCAAATTATTGCATCGTTCATTGCGAATTTGGGTACCATTAACACGGGCATGGCATTTGGATTTTCGGCAACTGCATTGCCTCAATTGAAGAGTGCTACATCTAGTATACAAATTACGGATAATCAAGCCAGTTGGATAGGTACGTTCTGTTTTATTAACATTTCTTACCTCTAAAGACGAGATATCTATAGTTCTAAATGTTAAATGTTCTTTGTGCTTCTTCTTAAATATTTTTCAACTTCATAATATTTTAAAAAATATGTATGTGTCCAAATATTTTTCTTATTCTAATGTAAGTATAATATTACAAAATAAAGCAGTAAAAAAATATTGCTACCGCATGATATTGTACTATCTGATTATAATATAAATAACTTTAATATGTTTATACTAAAGTTAGTATTTAAATATTTCCTTGAATAGTATTTAAACAAGCAACCATTACGTTCAATCATATCATAAATGCTTCAATACAGCGTTAAATATTTTTTGTTCAGTTTTAATTAAATTCATATTTTACTTTCAGCTAGTTTAACATCAGCTGGAACGCCAATAGGGTGTATACTCAGCGGATATTTAATGGACAACATCGGTCGCAGACGAACTCTTATTATAACAGAAGTACCTCTTATCATAGGATGGCTCCTTATATCTTGTGCTCAGAACGTCCCTATGATTTATGCTGGTAAGTATTTAATAGCATTATTATAATTAATTGCATAAAATATAATTATTTGGGGTGCAGTTGCAGTGTCTGACTGTTGCAGTGTCTGCAATGGTTGTGGGTTCGACTCCCATTCGAGGGAATGATTATGTTTAAATGATTTCTCCGGTCTGGTTGAGACAAAGCACACTGGTAATTTTAGAAACTTATCACATAATCTCTAAGTTTTAGGCGGAAATTTGAGAATGGAGTGTCTTGGCACTAGGTTCTCTTCTACTGTCCTGTTATGTGGCAAAAGCGTAAAGGTATGTGATTATCGAAATAATTAACAGAATTGGAATGTTTATAATTTTTAAAAATATGACCCATTCATTAAACAAGATAATTGCTCACAATTCGTCCTAATTTTAGTATATAATTAATTTATTTTTGTCTATAAATGGCTCTAGTGGACGCGCAAATACTTGCAAGGCGAACCGCTTTATGAATATATTACGCTTATAGTCGTCGTTATAAAATAAATATGATATTATAGAAAGTCAATCATTATATAAGTAGGCGAAAAAGATTTTTTAATTGAATTGAATGAATGAATGAAATTAGTACAAAAAAGGATTTCACACACCACTATACGTTTGACATGCTTTTGTAAAATAATTATGTACATAAGCGTATTTTATGCGTCAACGGAGTCAATGCTAGTAAATTTAAATACAAAAATAATGTTTCCTATATTAAGAAATGATTATTTTTATATTAAGGTAGATATGATATATTATTGTAAATATAAGAAATGAAAATGTAAAATAATTGATTTTCTTTATAGAAAATATGCTTACTTATTTATAACTATGTTTCACAACTATAGTAAAGTGTGCAATTGGGACGCGCGGACGACACGCGATCGTTATAAACATAAATGCAAAAGAAAATTTATGTTAAAAATATGTGTTTTCCAGGCAAGGAATACAAAGTGCACTAACAAGCTATCTAAAATATTTTTACGTAATAAATTATCGTTAAAGTTACATATTTTGTCATTTATATTGAAAAACTATAATAGCTAAAGTGTTCAAAATGTCAATATGATACAGTTAAATTTTTATTAATTAACAAATGTAAAAAAATATATAACGTTACTAGCGGTCCGCTCGCGGCTTCGCCGCGTGAACTGCGTCTCAGTTTCGTCATATTGCCTCTCTCGGAGGTGGTGTTTTGAAAAACAAAATATTCTTTATTTAAGCTTAGATTATCAACTATGCTTATCTCAAAATTTATAACAATAAGTCAAGCGGTGTAGATTTTTCATATAAACTAACTTTTATTTTCAAATAGGGGATTTCAACGCTTTAGGGGTTGATTTTTGAAATAACAAGTAGCCTATATTTGACCCAGTAACTTTTACTACTTTCATTCTAAATTTCATCGAAATCGGACGGGTGGATTAGCCGTGAAAGCATGACAGACAAACACACAGACATTCGCATTTGTAATATAAGCATGGATATGGATTTTTATATATAATATTTTCATACTATGGACCTTCTGTACTTGCTAGGATGTCAAAGATAACGAGAAAATTAAGTTTTGGTTCTTTTAGATTCATTTTAAAACTAATTTAGTAATTAATTATTCATTAGGCAAATTTATTTCACTTATGATTGCTGATTGAATGATATATATTTTATTAATAATATTATATATTTTTCTTTTTTTAGGCAGATTATTAATAGGCTTAGGATCTGGAATGGTAGGCGCCCCCGCGAGAGTATACACTTGTGAAGTGTCCCAGCCTCATTTACGAGGCATGCTCGGTGCTATGGCTTCTGTAGGCGTTTCTACTGGTGTTTTAATACAAGTCAGTATTTCCTATCTATTTTTAGTCATAATTTAAAACACTTTAAGTGCTTATTAATTTTGTAATAATCTGTGTGTATTTGATTCGTTGGTTTTTTTCTTCTTATGGTCTTATGTTATTATTTGAAAATAAAATTTTAAATATGTAGCAGATTTGAACCTACGTATAAAATTTGATGGTTTTTGAACTTGTGCTTTATCGTATGAATACACTGCTAAAGTTTAAAAAATATTTTATACTCAATATAGTATTTTTTAAGTCTCAATAATATTTCTAATTAAATACATACTCGTATTAACTAATTCGAATCATTTCATATTTAACAAAACCTAGTGTCAAGATACTCTGTCCTCCACTTTCTGCCCGTAAATCAAGACATTGTGTGATGAGTGGCGGAACTCAACGCCGCGGTTTGTCTTAAGGTACCTAAGTACTAGATCGAAGGAATAAAATTTTAAATATAGTCATTCCCCTGAGTGGGAATCGATCGAACAACCATCGCATTTACTATCAGATGCGGTTCCACTGGGCCACGACAGCCTCTAGAATTAAAACTAGGCAAAAACATTTTTCATTAGGCAATTCAAATCATTATCTACGTCACGTTTACACCTTATACAAATTATTACGTATGTAGTATTAATAAAATAATCACCATAAAGTCAGAACAAACATTAATTTAAATAGTATATTAGTGTAATATAATTTAGATACTTATCTAAATAGTATTTATTAAGAAAACAAAAAAACCAAGTGGTCGTTGGTAACTAAAGTTAATAATTATTATAATGTGTATATAGGGGCCAGTTGTGGTTCAGTGACACAAGCGTGTGACTGTAAACGACTGGTTGTGGGTTCGATTGCCACTCGAAGAGTGCAAATATTTAATATTTTCATTTTCTTCGCTCTGGTGTCGAGCTGAGCGGCGTTAAGTTCCGCCACTTAACACGTAATGCTTAACGCTAGGTTTCTTCTGCCTACCCTGTTGTATGCGGGATATAGCGTGAAGCTAAAAAAAATATGTGTCTATATAATATAGAATATAAAACTCGCGAAATACCATTTAAACTTCACTAAATGTTTTAAATAACTATTTGAAAATTTTAAATCTTTTATATCTAGTGCAAAGATTTATTGTGAAGCTCACTTAGCTTCACACTATTTTTCGCATAGTATTTTCACAGAGAGAATCTAAAATGAAGACACTCCGTTCTCCACTTTGATATAAAGCCAATCGAGATAAAGCCTCTCGATTTCGGCCATAAAATTGAAAATGGTGTTTCGTGCAAGGCTGCGTTAGCTATCAAAGCGAGGATATTAAAATATTTAATCAAATATACCTCCAAGTGGAAATCGAACCCACAGTCATTTCGCATACAATCAGACACTGTCTCACTACGCTACGTTGGTCTCATTATTTATTAATATTTCAAAACACTTTTCATAATGTTTTGCAATCCTCCTTATCTTTTACTTTTGATATCTTAATCATAATAAACATTTTATGTGTACTCTCGACTAATACTTGGAATTTAATTAATCAAAGTATCATATTTACTTTGCTCACTTTTTATAAGAACTTGTAGACACAATAGAGCCAAATAGTCCTATGCAATGCAGATTTTTCTATATAATAATGAATTGGAAAACTCGTAGCGCAGTGGCACAAACGTGTGACTGTAAACGACTGGTTGTTGGTTTGAATCCCACTCGAGGAGTGGAAATATTTATTATTTCCATTTTCTTCAGTCTGGTATCGAGGTAAAGCGCGGCGTTAAGTTCCGCCACTTAACACGCAATGCCTCCGAATTCGGTGGAAAGTGGGGAATGAAGTGTCTTAACACTAGGTTCCCTCTGCCTACCGTGCTGTGTGCAGGATACAGCGTGAAGCTAAAGAAAAAAAAGCTATATTATCTTGTAGTTGCCGACTGTATAGACACGATGGTGGTGGGTTCAATTTCTGGCCGGGTAAATAATTTAGTTATGTTTAAATTTATTTCTTCGCTTTGGTGCCTACTATAACACGGATACGCGGTATGTAAATCCGCCACTCAACACGCAATATCTTGATTTCTGGTGGAAAATGGAGTGTCTTAACATTAAGTTTACTCTGAGAAAAAGCGTAGAACTGTTTTTTTTAATTTTTATTTCCCAGCTCTGGTACCTAGCGGATTTTGCACTTGCAAAGCGCGGTTACGAGTTTCGCTGCACAGCATTTAATCTTTTGAATTAGGACGGAAGCTATCCTGGTCTGCGAAAAAAAAACGTTAAACAAAAATTAGCATGACAACTATCTTTTTTTAATAGTTATTTAAAATATTTTCCTTCTAAAATAATAAATTTTATCTAAAGCTATTATTAGAATCATAATTCATTGATAACGACAATAAACAAATGTAATATTTATTATCTACATCAATTAATATGCAATAACCGATAATTTTTAGCTAACTATATAATAAAAGGCCTTATCAAGGGATTACTTTATATCGGTGTCCATTAGGGTCCAATGATTACATATTTTCTTTGGTAACTCCGCGTTTTGGTATTTAATGTTGTTAAAATCCAAAAAAAAGAAATTTGTGTGAATAATATCTATGTGTTCATACTTTTCCACTATCTCAGTTGGACATCCTTTGACAGTATTCGTCACTGGTTGTTTGTGCAATTTTCAATTGCAAGAATGATTATATTTAAATAATTTTTAATATTTTGCCCTAGTCATCAAAAGAGCGGCGTTAAGTTCTACCACGGAATACGCAATATTGCTTCATTTTAGGTGAAAAATATGAAACAGAGTGTCTTGACTCTATACGGGAAATGTCTCAAAATTGTAAAAAAATAAGAAAAGAAGTCAAAATTGTAAAGTTTCTTGTATATGAATAACTTTGGTACTGCTACTATGCATTTAAATTTATGCATATTGTATATTCATTGTTATATGGGACAATAAATCATCGTAATGTATATACTTAATATTTGTAGTTAATTGCGTGTGAAACATTGTTCATAGAAAAGACTGCGTACCTTAGTTTTTGTTTTTTCCTTTATAGCTTCACGTGTAGCATGTATTCCGCACAGCAGGGTAGGCAGAGGGAACCTAGTTTTAAGACACTCTGTTCCCCACGCACCGCTGAATTCGGAGGCATTGCGTGTTAAGTAGCGGAACTTAACGCCGCGCTTTACCTCTGATACCAGCGCAAAGGAGATAGAAATATTAAATATTTCCCCTCCTTGAGTGGAAATCGAACCAGTCGTTTACAGTCACACGTTCGTGCCACTGCGCTACGACTGGCCGCAACTAATTAGTTAAAACTAGATTACTACTACTACTTAGACTGGCTTCTTTAGTTCAAACATGAATAATGCATTATAATTTTATTTAATTAAATAATTACATTTTCTATAATTTAACCTAATTTAGACAGATTTTTAATCAATTTTTAAGTTTAATTTTATGATTTGCGACATTACTCGTTATTTTTATTGACTACATTTTATTACGTATAAGTTGTACAGTGTTTACAATTATAAATACCTGAGTACACTTCGTGTAACTAGGACATATGTATGTATGCATATAGTTTACACTGGTTTTTTTATGAATGCTTTAATACTGTTTAATAATGTATATACATTGCCTTAATCTTTGAATATTTTTAATATAATTTACGATATCTGCAATTTAGATTTAAAATATCTATGATTACTTTGTTTATTGCAAAGAATACGTAATTAATGTTGCAATTTGGTTTTTAATAATCATGCTATTAAAGATAAACGTCTTACATTCACGAACTGTACTGTTTCTTATTATATCGTACTATATTTTAAGCTTGAAGTTGTTGTAGAGGAGTATGAGACAGTGACTGACTGCGATGATTATAGGTTCGATCTCCTCTCGGCTAATGTTTGAAATTATATAGTTATAGTTATTTTTCTGCTGTGGTAAGTTAGTCTTACGCGAAGTTCAGTCCCACCAATATCTCTAATTTAAGTGGAAACGGGTTTATGAAGCGTCTTTATATTTGGAAAAAGGACGAAGTTGTAGCAAATAAATAGTTGTTCTTCTCAAGAATGTTAATTATGAGTCCTTTATAACACCATTATAATATCAGTTACACTTTAAAATATTTTTACATACCTATACGCAAAAAAAATCTTATAAAAGATATATGGGGACAATGTCAATATTTGTTTTATTATAAATCTAATATGATCGATCAAAACTGTATAAATATATACTTTAGTAAATTTAGCAAAAGCAACTTTACTCTGCATATACTCTGGCCTAATATATAAACATGTCTAAAAAATGTCAAATTCACATTTCTGGTCACGAGGTATTTTGTAAAGATTTAAAAAATTATGTATTGATTATTATATCACTATTTATGATATCTTTCTGGTTTGGTAAGACAAGGCGCGGCGTTGGAATCTCCGTATAGATCGAAAAATGGGAAACGGAGTATCTTAATTTAAAAAAAATATTTGAACTGACCTAGCTGCTTGCGGGAAATGTGTTTGCATGACACGAATAAATTTGTACTTAATTTGAGCATACGTTATTACTGCTATCTTATTTATTAACTGCAACGCAAAAATTTAACTAGGGAACCTAGTGTTAAGACACTCCGTTCCCCACTTTCCGCCGAATTCGGAGGCATTGCGTGTTAAGTGGCGGAACTTAACGCCACACTTGACTTTTTTCACATTAACTATAATTTATTTATTTCTTTTCATTTTTAACATAAAGTATACCCATAAAATGCACCGATAAATATTTGCAAGCACAGTTAGCTAATTCTATGTGACCTTACGCGATACGCCCCTTTTCCGTAAACATATCATACCAACTGATAACCGGTAATTGAACGGCAACCATGTTTATTCACGTAAAGTTAGAATGCCTGGAGACAAACAATGCGTACGTAGCTTTATTAGTTAACTACACAACTATGACGTTACTCGTAGACTATAGTACAAAGAGTTAAAATGACACTAATTATACAGTTTTTAAGTGCTAAGCGTTTGTAAGCGTTTTGTTTTTGAACGTATCGGTTTTTAGTAATATTTTAAGAAGATTGTGAAATCATTATCCATTTGCTAATTATTCGTCGGCTATTATAAGTAGAAATGTCTTCTAAGCCCGTAGCTTCTTAATTATTGAGGCTTTTTAATTATTATTTAATACTAAAGGGACAGGTCATACATTTATTGCACTAATTATCTGTTTCTAATAAATTATTATTAACGTTGCTATCTATATAAACTTAAAGCAAAATTATATACTTTCCATCACTGCATAATTTTAGTAAAAGGGCAGCAAAGATTTTTCTTTACGTTTTAAAATAATGATAAATTGATATCTGCGTTTCTTTTTCATAATAAAACTTGCTGTTTTTGCTGTTTCAAGTCTAACACTTCTTTTATACAAAATAACGTCATCATTAACTAATATTATATATTTTATATATCATAATCTTTTTTTATACCTAATCTATGATAAAATAATAAATTACACAATAAGATGCAATTTATTTGTGAAATATTTCTTTGAAGTATTAAGTAGTCATAAGTAGGACTCTACTCTCACACTTAATAAAAACAAACACACACTTATATATGTACTTATTAAGTACTACTAAAGCTTATATAATAAAGCGATTGTGTATTAGACAACTGTTCTTAATTATTGTTTAAGTAAATATATTATACCAATTCGATCAGCAAGTGGAGAAAGAAGTATTTTGACATCAGGTTCCCTCTGAATACTAAAAAGAGCCAAGTCTCATATTAAATTATTTTATGTATACTAATTTAATATGTTTTAATGAGTAATTATTTATAATTTTCAGTACGTGATAGGAAGTGCGACATCATGGAATATATTGGCTGGAATAAGCGCAATTGTGCCTATAGTATCACTATTGGGAATGATATTCTTACCGGAAACCCCTAACTACCTTCTAACTCAAGATAAGGAAGAAAAGGCAAAGACGTCCTTAGCAAAGCTCAGAGGATCGACTTGCAATTTACAAGATGAAATACAGAAAATGATATCGTTCAAGGAGAAAAATCATGTAGAACCGTAAGTTTATTATATTTGCTAAGTCTTTTTATAATAATTAGTTAAGACTTCCCATATAGTAATAAAAATATTAACAATGAAACTTTAAAAAAGTCAATTTATTTTTGTACTATTAGCGTAATTTAACTAGTTTTTAGTTACAATTCGTTCAATTTTTATCTATTGCAGCTTGTTATATAAATTATCTATATGTATAATAAAACTTGTCAGTGTTTATATGTTGAAGATATATGAGAAAAACGGAAAACAATTTTTTTTAATTTCACGCTATACTCTTAAACATTAACATTTAGTTATTTTATTTCAACCTGTTCATAAAAATAAAGTTGCAATATTTTTTTATATATAACAAATTTGCTATGTATAATAACTTTTTTATTTACTTTGCTCACACTTTAACTTAGGCGGCCAAAGCCACGAGCATTTTACTAGTCTTAAGTAAATAAAAACGTATAGAAACAACAATTTTGCTTATTTCTAGTTTATTCAAACAAAGGAAGTTAAACAATCTGTTTATTTGTCATACACAAGCTTTAATTCAATTTACATTATTTATTAAATACGAGCACGACGCGGGTTTTACATCCATACATATTTATGTACAGACATACACACACATAAATTTATATGTACATATATATACATAAACATTCATACACGTTTACTGCAAATTAGAGCGTCTATACTTGTCTATTAAATTAGTTACACTCGTCTCGTAATAATTGTTTTACGACAAGTATCGGACGACGGTAATAAAAATATGGTTTTGGGTTTCTTTTTTTTTAGCTTCACGCTGTATCCCGCACACAGCAGGGTAGGCAGAGGGAACGTAGTGTTATGACACTCCGATCCCCACGTACCGCCTAATTCGAAGGCATTGCGTTTTAAGTGGCGGAAATTACCGCCGCTTTTGCCTCGACACCAGAACGAAGGAAATGGAAACATTAAATATTTCCACTCCTCGAGTGGAAATCGCATCCACAATCAGTCGTTTACAGTCACACTTTGTGCCACTGCGCCACGACTGGTTCATATTAGATACTTTAATTAATATTCTCACAATGTCTGTTGTGCGTAGTGTTATTTTACTAAGAGTTTCACGCTTCGAGAGAATATAGTTTAAAGATACTCAGTTTTTTACTTTTTGCTCTAAATCGAGTTAATGCGTGTTGAGTGGCGATTCTTAACGCCGTTTTGACATCTTATAATGGCGGAGGAATTAAAATCATTTCGAATGAGAAATGAATTGCCTTTACAGTTGAAGGCTGTCCCACTGCGCTACTGTGGTCTACAATTGTTTACTATTATTAAAAAAATATATACGTACCTGCCTGAGTACAAACACGATAGGTGTAGGTTTAAAACTAATATAATTTTTATAACTGTAAGGTTTTAATTTCTTTGATCACATTTTTTTCTCATGGTAGTCAATTTGATTTTTACTAGAGGGAAAAATTAATAATATTGTTGTTGTTAGCTTCACGCTGTATCCCGCACACAGCAGGGTAGGCAGAGGGAACCTAGTATTAAGATACTCCGTTCCCTACTTTCCGCCGAATTCGGAGGATTTGCGTGTAATGTGGCGGAACTTAACGCCGCGCTTTACCTCGATACCAGAGCGAAGAAAATGGAAATATTAAATATTTCCACTCCTCGAGTGGGAATCGAACCCACAACCAGTCGTTTACAGTCACACACTTGTGCCACTGGGCCACGACTGGCCACAATTAAATAAATTTAAACTATTATTATTTGTTGGTTGGTATATAAAAGTTAAACGCTTGACATACAATGTCTTGGATTCTAGATTTTGATCACATTTTTTTTATTATATTACTCGTCTGATTATAAAAAGATTGGTATTCAATTCGATCCTCCCTCGGGGGAAGTATTTAATTTAAATTGTTATTGTTTTATTGGCTGGAAAGAAAAAAGTTACACGTTTGACATTCAATGTCTTGAATTCTAGCACAAAATTGGAAATTGAGTGAAATGAATGAATGAATCTGTTACCTCATAGTATGTAGTGCGGTCATAGTCATAGCCATGTACCTACATACATATCAATTTCATAGGTGTCATTTTTATGTTTGTTTACATACATTCGTGGTCTTGTAAACCACAATTCATTTATATTTATTTAATTTGACTAACAGCTGTTTTGTTACTTAAACACATTGTTGATGTTTTCTATTTAGTTCCAACTTTATAAGAATGCATACTAAAAAATATTTTTAATACTCGCAATATTAATTTTATTTTTGATCTTAGACTTAAATAATATTTAGATAAACAATTTATTATTTTATATTTATTATCAATAATATATTTAAATATCAGCTACATTTGGCGTGTTAAGTGCCAAAAATTGCATCCTTAAAAAGGTTGATGACAATTACGCATATGCCTTAGTTAATACCATTTATGTTACAAACAAATAGAAGTGCAAATAATATTTATTTTATTGATTAGATTCACTTTTAATGCATAATTTTTAAAAATATATATATATGTATTTTGCTCTCCTTATAAACAGTGGATTTTATTTTAAGTTTTACATTATAAACTTTAATTATGCTAAATTTCGAACTCGTCCGTTTGCATAATTTTCGTAAAAAAGCGTATAATTATTTTTGTAAAAGTATTCAAATTTAAGGGAGCCTTTTGAACTGGGGCGATTTCCAAATTCGACAGCTTCAAGTGATTTTTCTAAACATTTTAATTTCTATATATTCTATAACGGCACTTTAAAAATAACATCGTTTTTCGTTGATATAGTAATATAATGTCGACATGTACCTAGTTTTTCCATTCTGTTTAAGGCAAAGCAGGAAAGTTAATTGAGTATTAGGCGAGTATTAGGCTGTACCAATCATGACTTTTCCATACAGAATGACATACATAACGATATATAACATATTATGTAAAATTTTAATTCCAGTTTGAAATCACCGAAGGAGATATTAAAAGCTCTTATGTCGCCATCTGCACTCAAGCCGTTTGGAATCCTTGCGTTGTACTTCTTCATTTACCAGTGGTGTGGTGTGAATACCATCACTTTCTATGCTGTTGAAGTGTTTGAGGTAAATATATATATTTTTTTTTGTTTTTTACTCAAAAAGATGTAGGTCGTCGTGGCGCAGTGGTAGTGCGTCTTACTAATAACGATTGGGGGTTTGATTCTCACTGAGAGCAATTATCGTAACTTAACCATTTTAATTCCTATACTCTAGTCAAAAAGGCAATATGCGGCGATAAGATCTGATATTTAGCCTCTTGGATTTTTTTTATTAATTCTCGGATTCGGACGGAAAGTGGAGAACAAACAGAGTGCTGACAAGTTAACACTAGGTTACCTCTGACTGCTCTCAGATATGAGAGAAAAGGTGTGACACTAAAAAAAACAAAAGCAAATATAGTTTTGTCTCTCTTATTTTAAAATTGAACCATAGGCTCTTGGCTAAGATGTCCAGTCCATTATTACTAGGCTAACCAGCCAGCTAGGTTTTATATTATTTTTTAAACGTATTAAATAATCATTTTAAATCATATCTATCTTTAGTGTATATTTAGTTCAAGTTTTGATTGATAAACCAATACTTACTCCTTTTTTTTTTTTTTTTTTTGTCGCTGGGAAATGCAGCTTAATCGCTTTACGCAGACCATCCGTACGCAACGCAGGCAGAACTGCTCTGCGTACGGATGATACTGTGGGACTCACCGTTGAATTCGATACTACCCACTAAAACCCAGCGAAACCCTCTCCATCCTCATGAGACGTCGCAGGTTCACTTGCGCATTCCACTACGACGCCTCGGTGGATGGCCCGCCTATTACGGGCCACTGTCGCCTTTAGAGTGCTCTGAGGTTTTTTCCAGGGCACCCGCAGTCTTGATGGCTAATAGGAGGATCACCTCGATCCTCCAATAGTAGCTCCTCTAGGGTAGGAGGGATAAGAGATCCGCGTACCGCCTTCTCCTATCCCCTGGCCTACGTCGGCGGAGCGAGTGAGCATCCGCATTAGACTCGCGCACACGCTCCGCAGCCTCCTTCAGTGCGATAACTGATTCGCAGAAGGAGACCATTGCAGACCAGTTCCTCTCACTATCCAGCATGGCCCCCACCACACTGCCTAGTGAGTGGTCCCTACCCACTACAGCCATCAAGGCGTGGCGTTGTGGGGCCCAAGCAGGGCATTCAATCAGAGTGTGATGCGCCGAATCGATGGGCGCATTACACTTATGACAGGCTGGAGAAACCTCCCGACGTGCAATTTGGTGCAGGTATTTGCCGAAGCAGCCATGCCCCGACATTACCTGCACCAACCTGAACGTCAGTACCCCCGAATTTTCTCGAGAACCAATACTTACCCTTACTTAACCAATTTAGTAGTTGTATTCAAAGATGATAAAAGAAACCACAAATAAATAGTCAAAGAAGTCATGGCTAAGGGAAATGCTGCATGCTTATACAATATGTATATTCATTTAATAAGAACTGTATTTTTTTTAATTCGCAGGCATCCGGCGCAACTCTAGACAAATACTACCTCACAATATCTATGGGAGTACTCCGCGTTGTGTTCACGGTGGTCGGGTGCATACTGTGCAGAAGATGTGGTAGACGACCTTTGACTTTCGTATCTTGTAAGTTTTTTCTTATATAGAATTATATGTACATACTATTTAAGAAATATATCCTATTTGTTTGATAATTTATAGGAATTATTCAGATACTAGCGACCCAGCCGCGGCATAAACAACACTACTATATCTATTACGTTTCTACAGCTACCCCGTGTTGACGTTTAAGTAACAAACTTTACTTTTGAGCCTAAGAAGAATCTCATCTTTTCTAATGAATTTACACATCAAATTTTTTTGTTTTTCAATGGCACGTTTGAACTGACTGAATAGAACATTTCATGTTTGAGGTGTATTGTAATTTTGCAATCATTAAAGGTAATAAATAACTTTTAATTAATTCATAATTTTTCATGACTTATTCAAAGCAAGATAGACCAGCCTAACGACAGCTGATAAACCTATAAAGCGACACTTTAAAGTTCTTCAGAAAGTATGATGTACTGAGCATAATATTAAAAGTAAAATGTCTATATCAAGAAACTTTTTTTCACAAATATTACCATTTTTAACGATATAAAAGTATTAATTTCAATTTAGCGTTACGGGAGAAGTTAAAATGACATATAGTGACATGACATTATAAAAAAATAAAAAGTTATATAGATATGAAATATATGCATATTTATTTTGTGCTTCTTAGTTTTATAATTATTATATTAGTAAATTAAATTAGAAGTAGCTTCACTTGTAAAATAATTAACACAATTTGACTATGTCAGCTTTTTTTTTATTTTTTGTCGAAACTGTATTGAATACCAGGATAAAAACTATCCCATATAATGTCCTAGCCTCTAAGCTAATTCCATGCAAAAAATCATTTATTTCTATTCAGTAAATATCAGTGTATGAAGAAAATACTTATATCGGTTTTTTATTTTTTCCAAAAAAACTACATGGAATACCGGGATAAAAACTATCCTATATGTCGGCGCGAGTGATAATTTAAATAACTCACACTGTCGCCATCTATGAATTAGAATCGTAAATAGTGGCGTTGCTGAAAACTACAGATTATATCGACGACAAGCACAATTTAAGTATTGTCACAGCGTCGCCCTCTAGAGGTTGGAGTCGAAAAACGGTGGCAGCAGTCAATTGATTTTTGATTGATATCATGAGTGAGGAGAATATGGAAGATATGTGTGAAGATGATATGAGTGGGATCTCATCTCCCATCTTACAACCTCGCACTGTAAACTCCGATATCAGAAGTGGGATACGCCAGCAACAAAGCTCAACCTGCGACCCGCTTGCTGGAACATCTACTAATCTTGTAAGCGCACCTGTTTCTAACAATGATACATTAGCTGCCATAGCAATTATCTTGGACGGTCTTTCCAAGCAGCAACAAGAAAATATTAAGATTAATAATGAATTTCTCACATATTTATTTACAAAAAATGACAATCCCGTTACAAAGCCCAGGCTGGCTGATGTTTACATTGCTTGTTTTGATCCTGATGAGGATATATCAGTTCGAGACTGGTGTGAGCATGTAGATCGAGCAAAAGATCACTGGAAGCTCACAGATTATGAAATATGCACCAAGATCGCTGGTTTACTAAGGGGTAGAGCGAAGTCACTTGGTGATGCTTGGCTGGTGAAATCACCAGTGTGGGCCGATATGAAGACCGATTAATACAGACATTTGAACCAGAAGCCCGTTATTCTAATGATGTACTTAAATTTAGAAATTTCAAGTTCGATATTTCCAATCCTGTTGATTCCGTTACTAAAGCTTGGAATATGTGGAAAAGAATGATGAGTAGTGATATTGAAAGAGATGCTGTAGAGGCAGTGATAGGATGTATAGACAATGAATATTTACGTTTGCGTTTATTAGCTAGCAAATGCTCCAGTGTACCTGAACTGATTTCAGTTATGTCGACTATGAAGTGTAGAGAGGCACGATCCGGTGAACCACCAATGAAGCGTTCCCGAAGGGGATATACAAAAGAAGACAGAATCACCTGTTACAGTTGTGGAAAAGCAGGGCATACTCAAGCGAATTGCATCATAAATAAAGTAGGAGAACCTAGACCATTATTCACTAGAGGTGAATTAACATCTGAGCCAAAGACAGATAAAAAAATCCTTAAATGTACTTATTGTGATAAACCTGGACATACAGATGCATCTTGCTATAAGCGAATGAATGACGAAGCCTATAAAATAAATTTGATTGATTCCTAAAATCATATTGCCACTTCAATGACAGTTAAAATAGGCCAATTTAAAATAATAGCTTTATTTGATAGTGGTGTAGATCGTTCTCTTATACGGAAAACATTAAGTACTACACTACCCGGTAAGCATAATAACACAGTGCTTTCATTTAAAGGACTTGGTTCTGGAGTACCCATTACGTCCTATCAGAGTATCGCAATGACTTGTGATATTAATGACTTTTATGTCGAAATAGTGTTTTATGTTGTTGAGGATCATCAAATACCATGTGATCTTATGGTAGGTTCTGATGTTTTAAATATTCCTGGTATCTCTATTAACATAACAAAGGAAGGTGCCACACTAAAAAGAACTATGAATATTATGTAAACTACTATGAATAATGATTTTACAAATATTGATAATGATTTAACAAATGAACATGATATATTAAATTTAAGATTCCTTTTAGAAAAGCACAAGAACGTATTTACTACCAGGGTTCCTAAAACAAAAGTAACTACTGGTATGTTAGAAATACATTTAAAAGATCCGACTAAAATTGTATCACGTAGATCCTATCGAATGGCACCGGTTGAGAGGCAAAAAGTAAAAAGTATTATTGAAGAACTAATGTTAAATGGAATAGTCTGCGAAAGTACATCAAATTTTGCCAGTCCTGTCATTCTCGTGAAGAAGAAAAATGGTGACGATCGAAAGTGCATTGATTATAGGGAATTAAATAGTGTTTCTATTCCTATTAAATTCCCTTTGCCTATTATATCGGATCAAATTGACAAATTAGCTAATTCTTCATATTTTATAAGCCTAGATATGGCACAAGGATTTCATCAAATTCCAATAGACGAAAATTCCATACATAAAACAGCTTTTATAACACCGGATGGTTTGTATGAATATACTATGATGCCTTTCGGTCTGATGAATGCACCTGCCATATACCAGAAAGCTATTACTGTTGCATTGCGGCCTATATTAGATAAGATTTTAGTTTACATTGATGATATTTTAATTAAATATTCGGATTTTTCGGAAGGTCTAGAAATTCTTGATAAAGTATTAACTGCTCTTCATGATTCTGGTTTTGCAGTTAATTACAATAAATGTAAATTTTTCAAAACATCAATAGAATATCTGGGAAATGTTGTTTCTAATGGTACAGATTAGGTGCAATACCATATTATCCAATTAAAAGAATGTCGCCAGTATGTAATAGCCTACATGAGTATGAGGACAACCGAGCCCGAAAGTCATTACCACTCGTATGAGTTGGAGGCCCTTGCTCCAATGAGAGCTGTCAAACACTTTAGGCACTACCTTTAGGGACGTAAATTTGTTATAGTCACTGACTGTATTGCTATAAAAGCATCAATGACAAAGCATGAGCTTCTTCAAAGAATACACAGGTGTTCAAATTTACAAAATTTTGAATTCGAAATTCAATACAGACAAGGAGCCGGAATAAAAGACGCGGATTTTTTTAGCCGCAATCCTATAATGTGTGTTAATTTGGCTAGTACAAGCGATTCGTGTCTTAAAGTGGAACAAAGAAGAGACAAAGATTTATCTGCAATAATAACTAAATTAGAGCATGGTGAAAACTGTCCGGAATAACGATTAAAAGATTTCATCCTATATAGAAAAGCAGGTGATCCTACACCGTGTAACATTATCAATGCTTATCATTCTGCTTTAAAACACTTCGGATGGGAGTAGACTGGAGAAAATTAAAGAAGAATACTGGTTCCCAGACATGTCCACCTTGGTGAGACAAGTTATAAATAACTGTGTAATTTGTAGAACTAGTAAAGGGCCCTCTGGTGCAAAACAATGTCAAATGTACCCAATACAAAAGGAACCTGTATCTTTTCATACTGTACACAGATATGACTGGAAAACTATCTGCTCGCAATGGGAAATATGAATATGTAGTTGTCATTATAGATGGCTATACAAAATTTACATTATTAAGTTACGTAACAGATAAAACTTCTACATCTATGCTTCAACCACTTAGAAAGGTTGTGTCTCTTTTTGGGGCACCTAAACAGATAATAAGTGATCAAGATACAGCCTTTAAAGCTGGATTTGGCTAATTTTATAAACAGACTGTTATTCATCAACATTTTATTGCACCTGGGATTAGTAGGACTAATGGACAAGTAGAACGTGTGATGGCGGTTATTAAAAATGGTTTAAAATTAATTCGCAATTATGAAAATAAAAACTGGCAAAAAGGTTTGGAAGCATTACAATTAGCAATAAATTGTACAAAAAATAAAACTACTAATATCAGTCCTTTAAAAGCCTTAACAGGCAGACAATGTGCAGTACCACTGGAACTTATTTCATTGGTTAATGACTCTGATTATTCAATAAATAAAGATAAACTTAACGAATTTATTCAAAAAAGAATAATTGATAAAGGTTTGGTGGACAAACAAAGATTCGATAAAGGTAAAGCTCAGGTCCGACCATTTCATAAGGCTGATATAGTTCTTTTCAAAGTTAATCCTAGAGTTCAAACAAGTCTTGACCTAAAGTATCCTGATGCATATGAAATAGGGAAATGTCTGCCCAATGATCGTTATTTAATAAAAAAGGTTATTGGTAGAGATAGACCAAAGAAAGCTGCTCATGAACAGCTTTGTCTAGCGTCGAATCCTGGTATAGGACCGTGTCGGCGTACAGTAATAAAGATGTGATTTTATGGTGAGTTTACAATTTGGTAACAAATTATGTGTTGTGTTATGTGTGATGAATAAGAGGTGTGCAGTGTCGACTGAACCTTCTGAAATGATGTAAACAAAGGTGTGCAGCGAGGGCTGAACCCTTTGTGTTATTTGTGGTTTCCACTAGAGGTGTGCAGTGTTGGCTGAACCCTCTGAGTGATGTAAACAAAGGTGTGCAGCGAGGGCTGAACCCTTGGTGTTATTTGTGGTTTCCACTAGAGGTGTGCAGTGTTGGCTGAACCCTCTGAGTGATGTAAACAAAGGTGTGCAGCGAGGGCTGAACCCTTTGTCAGTTGTGTGGCTCCCACTAGGGGTGTGCAGTGTTGGCTGAACCCTCTGAGTGGTAAGAGCAAAAGGTGTGCAGCGAGGGCTGAACCCTTTGTATGTTGTATGGCTCCCACTAGAGGTGTGCAGTGATGGCTGAACCCTCTGAGTGGTTAACAAAAGGTGTGCAGCGAGGGCTGAACCCTTTGAGCATGAGTGTATGTGTGTGTGCAGTGTTCGTTGCACTCTCTGTCTTTTAGACAACATAATGTCCTGTGCATTATGTTCATAATATTTATTTCTTTTCACATGTCGAGGACGACCTGCTGCAGAATGGCCGTGTCGGCGCGAGTGATAATTTAAATAACTCACAGTGTCGCCATCTATGAATTAGAATCGTAAATAGTAGCGTTGCTGAAAACTACAGATTATATCGACGACAAGGACAATTTAAGTATTGTCACAGCGTCGCCCTCTAGAGGTTGGAGTCGAAAAACGGTGGCAGCAGTCAATTGATTTTTTATTGATATTATGAGTGATGAGAATATGGAAGATATGTGTGAAGATGATATGAGTGGGATCTCATCTCCCATCTTACAACCTCGCACTGTAAACTCCGATATATATGTACCTTTGGACTATAAGCTACCACCATGCTAAATTTCATTCATTTCCATCCAGTACTTTTTGCGTGATTGGCGAACAAATTAACAGACAGACAGACAGACAAAAATTCTACTGAGTGGATTTTTGGCCTCTGTTATCGATATATTAACGCACCCAATTAAAATTTTTCTGAAATTTTTCATGTACAGAATTGACTGTTCTACTCTTTTATTATATATAGAGATTATGATATTATCAGAAATCACTTTAAGAAAGTCATTACATAATTGGTAGATGTTGAGAAATGCGGACAATTCCGTGTGCTGGGATTAATTTGGATTTAGGCACACGTTCGAAAAAAATATGATTGAAAAAAAATAATTTAATTACTCTTTTATTATATATACAGATACAGATAAGAGGATTTTTCGAAATTCCTACGAGAGCGATATTTTCAATACGTTGATTGATAAAATTAGTAAAATTTGATAAAATGAATCCGTTCAATTTATCAAATCAAGCAGGTTAAATGGCGAAAAGTGATAGATAAACATTAAAATACACACTGTATAAAAATACTCGCTTTTTCACAGTTTTTCCCTCATGGTGGTGTAGTCCGAGAGTGACCAGTCATGTCACTACGTTCTCTACCTCTTTACCGGAATCGAGACATTGCAATAGATATATAATCTCGAGGAGACTAAACGCGACTAGTCATGAGTTCGATTCCCATTTGAGGAAGTGATTTTATTTAAATTATTTTCTCTGCTCTGGTACTTTAAATAAAGCGTAGTGTTAAATTCCATTACACAACCCGCAACGTTTCGATTTAGGGTGAAAAGTAGAAAGTGGAAAGTCTTATTTAATTCTCTTTGACTCTGCTATAAAAAGTGTTTATAAATATAATTGACCAAATTAATTATAATCCCAATAATTTGTATATAATTAAACAAATTTTACAATTCCAATTAATTTGCAGCTCTAGGCTGTGGTTCTATGATGGTATCACTCTCCGTATACTTGTACTTCGTGAAGTACTGGAAGGAGAACAACATAGTGCCGCAACACTCCTGGATCCCGGTCGTCAGTATCTACGCGTTCACTATATTCTGCACTTTGGGCTATTTGATTGTACCTTGGGTTATGATTGGCGAAGTTTATCCTACTCAGGTAAGAAGAATATTTGCTAAGTATTTAGTATAAAAAACACACACATATACATACAATATCGTGTAAATGTAGCATCGTTTTGAATTGATATTTTATGTAAAAAATATAGTAAAAGTTTTCTCATAGCTTTTACTTTTTGTTATTGTATTGATTTTTAATTTAAATAACAGTGTCATCCATATTAAAAGTAATTTTATTTATTTGTAAAAATATTTTCTTTTTATTATATATTAAATAAAAAAATATATAATGATTATTGAATAGGACTATGATCAGAGTATGTTCAGTTACTGCTTTGAGTGCAATGATAAGCATCTTTTGCTTCTATTTACGAATATCAGTTACGTTGTTTGACAAATTCGTTAAGTAGGATATTAGCAGTAACTTTATTATCTTAATAAAAACCCTTTTAAACTTTAATGTCATTTTAAGTTATGTATGATTCATAGCTTATGATGAGTGCTAGTCTTATTAGATTTCCTATTTTTGTTGTTAGACAAGAAATTTTAGCAAAGTTATACATTTTTAGACATTTCTAGATTTATTTTAGTTTCTTCTTTGCAAAAATAAAATAGTTAATCAGTATAGAAATCAATTTAGCTAATATTATAAAAATATTAAAAAAAAATGTTTATTAACACACCAAACTGAAAATAATAAAAGTTAAAAGTCTTTTACTCTAAATTTCCAGGTTCGTGGTATAATTGGTGGTATGACGACGTGCGCCGCTCATTTGTCTATATTCTCAGTGGTGAAGACTTTCCCTCTAATTAAATACGCATTAAACGATTATGGTGCTTTTGGATTGTATGGCGCTATGTCTATTGCTGGTAAGTTATTTAATTGAAAAAAAAACATTTTTGGAAAACGTATAAGAAAATGAATGATTAGAACTCGCGCCTTTCGGAAACTGCGGCTGCGGCGGCGAAATTCTTATGAGCTTGTTTACAACTAATTTTTCTTATTCAATTTCTGCAGTGTGCAATTAACAGTTTAATATGTTAAAAGTTAAATATTAATTGTCTTGTCTTATTTTCACGGTTTTTCCTAAGAGGACTAGGTAGTCACGAAAAACTACGTTTTACACTTTCAGCTTGAAATCGGAACATTGCGTGTTGAGTGGTGAAACTTAACGCTGCGCCTTGTCTTGGATACCAGAGCAAAAAAATCTATAAATACATAAATAATATTATGTATTTGTAATATAAATAATATTATACATAAATAATATTATTTATACATAAATTATGGATGGTGTGTCTAAACACTAGGTTCTCCCTGATTATCCCGCTATGCAAAAAAATATTGAAATACTAAACTGATATTTCATATAGCAGTGATATATGACGTCACAGTTAATAAATTTGTTAAGTACTTACTTTTAATATACATTAATTATAATATTATTCTGTCCACAGGCACTGCATTCTTCTATATCTTCCTACCAGAAACCAAAGGAAGAACTCTACAAGAAATAGAAGACTACTTCAGTGGTAGAACGAAACAGCTTAAAAAAGCCAGTATAACGGATACTGCGTGAGACTATTAAATAATGTATGAATAAATTAAACAATGACGTGATTGTTAAAAACCTTTTTGTATATTTACTTCGGTACATTTAATTATTTTTCTTTTTTTTTAGCTTGGTACTTTTTAATTAAACAATATCGAAATAAAGCTTTTTCTTCTAGAGGTTTCTTAAGAAGTTATTTATACGACTTTATTTTTGATATTAAATTAGAATAAGTACTTAGTACAAGATTTAATCACAATTATTGGAAGTACATGTATTTTTTACATAAACACTTAAAAAATACCCTCAGAAAAGTAAGAGTTAAAATGCAGTTACGTCATTGTTCTGTTGAAAGAGCGATATGAATGAATTGATTTAAGTTATATTTATTTTAGAGTATATTTTATATTTTGATAGATATAAATGTAAAGTAATCTAAAGATTTATCTTAAGATATATCTGAAGATATCTATATATAGATGTTCCAGTGTTAAGAGTTGTTGGTGCTCTGTAAATAATTTAGTCATTTATAATATAATATACCTAAATATGTTATTTTGTTTAATAATTATTATGAAATTATACAAACTTTTTGGAATGTACTTATTTTATTATATATAGAGGTATACAAATAAAGTTAAAAAAAATATTTACATAAATATTGCAAATATATATTTTTTTAAAGAAAATTACAAAAAAAATCGCCTATTTAGTAGAAAAAAAAATTAAAATGCTTTTACTAGAATAAGTTCTAGTTCATATTTAACATGTAATAAATACTGAAAGTATTGAAATTAGTAAAACTGAATATTTTTCGAATCAATTTTTTAATACAAAGTGTATTTTTGTATGAAGTATTATTTATTATAATATAATAATTTTTAAGTTAGCAAAGAAACGTAGTGCCATTTTAAATGATATTTAGTGCATAATAAAATTTTAAAAATGGCAGCATTGTTAGAAGCTTGTGTAAATAGAAAATGTTTGTAAATAAGTTATAGATAGAACAAAGTAAATGATGTGATGAAACAAATTTTGGAACAAAATCGTTACCATAAAAGTATTTGTTGTTTTGTTGTATGAAATAAAATAATGTGATTGTTTGAATTTGTTTTATTTATTAATATTATTTTGCTAATGCGTGTCGCATTATCTTGAATACTAGAAATAAGCATAAACTGACACCTGTGACTCGATTACATCGAGTCAATAATTCATTCATGGGACAGTGTATACGTTTTTACAATAGGATCCCAGAAAACGTCCAAGATTTTTCTATATCACAATTTAAAAAAGTTGTGAAAGGACGTTTGTGTGTTAAAGGTTATTTATTACCTAATTAAAGATTTTATAAATGATAACACGCCTTAGGAATGAAATGCTAGCTCCAGGCTATTTCAAAAGTATCACTGTCAGCAATAAATCTGTATATAACAATTACTTTGAAAAAAAGAAGCCGAGTTTCTTGAGCCGGTTCTTCACAGGTCTGAGCCATAAAATGTAGTGGTAGCGGTGGTAAACTATTTCACGTTCAAAAAATGAAGCCTGTAACTTCTTATTTTGAATAAAATTATTTGACATTGACTTTGACTTTTATATATGGCGGGAAATGGAGAGCAGATTGTCTTGACATTAGGTTCTTTCTAACTATCCTGTTATGCAGAATAAAACCTTTTTGTATTTTTTTATATGATATCAGATGTTATTGTGGCGCAATGGGTAAGCCTGTTTGACTGTAAATATGATGGTTGTGAGATGGATTCACACTAGGGTGAATGTTTATTTCTTACTTCAGGGGAAAAGGAGTGTCTTGTGCTTAGGCTCTATGACCTTACCCTGTTATGCAGGGAAAAGCGTAAATTTTTTTTTAAATGTTTTTTCATAAAAAATAAGTTACGTTGTATCTTTTTAAGTTTTTTGTAAACTCAAGTTTTTTATGTATGCTATTGAACCTGCAATGATCGTTGGCCAGAGAAAGTTAAATACTTGCTTACTAAACCACAATGGTGTTAAATCTTATCAATAAATAGGTAAAAAAATGTCTATTATCGTTTTTATGCTAACATACCAAGAACACAAATAGGAAAAGTACCAACTGTTTTGAAAAAAAAAGAAACTGTTTTTACGAACAGTTTCTCTTCACTTAATAGTTTCCATTCAATCACAAATGCAGTGTATTGTTTTGTTCTGCCTTTTTATTGTTTGGTGCAGCGCCGATTTAATTCAGCTATTCAAGGAAAAAGGTACATACATGTTTTGTATTATAAAATATAGTATAATAAATAATTGTATTTATATAAATTTACTTACAATAACACGTTAAAACACTTAGAAGGTTGAAAAATATTTTTTTGAGGAAATGTATAAAAATTTGAATACAGCAGGCAGGCTTCGAACTCCCACCTTTTAAAAATTAATCGTGCTTACCGCTATGCCATGCGTTCGCAATAACGCATAATATATACGTTTTCTCAACTTCAAAAATATTTTTTATTTATTTATTAAATTGTCCTAATTCTTTGGAAAAAAAACACTCATTATATACTGACGCCGCGTTTTGTCTCACCATACCTGGAAAATAAATATTAAAAAAAAAGAAATAATTAAAATAATTAGATTATCGAACGGAAATCAAACCCAAGATCATCGTGCTCATAGTCAGACCCCGTGGGACTACGCCACGGTGGTCCTAAATATAGTAATAATAGTGAAAATACATTTTCAACAGGTAAAAACCCTACTCTTGAAGCAGATGGTATAGAATTTGATTCAATATCTAGGAATTCCCTCCTTCAGATATTGTCAGCTTTTGAAGAATATGTACATAGTCGAATGGGCAAAAAACCAAAAGCTATATTTACCGCAGATTTCGTTAACAACAAATACACAAGACCGTACATTTATCCTAAAATGTCGAAGAATCATTGAATAAAATTAATATGCTTAAAAATATATTTTTTTATTATCTCCTCGTTATCAAATTATACATTTAAAATAAACAAATAAATAAATCACTATATAACAAAGTCTTAGACATATTACATTTATAAAAAAAGTAAAAATTGACATATTATATACTGCTAAAATGACAGATGTCAAATGGCGGTTTTTTTGAACGTAAACTTACTAAATAAAAGACATTATAATGAATCCTCAGTCAAAAACGCCCACGGAACTGCAAGTTAACTATCCAGATCCCGGTTTTTGGACGGAAACATCGATGATTCAATTAGGTTACGGTGTTTGGGTGAACCTCTCTATGGTGACCTTAGGCTTAGCTTTTGGCTTTTCAGCGGTCACGCTCCCACAGCTCAGGTTGCCTGATTCCTCAATTAAAGTGACAATCGATGATGAATCTTGGATCGGTTAGTATATATTAGACAGATAAATTCTTAATATTGTTCTAAAATTACTTTATAATATAGATGGCAAATGGCAAATAACTCACAACTTGCTATTTATTAACGGTGCCTTAAAAGTTATTATACAATTCCGTCCTGAAAAATCTTTTGCTTCTTTAAAACTAGTCTTTAGATAAATACATGTACATACTCGTATATTATATATATAAATTCGGTATTGCTAGTTTCAGTATCAAAATTAGTATGAAAATATATTTATAGACTGGCTACAATCAAATGGAAATTAGGGTCGGACTAAGCACGTTGAATCTACATCATAGATTACGGGCTTAAAATCCACTTTCAATAGTGTGTGTAATTAAAGCAAAATATATTGTTGGAGTCTAGAACTATATAACTAAACGACTAACTAGAGGACACTAGTAGAAAAATCTAAAAGGGTATCGTAGTAATAGAAAAAGTGAGGAACGGAAATTTCTTTAATGGTATCTGTAATAGGGAAAAGGGTACATAGGAAACGTAGCGTTAGACGCTCGTTCATTCTAATTAAATAAAGTTTGAAGCTTAAAATTAGAGCCTAAATATTGTAAAGTCGTACTTACAAGAATAGTTAATGCTTATTATTTTCAGCCAGTATAATGCCATTATTTTCTCCATTTGGCTGTGTACTAGGTGGCTTTTTGATAGATAAATTTGGCCGACGGACTATGTTGATGTATAGTCAATTACCAGTGTGTCTTGGCTGGTTGTGTATTGGAATGGCTGATTCAGCTAAAAAAATCATTATTGGTAAGTAAAACTAAATGTATTGCATTATACATACATACACATTTTCACGTATTAATCATATTGTAAAGATGAGGTAATACATTAAGAAACAAGAATCAATGCAGACTGTATCACACTATTTCACTATAGGCACATAGACATCACATTGAAAACTTCTAAAATTATCAGTATTTTTCTATTTATTTATATTATACCGGTATTATACATATAAACCTTCCTAAGAAACCGCATCTAAGCATATATACATACAGACAGACACGAGAAGCGACTTTGCTTTATAAAGAAGATAGTTTGAAGTGCTCTAAACGATGGGCATTCTAAAATGTATTTTCGATAGCTTATTTAAGTATATGATTAATCCATTTAAAATAGTTACATTTGAAATGTGTAAATTTCCAAAGACCAAAGAATTAATACTAAGTCCATTTATTTTTTTCGTTCTGCATTTCTAATAATTAAGGCAGAATAATAACTGGTTTCGGAATCGGCATGGTGATGAGCGTGCCAAGGGTTTATATGACGGAGATATCATTGCCAAACATGCGAGGTGTTATTGGCGCCTTCCCTAACATTGCTCTATCGATTGGCATTACTGCACAGGTTATATATTTATTTTTGTTTTTTTTCTTTCATAAACCTTGCATTTTGTTTATTTACTGTCTGCTTTACATGTCGCTATCTCAAGCTTTAAGCTGTAAAATACTGTAAAACTTTCCTTAAAAAAATATGAGTCGCTGTGTGTAATAGATTAACACGGATACAAAGTTTTGGAGTCATGGATTTGAAAATTTTTCAGTTATAATGACATTATTTTTGCTGCACCCCACAGGATAAATAGGGGGAACCTAGTATCAAGAGACTCCGTTCTCTATTTTCCTCCGAATTGCGTGTTAATCAGTGAAATTTAACGCCGCACTTTGCGTTATCACCAGAGCAAAAAAAAATGGAAATGTTAAATATATCCATTCCTGTGGTGGGAATCGAACCCATAACCAGTCGCGTTTACAGTCATACTAATGTGCCGCGATAGGCGACATAATGACAAAAAAATGAGTTTTGCAACTTACATTGTCACACGGACGATATGCATATGATAATTTATTTACCCAGTTATATTAGAATTGAAAAATACATTTAGAAAACGTATAAAAATTTGGACGCAGCGGGATTCGAACCCGCGCCTCCTGCAAGCCGCCCAGGCGCTCTGACCGCTAAGCCATGCGTTCTACTACCAGCTGCGTCGAAATTCTTTTACACTTTATTACAACTTATTTTTGTTGTTCGCATCTCTGTATAGAGATTTTTACAAATTTCTGCTACCCAAAGATTATCCTACGAACAATCGTTTAGCAAGAGAGAATGCTATTTATTAAATACTTTTTAACATTTTTAAGTATTATTCACACTGTAAGATGTATGTTACATCCCAACTACGCTACGCGCTTGGAGCCGTGTGAATATTAAACTTTCATCCCTTTTGCTTAAATTTCAGGCAGGCTTAGGATCTTTATTCAAGTGGACAATATTATGTTACATAGGTTGTGCTTACTCAATATTTCTATTTTTTCTTAACATCAATCTCCCTGAAACTCCATATTATTTAATACAAAAAGCATCAATAGAAGCAGCTGAAGCGTCACTTAAAAAGTTTCGCAGTAAGAAGTATAACATTGACACGGAAATGGATGAAATAATTGACTTTAAAAACGACAACGACATTCGTAGGTAAAATTTCTTTACGCATGTTTCTTCCATATGACTTTCTTTTAATGATTTATTTATATTTTTTTGTAGATTAACCTTTGTTGAACAATTGACTGCTCTCTTAAGACGATCTTCGTATAAGCCGTTTTGTCTAATGACTATATATAAACTGATAGCGGAATTGTCTGGTTCATCAATTATGTTTATGTGGACTATCGATATTTTAGAGGTTATTTTTTAATTTGTTTTATTATATGTGAAGAAAAAGCTTTGCAAGCTTTTTAATGAAAATTATGCAGGAACTATTTTCTTAGCAAAGGAGGCTTCTATGTAAAATTAATTAATTTAATATAAAAATTTTAACATTTTTAAAGCGTTATTTATGATACTAGGATGTATAAAACATTTTTAATTACGTAAAAAAATAAACGTAGCAGTTTTAGAACTCGTGCCTCTTGGAAATCGTTCAAACTTTCGACCCATGTTTTTTTCTAAAAATAAGGATTTTATATAGAAAACTTATAAAAAATAAAAAAGTTAATACTTCAAAATATCTTTAGAGGTCCAAGTCATCCATTGAGGCTGATGTCGGTAATATAATACTTGGAGTCACGAGATTGATTATGGGAGTATGTGTGGCTGTATTTATATATCACGTTAAGAGGAGAACTTTAGCGCTTACTTCTGGTATGAATTTAATATACTTTTAAAATTAAAATAAAGAATAGTTTAGTATTATGTAGTATTATTGTATTTTGTATATTTTTTTAACTTCACGCTGTATCCCGCACATAGCAGGGTAGGCAGAGGGAACCTACTGTTAAGACACTACGTTCCCCACTTTCCGCCAAATTCAGTGGCATTGTGTGTTAAGTGGCGAAACTTAACGCCGCGCTTTCCCTCGACACCAGAGCGAAAAAAACGGAAATATTAAATATTTCCAATCCTCGAATGGGAATCGAACCCACAACCAGTCGCTTACAGTCACACTTTGTGCATCTACGCCACGACTGGCCTCAACAGTAGTAAATTTTAATTATTAGTAATTATAGAGTATTTATGCCAAAATTTAAAATACTTTCGGCTGGTCTTCACATCGTATCGAAGAAGATAGCAAGTGGTGTACATTGTGCATGAAAAATATATGTATGTAAATTCTATTATATCTTCCAGTCTATTACTTGTTTATTAAGATCAAATGTTTTTTTTGTTTATAAAGGTATATTTTTCAACTTCATTTGCGTGAATTACACAACTTAAAATACCATTTTTTGCTATTTGATTTACGTGGAAAACTTGAAAAATCTTCTCTTAAGGTCCCTTAGTACATAATAATTTAATTTCAGCCGTTTTAGTTTGGTATTTTCGGCTATATGTTGTTTTCCAATCAAAACTTAATACTAAAATATACATACATGTTTTATGTAAGGTAAGAAATAAGTATATTTTTTATATTATTTTAATATATTTTCCATATTTACTTAGGTTTCGGCGTAGGTGTAGTTTGCGTGACTCTCGGACTCCTGATCCATTATGAAACGCAATCCACCATATTGCCGCAAGTTGGCTTCATGCTCTACATCATATTTATAACCACCGGCTATTACACGCTGCCAGCGTTGATTATGTACGAACTGTATCCTTTACAAGTAAGTATTTAAATATTTTTTTTATATTGGCTTATACTTTATACTAATATATTTTTCATTTAATGTATCAAGAATATTTTATATTATGATAACTAACTTACTATGTCAATTTAAATCAACAATACATATATAGAAGTGAATAGGCAAATTGGCAAATGTACCCTATGACATATTCTATAGTAGCGCACTTACCTTTTGGCTGTTATGAGTTCGAATCTCATTTAGGGAAACATTTTTATATTTAAAATAATTGTTGTACTATGTTTAACCTAACCTAACCTTACGGTTTTTGATAAGGCAGAAGTTGTTCTGGCGCTAGGCTAGGCTTTATTCTGCTATACTTTTTTTAGCTTCTCACAATTTTACCCATAGCAGGCTAGTAAGAACTAAGTATCAAGCTACTCCGTTCTCCACTTTCCGTTCGACGTGATGAGTGGCGCAACTTAACACCACGGTTCATTTCACGTAACTAAACGGAGAATAGGAATATCTAAAATATATGGAGTAATAACAATATCTAAAATATAATCCCAAGTGGGAATCGTACCTACAACAAATCGCGATTACAGTTTTACGCGGTTACACTATGCCAAGATGGCCTCTACGGTCATAGTTGTTGTATTATTTTGTAATATTTAAGAAAAATATATATGTTTGTACATATTTTAGGTAAGAGGACTACTCGGTGGCATATCCCTAATGAATTTAAATTTACTAATTTTCACAGCAAACAAATGCTATCCATATGTAAGGGATTTTCTTGGATTTCCATATACCATTTTAGCTTTTGGAATTTGTTCACTGCTAGGTAAGTATGTACAAGTTATTTTTATATTTATTTTACTAAATGCACCTCTTTCCAGTAAAGGTAGAATGAAATTTGGTGGCCCCCCCTCATTTTTTTCATAGCTTCACGATGTATCCCGCACATTGCAGGGCAGGCAGAGGGAACCTAGTGTTAAGACACTCCGTTCCCCACCTTCCACCGAATTCGGAAGTATTGCGTGTTAAGTGACGGAACTTAACGCTGAGCTATGCATCGAGAGCGATGAAAATGGAAATATTAAATATTTCCACTACTCGGATGGGAATCGAACTCATAACCAGTCGCTTTACAGTCACACTTTGTGCCTCTGCGCCACGATTGGCCTCAATTTTCTATATTTTTAAATGTCATTATGCAGTAGTTGGCGAAACTAAACGCCGCTTAAATAGCATATATATTTACGTAGAACGATTAAGTTATTAAAAAATAGTTACGATTAGTTACTAAAAGTCAAATATTATAATTTAATGATATTCAGGGAAAAGCTCTTTTTTAGTAGCGGTTCCTTGCAATTATTTGGCGGGCCAAATCACACTTCCCAAAAGTATATATTTTTTTTTTATGGAATAAAGGAGGCAAACGAGCAGAAGGCCCACCTGGTGTTAAGTGGTTACCTTCGCCCATAGACATCCACAACATTAGAGTTGTAGATGCGTTGCCAGCCTTAGGGATGTAGGACAGAAGGAAGGAGGAAGGATGGGAATGATGGGAATAGGGAGAGATGGCTTACGTGCCATCGAACCGGAACACATCATCAGATGTTTGGCGGTTCGTCTTTGACACGATAGTGGTCGCGAGCCAGTCGGAGAACGAATCTCCTACCACCAAACTACTGGGTTACCCGCCTTTTACGGGACGCTACCCAGCGGCGGGGGGGAATTGTATTCTTAACCCGTCCCCCCACGGGTATAAAAAACAACTGGTGAATTACTTTAATATAAATAAAAATCAGACAAAAAATTACTAAGCGAACCGCAGGTTGCGAATATCTCTCCGATTTAATGTCCGATGTGTGTATGATCTGATTTAATGTCATATAGACAGTGTATCTATCTCCTAAGACATCTAAAATTTTATTCCAGGATGCATCTATTTATACTTTTGCCTACCAGAAACAAAAGATTTGACATTACAAGAGATTGAAGAATATTATAACGATAGACGATCAACACTAATCTCCCAACGTAGGCTTATGTCAATGCAGCTGATAAATACCCTCAGTAAAAGCGCAGTTAACGCATCAGTTCCTAAAGTAAAATGAAAAACTATACTATTTATTTTTAAATATATAATATATAGGTTTCCTTGAGTGTTTGGTTGTTTTATTTTTTTTTTTACTAATATATCGTACTGTACTTACATATCATACTACAGTATGTGTTGTGAAAAGCGCTTACTTTTGGTAAAGATTATTTTTACCTCTCGTTGCTCTAGCTCTGGGTGTTCCACGATTGAGATTTTTTTTAAATAAATATATAATAAAATCGATTTAAATCTAAAACTATCGTGTTTACTTACAAACATTTATCATATGACATAAAGTGTTAAAAGAACATAAAAGAATTTAAAGTTATTCTTTTTCTACTAATTACTTCTTACATTAATTACATATTACTTAAATAATAAATGTAGGTACATAAGACGAAGCGCGGCGTTATGTTCTACCACCTAGCACGCAATGTCTCGATTTCATGCGCAAAGTAGACAACGGGGGTGCTCTGACTACCATTTTTAAGTTATTTTGAAATTCCCATCGAGAGTAACATATCTATTACACAACACACACATATCGCGACGATCATTTAGTGCTGAACTCAAGTTTCACAAAGTCTAGATTCATAAGCCTCATATGGCCTAGTTGACTGATTGCTTCACTGCGATTTTATCTTCTATAGGTACACTGGTACTGGTAGGTGTTTCATAAAACTGTTTACACCTTAATTACACCTTTTATATTACTTTGCATCATATATTTACGGTTATAACAATATAATATTATTTTAGAGGTTTTGTTAATGTTGTTTAATAAATAGTAAGCGTACATTACGACATTGCATCTGTTTATTTTACAAGCTTTTGTTAAGTAATCTTTTTATTAATTTGTTGATATGATTTTAAAATAATAATTTATTTATAGCACCCAGGCAAAAAGAGGGATGTTATAAATAGACGTCAATGTCTGTGTGTGCCTGTTTGTACCATCGTAGTTCTTAAATGGATGGAACAATTTCGGTGCAGCTTTTTATTTCCAAAGTTAGTTATACTTCCTTACGATAGAGCTTCCTTGAGATGATAGATTTTTGATAAAAACCGTCCCAGGAGTTAGTTACAAGTAAAAATAATGTAAGGCATTTTAGTCATAAAATTGAATATTTATTGTGGGTCGTGTCTCTATTTAAGTATTTTCTTTATGGGGTATATTTTCAATTATCATTTAATGTAGATTGTTCCTCCAACAATTTAACATTTATCACCCTCAATGCGCACTCTGGACGTAGATAATTGCATACGGTGGTCAGATACAAAAAAATATAAATAAGACACAATACAAATGTGAGGAAATTTAAAACTAACTTTTTCAATCTAAGAATGAAAGTTAAAATATATCGCAATATTTAATTAAATGTATTGTATTTGATATTATATTTTTATCAACAAAAGGCAGTAATTTAATACGTCAAATTAATAAAAATTAAATAAAGCGGCTTAGTTAATTTAAAATTTAATCCTCAAGAACCCGAGTCTATGAATCGACTATAAATTGCCGCCATTACTTTCCGTAATAAACCTTATATTTATGTATATCATATCATTATAATATTTAACGAAGAGCTTAAAATTGAGTATATACATATTATTTATATTTTCTTACAATATAGATGCCGTTGTAATAAATTGAATTATTTTGATGCATTGAATGAATTATGCCACGTGGCGTAGTGCAGAAATGTCATGCTTTAAATGTGATGGCTGTGGTTCGATTTACGCTGAAAATTTTAATTGAAATATGTTCTTTAATTTCTCCAGTCTGATAAGTCAAAGTGTTTCGTTGAGTTAAGCCTCTCAACACGCACAAATTGGCAGAAAATGGAGATCGGAGTGCGCGCTTTCCTCATATTATATAGGTTCTATTAAGTACAAGAATAAGTGTAATAAAAATAACTTGTAATAAACATATAACAATTGTAATCTGGTCAAATGTAGAACGTATGGCTTAGTAGTCAAAGCGTTTGGAACGTTTTCAAAGGGCGCGGGTTTGAGGTATAATTTTTTTTTTTTTTTATACATTTATTTTTTATTGCCGCTGAATTTAATGTTTATACATTTTCTAAAACATAGTTCTCATGTTCAATATATGAGAAAAACACTTTAAAAATGTTATAGTACCTATAATGCTATTATAAAAAAAATATATATTAATTATCATCAACTTTCCACTGCAACTTGTTTTTGTTTTATCTATTGTAATTATTGCCATTATTAAGTGCTCCAGATAAGAAATGTCAAGATTTCTATCGCTTGAGAATGCATCAAATATGGTGACATCGCCTACTTTTTTTACCACGTTTGTTTTCTATTGCAAGTGAAACTAATCAGTGTGTACGTCGAGTTATAAAATGCCATGCCAAATTTTAAAAATATGTGTATATAAATAGTACATAAGTTAAACAAAATATGTTTTTTTATTGTTTTCGGTTAATTGAAAATAACAAGCAAAATGAAGTATTTAAACACTACGTTCTCTCTCTATCTGGTAAGCGGGTAACGGAATAAAGCTGTTTTTTCGAGTGTATATATTATTACAGTAAATAAAAATAAAAACGAAAATATATGTTATTAAAAATAAAAAAATGCAAATTACTATTAAATTTAAACGTTAAAAAAAATGTTGCAATGTAATAACGGAACGCCATACGACGCGGGAACCAGCGTATTAATGCTCTAATATAACACAAAAAATTAATAATTATTATATTTCATAATGTATATATTAATATAGTAAGAACAATAATAAATAAATTTAAAAGATATAAAATATTAAATTTCATATTAATATTCAATTTACACGTAAAAAAATGTTGCAATGCTGTAACGAAACGCCACATGACAGCTTGAAATAGGCGCGAAACCCTCCTACGCGGGCCTTTCAAAAATCGGCGCAAGATCAATCCAACATCCATATTGCGTTCGAACGCGCGCCTTTCGCTACCACAGTATAAATAAATTCGCTAACGAGTTAATAACAAATTTGTATTATAAACAGAAAAATTGTAAATATTGTGTATATTATATAATATTCTTTTCTAGTGATTGTGTTAAAATGATTAGGCAAATTAGTGCATTGATATGGTGTCTCTGCGTTTTCAGTATTTCGTTGAGTGATAGTGCTATATCTGCTGAGACGGTAAGTACCGTTTTTTTATTATATTTTTTATAAACAATTATTTAACAGAATAAAAAAATAATTAACAAAACACAAAGTAAATAATAATAAATAATTTCCAAAAAATATTTTATACTATCATAAAAATACTTTAAAATATTCTTTTAATTTCAATATCTGTTTATAAATTAACCCATAAATAATTTAAGGCATTCATAACTTATTATTAATAAGAAATAACATATGTATATTAAAAGTCTTTGAAGCGAAAACATAATTGATTTTGCATTGGACAACATAAAATCAATCGTTATTCACATAGCTGCTCCAGTTTCTAGACAGCCTTGAAGGCGTGTGACTTGCTACTAGTGAGCTGTGACTGTTTGACTCACATACCTACAGCTATGATATAATCTCACTTAGTAATGTTTAAATGTTTATAATTATATTATGTTATAATAAACACGATGGTTGTCAGTTCAATTCCCACTCGAGCAGTGGAAATATTTAATATTTTTATTTCCTTTGATCTGGTACAAGAGGTAAAGCGCGGCGTTAAGTTCCGCCACTTAACACTCCGAATTCGGTATCAAGAGTAAAGTGGGAAACGGAGTGTCTTAGCACTAGGGTCCCTCTGCCTATACTGCTGTGTGCGGGATACAGCGTGAAGCTAAAAAAAATTCTCTAATTACCACTGATTTTCTTAGTTTCGGGCGAAAAGCGGAGAGCAGAGTGTCTCACGCTAGGTTCTCTGTGACTACCCAGTTGTGGGAAAAGGCGTCGAACCATTATGATAAATAAGAGCAAATCCTATGTTTTAAAAATTTAAAAGGAAAAGAATAAAAGTAAAATGTTTAACGCTCAAAACTTTCGCAACATTAGTCTCAAAATACTAAGGTCTTTTGATATTTAGTATTTACACAATATCATTCGGACATGATAATTTATTGCCGGGGAATGATCTTAATCCATGTAAATGTAAATCAAGGCTGTGTCGAAATATACGTATTAAGAACGTGTTTTTAAACAATTACTTTATATTTTTTTATTATTAAATTATAAAAAGATTTTTATTATTGATTAGATTATTTTTTTTTAAAAGATTCATTTTACAAAACGTTACATTTGATTGTTATGCTTATTATGTTTATATTTTATTCATTTTTTTGTTAAGTTTATTTCAAAATTACTTGTAGATAACAATTAAGTTATATAGCTATTGTTTTGCATTCCCATAGAGGGGCTATGGGTGTACAAATTGTACATGTGAATTTACACGGTTTCATTCTAATTAGACATAACTAGTTCAAATTCATAAAAATCTATAATACAATAAGCATTATTTATAAATAAAAATTATATGATGCGATCTGCATTTTTATCCTTGTATATGTAGATCGAAAATTAATTTGAAATTGACACAAATTGATCAGCATTTTGAAATTTTGAAAATAAATAATCAGTAAACAAAACAAATACATAATATTTCTTTTTTTTTTTAGCTTCACGCTGTATCCCGCACACAGTAGAGTAGACAGAGGGAGCCTAGTGTTAAGGCACTAGTTCCCCACTTCCCGCCGAATTCGGGGGCTTTGCGTGTTAAGTGGCAAAACTTAACGCCGCGCTTTGCCTCTGATACCACAGCGAAGGAAATGGAAATATGAAATATTTCCACTCCTCGAGTGGGAATCGAATCCACAACCAGTTGCTTACAGTCACACATTCGTGTCACTGCGCCACGACTGGCCCCTATATATAATATTATTTGTTAAATATTATTTTTATTTTAATATATTGATACTTTAAAGAATGGTAATATGTCGAGTGTTATTTACATTTTACATTTACCATAACTATATAGAATTCAAAGTCTCGTGCTAATCAACAAAGCACGGAATAAGTTAAAAATAACCACAAAATAGTCTTCTTTAAAGTTCATTCACGTTTGCAACTCGTTAGTTAGAGAAAAAATTGTGCAAAGGAAAAATTTTGTAAAAAAATAAATTTTTGTCAATTTAGTTTATTACGGAAACATAACATATATATCAGTATATATATTACGGAACATATATATTACAGAAACATAACATATATATTATTATTATTATATATAAGTAATTAACATGTAGCAAGTAATCTAAACCCTTACATGTAATTTGTAATTCGCAAACCGTTAAGATATGTTTTAAATAGACACGATCTTTATGGGCCCTATATATAAACCTTTTTTATTGATTATTTCTATGAATATTTATAATGATATTTTCCTTGTGCTTACATTAAATGTGACAATGAAACCTACTAACCACTTAGTAACAACATTACTAATTGTTTTCTATCTATATTCTACAATAAATAATAACGATATATCTAGTGTAAAGAAAACAATATAAGACATTGCGAGTTCAGTGTCGGAGCTCAACACCCCGTTTTGTCTTATCACAGGAAAGAAATAAATATACTTTAAATATTTCTCTGAGTGGGCTTCGAACCCAACACCCTCACAATTACACGAGACCCTACTGCATTTCCCGCATAGCAAGGTAGTCAGAGAGAACGCAGTGTTAAGACATTCCGTTGTACACTTTACTCTTAAAATCGAGACATTGCCAGTCAAATGGCGGAACTCAACGCCGCGCTTTGCCTTAAGTACCACAGCGGAAAAATAAAGTAATATATAATTCCCCCGAGAAGGAATCAAATCACGAAATATTTATTTAATTTACATAAAATTATTGATTAACTTATAACTAAACAAAAATAGTACGAAATAACTTAAAAGTGCGGCATAATATGATAATGATCAAGAGAAAACGTGACAAAGGAAAGTGATTTCACTGTAAGGTAGTCGGGCTGATTAGCCGTTACGACTGTTTACCTAGATTTACTTATTTTATTGTTCATACTTCTTTCTTAGACAAGCATAGTAACAGCATCGCACCAATTTTAAATGCGCCTGTATTTAAACTATAGTTGGAGAATTAACTTTTTTCAATATTCTTTTTCAATATTTTATTAAAATACTTTTTCTCGCATTGTGGGGTAATCAGAGAGCCTAGTACTATTAAGATTTTTTTGGCAGAGGAATCCCAGTGTTCAGACACTCCGTTCCCTACTTTCCGCCGAATTTAGAGGCATTCCGTGTTAAGTGGCGGAACTTAACACCGTGGTTTGCCTCCTATATCAGCGCAGCTATATCATCGAAGAAAATGCAAATATTAAATATTTCCTCTCCTCGAGTGGAAATCTAACCGACAACCAGTAGTAGTCACATGCTTGCACTACTGCGCCACGACTGACTCCAAGAATTATGATACTCCTCTATATTCCGCACGAAATTGGAGAATGGCGGAAATCAACGCTGCTATTTATATTAGGTACTAGAGCGAAAGAATGCAAATAATTTAAGTATAATCAATCGTGGATAATCATAGTGGGAATCGAATCCACAATCGTCGCATTGACAGTCAGACTCTGTTCCACTACGTCACGACAGCCTCTTTAGTAAAATATACAAGGAATATTTTTTTAAATAAAAACACTAAAACTTGATATTAATTAAGTCAGATCACTTAGGCATATATAGTTTTTTTTTAAAGATAAAAATCTAATATTCTACATAATTATTAAATGTCTTAATAAAGTAGATTCTAAAAAGGTCACAGTATTTAAATATACAAAATAGATACTAATAAAATGAAGTTCTGAAAACATCAATCGCAACATTTATAAAATATATAGTCTAGTATTATGAATATATTATGCATGTATACGTATACAATTTAATATGGTGTATAATATATGGTATGTAAAGTGCTTATAAACTTTTTTTACTTAAGCAAATAAATATGAGGCCATTGTGGTGTACTGGGGCAGCGTCAGCCTGTAATCATAATGCTTGTGTGTATAACTCCCACTTGTGAGAATGTTTATTTTTAAATGAATTTTATTTTCTAACTCTAACTCTTTATACGGGAAATCTCTATATTTAAAAAGGTATGCAGCTGCTATAAATTAAATATGTCTGGCGCAGCATCACTCAAAGAGGAGATCATAATCATTTCCGGCAAATCTCTGTCCCTAAAAAAAAACATTTTGCAGTTTTACAGTCGATACAAAAAACTTTTTCATGAGTACCATCCCATAAAAAGTTTAACATACAAATATATCTTTAATCAAATGTTTTTGACCAAACTTGTCATAACTATTGCAATAATCACTGCCTAGTAAACTATACAGCATGTAACAAGTCAATTAAATAACTAATAGGCAATTTCACACCGGGAAGATGCTGTTAACGACGATACTTGACGCAATGACTTACGTAAAGATGCATTTAGTCTATCGGAAAAGAGGCTAAAGGAAGTGCTGCAATACATCAGCAAATGTTTATATATTGCGGTATTTATAATGGTGAAATTTATCCATACATCAAACATATTTTTAGAGATTATTTATTATTTCAATATGTATGAAAAAAATGTATTTTGTATCATTTATTAAGGTCGTAAAGCCTAAAACATAGGTTTTTAAATTTCCTTTCTGATTGTCTGTTTGCTTGTGCGCACTAATCTTTTAACATCCAGAGCTTATTTAAGTTCATAAATAAAAAAAAATGCAATAAAATAACTGTTTTTATTAATTAGCTTTAATTAACTTCAAACTACACAGCTTGAGTCCCCTAGTTTTTCAATAAAAATCAGAATTACTTTTCTATGTTTGCTCTGCTTTCTTTAAACGAAGCGGGTATTTGAAACAATGTATGAGGAAATTGTAAAACTTTGACCTTTATTATAAAAAATCGTAGGTGTCCAATGTTGTCTTACTGGCCTATCGCATATAGTATAAGTTTTTTTGACTCGATGACAAGACAACTTAGGAAGGCGTATAAGCATTTGTAATTTGAACAGAATAAACTTATTACAGTTCTAATCTAACATACTCTAACTGATATACAGAAAAAATTGAATACAAATGATAAGTTTAATTTTTTCAATATATACTGGGTCAATTTTTCTACATTAAGAAGCTAGCTATGCCATAATTGTTACCCATACAACCAAAAACATTTTCAAGCCTTTTACCACATTACAGGGTAGTTACAGGGTCGGAGTGTCATGGCACTAAGCTTTCGATTTTCCATTTTAAATCGAGACATTGTGTGGTGGAAGTCAACGCCGCGCTATGTTTAGATTGTATTTTATGTTTGACAATACTAATTACAGCTTCTAAATCGGTTATTTGACTGCTCTGATAGTTAAATACTTTAGTGTAAAGTTATATAAATTAGAAACGTTTGGGGCATCTTGTCGATTCACACTCTTTGCGTGGGTTTAAATTAATTTAAAAGATTTTTTATGTTTATTACATATATTTAAAATTATTAACTTTGAATTGCGCTTAAAATACTAGTCAAATACGTTAATAATTAAAAGTCATTAACAATTTCCTTTAACGAAATTCATAATAATTACGAAAGTGGATTAGATTTTGAAACTAGTAATAAATTGCGTGTATTTATGTTTACCATATTAAGAATTAAATTAGAGCAATATTTTTTTACAGCTTCACAGTTTTTATCGCGCGTAGTAGGGCAATCAGAGAGAACCTAGAAACAAGACTCCGTTCTTTACTTTCCATCAGGAATTAAGTCTTTGAATGTTAAGTGGCGGAACTTAACGCCACGCTTTTTATTAGATACTGAAAATAATATGAAGATAATGAAACTAATATATAATTATTCCCTCAATTGTGAATCCCACGCGACGGTGTTTACTTTCAGCTACGCTATTCAACTGCTCCATAACCGCTTCAAAAAAAAAACTTGAAGTAAAAAATTAACTTTAAGTGATAAATCTTATTTAAAAATCATTTTTATATATTCCCAAGATGAAGATTATAAGGAACATAGCGGATTTAAAAGCCTTTAGCGTCACTACCTACACATTACCATATGCGGAGACACGTCTATAAATGACTTGGCAAGGTTGCGCCCACTTGTTATGACTCAATTGTGACAATTCTGTATATTTGCACTTGATAGCCATCAAAGTTTAAAGTAATTTAAAAAATATATTTTAGGAAAGCAGATTCATGGTTTTACCCATAAAAAAGGGTAGGCAGAAATTGTGGTAAGGGAGAGAACTAAAGGGAATTGGGTATATTTAAAGAATAATTAATATATAATATTATTCCCGCAATTGATAATCAAACCCATAATATAAAGGCACGCTCTGTAGCACTGCACCACGACGGTCTTTCAAAAAGAGGCTTATTGAAAAATATATTTGATTGCAATGTTTATCGACTCTCTTGAGGATCTTTCATTCGCCACATATTTTTTCTTGAAAAAACTAAAAGAAAACAGAATTAAATTAAAAAAAAAATATATATTCTTATAATTTTTGTTTGTTTGGTTTTACATCAAAAGTGAAAAAGTTACGGGCAAAGTTATTTCTGCTAACCCTTCTAAATACAGAAGATACAAAGTAACAGTTTAAAAATATTTTCTCGTTATCCCTATTATTATGGTTTAGACATTAAATAACACTTTAAGTTGTGAAAGTATTGTACTATTTTCAGAATCGGACACGTATGTAGATCAAAAAAAAATCGCATGGTGGATTCTACTCCCTACTGTCCTACTCTAGTTGCGCGGCGTTGACTTACGCAAGTCAATACGAATTGTATCTAATTTGGGCTAAACATTAGCTTCCTTCTGCCTACACTACTATGCAAGAGAAAACGTGAAGATGAAAAACAAACCTTGCTAAAAAGTTAAAAACCATATAGTTCGTTCTTCTAAATTAAGTACAGCTTATGTAACGATAGTAAATGTTGAGGTTTAAGAATTATCTTAAGATTGCAACTTGCCTAATAGTTTACGGTTCATTACTTATATAACAGTCTGTTTGCAATCGTTCAATGTTTCTAGTTAGGACCAGTTCCAAAGTATTTCTGTTGACGATCGTTGAAATAAAATTTGTTCGTAAATATCTATCTACCTATTTAGAAAATTGCTTAGGCTTACGAATGTGTAGTGTATTTAAAGAGATTTAATAAATTAGAGGCCAGTCATGGCGCCGTGGCACAAGCGTTTGACTGTAAACGACTAGTTGTGGGTTCGATTCCCACTCCAGGAGTGGTGATATTTAATGTTTTCATTTCCTTTGCTCTGATATCAGAGGCAAAGCGCGGCGTTAAGTTCCGCCACTTAACCCACAATGCCTCCGAATTTGGCGGAGAGTTGGGAACCGAGTGTCTTAACAATTGGTTCCCTCTGCCTACCTTGCTTTGTGCAGGATACAGCGTGAAGCTAAAAAAATATATAATATTAGACACTTATAAAGTGCTTAGTGACTGAATATTCTGTTCCTCTCTTTTGTGGTATTTTTTATAATCCATTTTAAATAAGCAGTCATCCTTGGAGTTTTAAACCCGTATTTTGTAATGTATAACGAAGTGTGAATAATTATAATTGTTAAAAATTAGCAAAAATTTTACGCTTCAATTACGGCAAACTGCTTGCAAAGTTTGATCATAATTGGTTTATTTTTCTTATAAAGACCAAAATAAAACCATTTGGCTAATTAAGCCATAATACAAGTTTTAAAATAACAGCAATCATATCAGAACAATCATTTTATCTTCACGCTGTATCCCGCACGCATCAGGGTAGGCAGAGGGAACCTAGTGTTAAAACACTCCGTTTCCCACTTACCGCCGAATCCTGAGGCACTGCGTTTTAAGTGGCAGAACTTAACTCTGCTTTGCCTTGACACCAGAGCAAAGAAAATTGAAATATGATATACATTTACTCCTCAAGTGGGAATCGAACCTATAACCAGTTGCTTTACAGTTACACTTTGTCCATAATTACGAATGGCGACTGGACTATAATTTATTTATAATTAAATACCGCTTTTATTATGTTACTACTTTACTTCTATGAATATGTTGTGGCAAGTAAATACGTCTTTTACAAATCTAATGCATAATTATGATACAAATTTGGGCCATACATTATAGATTATTAGCACTTAATGAAGCAGTATAGTAATTTACGTTTTTGCTTCAAATACAGCTTTCTCCGACCAATGGATATTATTAGTATTTGATACATGTTCCACAAACTCATATGATCGGACGAGAGTCGAATCTTTTTGATGTGAAAGTAAATACCAGTATAGCGGTTATATGAAAATTTATATATTTTTTTATTATGTTGCCTTTTCAAATGCAAATGTTTAGAAAACAGTTATTTATTAAATCAATATAATAACGATATTAATAAATAAGGCTAGTGAAATTGTTTATTAGTTTGGTTATATTTGTGTAAATGAGATATAGTTAAAAAATATAAATAAATAGTTTAGACATTAAAGAAATGTAAATTTTATGGATACGGTATTAGAAAAGTAGAAAAATTTGAAGCCATCGTACCGCAGCTAGATAACATCTAATTGTCATTGCAATTGGTTGTGGATTCGATTCTCACCCGGAGAAATGGTCATAATATAATAATTTTCATTTCATCGTTTCAGACGGTTAATGGAGAATGGATTGTGTTGACACTAGGTTTTCTCTGGCAGAAAAAACATGAACCTAAACAAGATGTGTAAAGAAATGCATTTATGTAAAATTAAATATCTGTAATGACCACAATCACATCCCATAATTCGAAATTGTATTTTTCATATGCGTTTTAATGACTGACTATACGTATATAATATAAAAGCAGGACCATTTATATTGTTATATTGATTCAACCTAAATAACTTTTGAAGAGGTCTAAGCAATGATATTAAAATGAAACTCTAAGCTTATTTTAAGCACATAATTAGAAAAAAAAATAAAAAATATGATTTATTTCTTCTTGTACATTTTTCCCATTTACAACTAAACTAGGTTAAGAGATAAACAAACAATACACTGTTTCAGTAAGCTGTTGCTTTCTATGAATATTAATCTTATGCAAATCTTCGCATAGCCTTAATTTACATACATACGTTGCGCGTGAACTTACTAATCGCTCAAAGAAACTGATTTTTTAAAATACCATAACTGTAATCTATGTAAAGAATACAATACAAAATATTATAGCTAATTGTTAAGTAAGATAAACGTGGTTTGAATGGTAAACGTGTACATTTGCACATATTGAGAAAGACTCTTATTCTAGACCAGGGTTTGTTAAACTTTTGTCATTTACGACCCCATAGGTAGGTATATGACTGCGAGTTTCTTGACGACCCCATACAAATATAAAAGAAAAATAATTTAATATTTTTTGATGATTTATTTCTTAGGTAACAATATACATATACAAATGAATATATATATAGTTTTCGAATTCGCGTGTCTAGGCACTGCAAGTCCACTGTATTCCGCCAACTCTAGTGATGTTATAAAATGGTATATACACATAAATATTTGACATTAAAATCTCTCGACCCCAGAATTTTGCTACGCGACACATTCTTAGTGCTAACGTAGTTGTTTTAGTTATTTAAAAAGTATAAATTATTTAAAATATTATGTATTTGATTCATAAAAAAATATGCAGATTGATTATCCTCATCTAATAACAATTAGTAGTAATTAATATTAAATTAAAAATTAAAGATTATATATTGTTATAACTGATAGATACAGGCCCCAATGCATCCATTTGTTGCTTCTCCGTCCATTTAGAGAAAATACAGTGTTTTTAGTTACTTAATTTTAGAATAGGAGGAGTAACAAAAAAGCCGCAATATAAGTGGTACAGGCCAAGTTTCTACAGCATTATACGCTTAAATAGAAACCGATTTTTTTCAATTGAATAAAAAAGAACTAATAAAATCAATGCTAGTAGAATATGGGTCATGTGCATCCAATGTAATGGTCAAACAGTCATGAATTTTAACAATAAAATTCGTTTCATTGTATTTTGGCCGTGTTCAATCTCCCATATCGGGAGTTAGTCGTGACATAAAAGCCTTGCCTATGTACATTTGGTGATTTACATTAATTTATGCATGAATTTGTGTATTGATTTCAATGTAAATAGCAATTCTAGTTATTTTCTTAGCTACTACTGTTCGTTTAATTAATATTTTATATTGTAGGCAGAGAGTACGTAATATTAGGATTTGATTGAATAAATTTAGCTTAGCTTACATTTCATGGAAACGAAATCATGATAACTGGACTCTTTTAGATGTATTCATAGAACATCTATATTCGTATAAGCCTAGTTTTAAGTACTAAAAATGTTTGAAGAAAAATGTCCTTTTTAAAAGAAATAATATTGAAACAAAAAGTGCAAACCATATGTTCGTATAAATAATATATCTTCTTTGAAGAAGTACTTATTGGTTTAAAAAAATACTTCTATTATAATTATTGCAGACCAAATTTGCTTTCTACTCCATTATATGCAATATATTTACTTTACGTTTGTGTCATTAATTATAATACTAAGAGTTAAAAAATTAAATTGCCTTTTCATTCGAAAAATTAAAACATTGTTTCTATTTTTTATTATATATTCATTTAATCAAAGTATATACCTTCGTGATAGATACATTTCTAACATCTATTTAGACCATTATTAAGCCTGCCTTTGTAGTAGGAATCTGAGGTTCTAGACTCCATTAACTGTTTAGCAAGGCAGTTTCGTCACTCTGAAATCTGACACAATGCAGTAATTTTTTTTTTCATTTTAATTCAAAGTAACCCATAAATCAAATCGGCAAGTTAACATTTAAGCCCCTATTATGACAAAAAATAGCATAATTTATATACAATAACATTAACTTAAAAACGAATACTGTAAAAATACATGAAAATAATTAAATAAACACATTGAATTTCAATTTTGCTTAACTATAAATAAATACAATTTGAATGATTTGATCTTACAAGTAAAATTAGTTGAGTAAATTCAAATTATCTCAATGCTTGTAAGACCTTGTAACAACCTTACATTCACAACACAACGTGTGGGGAATTGCAAACAAATTCTGTACTAAGAGGTTCGCAGATGAATAGATATATTTTTCTTAATCGATCTCCGAGGTGGTAATGTATTTTTAACATTTATATGATGAACAAAGATGGTAAACACTGTAGGTGGTATATAAATAAGGCATTAATTTATTATTTACTTACTGTACCTGCGGCTGTGTCAAAGTCGCCTAATTTAATCCTTATTATGTTGTCAGTTAATGAAAGTCTCATCAAAATCGGTCCAATAACTCCAGAGATACCCGGTATAAGCAAAAAGACAGACCGACAAACAAAAATGGAAAAGTCTTATTTGGTGTGCATATACACCAAATATACGTATACGTATACGTATACGGGGAACGGAGTGTCTTAACACTAGGTTCACTCTGCCTACCCTGCTGTGTGCGGGATACCGCGTGAAGCTAAAAAAAAAAATATACGTAATTAGTGGAAAGAGATTATCTTAATATCTAATATAAACAGATGTCTCAATTTTATTTGTTTAGATAGATTTTATTTGTATAGATTATTATAATTATTTTACTTCCGTTTACTTTATTAATAAAAAGATCAATTGAATTATTCGTATTGATATATATTTTTTAATTTTTAAAGGTTAAATATATATATTTTTAAATAAACTTGTATAATTATTTATAGGAAACAAGATGTCGAAATCCACCAACCGCACCGCAAAAGATAGAACGAGTCATCAGTCTCTGCCAGGATGAAATTAAACTGTCAATATTAAGAGGTATGTACTAAATATTATCTTTGATCTCGAAGAAAATGGTTTGGCTTATTTTCTTTTGAATAAGGCTTAACCATTTTCTTCAAAATGGACACAATACCTAGAACAGCATTCAAATTTAGATATACATAATACTATTATCGAAATATATCAATTAATATTACAAAATCAATATTATTTTCGTTAATAATCGATATTTACGTTTGTTCGTTCGATCGTTAATTATCGATTTAGAGGTTTCAACTCTTTTGCAGGGGATATATAATAAAAATAATGTGTTGCCTTTGTTATCATTATGATAATATGTAAATATGATATTAAGAACACTTTTAGACGCCTTTTTACGAAAATATATAATTTTTAACTGCTCTGAACAGTATAAAATTTGTCCTAATTAAAGTTTATATGGAGAATTATTATTATATATTATTCTACTGCAATATACATATACTAAATTTACTACCACATGTTTAACATATAAATATATTCTTGTATAGAGTGGCATATATATTGCTAAGGTAACGAATATTTTACGTGTCAGCAAGGTCACCAGTTAAAAATAAATGCCTGTTTTTCAACCCATGTCACAACTTTTCCGTAGAAAATAGAGAATGTATATATATTTACATACTGTACTTTATATGTATGTCTCTACTGTACTTTATGCCATAATTAGGAGAGATATGTACCTTTAATTAATAATTTAAACAGTAACGTATATTCTTGCTACCATTATGATTTACGTGTAAAGTTAGTATCAGGTAGCCAAGGTCGAGTGAAAGTAATGCACTCGCAATTACGCGTGATACGGCTCTATGGTAACAGGTTGTTATGTATGATTTGGCAAAGAGCACGTTATTCAAGTAATGTTTGTATGAGAACATTTATACTTAATAGTAGAGTAAGCTGTAGTGGTTTCATTATGTTGGTAAAATAAAGTAACTTATGATTAACCCTCGGTTATCAACTATATTTTTGGCATACATTTTTACAATCGGTCAAGCGGTTTAAATTTTTAACTTTAGAAGTTGATTTTTGAAAAATTAGCCTATGTTTGGCCCTGAATTTTCAACTATTTTCATTCCGAATTTCACCGAAATCGGCCCGATACTCGCATTTACGATATTAGTACTTTATAATACTTTATACTATTAGTATAGATATGAAGTTATTCTGTTAATATGTAATTTATCGGCAGAAAACATACAGTTGAAACTTTGTATTTCGATACTTTGAGGACTACATAAAAACGGTTTTTTACAAAGTAAAATGAGTTGTTTTCACGAATTTTACATATTTTCAAATAGTTTCATTTTTTTAACCTGATTAATCGCGTATTTTTTGGTATTCTAAACATTTGTGATGACAGGTAGACTGGGTTAGAAGGTAGAGTTACATTTTTTCAATATATTTTTTTTTGTAATAGTAACTTAAAAAAATGTACGTTTTAACTAATAAGCTGATTAGCAAAATATAAATAGACTTTATTTTTCTATATTAATTGTATATATTTTGCTTATTGTTTGTTATATAAAGCATACATTATACCAAATATAACCACCGAACCGCTTGAACGGTTACTTATTAAAATTTATTTTTGCAATTTTAAATTCTTTTTTATTTTTGCATTTACGTCAAATGTCAATATTACTATAGTAAAATAAATGCATAAGATAATATAACTAGATCATTATATAGTCTATCCTTATAACCACTACTCAAGGTCGACAGTGAAAGTATCACGCCATCAGCCGAACGTAATGACACTGTACTGTAACCGAAACCGATCTGCGAATCTACTCTTACATCAAATAGTTGTGTTCAAATTGTCGCATATCTCTCATACATATCTGATGAAAGTGGCAGAAATGGCTTTCTCTTAAAAACTTGTATTAGACGGCTACTTTTACGCAAGTGTATGGCTTGATATGTTTTAGTTGTAAAGTTTTTATTAAATTAGTTAAATACTTTAATTATTTATTAGGGACTATCGTGGAGCATTTATATATTCTTTTTTTTCAGCTTCACAGCAGGTTAGGCAGAGGGAATCTAGTGTCAAGACACTTCGTTTCCCAATTCCCGCCGAATTCGGAGGCATTGCGTGTTAAGTGGCGGCATAGCGCGACGGCAATATTTCCACTCCTCGAGTGGGAATCGAACCCACAACCAGTCGTCCCACGTTGGTGCCACTGCGCCACGACTGGCCCCATTTATGTGTTCTGTCATCATTTTAGCTTGTCGTTTCGATCCCGACTCGAGAAAATGCTTATATTTAAAATTATTTTTATTTCTCTGCTCTGCTAAGTCAAAGTGTGGGGTTGAGTTCCATCAATCAATACACAATGCCTCGATTTTACGGCTGAAAGTGGCGTACGGAGTGTCTTAACACCAGATTACTTTTGACTACTCTAGTATACGGGAAAAAAGAAATTTAATTTAATGTCTTTCGTTTTTATTATAAATGTCTTAAAATGTTAATTTAAGCTTCTTAAAATTGTCGTAACAAATTGCCAATACACCATTAACTATAATCGAAGTCCTTGGGCGTAATGACTAACTTATATGAACTTTTCAATAGGTAAGATTCGTTTATAATTATTTATTTATTATTATTTACACAACTTGTAAATTTTCAGAGGTAATTACATAGAAATTAAATGACACTTACAAGAAGTGATGTGTCAATGAACTTATATAGCTTAATGATAGATTTTCATGTAAGGCATTAACAATCTTTATTAATAGTGTTAGGCAAAATTTAATTTCAATTAATAATTAAATATTAACAACTGATCATATGCTTGTATAAAAATCACAATTAACAATTAATTCATTGTTATTTTTACAATTGTCTTGTAAAAATAAATGAATAAATATTAAAAAAGAAATAACCGATTTGATTTCAATGGGTATGTATATAAAAAACTTACAAAAATTTAAAATATCTCACGGGCGAGTGAAAAGACTAAATAATTACGAAATTTACGCAGGCGAAGCCGCGAGCGGGTCTCTAGTAAGAAATATATACATACATATGACTCTACTATACACAAAAACATGTTAATTGTGACTAATTTCCTATTTTATTATTTAGTAATGGCACGGCAGACGTAAATTGCAGTCGATAATTCATGTGACTTCACTGTATACGACTATTTATGCGCTAACAGTTGCTTAACGCTCTGTTACTAAACGCCCTACTGTATCTATATACAAGTATATTAAATATACATATTATGGTATAAACCATTGCCTTGACCATCGACCATCGTGGTGTAACCTTTATGGTTATAGGTTCGATTCCCACTTGTTGGAATGTCTATATTTAAAAATATCGCTTTCTCGACTTACCACGTTCCGCCACCCAACACGCCTTGTCAGGTATTCAGACAGAAAGCGGAAATAAGATTAGATAGATGCTATAATGGATAAAGCGTAAGCTAAAGAATAATGCAATATGGCATATTAACTTAAAAATAAATATATTAATTTTAATATCCAAACGAATATAGTTAATCTTGTATTTAATTAATTATCATTTGCACACACTTGTTTAATTTTCTTTTCACCAGTTCACGTCTTTCCCCGCATAGCAGAGAACCTAGTGTCAAGACACTCCGTTTTCCACTTTCTGCTCTAAATCTAGATAATGCGCGTCATTATTTAGACATTAGACGAAACGAACGCAGCGCTTTGCACTCATACGAGAGCGGATGAATAAAAATAATTGAAATATAATCCCCAATGTAGGAATCGAACCCACAACCAGTTTCCTTTAAAGTCAAACGCGCGAGCGCAGTGCTATATCTGCGTTCCGAAGACTTCAATTCAATTTCCAGTCTAACATTGTTTTTATTTCATATCAAAAACTCTGACATCACTGACATTTAAACAATAGAAAATCAATTATATTAAATATGTAAGTATATCTCTTCATTTTTAATAAGCATATAAGGAAATGTCAAACAACATATTATTGTGCATCTTATGTTCCTGCTCATCTAATATTAATATACAATTTACATTGATTATAAAGCAAGGAAGTGTTTTTCTGCTTATTATAATTAGGTATATCGACATTGGAAGGTAAAACTTTAAACTCTTTAAACGGTTGGAGAAGTCTGAAATTTGTCATACGTTTTTTTAGCGTCACACTCTCTATATCCCGCGCACAGCAGGATAGACAGAGGTAACCATGTAGTTTCCATTCCCATTTTCTTTTGAATGCCGAATTCTGGAGGTATTGCGTGTTAAGTGGCGGAACTTAACGTCGCGCTTTGCCTCGAAACCACAGCGTAGAAAATGGAAATATTCAATATTTCCAATTCTCGAGTGGCAATCGAACCCACAACCAGTCGTATTTCCAGTCTCTCTATTGAGCCCCTGCGCCACGACTTGCCACAGAAAAGGAGTGCGTAATGGTAACATTTTAACTATTAGAAATCACTAACCTTTTTTTTTTTTTTTTTTTTTTTTTTTTTTATCGTCAGGAAAATCCGTTACGGATACCCGCCCGGGGTGGGGACCCGGACGCGGTTATGTGGGACTCCGGATCGTTCTTCCGTTTACCCACTAAAAACCTGACGGTGCTCCTTACCCGCCACTAGCCCAGGTCTCGGGCACTGCCCCAATCGTCCGCGGACCTGGGCGGCGGGTGCCAGCAAGGCTCGCCGTTGGAGTCAAGGGGTGGTGGGCACCCCCGACGGCCTGCTCTGAGTAGCGCGCGGAGCTACCACGCGCACCTACTCGGGCCAGGGGAGTAGGCGATCAGAAAGCCCCACTCTGACCGCCCTCTGGCCGATGTTAGGGCGGAAGGCGACGGTCGTGTGCCGCCCTCCGGCGACCCGGCCGTTTGCGACGAATGGCGAGTTCGGAAGATTCCTCCCTCGCCCGCTCCGCCGCCTCCTTCGCGAGCATTACTGCATCGCAGAAGGATACGACCGAGTCCCACGACGCCTCGCTGCCCACCATGGCTTTCAGCACGGCAGGCAGCGAGAGATCGTCCCCAACGACGCCGCGCAAAGCGCGGCGTTGAGACGCCCAGGCTGGACACATCTCCAGCGTGTGCTGGGCCGTCTCCTCGAGGCAGTCGTCGCAGTGGTGGCAGCGAGCGTCGGGCTCCCTCCCAGCGATCCCACACAGGTATTTCCCGAAGCATCCATGCCCCGAGAGTACCTGCGTGGTGCGGAAGGTTAGGACGCCGTGACACCGCGCTAACCACTGGCGGAACACCGGACGAACTGCCTCGATTGTCAACCGGCCGGCGGTTGGCGTTGCCAGCCGGGACTCCCACACTTCCAGCGCCCTCCTGCGCTCCTCCTCATGCAGTGCTGACCTGACACTGCCGCGGGCCCTTCAGCCAGACCTTCCCTACGCCGGCAATAGACCGACGCAAGAGCCACAGCGTCCAGATCCCACGGCAGGACTCCAGCCAGCACGCACGCCGCCTCACCGGAGATGGTCCGGTACCCCCGAATCACCCGGATGGCCATCACCCTCTGCGCACGCCGCAGCAGGGTGACGTTCTGCCGATCCAGGGCGTCCGCCCAAACGGGGGCACCGTAGAGCGCCATCGACCTGACTACTCCGGTGTACAGCCGACGGCTCGACACGCACGGCCCACTGACGTTGGGCAAAAGGCGCGCCAGAGCCGCCGCTGTCCTCAGGAGTTTCGGGGCCAAGATGGAGAAGTGGCCCCGAAAACTCCACCGTCCATCCAGGACAAGTCCGAGGTATTTCATGCTCCGCGCGACGGTTATAGTAACACCGCCGACGACGATGTGGGCCCCAGCTGGTGGGCCCTTTCGCGGAGCATGAAAATAGAGCGCCTCGGACCTGTCGAGGGCGACCTCCAAACCGAGACGACGAATCCTCCCGATCACCACGGCCGCTCCGGCCGTAGCGAGAACCGCCGCCTCCCGGAACGTCCTCTGCTGCGCCAACACGAGGGTATCGTCGGCGTAGCAGACGACGCTCACTCCTCGAAGGGTGCTGCCCCGCAACACCCAGTCGTAGCCGATGTTCCACAGGAGCGGACCCAGAACCGAACCCTGTGGAACACCGCACGACACCTCCATCTCCTCCCACCTTCCACCTGGAGCGGGAAAGGCCACAGACCTCCCGGACAAGTAAGCCCCGATGACGCGGTGCAGGTATGGAGGCACACGATGATATAACAGTGCCTCCTTGATGCAGGGCCAGGGCAAGGAGTTAAAGGCGTTGGCGATGTCAATAGACACCGCCAGTACCCCATCGCCCTGAGCCACTGCGTCCTGCGCATGGGACTTCACCTTGAGTATGGCATCCACCGTCGAACGACCACGGCGAAAGCCATACTGCAGGACCGAGAGATCCGGGCCTGACTCCTCCAGGTGCCGTAGCAGCCTCCTCGCTACTACGCGCTCGAAGAGCTTGGCGATCTCGCTCAAGAGCACGATTGGCCTGTAGGCGGACGTAGAATCCGCCGGGCGCCCCTCCTTGCGTATGAGGACCAACCTGCCTGTCTTCCACCGCTGTGGAATTATGGCTTGAGCCAGACAGGCAGTGAATAGTCCTTTGACCCTGGTCTCCAAAAAGGGAAGAGCCAGAGTCAGCGCTCGGCCAGGGGACACCGTCCAGGCCTGGGGCAGTGCTCTTGACGCGAGATCGGCGAACTGCCTCTTCGAGCTCCTTCTCCTCCACGGGTGGTGCGACACTCTCTTCTTCCTCCTCGGGCGCTGCAGAGCGGGCCATCGCTGGTGCTGTAAAGCTGGCCCGCTGCGGGAACAAAGACGTCAGCACTCCACGGAGAACGTCCGGTTGGAGTGACTGAGTCACGGGTGGAGCCCATGCCCGGAATTTACCCCGCACCATGCGGTACGGGGTCCCATAAGGGTCCGCGTCGATTCCCTCGAGCATTCGGGCGTGCGACTCGCCTTTCGCACGACCGATCGCCTCCTGCAGCGCCGTACGCGCCTCGACGTAGGCGATGTACAGCCGGTCTTCCTCCTCTTGAGTCCGGTGTACCCGCCGCCTGCGATAGTGTGTGTACTGGCGTCTCGCCTCAATGCATGATGATCGCAATTGAGCGATCTCGCCCGACCACCAGTACACATGCCGCCAAGGAGGGCGGCCTCTGGATCGGGGCATAGACGCGTCACAGATACGCGTCATAGCCCCCTGCGCCCAGTTCGCGGCGTCTTCAACGGACACCGTTCCCTGGGGCAGCCAGGATTGCACTATCGCAGCCTCCTCCAACAACTCCCTGTCGAGGCGCCATAGTTGCCACCGCGGTCCGCCCTCGCGAGAGGTTGGACCAGGGGCTAACGGCACCGCCGGATGTGTGGAGACCTCATACCTGATGTATAGATGGTCCGACAAGGTCTCCACGTCTTCCAGCACTCGCCAGCCCCTGACGTTACGCGCTAAGGCCGGGGTCGCGAACGTGACGTCCACGATGGACCCCCCCAGCCGTCGCACGCACGTATTGGCCGTCCCTCTGTTGAGGACAGACAATCCGGAAGCAACCACCCACTCAGAGAGTGCCGCACCACGCGCACTCGTCGTTGCGGAGCCCCACATGTCCGACTTGGCGTTCAGGTCTCCTGCAACCAACACGCCAGCCGGACGATGGCGGTCTATCATCTCCCCCAATTGGATCAAAAAATCCTCGAATTCGTATAAAGTTCGATTGGGGGAGAAGTAGACGCCTACCACAACGAGGTCACCGACAGTCGCCGCGACGCATCCCATCCCCTTCTCAACTCGCGAGAAGGGCGAAGAGCCCGCGGCTACCTGGGTGGCAATAGCCACCACCCCGGTGTTGTCAGCGACCCAGTTGTCCCTCGATGGTATACTGTAAGGCTCCGAAACAACTGCCACCTGTATCGACCACTGCGCCAGGCTTTGGACCAATAAGTCTTGGGCCCGCGCGCAGTGGTTGATATTCGCCTGAAGGATGCGAAGAGCCATTCTTAATTCTCCTCCATTGGCACCTCCGCACCCTTCACTGGGGTTTTTGACGCGGCTCGACCCGCAGGTTTCGCCGCAACATCTCCTCCCTTTTTCCTCTTCCCCTTCCTCTTGGCCTGCTCGCGGACCTTGGCGCAGGCAGCACTCCCAGCCAAATGGTCCGCAGGCCTCTCCGCTGCTTCACATGCGGGGCAGTGAGGCTGAGCCAAGCACACATTCTTTTTGTGCCCTGGCTTCCCGCATCTGAAGCAGTGACTACTTCTATCCGCCTCGCTAGTGCATTTCGCTGCCATGTGCCCCACATCATGGCAGCGGAAACAACGCAGGACTCTGGTCTGTAGGAGTTGCACTCTTGCGGATACAAACCCGACCAGTAGCCTTCCACCACACACTTTCTTCGCCGCCTGTACAGGACAGCGAACCCATGCAGCGCCGAGGCCATTACGATCCCGGCGGACTTCCCCGACCCTGACGGTTCCAGCCTCGCAGCTACCTGCTCGGCTCACCGCCAGCGCCACCTCCTCCGAGGACACCGAGTCATCGAGGCCACTGACTCTCAGCTCCGCACATTTGACTGGCCTCGTGACCCGGACGTCCTTGGCGTCCAGCACACTGCGCATGCGCTCCGCCAGTACGTCCGCCTTCTCCGCACTGCCTGCACCCGGGAGCTCCAAGATCCTGCCTCCAGTGGAGGCGACCCTAAACCTCACATCCTTGATGCCCAGGTCATCCAGCTTGATTTTTTTCTTTGACCTGGGTGAGGACTTGTGAGTAGGTCACCTTCCCATCTGCGCCGGGCTGCAGAGTCAGCGTGATGGCCGCTGAACGCGGAGACCGGAGCTTCGGCGCCTTCCTCTTCTGCTTCGGCTGCTGCTGCGGCTGCTGCTGTTTCTTCTTCGCCGCCGGTGGAGCCGGTTGCTGGGTAGTCGCCTTCTTCTTACTACCCTTCTTGGCAACAACGCTCCAGCCCTCCGACATGTCCGTCGGAGCTGGCGGCAAAGGCCGCGGGGCAGGGGTCTCCACGGCTTGGGCAGGTTGTTTCTTGCCCTTACCCTTGCCTTTCCCCTGTCCTTTAGCCTGCGGCTGCTGGCCCTTTGAAGGGGCCGGGTTTGCAGGTGGCATTAAAGTGGCCACCCTCGCCTCCTCCCGTACTGATGCCGGTTCCGCCGGAACTCGTCGAGACGCCAGCGGCGGCCGGACGTCCCTCGCCGGCAGCAATCTCTCCTCTAAGGCCTCCAGGCAGGTGCTAACCATGGTGCCAACTTGCACCATGATGCTTCGCATCATCTCGCCTGGGACCTCTTGCCCAGTCGCTCCACGGTTTGGTGTGGGCTGCGCTGGTCGCTCCCGCTCCCCACGGATGTCCTTCCGTAGGAGGTCAATCTCCTTGCGCATCTCAGCCAGCTCGTTTTGGAGACGAGCGTTCTGAGAGCGCAATTGGACCACCTCCGTCGTAGCCGTGCGCTGGACCAGTGCGTCTACCGCCACGGCAATGGATCTGGCCGCCTCCTTTAGGGCCTTGACAAAGGTCCCCTTAAGGTTGCCGGACTTGGTGGCAACCTTTTGGATGACGGCCAGACTGTCCTTCACCTGACTCGTTAAGTCGGTAGTCAGGCTGGCCTCCTCCGGCTCTACCTCCGACAGTAGGGACATGTTAGATAAACTTGAGTTTGCCCTACTGCGGATATCTTCGGCATCTGCCGCTAGCTCCTGCACCACCTTAGCCTGGTCCTCCTCCTTTCTCCGGCTCGCAATCTTAGACGCCGGTCTCTTTGTTTCTCCGTCTCCGGAAGAGCCTGATTGGTCACTACGCTGACGGGGCCGCTTCCTACGCTCCTTTAAGTAGGTCGCTCTCGCCTTTGTCCGCTGTGACCCTGCCGACGCAAAGCTCTCAGAGTCTGTGTCCCTTGAATCGGACAACCCCCAGAACTTGCTTCCAGAGGAGATCGACTCCTGTCTCGTCCTCGTACTCCTCCGCAGCTCCAACTTCTCGTTCCCGCCCGTCTTGGGCACTACGAACCCCTCATCGTCCCTCTCGGGCACCAATGATACCGTACCTATCACCGGTACAGACTCCACGCCGCCTTCTGCGGCCACGCCATCTTCCACACACATCTCCACGCCGCCTCCTGCGGCCAAACCAACTCCCACGCGCTCCTCCACATCTCCGCCCGTCTCGGGCCCCTCACCCGCAACATAACAGATTAGTTCGCCCCCCCCAGAATTCGCGGGCTTGCGTGCCGTAGCACGGCCGGATTGTCCCTTACGGGCTTTACCGGCCTGGGGTAGTATTGTAATTCTATAATCTGCCATGTTGTTTCCGTTTGCTTTTCTGTCGGGGTGTGCTCCCCTAGGCCGTGTCCTTAACAAAGGACTAAAGGCACGCCCATGCCTACTGTTTTGGTCCGCGCCGGACAATGTCCGGTCCACTCGCCCGCGAGAGCGAGTGGTTTCCCCCTATCCGCCACCCGGGGGACGCGCCCAGTAGGAGACCAGCAACTCCCCTGGGATAAATCACTAACCTGATTCAAGTGACCCGAACGTTCGTTTGTCTTGTCCTTCATATAAAAAAGTCTATAGGCATACTTCACCAAATGTAAAATGTAAATATGTTGTATTATTTACTTAACTACATAAAAATAGGATTGGTGATTTTACAAATATTATTATATAAGCTATTGTTGAAAAGGAACACGTTTGTAGATTTAATAAATTTATTACATCTCTCATTAATGCAAATGGTCTCTTGTCTATTTTTTTATTTCTAAACTAATTTATTCTATTTATTCTAGTAATTAGATAAGAACTGTATTTACATACGAAATACTTGTTCAATAAACTGTTATACGTCAATAAAATATTTACTTTACACGTTGGACGTCTTTTAATACAATTCCCCTTCGTCGCTAGGCAGCGTCCCGTAAAAGGAGGATAACCCTGTAGCTTCGTGGTAGGAGATTCGTTCTCCGACTGGCTCGCGACCACTATCTTGTCAAAGAGGCACCGCCAAACATCTGGTGATGTGTTCCGGTTCGATAGCATGTAAGCCAGCTCTCTTTCCCAACCCCCACCATCCCTATCCTTCTTCCCTCCTTTCCTCCACCCCCCTTAGGGTCGGCAACCTTTCTAATGTTATGGATGTCCATGGGCGAAGTCTGCTCGTTTGCCTCCCTTTCTTCAATAAAAATATTTACTTTACACGTTGGACGTCTTTTAATTATTACAAGAAATAATTATTAAAAGCATGTGCTCTTTAATAGCAATCTTAACGAACATGAAATAATGAAATAAGTAAAAAGATAACATTTAGATGTTATCTCCACGAATTCACTTAAGTTGATTTTTTGTATGATATTAAAATAAAAACGCCAATATCAATTCGATCTTGATATGGAAAAAATATTATTTGTATTTGGGTGTCGTAGCGCAGTGGAATAGCGCTTAAGTAACTATGAGGTAGTTACGGGTTCGATTCTCACTCGCTTGGAGTGAAGATTGGCCCCGTATGCATGTTGTTTGCTCGTGTAAATTTTTTGAGTCATCTCAAAAGTTAGTTACTATATTAGCCTATTAAACTAAACTGGACATCTAGTACAATAAACTTATGACAAGGTATTAACATGACTTAATGTCAATGCATCAAATTTCTAACTTATAACTTATATTATCATAGTTTCATGGACTGAACCGGACTGAAATATACAAGTTCCAGTATTTTTTTTCTATTTTTGTCAAAAAATGTCTTTAAATGTTCCGCCTTGTGACACACTTTTTATAAATTTCAGTATAATTCATTAATGAAATATATGTTTTCGAAAGTTCACGTGTGCCTTTTATATGTAATTATGATCCGTTATCTTATTAAATTATTTTAACTTTATTGACCGCAAACAGTACCAATCACACCCAAATTGATCACGAAGTTAAACTTAAACGGCAACTATTAGTCACGAGAAAAATAACGTCAACAACATCGCCAACTCATGAGTTAAACATCTATACTTATATTATAAATGAGAAAGTCTGTGTGTTTGTCTGTCACGTTTTCACGGCTATAGTACCAGTCCAATTTGGATGAAATATAGAATGAGAGCAATAAAAATTACTGGGTCAAGCATAGGCTACTTATTTTTGCAAATATGAACCTCTAAAGTGTCGAAATAGGGGATGAAATTTTGTATGAAAAATCTATCTTTGGTTTAAATATAATTCATAATTCAAGGTTAAACATAGGATACATTATTTTTCAAAAATCCACCCCCGAGGGTTGCAATATAACGAAACAGCTATGTAGTTAACGCGGCAAAGTCGCGAGCGGGCCGCTAGTTATATATAAAAAGATTTTAAATAATCATTTCCAATAACAAATTATAATATAAAAAAATTACAATGTAACAATCAAATACGTACAATAAAACTACATGTTACAAGTTATTGCATTTAATAAAAAATAACAATACTTCAAAGTGTTTTATAATTAATTGATAAGTCATTCAATTTTTTTATATTGGTGATGTAAGATTAACATTTAAGATAATTTGATCCGGGAAGAAGAAGTTAACCTTTTATCACGAATGTAAGCATTAAACCTTCACTTACCGAAGTCGTGCCACGTTAATTTTTATTCTACTGAGTACTGTTGAGTATTCATATTCTCTGTATATCTTATTTGGTGACGCATTCTACTATTTAAATAGAGTTTATTATGTATGAGAAATACTTTAAATAGTTTAAGTACATTTATTATATACTAGCGGCCCGCTCGCAGTTTCGCCGCGTAAACTACATCGCTGTTGCGGTATATCGTATGCTACCGTAGGGGGTGGATTTTTGAAAAATAAAGTAGTCTATGCTTAAACTTTGATTATGAACTATATTTATGCCAAATTTTTATTACAATCGGCCAAGCGGTGTAGATTTTTCATATAAACTTTCATCCCCTATTTCAACCCTTTACAGGTTGATTTTTGAAAAAATAAGTAGCCTATGTTAGACCCAGTTATTGTTACTATTTGCATTCTAAATTTCATCCAAATCCAACCGGTAGATTAGGCGTGAAAGCATGACAGACAAACACACAGATATTTCCATTTATAATATAAGTATGGATTTTATTACGGTATATTTTAGGGCTATCGTTACTAATGCAAACTAATTAAGAAAAATGATTGAAGAATAATTATATTTAAATTTCTGTTTTACAATAAATTATATATTTATGTTGATAGATTTGTTTTCTACGACGTTTTTGTATCGTTTGAGCATCTAAATTATTTTCATTTCACTGCTCTGGTAAAATGAACCGTGGCGTTAAGTTCTGCCAATGATCAGATTCGGGAGAATTCTTAACACTAACGTATCTTTGTATACTCTGAATTAGGAAAAAAATACCAAATTAAAACTACTAATTTATGCATTTCACTCTCTAAATATTTTATATTTACTTTTTACATTCATAAGAGCTACATTATAATAAATATATTGTGACATTTATTTTGTATTCATAACTTTTCACATAATTTATCATTAAGTACACAATTGAATTCATTCTTAAGTCAAATTCCAAATAAAAAGGTCAAAAAATATCAAAAATATCACACATCGTAATAAACTCAGTATAAAGGCCACTCGCCTCCTACCGCCCTATAAGGCTCGACGCGGTCATCCACTTTTAGTAAATAATTTTGAAACGAAACAATTACTGTTGTAATTATAGTTTTTTCACATTGCAGAAAATTCATGCTCCAAATCTTATTTGTGAGTCAATAATTATGCGAATGTGACGACAGCGCTTAAAGGGCTCTTACGTAGTATGAGTATATATAGTTTAATGACCTGTGCAATATCGTTATACTTAAAATTACGTTTTGAATGTTACAGTTATAAAGAAATTTTGTTAATAATAATAAGTGATAAAATATTATTGAAAAATTTAATTTTAAGAGTAACAAAAGTAGATTTTTATGTACATACATACGTACAAATCAAAGCCGAGATATGTATGGCGTAGAGCATCCAAGAGTTTTATATAAATTTTGAGCGTGTTAGTATTTAGCATGATTTTATATTGAAATTTCAAGAACTTAAGCTGTATATATAAAAAATATAAAAAAATTAAGTAGTTTTCAAAAATACAAAGACTGGAACAGGAAAATGAAACAAGAATTGTATATATTACAACCGCAATAACATGAATTAATTAATTAATAATAATAAAATTCCCAAGGAGTGAAATTTTTTTTTATGAAATAAAGGAGGCAAGCGAGCTGAAGGTCCACCTGGTGTTAAGTGGTTACCTTCGCCCATAGACATCCACAAAATTCAAGTTATGGATGCGTTGCCAGCCTTGGGAATGTAGGACAAAAGGAGGGAGGAAGGATGGGAATGGTGGGAATAGGGAGAGCTGGCTTACATGCCATCGAACCGGAACACATCATCAGATATTTGGCGGTTCGTCTTTGACACGATAGTGGTCGCGAGCCAGTCGGAGAACGAATCTCCTACCACCAAACACCAATTGCCTCATTATGTGCTGAATATAGGTGCTAATATTTATATTTTTAAATGTACGGTCGTTATAAGGAGCTATTTTGTTCGTATAAGAAATTAGCGATCCGCTCTCATTTCGCTTGCGTAAATTGATGTTTTGAGCCAAAATAATAAAAAGTTATTTTATAGCAATTTTGTCGAATTAAATTAAAATTTTATTTGTGTATTATATAAAATACAATAGAGAAAACTACTAGTGGCCAGTCGTGGCCCAGTGGCACAAGCGTGTGACTGTAAACGACTAGTTGCGGGTTCGATTCCCACTCGAGGGGTGGAAATTATATTTCCATTTTCTTCGCTCTGGTGTCGAGGCAAAGCGCGGTTTTAAGTTCCGCCACTTAACACGTAATGCCTCCGAATTTGGCGGAAAGTGGGGAACGGAGTGTCTTAACACTAGGTTCCCTCTGCCTACCCTGCTGTGTGCGGGACACAGCGTGAAGCTAAAAAAAAATAAAAAAATAAACTGCGTTTAAATAGGCTAAGCCGTTTCATAGATTAGCGTGCACAAAGGCACAATTAAACAGAAAAATAATTAAAAAAAAAATTATTTGGGTCATAAATACATTGATAAATACTTCCAATAATATATTTTATATATCTTCCATGTATAGATTAGTTACATTTTTAATATATGTGTAGATGTGACAAAAGAATATAGGTAGGTAGGTACATCGAACTTATGAAAGCTGCCCACTACAACTCTATTACGAGTATGTTTCCTCACTATAACGAGCTTGCTTACAATGCACGAGAATGTTATTTGCCAAGCTCGTGATATCTATACGGCGAATTTTGACGTTTCTTAAAATATTATTTTTACTTCTTATATATATGCTATATATTTTTCAAAGACGGTAGTTATTTTTGTTATGTTATTGTTATATTTTAAATACATATTTATATATTTAAAGTCATGGTTTTATAATAGTACTTATAATTTATTTAAAATACAAAACTTGTCTTGTTGTCTGGGTTAAGAAAATATATAAATGATTTGATGTATGGGCTCCTAATTATACATATTTTTACTAGATATTTAAAAGAAGACCATAGAAATCAAATAAAATGTACTCTTTATAACAATATCTATTTAGCTTCACGCTGTATCCCGCTCACAGCAGGGTTGGCAGAGGGAACCTAGTGTTAAGACACTCCGTTCCCCACTTTCCGCCAAATTCAGAGGCATTGCGTGTTAAGTGGCGGAACTTAACGCCGCGCTTTGCCTCGACACCAGAGCGAAGAAAATGGAAAAAAATTATATTTATATTTTATTCCTCGAGTGGGAATCGAACCCACAACCAGTCGTTTACAGTTACACGCTTGTGCCACTGCGCCACGACTGGCCCCAATCCAAATCTATTTAAATTAAGAAATTTATAGAAATGCTAGTATTTGATGGCGAAACGGCATGATCTCTTAAACGTGTTAGCAATACACCTGATTTCCTTTAGGCAGGTTGATATAGAAAATACTGGACTGGACTATTGCGAAGTATTGGGTCGCTTTACAAAGACGTTGAAAGTAAACGCAATCGACCTATATATGTGTACACGTTGCATAAACCTTGCATAAGGGACATGTGCTTATTCAACTGTTACTTTATGCATTTGATATATAACTTTGTAATATAAAAAATATGATATTTATACTGCAATAGTTATTTCAGCTTCACGCTTTAACCGACCTGCAGTGAAAACTAGAGTTATTACATTTCGTTCTTCAGTTACCTCCAAAATTCGGGACATTGTTTCTTGAGTTGTGAAACTCTACGACGTAGTTGTGAAACTCTACGACGTACTACATATTAAGAAAGAAGAAAATTAATATTTTAAAAGTTATCATTTCTCTAAGTGGAAATCGAACCCACTATACGTCTACCGTGTTTACAGTCAGGTACTGTCCCGCTGTAATACAGTAGAATTTATTATAAGCTTTATATATGTATATCTTATTAATTATAAATTGCAATAACATTGCTTTTTTAACGAAGGATTTCTTTATTTCTATATAAACAACAACAAACGTAATCAGAATGTCCAAAAATAGCGTATTTCCTACAAAAACTAATTTGGTAGTAATCAATATGTGACATACTATTTCAAAACAATAAATATATTAAAAAAAAATATTTGTAATTATATATTATATATTGAAAGTAAACAAATAGAAACAATAAAAGGAAGCTTCAAATTACGCTCCGTATGTAATACAGACAGTACTGAGCTACACGTATATACTCGCATGTGCAATCCGACGACCCATATAGCTTTACATAACAAATCCTTGCATAAGGGATATGTGTTCATTCAGCCGTTGCGAATTGCGGTCTGCACTTAGGCGGTGTAATATTAGCTAAGATACTTATAATGTTAACAAATATATTGTTAACTAGCCATTATAACTAACTATATCGACTTTTTTGCCCGCCTGCATTCTCAAATAAATCACAAATATTTAATAAAAATGTACCAAAATATTATAATCAAAAGCGCATTGAAATCGGTTGAACCGTTTCTGAGATAAGCGTGCACAAACGTACAGACAAATAGAATTAAAAATTCTAAATCATTGTTTTGGATTCGATTACATTGATAAATGCCCACAATAGTAAGTTTTCTCGTATATTTTCCGTGTATAAGCAGCTTCCTGTCACATTTTTAATATATACTCGCATATAGGCAAATGTTAACTATGCCAAAATTGATTAAGATATTGATCTCAATTAATGTGATTTTGCTAGAGAAATGCCAAAAGTTTGTTTATTGAAAAGATTATTAAAGAAATATTCATTATTATCTTATTTGTGATTATTTCTCCTTAAGTGACCGTTGATACCCGTTCTTACTCTAATAAAAACGTAATACATAATAGTTGTGGAATTAAGTTCATCGTATAAAATACACTATGAAATATACTTATATGAATTTAATTTTAAAATGTCTTTTTAAAATAAAATGATCTCAGAGTAAATAATTAAAAAGTGATTTGCTTGATTTCGGATATTAATCACAATTTAAAACAAATTAAAATCACGTTATCATTGACTAAGTCTTTTTGATAATACAATTATATAATTTCTCGTCTACCATACCTAACCAATACACATATAGGACCATATGTATATATATGTTAATGTTTTAAAATAACAGATTTAGATTTTGAACTATGAGTAAGGGTATATTTCTTACTTCATCCGTTTATAATTTGTAAAGAAAATCTATAAAGTAAATTTTGTCATGTAAAATTTCAGAGGCATTAGACGTCATAAAGGAGGAACACACAATGCCTGCGCAGAGGAGAAGGAACAAGCGAGAGGTTCCGTTCACTCACGACGAAAAACGAATTGCTGGTGTAAGTTTTTTCACATTTTTATTATAGTTATTGTAGGCATGGGCCATGGGCATGTGAACGTTAACGAACGAGCTCAGTGACTGTGGGTTCGAATCCCACACTGAGGAATGATTATACTTTAAATATTTTCATTACCTGATTTAGATAAGACAAAGTGTGTACTTCTGTCTAAATTTAATGTCACTTTTTTTGGATCCAACAAGCATTGGTAAAGTACTTTTAATTTTTCTGGTATTGTTAAATATATTAAAAGTAGTGAAAGTCATTTTAGAATTTTATATTTTAGACCAATAGTAGAGAATGTGAGGAATTCGTAAAATTAAAAAAAAAACATATACAAATGACTTAATTCTGTAGATAACATTTAAATGAGCAGATGAGATTGTTACAAAAATGGAGCGACTCTTTTTGCATATGCACATTTGAATATTTTGTGCTACGTTTTAAAAATTAATACTACTGATAACTAAACATTGTTATTCAAATTTATTATCATTTTATCAAACATTTTTACTAAAATTTTCTTTACCTTTTTCCACAGTACTACAAAAAAAATGATTTTTATAATAAACATTTTTGAGCAAAGCAAACGAGCCGTCATTATAATTTTAAAATAAAATACATACATACTTAAAACTTAAATGTCAACGCGATACGATGAAGTATGACCGGACTAAAGTAACAAAACATTTGTATCGTTTTGCTTATCATTTATTATGGCTCCAATAAAATTCTATGACGTGTAAAGATGGCCCCTCTCGTTAGTACGCATCTTTTATATGTATTGGGAGGACGTTAACGGGTCGTAATGTCTTGGAACAGTGGTTCCCAAACTGTGGGTCGAACCACCAGTAGACCCTAGAAGATATGGAAAAAATAGTTTAATAGTAAATAAATGTATTTAAGTTTAATTCTAATTTATTTGAAATATAATATTTAAGGTAGAATTTAATATTTTATAACTCGTTATTATTGTGGTCGAATATTACCAATATGCATTAATATTCTCATCTTCCTAAGCCCGTTGCAGTGCAGTTAGACAGTATTTGACTGTGAACGCAATGAGTGTAGGTTTAATTCCCATTCGGAATTGGGAATGATTATATATTATTTTCAATCTCCACTTTGGTGCCTATGACAAAGCGTGCCTATGACTTCTGCCACTTAACACGCAATGTCCCGATTTCGAGCTTAAAGTGAAGAACGGAGTGTCTCGACACAAGACTCACTCTGACTTCTCTACTATGCGGGAAAAGGCGTAATGCTTTTTGGCTTTGAAAATGAAATAATAAAAATAGGTTCTAATTTTTACAAAAGTGGTGGTTTAAAAAAAATATCTATGGGTCGAAGCTAATTTAACTTTGAGAGCCACTGCCTTAAAAGATTTAGCACAAATAGGATTATTGAAACTTTTATTAAGTACAAGATGTAACTCGGCTTTATAGCTACGTTTATAGTCAATTGTAGGTGTTAGAGCGAGTGATTTTTAAAATATAGCATCTACTTGACATTTGATTTGTTACGGTTAAATGTTAAATAAAAATACGTTGCGGTTTTGTTTATTTTTATAAGTGAAGTTAGTAAATACCTATAAAATAAATGAAATTGGTACCTAATTAGAAAGAATAAGAGATAAGATTTTTGAAATGATATCTAAGTTCTCTCTTGACACTAAGTTCTCTCATCTCTCATAGCTCATAAGGGTAATAAGAACATAAAACGTAAAGCTCAAAATGTATAAAATTATGGACATTATATTATTTAATTCAACCGTGTATTTCCATTTCTATTTTAAATATTAATAATTGTTAAAACTAAAACTCCGCTTTCCCAGTACCAGTGGGAATCAGAAATCCTATCTTAGTGATACTATAAAATAAACTTACACGGCCAATGTTAACTTGTTACTAACACGAGCAAATAAAAATAATTTAAATATAATCATTGCTTCAAGTAGGATTCGAATCTACAACAGTTGCATATAAAAATCAGACTAAGTTATTACACTACAACGGCCTTCATGAATCTGTGGATACAATTCTTTATTATATAGGCATAAATTTACGATTCCGTCTTATATATATTATAGATACACAATAATTTCACAATTTCCACAACATTATATCCAGTTTATAACCACACTAACCATACAATAGGTTATTTTATGCACAACTCAAGCGCAAAGTTGCATTCAAACAGCAATTCATACATATAACGCATAATTCCCTTTATTTTCCAGTGCCTCTTGCAGTGCGTGTACCGGAAAGTGAAAGCGGTGAGTAAAAGTTAATTATTTTATACTGATAAATATCTAGTTTACTCTAGTTTTAGTGAAATTGTAAGTAAGTATATGTATGTCAATATTTTTTTGGTTTTTTTACTTTGTTTTACTTTCTTCTGTTATCTTTTACCTTTGTGGTTTGATCTGAGACAGTGGTTAATGTGCTTGTTGGTTTGCAAGTGATAATGGTTATTCTGAGCAATGGTAGTAGGTACATTTGAATATATTTTTTAAATAATTCTTTTAAGTATTGGGGCTTATATAAGTATATTTCGCGGCGGTGTATTTCACGGCGTTAAGTTCCGCCAATGAACACACAATTTCGTGATTTTGGACGGAAAATGGAGAATAGATTATCTTGACACTAGATCCCCTTTAACTACTTTCTATGCAGAAAAGAGTATGAAGCTGCATGACGTTCATAATACCTTGGATATAACTATTATTATATTTGGGTCATTAAATGAAGCAAAAAAAAAAATGAAAATTTTCCATTGAAAAAACGTTTTCAGAAAACGTATATTTTGATCGCATCAGAATTAGAGTCTACGTATCTTGCAACTCGCAAAGTGCTCTGATCTCTAAGCCATTAAAGCATGGCAAAATGCGTGTGTTTGAACCCCGCTGCGTTCCAAATTTTATAAGTTTTTTAAAAATGTTTCTTAATTTCCTAAGTGCATGACACTTAAAAAGACTCTTCCATTATATTTTAACTTATACGTTAGAAATATATTTTATATTTTATTTTAACTGCACATATGTACTTTATTGTTTTCAAAACCGATAATTACAAACTCGTTATTATTTAAAATTAAATTTTAGACTGTGTACTATATTAATATCTAGTGTTATTTTAAATATTTTATTTCTACAAAAAAAAACTAACATAAGACATATAGAGCAATATATAAATAAAATAAATAAACCTTGTAACTTGTTACCTACTGAACGATATTATTAAAATGGCCTTGGCCTTCACCAAAGCCCTAATAACCGGCGACGTCGAAGTTTATGTCAGTTAAAATTATTACACTTATTTGTAAAGGGGATTTTATCTTTCAAAGGTATAAATAGATGAATTTCTTTTAGCTTTACGACTCTACCAGGTTTATAGTGAACAAATTGGAGCAATCTCACGACAAGACTATAAAGCGTTGAGTCGGCTTTTTAACTGCTTTGCAGATATACTGTTCGTTTAATTCTAAAATGACCTTGCTTGTACGGAATTTTTATTGAAATTGTTATTTTTTTTATTATTCATTATGCCCTGTGAAAGTTATTTGACAAATACTGTAAATAAAAATTAGACCCAAGTCCCAAAATTTTGATATTGAAAATAGGTAAGAAATTGACTTTTAATTTAGTATGAAATTTCTTTTTTTATCTTTTATCAATGACTCAAGTCAACATTTCTCCAATTAGTTTAGTCGCCGACCATTTACATTATTACATTATGTGTAAAATTACAAAACAATAACTATTTCATTAATTTCTCTAGAAATTAAATAGATGTCAGTATTAAATATATGAACTGGTTAATTGATATAACATTAAATATATATTCTATTTAAGAAAATAGAGGTCAACATCACATCATTTAGAAAATGTGCTAACAACAAAAATAAGTTGTAATAAAAAGTGTATAAGAATTTCGACACAGCTGGTAGTAGAACGTATGGCTTAGCGATCAGGGCGCTCATCCCTCTGCGTAAAATATTTTATACGTTTTCTAAAAATGTATTTTTCAATTTTCCAAATGTGTCAATAGCACTTTATAATGTTAAAATAAATAGAGGTCAACCGATATTTCTATAGTCCATCATTACCATTTACCCATTATAAGATGTTCCGCATTTTGGAAGGTTTATCAGTACTCAGTAGGTCAAGGTTATCAACTTAACATTAATGTTCCTTAAAGACAGCGTAAACCCATAAAAATATTTTTTGTTTAATATTAATTTAATAATTGATTATTTCCACTATAAAAATAGTACTTGAGAACGAATCAAACTGGTTTTGAATGTACTGCCATTAGGATCAACAAAAATTTTCTTATTTACAAAATGAGATAATGTTTTTTAATTATAAATATTTCAAAAAAGTTTCTGTTTTTTTTGGTATCCATATTTATATTATAAATGCGAAAGTCTGTCTGTTTGTCTGTTCGGCTTTACGGCTAATCTGTATTTAAAAATCGGTCTGATTTGGACAAAATTCAGAATGAAAATAGCATAAAATCTATAGGCTATTTATTTTTTCAAAAATCAACCTCTAAAGGGCTGAATTGGGAATGAAAGTTTATATGTAAGCTGCTAGACCGGTTGTAACAAATTTTGGCATAAATATAGTTGATAATCCAAGATTAAACATAGGTTACTTTATTTTTCAAAAATCCGTTCCCGAGGGTTGCAATATAACAGTTGTCTGTAGCCTTGAGCGGGCCGCTAACTTAAAAAATAAAAAAACTTCTTAATTTTATATGAATTATGAGCATAAATTCATGGACATAATAAACTGTCCGTACAGCCTAAGAGTTCTTTGATTGTATATTAAATTAAATTAAATTATATTAGCGTACTTTCACTGTCTGTATGAAAAAAAGTATTGTTCGAAAGTAAAAGGAATACAAAATATATGATAATCTATTCTTATTTATATTAATATTATAAATAAGAAAGTCTGTCTTTCTTTTTATACAATTTTTCTAATCTGTTACGCTTTGTGGGCTAAATCAACGACGGCCGGATTTGAATGGAATTTGGAAAATGAAATGAAAATAGGTGAAGACCTTGGGTCGAACATATGTACTTTTTTCAAAAAACAACTTCTAAAAGGTTGAAAAGTTGAAGTTTATGAAAGAATAAATTTTTGCATAACATATTTTAACTGCTTAATTTAAGATAGAATGCGGGCCGTCGAAAATACGTAACAACTATATTTACGTAGTTCACGCGGATGAAGCGGTACTTTTACTATAAAACATTGTTTAGAATATAAAAAAAAGTATTATATCATTTTTTAAGATTAATTTATCGTGTTTGCTAGTATTATTTAATAGCGTTGTACAAGTAATATAATTGGGAAAGCTTATTACATACAAGACAAATGTGTAGTACGAGATATGTTCAAATTATATTCATTTTTGCTGAGTGTTTAACTTTTTTTTTAACTAAAATAACGAATAAAGTAAACTTTTCATATTTTTTTAAATATATAATAAATTTATAATTTGTTTTAAATATATAATTTAATTTTCAAGGTGGACGGCTATGGTTTCCCTACATTGGAGGGCTTAGTAGGACTCTACTCTGACGGAGTGAACGAGAGAGGTTACTTCATGGCAGTTCTAGAAGCTTCTCGGGAATGTCTGATGAGGAATCATGACAAGTTCTCACGTACTGTGCCTATGGGTAAGTAAACATTTACATAATATGAAAATGTTTCATATGACGAAACAATATGACGAAAAAATATAGAATATATCCGCTTTCCCTCGATTCGTGACCATTTCTTACCAGATTAAGCAAATAATATAATTTAATTATTTTGTTATATTAGAACTATACCGTCGGATAGTATCTGACTGTAAAAACAATAATTGTGGGTTCGATTACCATTCGGTGATGTTTATATATGATGTTAATTTCTCCGCTCTCTGACTATTCTGGTATGGGGAAAATGTGTAAAACTCCTTTTTAGAAATATTCCCCCGAATAAATATCAATAGAAATGAAGAATGCTTAGTAAATTATAGGAAAAAGTGTGGAGAATTAAAACCGCAGTAGTAAACAACGATTTTGCTTTTTAAATGTATAGTTTCAAGATGATATATATAAAGCTTGTCTTTTGTTATTTATTAGCTTTACTCTTTAACCCGCATAGCAGGGTAAGCAGTGAGTGGGTACCTGAGTATCAATGGGGTCAATACAGTCTTGAGCGACACAGCGAGAAAATGAAAATATAACAATTTTCCTATTTTCATTATAATTTTAAATGGAATCGAATCCAAACTTTTAATTTTACTATCACACTCTGTTCATCTTATATTTTAATTTATATAGGATAGTTTTTAATTTTATATGATAATAAAAAGTTATATGTTATAGATAACGGTCGTAACTGCGATATATCGTTCGACATTTTCGAGTGCATCTCTGACCGCATCGGCGAGTATTGTGGAAACTCAGGACTTTAAAAAAGAAAATACACTGTAATGTAGGTATATTTTAGTGTTTATTTACACAAATTTACATTTTTATATTATGTATATTGTTTATTTTATTTATATATGTTATCTAATGTACGTATACTATTTATTTACGAAATTTTGTGATATAAAACATTTAGTAGAGCTATTTCAAATCCTTTATTCTTTGATACATTTTTTTTAAACCATGATTTATCTTATAAAAGTACATTTTTTTTCTGAAAATTTTATTATATTTTGTTTTTTTTCCAAAAAAATATCCAGTTATTTCTTAATTTTTTTAAAAGTAATAAACCGATTTCGAATTAATCTATTTTTGTGTAACTTTTTAGTATAATTTATTTTAAGTTTATAAAAAAAAATATGTTTATTTATATACCATGTTAGAATATATCGAATGTATGTATATTTTATATTTTTACATAAAAAATGTTGTTAACACTGCCTTATTATTATATGATGATTTGTTACCATAACAATAATATGTATAATGGATATTTAATATTTATATTTAATATTACTAAATTATGTGTTTTTAGAACATATTTTTAGTATTTTCTATTCGATATTGTTTGCAACTAACTCTGTCAATACTTTCTTTATTATATTTTTTAAGTATGTAAGTGCACTGTAGAATAGGTTTGTATATAATTAATAAAATTACTAAAATGTGATGCTCATTAACGTATAATTATAATTTTTTTAAGTCTTTCATACATTTTCAATAACTCCATTTCAATTTAAATGTAAAAACCTATATAGAGAACCTTTCGTAAAAATTATTCGATAATTATTCTGTATTTGTCACTTTCTTAAAAATATCGATTTTTAACTTTAAAATCGATTCCAAATTAAAATTTTAAATATATTTTTTAATATTTTTAACCTATATTTTTTATAAATACTAAGTAATATTGTGCAATTCATGTTTAGTTACCTATTACAATATATTTATTGTAGTACTTTATTTGTTTATCACTAGGTGTTTAAAAGCTTTATAACGAACTGATAGATTAATGTAGTTGTAAGATTTTAATAAATGTATATAAATATGTATTTAAAATAAGTATAGTTGTTTTATTTTAGTCCTAACCACCTTCTTTCACATTTTAAAAGTATTCAGTAGTAGTACATTTTTGCATACGTTTTTAGAAGAAGTATAAAAATTAGAACGTAATGAGATTAGAATCTCTTCCCCATTTTTTTACATTTTTATTTCATTCACTAAATACACATGAATCGTACTTTTAGTCTATGTTGTTTTTTTGTTATTTTACATTAACATTACTTAGAGCTAGCCTTAAATGACTAAGACTATATAAATAGTTAAGTTGCATATTAATTTATGTTATAATTTTGACATGTAATTCCACTGTACCACAATGGCTAATCTACTAAAACTACACTAATATTTAAATATTCATATCTCTATTATGGCTTCTCATTCAAATATAATATATAGGTACATTTATAAGTATATATCATATTTTATTTTAGGGAAATTGCGATATGAAAATCTTAGGTCTTGCAAAAAAAAACTACTTTAATCTTCATTATTATTGTAAAAATCATGTATTCGTACTCATAATATAAAGTATATAAAAAAACATCAAAAGATTAAAAGTTATACATTAGAAAGAAAAGAAAGCTGCTATCGGATCGGAGTACAGTTCTGTACAACTACTATTTTAAATATTAAAAAAATATATTTGTGGCCACTCGCGGCCCAGTGACACAAGCGTGTGACTGTAAACGACTGGTTGTGGGTTCGATTCCCACTCGAGGAGTGGAAATATTTAATATTCCCATTTTCTTCGCTCTGGTGTCGAGGTAAAAGCGCGGCGTTAAGTTCCGCCACTTAACTCGCAATGCCTTCGAATTCGGCGGAAAGTGGGGAACGGAGTATCTTAATACTAGGTTCCCTCTACCTACCCTGCTGTGTGCGGGATACAGCGTGAAGGTAAAAAAAATAAAAAAAAAATAAGAAAAATGTTTCTACCATTGAAATAGAAACGTAAATGGAAAAAAATAAGAGTTACTTTAAAACAAATGATTATGTGATTTGTTTCAATAAATATGTAATCTAAAAATCTACACGCCTAATAATTAGTCTATAAACGAAATTGCTACTATAAAAGTTATAGGCGTTAAACACATTTATTAATATTTTCCCAAGTTATAATCTAAATAACAGTGAAGTAAAAATATGATGATATTTGGCGCAGCGACACAAAGTGTGACTGTAAACAACTAATTTTCGATTATCACTTGAGGAATTGAAATACATATTTAATATTTCATTTCCTTCGCTCTGGTGTCGAGGCAAAGCACAATGTTGAGTTTCACAACATAACATGTAATGCCTTCAAAATTCAGCGGAAAGCGGGAAGCAGTGACGGCTAGGTTCACTCTGCCTATCCTGCCATGTGCATAAGCCGACATAAAGCGTGAAACTAAAAGAAAGAAAACCGTAGGTATCCGCCGATTTGAGGCAAGCTAGTCGCCAAGCTGATCAAAGTTTTTAACATTTTTCAATATGTTATTGTGAATATATTTTTACACTTAGGAAATTCAAAAAGACGTTTAGAAAACGTATGCATTCAACGCATGACTTAGCGCCCATAGCGCCAGTTCGAATCCCGCTGCGTTCCATTGTTACAAGTTTTCTAAATGTCTGTTCAAAGTTGCGCAAGCCCTTTCAACATTTAGATGAGACTAAACACAACACAGTTTATATTTTTTTTATGTACTTTATATACTTTATTGCTACATTTCGGTTCACTGGTTTAGCAGCTCGGGGTGCAGAAGCTTAACAGTATTCAAAAATTACTGTGGTCACAAGTGCTTTAAAAATGACTAAATTTACGTATTACGTACACGAACGTGTACCTAATTATAACGTATTTGCGATTTAAATTTAGTCGTTTTTAAAGTACTTGTGACCACAATAATTTTTGAATGCTGTTAAGCTTCTGCACCGCACAGTGAGGTAGCCAGAGTGAACCTAGTTTCAAAATACTCAGTCTTACACTGACTGCTTACTTGATCATTTTGATAATAAAACATAAATAAACAAAAATATCAATTAATTTCTAGTAAGTTCTTCAGTAAATTTATGTTATTGTTACCAAGTTTCGCTATTTAAGCGTTAAATGTTGATTATGTGACAGTATAACCGATTACTGGTGACTCAGGATACTGATACTGATGTCAGGAGAATATAAATTTCAAATATCCCTGAAATATATGAAGACCAAAAATATGCCTTCTAAAGTCAATATAGATTGTGGGCAAGTCTGGATCTACCCTTGTGGGTACTATGGGCATGCCCACAACCAACATAAATCGCTGGTGAAATCATATATTATATATACAAAATTAATACACGCATAATTGTTGTATTGTTTTTTATAATTAAAGGAACAGAGAGATTATAGAAAAAAATTATGGCCCTCCTTTAAAATTTCTGGCCCCCCGTTAAACATGTTTGCCCATTACTGATCTATACTATAGCTTAGAATTTTTTCCGAAGTCGTGCGACGAAAAGTAATAAGTAAAAAAAAAGTAGTAAATCGAAGTTCTTATAACAAGTTTAAAAATATGTTTTAAGAAATAATTCTTAATTTTCGCTCGTGCATTCCTGCGTGTGTATTTTGAGGTGCAAGTAATGAAGACATAGTGAACCCTCCGTTTCCCACTTCCCTCCCATTTTAAAGATCCGTAGTGGTGAATTACGGAACCGAGTGCCGCATTGTTTAACCAGTCTATCTAGTTATCTAATTATATAGATCTGTATATATAAGACTCCGACGGTACTAAATCACTGATAGACTTCTTACATCCAAAATCATATGTATTCTTGGACTTGGATTTGCCCAAAATTATTTTTTTTATTGATAAGCGAAATGCAGCACATATATTAAAAAAAATTAATTGAGAAAGACAAAAGAGCTTTTGTGAGCATGGATATATGGAGCATACTCATAAAAACTCTTTCGCTTTTTACAAAAATATTGAATTATCTATTTTAAATTATAGAACTATAATTTCTTCGTAGAAGTGTAAATTTAAATAGAAAAGCTTCGGAGAGTAGTTAAATAGAAAATATTTAGAACTTAATATGATAATCTTAAAGCTGAGGAGGACCTCATGGCGCAGCGTTACAACGTCCGACTGTAAAAGCGATGGCTGTGGGTTCAATTCCCACTCAGGGGAGTATGATACCTAAGTTTTGCTTAGTGCTTAAGAAAAAGCTCGGCTTTGACACGTAATGACTCGATTTTGAGCGGAAAATGGAGGACGTAGTGTTCGATACTATATTGAATAATGAATTTTAATATTATAAATATTGGAATTGTAAAACATAAACTTAAAATAAAAAAATAATAATAATTGAGGAAACATGTCCAACATCACTCAAAGGACAAAACATATATTAATTAAACAATAAAAATACTAACGAGACTATAAAACGCGTATATATCAGAAGCATTTAATTAATCAAAGCCAAGCAACAAAGAAGTGAAGTGGTTGGTAGAATAAAATTTTCATAATCAGCCCGCTTCCTCATAAAGCACAGTCAAAATACAAAGCGCGAACAAAATTGACGATGGTTATCAGCAATTATGTCTGTCTGTAGGTCCCACGACCTCCCAGTATAAATATACCTACCTACTAAATTCAATTGTAATGTAGATAACGTGGACTTTACCATTAATTACAGGTTTTTACTAACAAGACGCTTTGACAGCAAATCCGGGGATTCTTAATTTTTATATTAGCGTTTTTTTTACAAACTTTTGTTATAAAATTCTCATAGGGTATGATGTGTTGGTTCGGTGGGCAGATAACGTGCTGGTGTTGCAAGAATGCTTGTACACGTTGTTTTATGTAGAAATAGAACGATGTGCTTTAAAATAATTCTGTTTTTAGAAGTTTTATGAAGCCATTTTGTTATGAGCCAAGCCATGTTGCAATGTTATGATTAAAAAAATATTGTTTTCAGTATTATTATATCACTAAACGAAATAGATTTATATGTTATTTTGCTGAAATATTTTAGCGTTTAGCGCTCCGATCTTTATAACTACCCCGCAAGGGATACAGCGTGAAGCTAAAAAAACGATTTATTTAATGTATTAAATAGTCAAATAATATATGCGTTCATATAAAAACCACAAAAATCTAAAATGAACTAAATATCCCATACTTTTAGACCGTACATATTATAATAATTTTATTTACAATTATAAGAATGATGAAAAGAAGACCACTATTTTCCTACATTTCCTAGATTTGACGTTATTTAAATGTTATCTTAAGTGAAAAAGATTTCACTATCATATATATATTTTTTTTAGCTTCACGCTGTATCCCGCACACAGCAAGGTAGGCAGAGGGAACCTAGTGTTAAGACAGTCCGTTCCCCACTTTCCGCCGAATTCGGAAGCCTGCGTGTTAAGTGGCGGAACTTAACGCCGCGTTTTACCTCGACACCAGAGCGAAGAAAATGGAAAAATAATTTCTACTCCTCGAGTGGGAATCGAACCCACAACCAGTCGTTTACAGTCACACGCTTGTGCCACTGGACCACGACTGGCCACGATATATATTATTAATATATTATAATACTACATATATAACGTGGATATTTTAGTACATTTATTGGGTATATACCTATCTATTTATTACATTGCAAACGTATAATTAGTACAAGTACATCGATAGGCAATTAAAGGCAGTATAGTATCTATAGTACAAAAAGTGTTCAATAACCGTCAGCAAGAGCAACCACCGTGAAGATCTGATGACCTTCGCCGCTCCATTGTGAGCCCTCCGACCTCCGTCCTCCTCCTTACATCACTTACTAATAACTTACATACATGTACTAAAATATTCGTAAATCCATACATATTATTATTATTTTTTTATTAACTTCACGCTACACAGTAGGGTAGGCAGGGGGAACCTAGTGTTAAGACACTCCGTTCCCCACCTTCCGGCGAATTCAGAGGCATTGCGTGTTAAGTAGCGGAGCTTAACGCCGCGCTTTCCCTCGACACCAGAGCGAAGAAAGTGGAAATATTAAATATTTCCACCCTTCGAGTGGGAATCAAAGCCACAACCAGTCGCTTTACAGGCGCACTCTGTGCCTCTGAGCCACGACTGGCCCCATTACTAATATAGATAATAATTGAATGGTCACAATCATCCAATCAAAAGTCGTAATTTCAAAATATCTAAGATGGCGAATATATGTCATTTTTCATAGTAAGTCGATTGTGGATAGTGGCTGTTAGCTGTCATACTATGAATATTAACGTGCAAACACGCTTTAGTCCAACGTTTAAATGTAAAGACACCTAAGTCCTACAGTATTTCTCAATTTTTATATGGTTATTGTAAAGTTATTTTATTTTAATTAAAGTTATATTAATAACGTATTCCAATAAAAGAACCAACATATAATTCGGGTAGAAATATTGATTAATCACGACACAGTAGAAATTTGCAGTTTACTCGATTTACGTATTTTATGACTGAAGCGGATTTGCTTTTATACCCCTCAAATATAAATATACTTTGTTCATTGTATAATAACGTCTATTAAGCCGTTAACACTAATATGTCCTAACAACGGTGCAGACAAGAAAGATGGTGATGGGGACAAAAACTGAGAAACATGTATGTAATAAGTGGCTTCCGTAGTGTATTTCTTAAAATAAGCTCTCTATCGCTAAGTCTTGTAGCAATCGTATATCTATAGCGCCGTTAGCAATGATCAAGCTTTGTTTATTGCACTGCCAAAAGTTTTAATTAAATTCGAAAAATTATATTTTTAAAAATGTAATTGACTTTGACAGTGAAATGCTAAAGATTCAAATCAAATTTCAATTGAAATTGAAACTCAAATTATATTTCAGTTCAAATCAAATTTCAAACTATAATTCAATAAAATAACAAAAAAACCGTTTTTAGCGTTAGTTTAAGTAAAAAGTTAAAAACTGTTTTAATTTTTTACTTAAACTAACGCTCGTTTTACGACCCATTCTGTCTCAAGATACAATAAAAACAATAATATACAGCTTCACGCTTTTTCCACATAGCAGCAGTAGTCAAAGAAAACCTAGTATCTTCCTTATTTCTTCACTTTCCGCCTAAAAGCGGTACATTGCGTTTTAATTGGCAGTATAATGCACTTCATCTTAGGTATATTGCAGAGTAGCATCGAGCCCATAACCATCATATCATTATCCCATGGCCGCCCTTGGCCGCGCGAGTCCAAAAATATTATTAAAATTCTCAAATATATACATTAAATAATTGACAAAATTACTAAAATATTTTTATTAAATTAATTTCATTAACGAGAATATTTTCTGACTTAAAACTAAAATAAACTTATTGTTAGTAGAACATTAAACGAAAAATATTTAAAAATAATAAAACATTAAAGAAACTTTTAGGAGCTTCCATATAACAAAACCATATAGTACCTCTCGTAAAGTGCGATTGTCTTTGAAAGGCGTATCGGCGTATCTTCCACCAGTTAATATATCGTTACAACACAATGGCCAGATGGAAGGACATATGCAAATCAACCAATATAACTTGAGCTGCGAGTATATGAATATTATTGTATTTGGTTCGACCTCGGGGGTCAAGTGTGATAGGTGTTACATCTGAGCGAGTACAATTCGGCGGTTTAATCCGCGATGATCGCACCGGAACGGGCATCGGTCGTTCTGTTTCCATTGTTATCTTTTTTAGTTATTATTATTACTTTATAAATATGTATTCATATTTATTTATTTTTATGAATATTATTGTTTAGCTTATTATATTAAACTTGTACATATTCATTGATAATGTATATTTTTTTATATACAACAGTTAACAGTACAACAAATTTTGTAAATTTATTTTTGTTACAGCTTTAGTAAATTATGAAAAAAAAAATTTGTTAATAATAATTAAAGGAAGGAATCTGAGAAGTAACTGAGAGAATAAGATGCACATACCAATTAGATTAAAATAAAACATTTGTATATAAATGTTTTATCTTTAGTGCATCACCGGGTTAGAAAAAAGTTACAGTTATCTCTACGTACTTTCTGCTTATTCTGCAAAAACCATCGGAATAGAAAATATAAGAAATAATAATAGATTTGTTAACATTCATGGGGCCAGTCATGGCGTTAAGTTCCGCCACTTAACACGCAATGCTTCTGAATTCAGCGGAAAGTGGGGAACGGAGTGTCTTATCATTGGGTTCCCTCTGCCTATCCTGCTGTGTGCGGGATACAGCGTGAACCTAAAAAAAAGTATTACGACTTGAGATGACTTAATTTACAAAAGTTAATTAAAAATCTCAAGCTACAATGGAAACGTATTACCGTAGATCTCATCACAATTAGACATTTATTGCAGCGTTGTGAAACATCCCCAAGGCACAAGGAAGTAGAACAAACGGCGGACACGGATATTAGCGGACTATAGCAAGTACGTAGTACGTATCTATGACGTCAAAATATTTAATTTATAAATATAATTAAATATTATTTAAATATTTATATAGCGCGGCGTTGAGTTCCGCCGCTTAATATGCAATGTTTCGGTTTCGGGTGGAAAGTGTGAAAGTGTGTCAACACTAGGTTTTTTTTTAGCTTCACGCTCTATCCCGCACACAATAGGGTAGGCAGAGGGAACCTAGTGTTACACTCCGTTGCCCACGCACCGCTGAATTCGGAGGCATTGCGTGCTAAATAGCGGAACTTAACGCAGCACGTTGCCTCGGATACCAAAGCGAAGGAAATGGAAATATTAAACATTTCCACTCCTCGAGTGGGAATCGAACCCACAACCAGTCGTTTACAGTCACACGTTACTGCCACTGCGCCACGACTGGCCGATCCGATTATCCTGCTATGCGGGAAAATGTGTAGTGATATTTGTATTATTTAAATAACCATCTAATTTTCAATTCATGTATAAAAGTTGCTGAAAAAATAAGGTGAAAGTGTTCCATTTTAAATCCGCTTCAACATATTATTATTAGCATTTTTCTGAATTCTTTTGTTACTTTTGTTTGTTTCATTTCTGTAGATAGATTTTTACAATAGTTTTACACTCTTAAATGATTAATATAAAAAATGACCGTTAGCAAAACTATGCTTTGTAACAATAGGTACTTTGTAAGATTTAAGATTTATTACTTTAAAGAAGTATTAATAGCTTTTAGCATTTAGCAGACATATAAAAGACACCTAATGTGTACTATGCTCTTTACACCTCACTCAATTTCCTGATATCATTAAAATGAAAATAATAAAAATATATATTTAAAAACTGAATAAAAACCGGAGAACAGAAAATGTTAATTATAAGAATATAAGGTTTTTTTTAGCTTCACGCTGTATCCTACCGTGCTGTGTGCGGACACAGCACGGTAGGCAGAGGGAACCTAATGTTGAGACACTCCGTTTCCCACTTTCCGCCGAATTCGGAGGCATGTTGTGTTAAGTGGCGGAACTTAACGCCGCGCTTTACATCGACACCAGAGCGAAGAAAATGAAAATATGAAATATTTCCACTCCTCGAGTGGGAATCGAATTCACAACCAGTCGTTTACAGTCACACGCTTGTGCCACTGGGCCACGACTGGCCACTAAGAATGTAAAGTTTTATTTATATTTTACCTCCTAATACATATGGTAACGCGTTTAAGTCTTTTATATGGCTGAAGTACTAAGGATACAAAACTCATATAAAATCAATACAGATTATAAAATATAAAGCTTCATAATTATATATTTAATATGTAATTGTTATTTAAATCTTTCGTATAATTATGGCTAGTATTTTTTTCTTTACATACAAGAATATTAGTATACAAGAATACTAGTGTTTCATAGAAATATATGATTTTAAATATTTATAAGTTCGCAACTTGTTCCTGGTACTCGCGTAGAGCTAAGGATGTGACGGCCCTCGTCTGCTGCCGCTGCATCTCTGTGCTAACGTACTTGTATCCAGTAAAAGCTATGCTATAAAATATTAAGTTGAATTGGTACAGATTCAACTTAATATTTTATACGGTACAGATATGCTTCTTATTACTATAAGAAGAAAAGCATTGTCTTTTTAGCTACAAGGATCTAATTTCATGATTATGACACTTGTTATAAACACTTGTTATGTATTAGACGCTTTTTAAATGTTTTTTTTTTAAGTGATTTTATTGCTCGCTTGCTTGCTTTTATAGGTATGGTTTAGCTTACTTTTTCGAAAACGATAAAACTCACAGAAAAAGATTCAAGTTACATCTTCAAGACATACTCGTGGTTTAAGATAGTTTAGTTCATTGAATATTTCATATCTGGTACAGAGCTCCGCTCGGTATTTATTTCGAGAAATCGCTATTTTGAAATAACGATAAATATATGATAAAGTGAATAGAAATTATAATAACACAAAAAAATTAAAAGAATAGCAAAATATAAAAATTAAAATAAAATTAAAAAATGAACTGTGGATTTCTGGTTTCTAAATTGCTAAAACAACGCTGAGCTACAAACACAGAACTATTTCTATAATCAATTTTGCATGATGTGACAACTTTGCTTGCTCGCATGCATTGCGTGTTTAAAAATATAAGATTATATATATATTTTTTTCTCTTTGTTTTTTAAACGCCACAGACTCGAAGTCCGTGTACTTTCCAGCTTGTTTTCTTTTTTTCTGTTTGTGATTTTTTTTTAATTTTATTTTAGCGAGTCAGTACACTCGGTGAGTACATTATTCGGGACAGCGTCTGATTGTAAACGCGATAGTCGTGGGTTTGATTTGAGAATGACTGTATTTAAATTTTCATTTCTAGGCTCTGGTTATAAAGAAAAGGCACGACGTTGATATTCAACATGCAATGCCGCGCAATTCTCGCCTTTGGGTGGAAAGTGGACGACGGAATGGCTTGATTGGTTTAGGAAGCCTACCTGAAGCTGAGGGCGAAAAAAAATAAAAGAACATGATACTAACACGAGTCTACTGAAAATCAAAAATATTCATATTTTATGAATGTTTGCAGTATTGATTAATGTCAGAATGAAAGTCAACTCACGTTAAGATCTTATTTACGATTTAATATATGATAGTATATATCATAGAAGTATAAACACACAGAATTACACATTAAATGTATATGCAGATGTTATTAAAACAGTCATCAGAGACCAGGAGTATAATAAGAAATGAATATATTGAAATTGAGCCGTCCCATGCAAAAAACTAAAACAACTGTAGTTTTGCTATTTATGTACTGATAAATTAATAAATACGATTTCATCTTAATTTAATACCTAATACCTTAAATATTTTTTTAACGGATGTAGTGTACTTAGTACCTTAAAAACGTTGCTAGTATTTCGATTTATCTATAAGTTAAAATCAGAAATGTATAATTTTACAGTTAAAGCTCCTACGGCTTAAATTCATACGAATATTGATACGTAAATACGAAGTTTGTAGGTTTGCTCACCGTCTGTCTGTTACGCTTTCATGATTTATCCGGTCCGATTTGAATGGAATAACCCCCTTTTTTCCAAAAGGTTTATTTTTACTTCAAAACTGATAATATCGGAGGGTAATTTAAAAATTATTAACCTTAAATTATGAACAATGGAGAAAGTGTAAGGAGGTAGAGAATATATAAAAACATTGATGATGGCACTGTAGCATACAGAGATTCTTTCTTTCTAACTACCGAGTTAAAAAGAGGCCAAAAAACTTAAAAGTCAATTACATAAGCTGGTAAGTGTGATTTTATCACACAAACTTAAAAAAAATTATTATTACCAAAGCTACAAATCTCATACAACTGGACAACACACCTATCATTAATAACAATGATATCCGGTCGTTTTCGCGCGGTATAACCACTTCAAACGCTCATTTTAAGCGCCATATATAAGGCGTCTTTGTTTTTTATCTGCATAGTCTCGTACATAGTGGTAGAGTGAGGTGATGATAACGTGTCAACATGTCCTGGATATACTGTGTTTATTGTCTGTGTGTGTGCGCGATTGTAAGGACTCAAGTAATACCCGGCAAGTCTAGAGCGGCTGATGGTGAATACAACAGCGTTAATACGGATGGATCGTTTGACTTTGGGTAATTATAAATGTTTTGTTATAGTGATAGATAGGTGTAGTGGATCAGCAATGGAGTGTAAATGGGATTGCTTTGATGGTTTAGACAAAGTAGGCGTTTAGTTCCGCAACTTAACACGCGATATCCTGATTTTGAGCCAGAGCGGAAAACAAAATATTTAACCATTAACTTCCTTCTGTCTACCTTTTTAACGGGGGAAAATGATAAGCTGAAAAAACAAGTATATCTTAGTTTCTTGACATAAATATGCCTATAGTGTGTTATAGTAACCATTCTATTTTTAAGAAAATTTAATAATGCTCTTTATAATACAGGTATATATTTTCCAAAAAATATAAGAATTTAATGTTAATAATAATTTTAGCATGATAATAATTTTATAATTTCTGTATAGGTTATTAATCAAATTAGAAATACAAATTTAAACGTAACAGAATAAACTAAATTATCACCAGATTTTTATACACATATGTATTATATAGCTAATATAAAAGCCGTAACTCATTACCAAGTTAGCGGCGTAATTACATTAAATACACATTTACGATGCTTATCACTTCTGTTACATCGTAATTAGCGAATACTTCCATTGTAATATGAATATGCGTATATTAGGAAAAACCACAATTATGATGTTGAAAAACAAAAACAATAAAACTTTGTTCGAGTGTTAGTCTAAAAATCCCTACATTTTTTTTAATTTTAGAGATAAAATGGTATTGCCTTTTTAAAGATTGAAATAAAGGAGTTTTTCAAAGAATTTACGTTTTGGTTAGTATCAAACATTATTATTTTTATATATTTCTATCACATATGCAGAATTACAAGAATATATGCAATATTTTATTACATTATTCATTTGAACTTTCATCGAAGTTTACTAAATTATGAATCCACACAAGCTTTTACTTCATAAAGAAACTATGCATTGAGTACCGCCTCTGAGTCTTTCATGCGCATCTCTCTCATGCGCCTCTTAACACGAAAAGCCTCCATAACTCGGTGGAGAATAAGGAACGAAGTGTCTTAACATTAGGTTCTCCCTGCCTACCATGTTGCTGTGTGAGGTTTACAGCGTGAAGTCAAAAAATATAATATTTGATAACTGCGTGTATTTACAAAATTATGAATCCTTGTAAAAACATTTATTTCTTTAATAACATCTATTTACGAACCTACATGCAAGAAAAGCCTTTATCATATAAGTTAACCTTATTTTTTTATTAGTGTTATTATAATAAAAAATAACATATTTTTTATAGATATGCAAACAAAGACAGAGGTGGCAGTTATCATTTAGCGCATGGGAATCCCAACGGTGTGGTGGGCGGACGCTTTGGGGCGCGGGAAGCCGGTACTGACGAAGTGAAGGAGACTATTTATACTGCTGGACCTAGAGGGTGAGTCTTTTTTAGTATTATAGCAATATTACAATTATATTGTCGTGTATTTTATTGATAAATTAAGTAAAATAAAAAAATATACACTAAATCATTATTTTTGAATGTCTAAAGCGTGATACTCTATTATGAACTTTTTATTAAACTTGGTATAATAATTATAATAATTATTTTCCTTATTAATAAGATATTTAAATAGCCAGTCGTGGCGCAGCGGCACGAACGTGTGACTGTAAACGACTGGTTGTGGGTTAGATTCCCGCTCGAGGAGTGGAAATAATGAATATTTCCATTTCTTCGCTCTGGTATCAGAGGCAAAGCTCGGCGTACGCGGCTGTGTGCGGGATACAGCGTGAAGCTAAAAAAATATATTTAAATAGTTATCGTACTGCGACGGGACAGCGTTTGACTGTAAACATTCTTTCCGATTCATTCTTCGATTCTTGACATTAGGGTTTCTATGACTACTCTTCAATGTGGAAAAATCAAATAGTGCAGGAATTAAATTGGCTATCACTACATTTCACACACACAATATAGATTGCTGAGATAAAATAAATTGTTGTTAATAATGAGACTTAATTATATAATGATATTGTATCTAGGTTCCGCGCAAAGGGTCCAAATGTACACCGTAAAATCGACTTAGATCAACGACCTCGAGGTAACATAGGTAATAAAGACGACCCCTACTTTGACCCCAACGAAGACCCGAGCTATTCTTTTAAGCAAGATACTAGAACTTATTCGAAAAATGAAAACGCTGACAGTAGAGGGGATGTAACAGGTAATATTGATTTCAAATATATAAAAAATCTGTTATTTTTCTGATATTAACTCAATATTTTTTTTATTCTTAAAACTGTGCTTTAGTTAAATATATCCATAATAAATAATTACACCAGAGACGTTAGATTGTACACGATTGTAGACGATTGCTAGCGGGTTAGACTCCCATACATAATTCCTTAAATAGAAAAAGGTATAAGAAAAAAGATTAATATAAGAGAAAGATACTGGCGTCCGATTAATTCACTAACATGAAATAAAAAGTAAAAAATAAAAAAAAAACCTTTTTAAAATGTTTTTCAGGATATAGAAACTCCTACAATTAAGAGTGTATTAAAAATATCTTATAATATAGTCCACAATATTTAATACTTAAAGAAATCACACAGCTAACCATAACTTTTAACTCAAACCAAAAATTTTGACTAAATCTGTTAAGAATGTACGAAATCAAAATCGAAATCTTATAACATACATAATTTACTTGCATATTTATAAATATTATAAAAAAACGGCCATTTCCCTACCAGGACATTACACATTCGTGGACGATATCGGTGAGCGTCACGACGTATCTTACATAGCTGGTAGGGACACCGGCTTCCATGTGTCGTCAGCTAACCCAGATGCCCCCAATCTCATTGGCACGCCTTTCCACCGCGCACCGCTTGTTAGGGGCGAGAGTAAATCAAGGGGACGTACTGCTGTGCAACGAGGACTTGATGGTTCTTACAGGTATAAGTATTTGACTAAGTAGTAAAGGTAACTTTAAACTTGTATCGAATACTTAACTTCACTTATTCAGTGAATAAACATTAAAATACATAAAAAAATGTTATATTACTTTTCTGTTATAATATATTTATGCTTTATTATTTCTAAGTTAGTGGGTTATTGAAATGATTATTATTATTTTAAAAAAAAAATGTTGAATTTTCTTAATAAGATAACGATTTTAGGACACCACACAAGTCCTATAACTTTGTTTTCCATTTCTACTAAATGGTGGTAGTGGTAGTGGCCAGTCGTGGTCCAGTGGCACAAGCGTGTGACTGTAAACGACTGGTTGTGGGTTCGATTCCCACTCGAGGAGTGGAAATTATATTTCCATTTTCTTCGCTCTGGTGTCGAGGTAAAGCGCGGCGTTAAGTTCCGCCACTTAACACGCAAGCCTCCGAATTCGGCGGAAAGTGGGGAACGGAGTGTCTTAACACTAGGTTCCCTCTGCCTACCCTGCTGTGTGCGGGATATAGCGTGAAGCTATTTTTTTTTTATTACTAAATGGTACAGTGACATAAATATAATTTAATAATGTTATTTACATTTATAATCATTAAAGTAACCATTGATTAACATCATCTTTATAAGAGCCTATGTAAATGAGACTCTTTTAAATATAGCAAAAAGAAAAGAAAAATGAAATGTCAAGCTCTCGTACTTTAATTCCTTATTTATTTAATTGTTAAAAAGGTTTTATTATTATTCTACAAATTTTGGTCAGCAGCATATATTTTATTTATTTTGAAACGTGTAATATGATTTACTACTTTCGTCTCAAAGTCATATCATTTGTTAGAAAAAAAACAAGATTAGGACATTCTTGAAGAATTGTCTAATTAGGCAGTAGAGTGTAATTAAATAAGGATCTTCTGTCGGTTTCATTATAGGAGTGTGAAATCTACAGACCAAGGGCTAGACCAAAGTCTGGATCTATTCTACTTTAACTTAATTTAGTCTATTTGAATATTTTATATACAATTGTCCTTTTCATAGATTCATTTCTGCGGGTCCTGACCAGCGTAGAACAGAGAGTAGCGACTCGCACGGTAACGTCAGAGGATCCTACACATTTTTAGATGATAAAGGCGTTCAAAGGTAAAAGCTACTTTATACATATGATTTATCACGTCATTAATATTATAAACACAATTTTAAAAAAATACATAATCCAATATTAATATATATTATACTTTTAGCTTAGTGATTATCATGTATTCTTATAGCTTAGTAACTATATAATATATAGTTTAATTAATGACTCGTTTTGCTAAAGAAATTTACATTTTTTGAATTAGGCCACTTTGATTCTGAGGATGAGATGTGTCATTTATTTTTAAAGTAATAGTAAATGAATTTATACGTAAAAGACGTATTAAATATTCAGAACGTACATATTTAATTATGTTATTTTTCCCTACAACAGGACAGTTCACTACATAGCTGGACCAGGTATAGGATATCGTATTGTGAAGAACAGTAACGACCCTTTCATACCGCCGTACTTCCCCACTCTGCCCAGTCCTTACGATCCGGCGTTTAACGCGGCGGGTAGTTCAGGAAGTGCAGGACCTCCGGCCTATGCCCCTAATGACGAAAGCAGCGATGATGTATTTAAAGGTTAGTTTTTGATAAAAAAATAAATTCATTTTTCATCGTATTTGCGAAATGAACAAGAAATATTTTTATAATTTTAAATTGTATTTACACATTCAATAAACTGTAAAATGTTATTCACACACTTAGGCAGGTTGGAAACTCGTTGCGTTGAAAGTTTTATACGTTTTCTAAATGTCTTTTTGAAAGACATTTAGTCAAGTTAGAAAATTTATAAAAATTTGCACCCGAGCGGCTTCCAGCAGCCGTGGTTTCGAATCCCGCTGCGTTCAAATATTTACACGTTTTCTAAAAATTTACTTTCTTATGAAATCCTGTTCAGCATAACTAAAAAATATTTGCTTCCAGGTCCAGACGGAACAGCCGCTTCCGGCCACGTGAAGCCTCCTCCTTTCCCTTCCGACATAGAGCGACCGAACAAACCCTTAACACCCATCACCAGTAGTTCCGAAGAAACCGATTCAGACGGCGAAGTCGGTTACGGGCCAGGGCCGACATTTGTTCAGGAACCTCCAAACGATTCCCTTCCCGAGGGCTACGTCGACGAAGACGCAAGCTTCGCCAAGCCCACGCCAGCACCAGGTGATGAATAGCACGGATGATGGCAAGTGATTGACGTTTGTGATCTTGTTCAAATCCGATCCGATATCATTTCTCATCAACTCTTGCTGAACCGACTGAGGTTAGCTTATTGCTTGTCATCGTACCGCTATCTCAATACAGAAAGCGATCGGTGATTATTAATGTATGTGCCATTTTATTAACGAGATCACAATTATCAATCGAGTTGCACACGACGCACTTTGGAATTTGTTTTTTTTTTTTTTTTATGAAAAACGCTTGAACGCAATAAATATTATAGACACAAACTGGTTTTTATTACACCACACCCATCGGCACTGCGCACTGCGACCGCACACAACACTCAGTAATGGTTCACTTGCAGGCAGACCGTGGCGTCCGAGCAAGCCTACGAAGAAACCTTATGTCCCAATAAAACCTACACAAGAAACTAACATACCTGATGATTTCGATGATGACGGCGAAAAAAGTAGCCCCGAATACGCGATAGGATTTAATATTCAACATTCGAAACCTGGCACCACTATTATTAGGAACATAGGCGAAGATTACTTTGGTATTCCGCCCGGTGTGTCGGTTAGGGCTCACGTGCAAAGCATAGATCTATATCCTTTCGGTTCCAAACCAATATCTCCTTCAGAAGCTTTGGAAAACGATCAAACGTAACTCAAATATAATTTAAATATTAAATTCAAGAAATCAGCAAATGTATGGGACATTAAATTATTCATTGAATAAAGACTTTATTATGGAACGAGCGTTTAATTTAAGGATCCACAGATAAAAAAAATAAAAAACGGTGATTTTTTTTACAAATTTATTCGAACACGACTGTAAATTTAACAAAATGCAAAATAGTAACTATTACGAGGAGTCTGGCGTTCTGACGTTACTTTCCGCGCTCCCGAATGTCACTCCACCAATAACGATTTATAACTTATAGCTCAAATACAAATATAATTCCCAATAGAAATATTAAATAAAATATATAATTAAATATATAATTACTTTAAACTTAATAATATAGATAAAAAATATAAAATAGATAGATATTATTAAGGGGCTGTTAGGAATTATATTCGTTAAGACGAGACTTACATAGAAAGGTGTAACAAAGATAACAAGAAATGCGTAAATTGGAAGGTTAGTTTGGCAATTTTCATTAGTGAATAGACAGGAAAGTTAATGTGGTTAAATTATTACGTCTATATATATAGGTACATATGTATGTATGTATGTATATTATTAAATACCTAACTACACGCGAAATTGAATAGTGTATAGAATGTTTAGACAAAAAGCCTAAAATAATATTTATTTATAAAAAACAAAACAAATTCTAAATTATAAAATATATTATACATTGTAAATACAAAAAAATGCATGATGTAAGAAAAAAAAATCCATATATTAAATTTTTAATTTACAATAAATAAACAATTTTAGTACACAGATAATAAATATTAGTATAACAAATGATATTACATAACGACGGTTTGTTTTAAATGTAAACAATTAACTAACAGAGTTTTTCTCAAAAATATACTTAACATCAAAAATAACTTACAAAAAGTTTAACTTATACTTCATACTACAGTAAATAACCTGAACAGAAGCTTTGCTCCGACTTATGGACTAAGTATATAAAAAGGTTTTATTTTACTAGAAAAAACGTTTGGAGACTCTAAAAGGCGAAATAGCAAATCACAAGAGAAAGCTTAGTGACGATTATTTTGCAATGAAGCTTTACATAGTTAAGATTTAATATATTTATTTATTTTATTTATTTATTTTAGCTTCACGCTATATCCCGCACACAGCAGGGTAGGCAGAGGGAACCTAGTGTTAAGACACTCCGTTCCCCACTTTCCGCCGAATTCGGAGGCTTGCGTGTTAAGTGGCGGAACTTAATTAATTGGCGGATTTAATATATGTTATGAAAAAAAAACGCAACCAGAAACAACAACTTCACGATTTTTCTTGCATAGCAGGATAGTACGAGAGAACATAACTTTAAGACACTCCATTTTGTTTAGCCTTCTTGCTGAAATTGAGGCAACACCGCGCGTCACTTTGGCAGAACGAGGGAGTTAAAATAATTTAAATATAATTATTTCTCAAAGTGTGGATCAAAACCGCTATCAATTGCGTCCACAGTCAGACACTGTCCCTCTGTGCCAAGATGTCCTTTTTCAAAATTAGACTTTTAAACAGATATTGTTGAAGTTAAACAGTTATATGACATAATACCAGACAATTTTAACTTCACATTCAACAAATTAGACATTTTTAATTAAAAAGCCTACTTCGTAAAAACCAAAAAAAAAGTCATTTTAGGATTCTAAGATTATTTCATAATGTCATATTTCTATGCTCTTCAAATCGAGAAATATGATTACTCTCATCCATACAACACATCTTCACTTAATAAATTATTTATACATTTAATCTTTATATACATACATTAATAAATAATTAATATAAAAACAATAATTATAAAAAAGTTACTTTCATTGCAAAACAGTCGTCACTTTAAAACAGTGTGCGTGCTTACAGCTATAAAGAATATATACAAAGTATATTATATTAGACCGTAAGTTCAAGGCCATACAACTTAATTTAGAGTGACAGTTATTATATAACAATATTTTATAAGAAACATTAACTAGGTTACATTTTACTTATAATTATAATATAATATATAATATTATGGATAAATGGTGAAATGGACAGATATGAAAACAGACAGATAATATGAAGTATTAAAATAAATAAATCATTCTTTAAAGTCTAAATTAAATTATTTACATAAACAGCACTTAGTATGCGTACTTAAAAAAATGTTTTAGAAAATATATACATGATTTAAAATTGTTGCAAAAAATATATTTTGTATATAACATAGAGATAGAAGTGAAACTTCTTTAACATGTTTTTACTATATGTAAATTAAATTCTGAATAATACAGGCTTGATTTAATACAATATTGTTATAAAAATCAAGATGACTATTTTATTGTGGTATTTAACAGTACAAGAAAACACAAGTAATGAAAATATACTAAGTCATGCAAAATTATATACACTTTCGTGACGCATTTTCTTTACATTCAACCATTTTAAAGAAGTCTCACTTCACAAAAAAAAACCTTATTACATTATTTCAAAAAATATTAATGAAAAGCATTCAATAAATAACGTTTTGAAACAATTTCATCTTTGTATTTTATTTAATTTAAATCTAATTAAAGTATTACATTAACACAAGTATTAACACACAATACCTAAAAATGAGAAATTGTTAGTTATTTTAACCAAAAAAACGGAAAAAGAAATTTCATGATAGATTTTTTTTATTTTGAAATGGCTTTTCACATTTATTTCACAGCCTTCATTATACCTACGGCTCGTTTAAGATATTATTATTATTACTAAATTCGCAGTACATTTTAAGCATACATATCATTCCTTAGCTAACAACATCACTTATTCCATTTTCACCAAATTTACAGACAGAAAAAACTGTTATATAAAAATATTTATAAGCTTTACGAGTTATTTATATATTGATAAGTTATTTTTATGTTCTTAATAAGGTCTTTATCAAGTAACTCGCTCGCTATGTTTGCGACTTCTTTTGCGTGAAAACAAAGTAAAAATAGCCTGAGTTACAGTCAATTACATCAGATATCTAAGCCAGTGAAAGTTGTGTTAAAATCTGTCCAGCCGTTTCAGAGATCAGCCAAAACAAACAGACGGACAGACAGAAAAAAAATAAAAAATGTTATTTCATTATATATGTATAGCACCCGGCAATAAATAATGCACATCGATGCTTAGAATGAAACAGTCGGTTAGCTTCGACTTCGTAGAGCGTTGTCTCGGTCGCTTAAAATAATAACAATGAGAAACGTCACATATCAACTGAGTGACAAAGACAGAGACAGCGCTCTACGAAACCGAAACTGACCGACTGTTTCATTCTAAGCATCGATGTGCATTATTTATTGCCGGGTACTATATATACCTTGTTACAATAGGTATATGTTTAGTAAAAATTTGTTCTTTTAATATTTCAAACAGGCACTCCAATAAATCCATAGAAATAATATAAGTAAGCGAAAAAGCCTGTTTATTTTTTGGAATATACATTTTTTTATATTTCTATAAGTTAGTGAGAATGAAATGAGCGATGTTGTAAGACAAGGGACGATATGCATTAACGATATAAGCATTAGATTTTAATACAATTTTATATATAGTAGTTATTTTATTTAGAAAATCGCCAATCGTTATTATTATAAAGACGCCATTTATTTATTTATTTTTTATTTATTTTACAATAATTTTCACATAGATTGTATGTTGGTCAAATAGTTCTTTTTAAGTAGATAGTAAGTATTAGTAATAGAGACATGTTAATCACAAAAAAAATATACGTAAAAAAAAGAAATAATATTTTATTTTATTAAATTAAAAATCAAATCACGATATTAAAATACAAATTAAAGCAATCAAAAAATAGAAATTCGAGAACATTTCAAGCACTATAAATGTGTATCAATTTAAACGTAGCGGGATTCGAACCCCCGTTTCTTAGAATCTGTCCAAACGCTAACCACTAAGCCATACGCTGTATCCAACTACGTAGAAATTTTTATACACCTATGTATGTCACAATTTATAATATTTTGTGCATTTTACTAAATAATTAAAATAATAATTATATATGTTTGGATCTTTTGTCCTTTATTTAGTTAGGAGGCAAGCCAAAAAAGGAAAACACTTAAAAATTTTACTAATTTCAAGACTAGAATTACTACTAGGAATAAATATGAATTACCACTAACAATATACTTATGTCTCATAAAAAATTAAAAAAAAAATAGTAACTAAAAAACAAAATAATTATAATACTTTTCTAAATTAAAATTAAATAATACAAAAAACAATTTTATTTTTTTTAATAAATGAGATATATTTATATTGTAGAGGCAAAGTCCTAAATTCTTATACTAAAACGCATGTTAATTTCATATTGGCACAGATGTACGTAGTTATTTTTCTGTTAGTCAACTAAATTATCTTATAATGTATAGGAAACATTTCTGAGCACGTGAAAGTGTGGAACACTAACTAAATTATAATTTTTAATTAAATAAATTAAACCAAACACCAAATACCGTTAATTTATAAGCGAATTATAGCAATATTAATGTACATCGATACGATGTTCTTGTAACTATGCAGAATGGCGACTTTTGGTATAAAAATAAACAATCAGAAGTTTATATTTTATTTTTGGGTAGATTTTTAATATTTTTTTTTTATTATTTTACAATAATATGGTAGAATTTAAACTTTTGGTTGCTTAAAAATCTACTTATCTTAACCAAAATCGAATCTGCTACCCTTTTGTTAAGTTAACCGTAAAACCGCTGTTATTAAACAATCACAATAACTATGACATTAAAGTTGACATTTCAATATTGCTACAATAATCTTATAAATAAGTATAAATAAATTTACTATTAAACTAACAAATTTGGATAAAATATGAATACATTTAAACAATTTTACTATATTTTCGATACCTAAAAGAAACAAGTAAATATTTTTCTAAAAATTTGCAACGCCATCTCTTTTAAATCTATAAAGACAAGAAGCTAAAACAATCTTTGCAATTTTTGAGCCAATATATATTTTTCTAATAAATTTAAAATAATTTTAATTATATTAAAAGATCAACAAATAAAACTTAGTTGAAATATAAACAATATTAGTTGAAGAATAAACCGTTATCAGCTTCTTCTAACTTTTCCAAGCCTCAACGCTATGAGTTCTGTCTATATATGTATGTATTAATTATAAAGAATTTAATTTCCTTCGTCAACATTAATTTAACATGTTGTAGGTATCTATCTGTCTTGTGCATTTCGATGTTCTAACTTATTGTGGCTATCACGGAACGATATTAAAAATATAGATATATATTTAACAAAATTTGCTTATTTTGTGCAAAATGTGCGTTTTGTTTTCAAATATAGTTATTAATTTACATTTGTAAAATAAGAATCTAAATAATATTTTTACCTTTACTTACTTAAATGTTTAAAAAATAACAATTTAAATTTCAAATTTATGTAAAGTATGTCTATTAACGATAATATAACAACAACAAATTTAAACTTTTAAATTAATTTCTTAAAATGATTTAAATTTATATTTTGAAAAAACAACAATTAAGTAATCTGTCAAATACAATATTAAATATAATCTGTGGCACTTAATAAAAAAAACAACTATATTTAATCTATGCTAAGTTCCGTGACAGCGTCATATTAGTACAAATTAATTAACGTCAAAACAAACAAAACATTGTCAAAATATAATTAACAAGCAGTGTTGGCTAAAATTTAATTGCAATTAACAATTGAATACTAAAAAATAATTATTTATTTGTGAAGAAATCCCAAAAAATATCACTAAGTTGTAAATTAAATAGTTGTTAGCTTTTACACTACAATTAACAATCGTTAACAACAATTTTCGCACACAGAAACGTTTAATTGTTAACATTTAACTGTTAATTGCAATTAAATTTTGCCCAACACTGTCAACAAGCTATATCTATTGCAACAGTTATAATATTACGTTATTTTCATCTTTTTAGTAGTCTCTTCTAACATGTCCTTTATTTTGGTCAACGGTGAGCGTTTGACGTCGTCGATCTTATTTACGTTTGGTGGTAAATGTATGTGTAGCGGGTCGCGAAGACGAGCTAAGTCTTTTTGTAATTTGTCTACCTGGAAACAAGAAAGATATACATTTAAATATTAGATAAATGTTTCAATTTTGGAAAGTGGAGAACGGAGTGTCTTAACACTAGGTTCTCTCTAAATATCCTGCAATACTGGGAAAAGTGGGCTGCTGCTTTTTTAAAAATAATATATGCTATGGTAAGAAAGGCAGGGGGGAGACCTCGGTTGACCTTCGAGAACACAGTATCGACGATACTAGAGGAAGGCCACGTAAAAGCATGAGGACCCCCCGGAGGTCGTGTATGAAGAGGTTGATGACTGTGGACGAGGCGAAATTAGTATGCAGGGACCGTAGCGTTTGGCGCTCTGTTCGCTCTGACTACCCCGCAAGGGATGCAGCGTGAAGTTAAAAAAAAGAAAAGATAATAAAAATAATAATATGCTATTAAAATAATTTATAATTTATCGTAAAAAATATATACGTAAAGATTCTTTTCATATACTTTTTTAACATGACATTAAATTTGTTGAAAAGCCAATGTAGTACCATGATTTTATAGAAAATAAAAAAAAACTTCTATAATAAAAAAAAAACACCTCAAATTTATAATTTTGCAGTAAATCTTTATTATTTAAGGAAGCAATTCAATAATTACCTCGTTCTTCAGCTGATTGTACTGGGTGATATCAAGTCCGATCTTTTTCGCTTTCTTGTGTAAAGTAATTAAATGCTGTCTATCCTTTACATCTGGCAGTATATATTCCTAGAAATGTACAAATTTAATAAATCAAATAGAGATCAAAACGATGTTATGTAATTATATATTTAACAATATAAGTAAAAATATTAACAATAATACTACGTAACTGAAATGAAAAAAAGGGTTAAAATTAAATAGTAATATAGTAAAAATGTACTATGCATACGTACTTTTTAATAGCTTAAAGTCTAAGTATTTATTCACACACTTAAAAAAGTGCAAAAGACATTTTTAGAACACGTATAAAAATTTTAAAGCAGCAGGATTCTAACCTGTCCCCGTCTTGAAAACCGTTCAAGCTTCTATCCGTTAAGCCATGCGTTCAACACACAGTTTAGCGGTCTTAAACATACATTTTCTAAAAATTCGTTTTCAATTATTTCTCAAAATATTTTTTTACGTCTTTTTTCCTTATTCTTAGACTAATTTTATTTCTTGTTTACATATTAGGAAGAGATTTAAGATCTGCATTAACATTATTAAAAGATCTTATAACTATAGTAAACATATAAACAAAACAATCACCTGTTTAGTAAGCACGAAGTACGCATACGCAGCCATAGCAGTGCCATAAGTGACAAAATAAGTCACAGGCTCCATGATATCCCAAGAGTACTCCCACCAGGTCAGTCTAGCGAGCACACCAAACTGAACACCCATTAAGCCTAGGCCGACCCAAGTCAGAGCTGATGTACGACGTGTGGTTTCTACTTCGAGGGCCATACGTTTCTGTAATTTTATTTGCATGTATAATAATTAGGTTCACTCTTTTTTTCGTGTAGCAGAGAGAATGTAGTGTCAAGACACTTAATTTACCAATTCTCGCCCGAAATCGAGACATTACGTATTATTATTTATTTTATTTAGCTTTTCGCTGTATCTCGCACACAGCAGGGTAGGCAGAGGGAACCTAGTGTTAAGACACTCCGTTTCCCACTTACTCCCACCAGGTCAGTCTAGCGAGCACACCAAACTGAACACCCATTAAGCCTAGGCCGACCCATGTCAGAGCTGACGTACCATGGTGGTTTCTACTTCGAGGGCCATGCGTTTCTATAATTTTTTGTGTATGTATAATAACACTGGTCAACATGACTCTCTTCCGTTAATTAATTTATGTATTTTCGGTATCTCTCATAACTGAATATTAAAAAAAAAAGTTATTAAAAAAATCTATTACATCTAAATATTTAAATAAACGATTCACTTTGAATTTGAAACACTTTGAAGGTCTATTGAAAATAAGTATTGCCATTCTAAGAAAAACAAAACTGATATTTGTAAGAACACGATATACCCTCACATTTCTGCATATTTAGTGTATGTTATTCTGAGTTGTTATCGTGTTATATCGCTATTCAACATTTGACGACGTTCGATTTCCAGTGTCTTTTCAACTGTTTATTGCAATTGTTACTAGATTTTTCTGTTCTTTTGGTAAGTTAAAGTTTAAAAGAAGAAATAGAAGATTTATACACATATTTATAGGATTACAAGGTATGAAAAAATACCACTTCCGACTAACAGCCAAAAACAAAACATTTTGTTGACCAGTGTAATTAGGCTCATTCTTTTTTTTTGTATAGCTGTAGTCAGACAAAATTTAGGGTTAAGACACTTGGACACTTCTACTTTCCGTCCGTAATTGGGACATTGCGTGTTAAAAGGTGGAACTTGACGATGCATTTTGTCTTAGGTACCAGGAATGAAAATAATATCATAATATAATCTTTACCTTAAGTGGGAATCAAACCCACAATCATCGCGTTTACAGTAATACGCTATTATATTGTGCCACAAGAGTCCTAAGTATAAAAAATATAAAGTATTAGGCTATACACAACAAATATGAATTATTTTCTCAGTTTAGTAACAAAGTGAGACGTTGATTCCTTGCCCCTTAAAATCTCTAAACCGATCTAAAAGTTATAACGAAAAGTTGTATCATTAAATTCTATCTGCCTTCCCCACTTAATGCGGAAGTTACATAAACTTAAATGAAAATGTATCTGTAAAAATTTCTCATATTTCAAACCGAAATCGTAATACCGCCGCTGCCGAAACGTGCGCTCAGCTTAAGCCGTATCATATTTTCAATATGGTTTAAAGTTTTATTTATGTGTTGTCTGTATTATTTTTGTAATTCATGGTATCGTGGCGCAGTGAAGTACATCCAACCGTAAACACGACTGGTTGTGGGTTCTATTCCTACTCAATGGAATAAATCTTTAAAGATAAAATATTATTATTTCTTCGATCTGGCAAGACAAAGTTCGGTAAACAATTCCGCCACCTAGAACGCAGTCTTAAATTAGGGTGGAAAGTGGAGAAGCGAGTTTCTTGACACTAGCTCCTCTTATTACTCCGCTACGTGGGATAAGATGTGAAGTTAAAAAAAAATGCAATCAGAAATAACTTTAATATGTATAGGTCATTATTATAAGCATATTCAAGCACAATATGCACTAGAATCGAAGGTAAATTAACGCAAAGTTTAATTGCGTACATAGTATTTTGCGGTATGTAATATAGTCCCATTTGTATGGTAATAGTCGAGTACATCCGCAATAAGACCGTCTATTCAATGACTTAATCTTGTTCCAAATGCACTGCAATTTTCAGCACAAATTTAGATTCCAATAACCGTATTGGTATTTATATCAATAGATTTTACAATTAAATGAGAAATGTTGGTCGATAAATGTACGATATATTACGGTATTAAAGAATATAGTATGGTCAAAATACCATTAACTAACATTGATAATATCTGTAAAGATATTAATTATTTCAACCCAATTACTAAATCTACCCATTGAAGCTGAACAAAGAACTAATTACTGTTCCTTTTACACATTTTTAAGGTGTTATTCCACACTTAGGAAAATTAAAAAAGACATTTAAAGAAAACGTATGAAAATTTGAACGCAACGGGATTCGAACCCACGCCTCCTGAATACCGTCCAGGCGCTCTCACCAGCCATGCGTTATGCTATCCGGTGCGTCGAAATTCTTACACGCTTTATTACAATTTGTTTTTTTTGTTAACATCTCGCCAGTTGTTCACTGTCATTTATATTTTTTTTAAATAAAAATTCACATTCAATTTCAATAAAAATAAAAAAAAATTACAATACGACCAAAAATAAATATCAAAAATTGTTATTCGTGTCTTCTTTATATCACGGCGTGGAAATCCCTACAGATGGTCATATTTTATAACTTCACAGGAACTTTTAATATCGCACACTACAGATTATATTATCCAATAAATTTTTTGTTATTATTTATCATTTCAGCGACAGCGTTTTACGATTCTATTATTTAGGTTATATATATATATATATATATATATATATATATATATATATATATATATATATATATATATATATATATATATATATATATATATATATATATATATATATATATATTCACACTTCTGGATGATAATGGCATAGATTACAAACGAGCCCAATGCACTCAATGATTGGGTTTTAATTTCCCTTTAAAAGATGTGTATATTTAAAAATCTAAGCTATTCCTTTAGTTATGTCAGTCTAATTTAGGTAACTCGGTTAGCTCGAAAACGCGAAGGTACATAACGCCTAATTCCCCTATCGAAACGAAAAGTATAAAAATTGGTGATTATTAGGAAAAATTTTCATTACCTGTGCCAGAAAACGGAAACATACAATAAAAAACGATACGTCAAGAAGTAATTCGTACGAAAACTTAATATGCGTACGCTATACTTTATGAAAATTCCAGCAATACTTTAGTTTAAATAATATATTAATGTATATTCCACTGAAAACTTAAGTCTTTAAACTTACTTATGAAGAGAACAGTTTCTACAACTGTTTATAGAACACTTTGCTTTTAACAGTTAAAGCGACGTTGCTAACTAAGAATTGAAGTTAGTATTAACTGAGAATACATGTAGCAGTGAGTGCATCAGAACGTGTCTTGGAAGATAAATAGCATTATCATTTATCACTTAGATGTACGATATTATTTGTTACGGTTACTGATTTTACATTACTTTAAACTAATTTAGATACAAAAATAATAGTTAAATTGAAAATATCTTAAGTATTACATATTCATTTTATAATTACGACACCTCAGTTAAGAAATAATGAAAACTCATTCGGGAGAATGCATAAAAGCAAGACAAGATTGTCTTGATATGAAGGTGCTGGAAATGAAAGAGTGGCGTGACGTTGACTTATTATACTTACTCCACAATATTGGGGTGATATGTAAAGATATTAAATATAAACAGCTTTTTTTAACAGAAATTTAATTTCATTTAATGAGTGTAAATAATATTGTTATGCATTATGACTTTAAGATCGATAATAATCGAACGATCGAACGAACGAATAATTACGAATAATCAAAAAATTATATAAGTTGTGTAACATAGATAAATTCTCACTTAAAAAAGTCTCCAATATACTCGTATTGCTTTAATTTACAAGAAAATATAATTAACATTATAAAAATCTTCAAACAAACCTACCTCCTCAAGTGGTTGCAATTCAGAAGATAGTTTCTCCAACTGCGCCCTCAACTCGCGCTCCTTGCGTATTTGGTGTTCGCGGACATTCAGTGCTTCATACAGCTGGTTGACCAAGTTGCGCACGTCGCTTAGTCGCGTTATCTCTTCGGTGCTGAGACGCTCCTGGAAATAATTAAATTATATATTAAAAGAACTATTTTGAAAGTTAATAGAATATGCTGCATGGAAATAACGCCAATTATTAATACTATTCTGTCTCCGAATACTATTTTGAAGTTAATATGTGGAATGAAATGCTGTTGATGCCCACTGTTAAAATAACTATAAACTATTGTAATATTAAATTGGTAAAGAGCAAATGTAGAGTTTCTCTCCATCTTTTCACAACAGAACAGTTTTCCGAGCCGGTTGTAGTTCCGGTAGGACTGACAATACTGACATTTTACGTTAATTGCCAATTCAAAAGCACTTGTATAAAGAATTATTTGCATAAAGAAAATTGACTTTATTTGAAATGTATAGAAAGAAAAACATTGTCTTACAGAATTGTCGACCAATACAAAATGTTGGGTATATCTATCTTAAAATTGCTTCAGGGCCCAAAAAGTCTTGTTAAAGTTTTGTAATATTGAGATCAATTACTATACAAACCGATGCGTTACTATATAAGTATAAGTCCAAACGCATACAGTTTCGATCTATAACCCTCGTTTTGCTAGTTATCAAACTAAAGTGATTAAGTTCAGATTTTGTAATAAACTTCTTACTCTATTAAACTTTTTTTTCGTATATTCAAATTCTTATTCACTTTACTTAAGAGAATAAAATTTCTATTTGTAACGTTAGTTACAAATAGCACGACACGACACAAAATAAATGAAATTTAAGAGGTCAGACAGAAACTTGCAGTAAAAATGGCAATCGTCCAATTTTAAAACTGGAGTAATTCATTTCGTTTACTTCAAAAACATATTAATAATGTTGATTTATCTTGAAATGCCGATTTGCTTTTAACTTTGAAAGAGTATTTGCAAAAGATATTATAATATTATAGATTAAAAGATAATCGGATAAGTGATTAATTACATGTCATATATTACTAATGTCATTAACAATTATTATATAAATAATGGTTACAGAAACACATGATTCATTTCATTACCACAACGACAATGCAATATTTTCACATCGACGTGGATATATTGATGTCTCTATAACAATTTATACACGTATTTGGCATTTATCCAGGTTAGTTAGAGACGGACCAGGTCCTCCCTGTCTGATGAAACTATGTAACAACTGAAATTACTTGTATATAGGAGGCGCGTATGTATGTGTATATAGTGTATTGTATGTATGTTACATTATAATAAGGAGAGAAGAAAAATTGGGGCGGTCGTGACGTATTTGGGCAGTATGTAACTGTAAGGGTGACGTTTGTGGGTTCGATTTTCACTCAGGGAAATGATTATATATCCTTTTCATTTCTCTGCTGGTACCTAAGACAAAGCGCGGCGTTAAATGCCGTCACTTAACACGCAATATTTTTATATCAGGTGAAAAAGAGAACAGAGAAGAGTGTCTTGACACTAAGTTCTCTCCGAATATCCTGTTATGCGGGAGAAGGCGTGAATCCGCACAATGTAAATTAAATATATGGTACGTACTCTAGCGAAAAAGTAATCCTTTAATATCTCGAGAATTCCGTACTAAAAATATCAACCGAACCCTCTTGTTTTTTCATATACAGAAGAAAAAGCTTGGAAGATCAATAAAATTTAAATTATTTAGCATAAGCTACGACAAAATTTCGGTCTTTATGCACTTTATTGCTTAAACTCCGAGATATCTGCGGAAAGTTCACCTAGAAATCTTACGTAGCAGCTTCGTGAAATATCTCGAAACTTACTTTATCAGCTATATTGTAACACGGAGCTACATCACGTTCGGCTTCGCAAGGAAACTCTAAGATTTTATCAAATATGCAAGTGAAATCAACGAGTTGCTAGATTTGATACAAAATTGTTAATTGAAGGTAATGTTTTGATATCAAAATTATTATGTAGCTTCACGCTGTATCTCGCATACAGCAAGGGTAGGCAGAGGGAACCTAGTGTTACGACACTTCGTTCCCCACTTTCCGCCGAATTCGGAGGCATTGCGTGTTAAGTGGTGGAACTCAACGCCGTGCTTTGCCTCGGCACCAGGGCCAAGAAAGTGGAAATATTAAATACTTCTACTCCTCGAGTGGGAATCGAACCCACAACAAGTCGTTTACAGTCACACGCTTGCGCCACTGCACCACGACTGGCCCTGGCTTGGACTGTAAATAATTTTGTACTAAGTGCAATTTAAAAAATCGAATAAAATTGAAATTTATCTACTCTTTTTTAATTGAAAACCGACGGATCGTCCCATCGTATTTTATCATTTCACTGGTTCGGATGATAGCATTGTCATGATATTCGTGAAATACGGTTATTGGATAATAGAGAAAAGTTTCAAAATATAACTTTATTCGATCGCTTCCTGAATAGGAGCTTCGAGGCGAGATTAAGGAAAAACTTTGAAGTCAAAATGGCTTTTAGTTCTGCTAATTCTGCTATTGCTTAACTTATAGAAATTAAGTGTACTTTGGTGCACAGGAAATAATAAGAAATTCATATAGTTAGGCATTTTATTAAATATTTAGTAATTTAGTTTAGTAATTTATTGTAAATTTAAAACACTAGTATTATTATAATGATGCTTTAATATATTTGCGTAGGCGCTTGTTGGTATATACTTATTCTGTTCTAGCTAGCCTCTTTTATAACTCGAAAAATTAACTTTCATATTCAGAACGAGAAATGTATAATAAGTTATTATATAATACATAATCCGGCTCAAAACGTTTCAATAAAATATATAAAGCCATTACTCTTGAACTCTGACATGCTGATCTGACACTGAACATAAGATGCGAAGTATTGCTATCACCGTAGAAACTTTAACACTACATAAATACACTTTGATGTACACTTAAAGCAAAGTTAGGGACTTATTTACTACAATCCTAGTTTCAACAAAGGATTAGTGTTAATAAGTTTCAGACGAGTTACGCGACCTGAGATTGAATTGTGATTTTAACGCTTATTTGCGTAAATAAGTTAATATTATATTTTAAAACTAGATATAAAATAAACTGCCAATTAAAATAGTTTATCAAGTTTTTTTTTAGCTTCACGCTATATCCCGCACACAGCAGGATAGGCAGAGGGAACCTAGTGTCAAGACACTCTGTTCCCCACACTCCGACGAATTCGGAGGCACTGCGTGTTAAGTGGCGGAACTTAACGCCGCGCTTTACCTCTGATACCAGAGCGAAGGAAATGGAAATATTAAATATTTCAACTCCTCGAGTGGGAATCGAACTCACAACCATTCGCTTACAGTCACACGTTCGTGCCACTGTGCCTCGACTGGAACTACAATTAACCTTGTTTACAATAAAACGCTATCCCACTACGAATAATGTTAATATAGACATAGAATTTACGACAAAATCAAATCGTTCTTACCACCATAACATAGAAAGGCAAATGTTACGAACTTTTGCCCGTATAAAATTATATTACTTGTACCCAAATTACTCTGTAATTTACATATAAAAATATTATTTAAAGGCCTATTATCATTAATTTCAATCACAAGTACGTGAATTAATTAACAAAAGCAATTAAGATACTTATAGGGTCACATCCCAATTCTAAAGAGAAAAGGGTTGTAAATTAAAACGGAAGATAATCTTTACTTGTAGGTGTGTTTTTGCAATTTTGGTAAGCTTAAATATTTATTAAATTAATATAAATATTAAAAATAAATCTAAATAAGTACATATATAAATATAAACTTATAAAATATTTACCTATATTTTTTTAATAAACCAGGTAAAAAACTAGAACAAAGGTAACGCTAACGGTAAAGACACAGTTCTCCACTTTCCGTTGGAAATTGAGACATTGCGTATTGAGTAATGAAATAAAGCGGAGAAATGTAAATAATTTAAATATAATCATTTTACTATTGACAATGGAATCATTGAGTATATAGTCAAATACTGTAACACTGGATAGTGTGTAAAGTACATAATCAATTATTATTACTTTAATTTTATCTCGATATTAAATTAATAATAAATAAAAAGTAACATATAAAACTTTTTGTTTTGTTTTATTTATTTTTTTTTAGCTTCACGTCGTATCCCGCACACAGCAGGGTACGCAGAGGGAACCTAGTGTTAAGACACTCAAGTTCCCCACTTTCGGCCGAATTCGGAGACATTGCGTGTTAAGTGGCGGAATTTATATATTTATATATATGTGCGACAAATAATTATATAAAAAATACCTCTTCGAATAAAAGCTACTTAATAATATTCTCAACGACAAATAGCTACGAGATCATCAACAAAATATTCTTTGATTTAAATCACGTTGCCTCTTCGTGAAGGCGAAGGCGACAATTCCTTTTGTATTTTATCCATATAATTGTATTGACCTGCTTCACGTCTAGCGTCTGTACGTTTAAATCAATTGACTGTTTCCACTTCTCTTTTCAGCTTCGTTGGAAACCTTTTATTTTTAAATTAGCTATTATTTTTTTTATTATTATTATTTGCTCGTTTAAAGCTTATTTTTATGATCATTCTGGAATATTTAAGGCACAGATTTAGTAAATTATGTACCGCAACTACAAAGCCACAAGAATTTCATACTTTTTAATGTTTCTTCAGCTTTACGCCTTTGCCCAAAAAAGGAAGAGTCAATTAATTTTATTCAAAATGTTTACATGTTTACAAAAGTTACATACCAATTATTAAGAAGATTAAGCAGTTTACAACACAAGATAGACAGAGAGATTCTAGTGTCAATACACTCCCTTCACCACTTCCTATCCAATATCATAATTTTGTGTGGAGTGTCGGAACTCAATGTGGCGCTTTGTACTGTCATCAGGCATTCAATTGACATCCTTCGCGTACAGTAAAACGCTGTAAAACTCAGGCATTGCGTCAATTGGCTTATTTGTAACTTGGAATAATACAATTGAAACAGTCTTAGCCATTTATACAAGTCTATTGTTAGTAGTAGTTTAATAATTCTATAAAATCAATATTTCAAATAGGACTTCTACTCTAGTACTAGATTCAATATTAATGCCATATCACGTTGTCAACTAAATTCGTTCTACATGTATTCTATACAATAGCTTTCATTGTAAATCATATTTTTGACTAACAAAAACATTTTACAATTTTAGTTGAAATAGAGTAAGGCTTTCGAACAATGTAAGTAAATCAATTATTTTTAATTAGAAGAATTATTATGACAATTTTATGAGAGCAAGCACAGCACTTTAACCTGTCTAACGAGGTTGCAGTCGTTGAATTCTATTTTCGTTATAACGAATGCATTGCGGAGATGGATATAATTAATGAATATGAAAAAAAATATTATTACATATTGTTAACGTCACCAAATAAATTCTAAAAGTACTGGTTCTGTACGAGTATTCGATCATTAATAAAGCAGAACGATCACGACTAAAAATATTAATTTCTATAAATAATATCAAAAAAGTTTGAAAGTGTTTTTAAGCTTCACGCTGTATCCCGCATACAATAGGGTAGGCAGAGGGAACCTAGTGTTAAGACACTTAGACCCCCACTTTCCGCCGAATTCGAAGGCATTGCGTGTTAAGTGGCGGAACTTAACACCGCGCTTAAAGGTTTATGTAATTATATATTAAGTTTATACAGAAATATGCATTTTTTTTTCATTAAAAAAATATTAAGTCAATAACATATACAAATTTTGTACAAAAAATTGTGTATTTTCTTGATAGAACCAATAGAAAAGCTTTTAACGGATTGATTAATTCGTTCAAATTCTTTTCAAGATAAAAAGCACAATACTTCAGCGAGACTTATAAAGACAAGTTGGATGTTTTTTTAATTAACTAAGCAAAATCTAACAAATATTTATTCACTCAATCAATTTATCCTTATTGACTAATTCGATTTATTTCAACGCTATATTATTAATAAAATCTTTATTTAATTTTATTAACAAAGCAGTTTTATTTTAGCAGCTTTTTTCCGCATAGCGGGGTAGTCAGACAGAATCTAGTGGCAAGACACTTCGTTCTCTACTTTGTGGCGGAACACGACACCTACACGCGGAGGTGCCAGAGTGGAGAAATAAAAAGATTTTAAATATAAACATTTGATTGAGAATCAAACCCACAACCATCAACTTCATAGTCACACGCTGGTCTACTGAGCCATTGCGGTTACTTATATTTAAGTTACGTTATATTTTAGTTCCTAACACCATTAATCAATATTTCGACTCCCATATTGTTATATAGCTGAAACTTCTCGAAGAATTCAGATCATTATTCACACAATACACGAGCATTCATTACCTCTACTCTACCTCTATAAAGCACTTGACATTTCTGTATGGCACTGATCATTTTTAATTAATGCAAGAACATGTACCATGTTCATAATAATTAATTTTCATTATTCAATTAATTATTACATAATTACGATTCTTTATTTATTTACCACATTTCGTGGAGCAGACAGTAGTAAAATAAATCCTTTTAAAAATTTAATACGAACTTCACCCGGTGTGTGGTTTAAGCCTATATTTACGCTAGAGGCAGGAGACGTAATCCCACGACGACGTCTCAACTTTCATGAAGAACATTTAAATTTATTTAATTTCCTTTATAACAGAACAAAAATATTTTGAACGAGCGAACTGCTCACCCAGGTGAACGTCCTCTATTAATTTAGGAGATTTAGAATTTTCATATAAATTTTCCCTTTTAAACCACTTCGAGGTTGTTTCCTTAAAAAAATAGGTAGCCTATGTTTGACCTTGCATCATCAACTACCTTACCTACCTACCTACCTACCTTACATATAAACATTCATCCCCTATTTCACCGTTTTAGGGGTTGATTTTGGATGAAAAAGTACAGACAGACAGGTAGACAGGCTTTGCTTATTTACAATATTAGTATAGAAGTAAGAAAATAGTAATACTATTATACGTTATTATTTTAATATTATCAATATTTTGTAGTTTAATACTAAGTTCAATATGCTTTATTTTATATATAAAGCTATCTATGGAGAACGGAATATCCTGACACTAGCATATACCTGCCTACCCACCTATGATAAAGCGCGAAGCTGAAAAAAAGACTTAAACATATTTTATTTGGATACTTTAATATGGGCATATTTTCTATTCTGATTTTCGTTTGCGTGCTAGTATTTCACTGCTAATCATTAAAACAAAATACTACCATGAAACGCTTTGGTCGCGTGATATTTAATAGTTTGGATGATAAGTAACCGACGTTTTCGTATAAAGTAGATATTGCGCCGACAGTATTTAAGTCATTACTTATAATGTATTAAAAATGGCTTATTATGTGTACGTGTATGCTAAAGCTATGAAATTAATACTTAAACAGGCCATCAAGTTAAGGCTATCGTAGTGCAGTGGGTTAGAGTCTGCCTATAATCTTTGTTGTAGGTTCGATTTCTGTTCGGAGAAATTATTATAATTTAATTATTTTTATTTTCTGTATTCTATTTTGTACTTAACAGATTAAAATAGCAGCCGCTGCACGCTGTCAAATGTAGCCTGCTTGTATTAGCACTAAGAATTTCCTAACTTTTAAAATTTCAATTCTTATAAATCTTCGAGATGAAAGTGTTATAGTTACTTGAGGAGTATATATTAAATATACCTACCTTAACCAGTTATATAATTATGGTATAATTTACGAGGGTGAAAGAATGATAAACTAGTTTGTTAGATAAGATAAACTACTAAATTACGATGCCTTCTATATTACGATTAAATAATAAATTAAAAAAAATTGAAATTTTTAAAGTTCTAATCACACTCCTACGAAATTGGAAAACATTTTTTGGAAAACGTATAAAAATCGAACTGTAGAACGTATAAAAATTAAAAATCTGCAAAAAAAATGCTAACAACAAAAGCTTAAACGGTTAATAAGAGGGCGCGGGTTCGTATCCGGCTGTGTCCAAATTTTTATATGTTTTTTTATATGATAATCAGTTACATAAGTATGGAATAATTTGCGAGGCTGAAATAAGAATTAAATATGCCGTAAGAAATAAATTTTATAAACATTGAAAGTTTAATTGTAAGTTTAGCTGTGAATGTGAGAACAGAAATAACATTGAAAACGTTATAAATGGTTATGCCTCACCACGCTTAGACTCCGGTCGGGTGACGGGTCGAATCAAGCTTTGTTCGTGATAAATGCTGCTTGAAGCGACGTTTTGTTACTGCGTAAAGTATTGCTCGGAGCATGGGAAAAGTAATTACATCTACAATATGGGACGCACTATAAAATATTACTTTTTAGAAAATGGTACAAAATATATTATTATATTATTTTTGTATTAACATTTTTACGTTATTGTTACACTTTTAAAACAATAACAATGAAATTCAATATCATTTAAGTTGATTTAATCGTCATAATATATAGTTTTTTTTTGGTTCACGCTGTATCCCGCACACAGCAGGGTAGGCAGAGGGAACCTAGTGTGAAGATACTCAGTTCCCCACTTTCCGCCGAATTTGAAGGCTTTGCGTGTTAAGTGGGGGTACTTAACGCCCCGCTTTGCCTCGACACCAGAGCAAAAAAAATAGGGGTCGAGTGGGATTCGAACCGACAACCAGTCGCTTTACAGTCACACTTTGTGCCACTGCGCCACGACTGACTCCAAAGTATATACTATAGTGTAATATTTGTAGCATACCGTTTTCTGCTAAATTAATGTATTACATAATAAGTAAAACAAGCTTCGTTAATTTCTCTATCCACAGAGAAATATATACTTTGCACTTTTTTATATTTATATCTGTCGAGAACATTATGGCGCAGAGAGAGAGCGTCTGACTGTAATCGCGATAGGTTGTGGGTTCATTTTCCGCTACGAGGATTAATCATAATTTTCCTGGAAACAAAATAAAAAGACTCAACTCCACTCAACACGCAATGTCTCGAATTCGAGCAAAAAGTGGAGAACGGAGTGTCTTGTCACTAGGTTCTCTCTACCTACGTTACTAAACGTGCGAAGCTGAGAAAGAAAAATATAAGTAAAACAAGCTTTAAAATTAAAATAACAAACAATAAATAACAAATGACTTTTCACTAATGCCAATTCACAGTGACATTTCAAACAAATCATGACAAATGGTAGTAACAACAAAAAAATATATATTCTTTTTCTTCTAACAACTAAAGCGACATCTAGCTTGTCAGTAAAAATAACACAAGTTTATATTTCATTCTCGGAAACTATACTTTACGGTCCGGAAGTTGAATAACGTGTTCTCTTGGGAAAGACAAGTATTCAACAAGATTATCTCATCTGTCCTTTCATTGTTTACTGGACGCTGTGTGATATATACGAATGCCAGTAGTTCATTACGCTAACATGAGAAACTTAATTTAATGTAAATTAATTAAGCTAACGTTATGTTTTTCCTGGTATCTCTATGAATGTTAATTATATTTTTATATGGTATAATTTCTAGGTTTAAGTTTAGTCGTAATTCTAATACTTTTTTTTTTAGCTTCACGCTGTATCCCGCACACAGCAGGGTAGGGGGAACCGGGAAAATAGTGTTAAGACACTTCGTCCCCCACTTTCCGCCGAATTCGGAGACATTTCATGTTAAATGGCGGAACTTAACGCCGCGCTTTGCCTCGACACCAGAGCGAAGAAAATGGAAATATTAAATATTTCCACCCTTTGAGTGAGAATCGAACCCACAACCAGTCGCTTGTACCACTGCACCACGACTGGCCCAAAATTCTTTTTCTGATTCTTATATTTCATATAATTTAACTATTAGTGTATAAAAATAATTATCTATACTAATAAATTAGAAAACAATGGGTTTGGCCAATCCAAGTTGTTATTATTATATAGCTTAACATTAATTAGGCGAAGGTAGTTTAAATTTTTATTTTGTATTTAATTACGGGGCTATATAAATGGAAATAGAGGACTTCGTGGCGCAATGGTAGTACAATATCTAATTGTAAATGTGAGAGGTTCAATTCCACTCAGGGGAATCTTTGTTTTAATTTTTTTTAATTTCTTTGGCACCAAACATATTATGTGGCATTGACACCTGTCACTCAGTATAGTACCCGGCAATAAATAATGTACATCGTGCTTAGAATGAAACAGTCGGTCGGTTTCGGTTTCGTAGAGCGCTGTCTTTGTCACTCAGTTGGTATGTGACGTTTCTCATTGTTATTATTTTAAGCGACCGAGACAACGCTCTACGAAGTCGAAGCTAACCGACTGTTTCATTCTAAGCACGATGTGCATTATTTATTGCCGGGTACTATACATAGTGTCTTTTCGGCGGAAAGTGCATTACGGATATTAGATTCCCTTTGCTACCCTACTATGCGGATAAAAGCTGAAAATGAAGCTGCAAAATATAAAAATAGAAACATACTATATATTTTTGTGACAAATGTCCAAACGTTGGTAAAATTGACGTCATCCTAAATTAGATAGACATTGCTTACTTATTTATAGATGTTCAGACCTCTGAGCATACGAGCATATAGAATTCATTTAGCAGCCTTATTTAGACGGAATCGGGTCACAAATTACGTGAAAGCTATTAGGTTAAGTATAGCTTTGAAATGGCCGCTTTGTTTAACTGCATTTTAACTAGAATTAATGATGTTTTGGAGTTTTTGAAGCGGTTTTAAAACGCTGCTGCTCACTTTGTGTTGTTTGTTACAGTAACTTAGTAAGTAGTTCTTTGTGAACTTAATTATGCGTCTTAAGCAACCACTAGATAAATACCTAAGTATTTTTTTAAAAAAGATCTATTGTTTCACGGAATACAATAACTGTGATGACTGCAGTAGTGGCGAAGTGTGTAATTTATTCTTGTAAAGGTAAACCAGCGTTAAAAAAAATATTTAAAATGTAAATATTTAAAAATATTTAAGATCCCTGGACAAATAATGTGTAGTAGTTACCGGCAGTTTTTGTAGTATTTTTTAGATTTGGTTCATCAAAATGTACTATCTACTACTTAATAAAAAAAACACTTAAATCTTCCTTTGAATTTCCTTGTACAACATTTAATCAGCAAAACGAGAATCTCTCAAGTGAAATCTCGTTATGCACGTCATATTATTACGAGGGATTGTTATATCCGTCTGTCAAAGTTCAACGTGTCGGCATAAGCTCGGTACAGTGAGGTTGTTAATGAGGCCACAATTCACAAGTGTAATTAAGTAAACCTTCCGAGCATATTGACATCATTGAATCATGGTCGGGCTTTACAAAATTACACATAGTTCTGATTTGAATACATGCTAGAATTTTATTTAGACGGGAAAATCAAAGAAAGTAAAAACTCAATCTTCATTTTTGTTCCATTTTTCTTTATGTGCCCATTTTTATTAATTTTGGAATTTAATTATTATCGTTATCACTTTGTCACTGTTTTTATGTTCTCAACATTTGCCAGTGACTTTGCATATATAGTCACTAGTTGAAGGTAGATCCTATACTGTACCCTAGACTTACCAAGGCACAGTGACTACTACAGAACACGTTTACCTAAACGGTTATCCGTTCTGCGACAAATATAATGAGCCACTCGCCATTGCCAAAATCTAATGCCTTAGCTTATTCCTAACCAAAAATAAACTTCTTAAGAGAATGGGATCATGAAAAAAAAAAACATTTTTAGCAATGAAAGCTGAACCAATTATACTTTCCATCTAGGTCATTTGGGCCTTTTCATACAATTGACTAGTCGTGAGCACCCGCTTAATATTTTTATGCGGCCCGCCAAGCTTTTATTTACATTACAGAGATTTTCCTACTACATTTTAAATATTATTAAGAAGTGTAATTTTTGCCGCTAAAAAGAAATCAAAATTTAGATAGGCTCATTGCTTAAAAAAGTCGCTCATTCCTGTTATTATTGGCTACATTAAAAACATTTTTAATTGTATATGTACATAAATATATATAAGTGACTGAATAATCGATACTATATCAATCAATATCGGTCGAAAATATACGTTTCAGATTACGTATACGACAGTAAAGCTTAGTGTACTATATACCTACTCTACCGTGTTAAATCCACCGGCGATATTCACGTTTAGTTTATGTGTGCCACTGAAATAATAGTCAAATAGCAATTTTGGCTACGTCCTGTATCTGTCTGTTTGTGGTTAGTGTAGTTTGGTCAGTTAAACGTAATGGGATCAAATGCCTTAACCACATGGCACTTGGGACTTGATTTCAAATATAATCTCGCGACTGTTACTGAAGTCTCACTGATTTAGAATACATATATATTTTTTTGTAAATAATTTTTAGAAAGGCAAGGAAAAGAGATTCAATTTATACTTATTAAAACGTTGTTTTTTTAGTTTTTGAGCCTTTTTTATATTAAGGAGGTCCATTTCGTATTTAGCAAAGTAGAAATAATCGATTGGCGAAACTCAACCAGTGTTGGGCAAAATTTAATTGCAATTAACAATTAAATATTAACATTTGAACATTTGTTTGTGCCAAAATCACAAGTAACAAATAACTAATTGTTAATTGTAGTGTAAGAATTAACAAATAATTAATTAACAACAAATTGTGATTTACTTAATTAAATTATATTTAATTGCAATTAAATTTTGTTTACTATTGAACAAACGCAGGTGAAACGTACAATCACCATATTCAGCTACGTCAGAAGCATTTTTGTATAAAATATTAAAGAGTATTTGTAGTACAATTCTCCCCATTTTATATGGAAATACGGAAATCGGTCACGTAAGTTTGAACTTCCTAAAACGATTTGTATAAACGTCCTCGCAAAAATATGTATTGTCATCTTGACAAAGGGTGTCTTGGCGCAATTGGTACCTATTTGAAAATGATACTTTTTACTGTCTTATAAAAAAGGCAGTTTCATGGTTATTTCTTCATATCAGGGTTGTCAGAGAGAGTTTAGTGTCAATACACTCGGTTCATCTTTTCTTTGTAAAAATCGAGTAATTCACCCAACGAGCATATTTGTAACTTGAACTTTAAAAAGAAGAAAATTTTTATTTGCTTATCCCTAATCCTTAACAGTCAAAAGTTTTTTCTTAACATTGTAATATGGTAATTTGAACGTATGGAGCTATAAATTTATTTAGTTTTTAAGACTGCGTTCATGTTATGACTAAGTTGAAAATGTAATCCAATTTTACAACTTGCACTCTATTTTATTGCTTTAAAAGTGTACGACTAACACTGGGGAGCCCAAATGATATATGTACGTACATACATATATGTGTAATGTGGGAGTGGTTTATGCTATCAGTTAAATTATGACGATATATTATTTAGGTTGTTACGTGAAGGAAAAACTATACATGCTTTCTTATGAAAATTATGCAGACAAAGCAGAATTAACCTTGGTTCAGCTTAAGTTTACCTCTGGATGAAAATATGTAAATACCCGCGTGTGTAAAACCAGAATGTAACAACGCACAGAATCACTAACTTTTGAGTGAAAAAACGATATTATTTTTTTAGTGCTGAAAAAATAAAATTAGTGCTAATGATAAGCTATAAATGACATATGGCAAACTTAATATTAAGGTACCTTCGAGTAAAAACCAAAAATCAATAAATATAATAATAAAAAGTTATTTTTGATTTTTCGCATTGTTACATTCTAGCTTTACACATTTCAGATAGTTAACATTTTTTTACAAAAAAAATAGACACATTCAGTTACTAAAATGAATACTAACGTAGTAACATATGTTCGACATTCGGAGCTAGTAGTAACATAAATATATTTATTTCTCTTAGCTCGATTAGAACGGTGATAATATGTGCATAACTTTTATCTCTTTCTATATAAATATTCATTATATTTTCCTCCGTGACTCATGAGTTATATTTTATGTATACATAATGTAATACTTTTTAACATTTCTTTAAGATATTTAGATATTATAGCTAATGCTATTATATTTAAAATATCTTTTTAATATAAGCTATTTTTAACTTCAATTAAACGCTTAACCATTTCCAACTCTTTGAAGGATCTATCGAGAAAACCGATAATTAAAATATTATGAAACAAATAACTTATTTTACGTCGTCTTGAAGCGATGACAGTTTTTAATTAAATTACTTATACTAGTAAATGATTTAAAAAAACGTCTAAAAATCCAACTTTTTTAAAATATATCCTATATATCCACCTCCAACTTCCAGTACTAAGACTTGAAAAGAAATACAAAAAATAAATTAAGTTACCTGTGGTGGACTTTTGACGTAATATTCAATGTCATTGATAAGAAGCCGGAAGTCATTCTCTAGTAGCGACTCGACCGTGTCGCTGGCCGCGATCCGAACACGTTCGTCGGCAGCCAAAGCGACTGCACGCTCAACGCCGCGGTCTTCAGCCTTCACCTTGATAAATAAAAATATTCAATTTAGATATATTTCTTTTATAGCTTCCACACTGTAGGGTAGGTAGAGGGAACCTAGTGTTAAGAAACTCAGTTCCCCACTTTCTGCCGAGTTCTGGAGGCATTGCGTGTTAAGTGGCGAAACTGAACATCACACATTGCCATATTATATGAAACTCATATTATATGAAACTTTGTTCATATTATATGAAACTGTTGCCAGTCTGTCTGTTGTCAGTGTTGTTGTCAGAATGTGGCCAGTCGTGGCTCAGTGACACAAGAGTGTGACTGTAAACGACTGGTTGTGGGTTCGATTCCCACTCGAGGAGTGGAAATTATATTTCCATTTTCTTCGCTCTGGTGTCGAGGTAAAGCGCGGCGTTAAGTTCCGCCACTTAACACGCAAGCCTCCGAATTCGGCGGAAAGTGGGGAACAGAGTGTCTTAACACTAGGTTCCCTATGCCTACCATGCTGTGTGCGGGATATAGCGTGAAGCTATATTATATTATTATTATTATGACACTGTTTTATGTTTGAAATATCCAGCCTTAATAATTTCATAAATTCTCGCTTTTCAATTTAATTTTAACATAATATTAAAATCGGCTTTACGCTTTCCTATCAGAGAGAATCTATCAAGTATCAAGACACTCGGTCGTCCACTTTCCGCTCGAAATCGATACATTTGCGTGTAGAGCGGCGGAACTCAACGCTGCACTTTGTCTTAGGTACCAGGGCGAAGAAATGAATATTTAAATATAATCATTCCCCAAATGGGAGACAAAATCCACTGCTGTCCTGTATACAGTCTAATACGGTTACACTCAGTCAATAAACCCAATACATGCATTTATTTACAAACTTATATACTTATAAAGAACTTATAAGTATATAAGTTTGTATATTGCAATTGTAATGTGTATTTAGTAAATTACTTGCCTGTTCGAGCAAATCGCCGACAGTCTGCGATACTGGACGCAAAGTAAATCGACAACGCTCGCGTCGTGATGGCAGAGGTACAGTTATTACGGGAAGCCCTCGTCGGTATGTCACCGAGACCTCTGGAACAAAGCAAATATTCACTAAATTATTATAAATTCACTTTCTTAAAGTACAAACTTTGCTTAAATGTATAATTTGAATTGTTGTAAATTTAATTTATGAACCGATTGAAATAAAAAAAATATTAAATGTTACGGTAAATTTATCACAATACAAATACAAACTGCATTTAAATCGGTTAAGCAGTTTCGGAGATTAGTGTACACAAACGCAGAAATTTAAGATAATTATTTTCGAATCCATTACAACGAGAGATTAGTGTGCACAAACTAAAAAATAAATTTAAAAACATTATTTTGAAATTTAAAACATCGATAATTGCCCCCAACAATCATTATTCTCACATGTTTTTCATGTACAGACACACATTTTTATTATACATTATTATACGTATAGATGAAACTTTCTTATAACTAAGTTAAAACATTCAACTATTACGGAAAAGTCAAATGAATTTAGCATGTTTGTGTGTACACGATAGTTTAGTAAACCGTTCAAACACGAAATAATTTGGGAATAATAAAAATATTTTCTCTTCACGCAACACATTGTTTACTTCCGGGTTACCATTCACAATATCACGAAATGGACTGAGAAAGGAGAATGGATTCATATATTACAAGCTGCTTTCTGCCTCACTTAGAGAACAAGAAATATTTGATAACGTAATGACATTCACATTTCGGTTCGGTTCTTAGATTATAGCATTTCAAGGGTATCAGTTGAACATACATATATCTGAAAACATACGGAAGAGATTGTAAAAATATTCATAAATAGGAATTCACGATAAGATTTTAAATAAAAACGAAGAGATCTAGTAAAAAATAACATAATATATCTTGCAAAAGACATTTAGAAAACGTATGAAAATTTGAACGCAGCGGGATTCGAACCCGCGCCTCCTGATACCGTCCAGGCGCTGAGCCTTACGCTCAGCGGTGAGAGCGCAGAATTTTCCTAAGTGTGGAATAACACTTCAAAAATGTTTTAAACTAATATATCTTTTCGCACGATGAGTAAACTCCACATTTAAATAAATAATAGTTTTACCTAATTTTATTTTCTAGGCTGTTTAAAAGTTCATTTCAATTAATAATAAAAATAACAAGTATTCATTACAGAGTATGTTCTCAGGGATAAAAATAAAGGTATAAAAGCCCAGAATACTCCGTTCTAAGAGTAGGTGGCAGACATTTGGCAGTGTACTATATATGCGCGCAGATGTTTATCTTCTCACGGATTTGTTTCCTTGCATATAAAAGTTTATTCTTTTTGGCTTTACTGCACTGTTACACTGTGCAAAACGCGCTACAAAATAGATATATTTTCCATTTTGTTAGAATAACATGCCCTCACAAGCGTGTGACTGTAAACGACTGGTTGTGGGTTCGATTCCCACTCGAGGAGTGGAAATATTTAGTATTTCCATTTTCTTCGTTCTGGTGTCGAGGTAAAGCGCGGCGTTAAGTTCCGCCCTAAAATATTTAGCTATTGAACAACTTACATAACAAAACAACATCATTAGCAAAATTTTAGTTTTAAAAAATGTTGATATTTTTTACATAAAATTATAATAAATCTTCGAAGCCACGCGCATTTATTTCACGAATTAAAATGATTTATTCATTTCTTGGTAAGAGCCGTCGTGTCGCAGTGGGGCAGCGTCAGATTGTTAACGCAATAGTTGTGAGTTACATTCGCACTAAAGGGAATCTTATTAAATATCTAATTTATATTTCTGCAGTCTAATACTTAAGACAAAGCGCAGCATTGAAGTCCGCCACTTAACACATGTAATTTCTCGATGCTTCTGACCGATAGTGAAGAACGGAGTGCCTCTAGTTAAGATTATCTCTGAATACCTTGCATTATGCGAAAAAGCGTGAAGCTGCCCTATGTGTGTACATGTATTAAACGACTTTTTGGATCCACATATTTATTTCAAATAGAAAAAATACTTTAATTTTATAATCAAAGTATTATATACTAAATATATATATTTGTTCAGAGTACATATGTAAATGTTAATAAAAGAACATCATAGCGTGTAAAGGGTCCCATGTATACGCAATGCGGAAAAATAAAAGGGGAAGTCACAAAGTAATTTCCTTTATTAAGTAAAAACAAGCTGGATGAATTCCATAATATTTTTTTGATTGTAACGTTTATAAGGGATGGTTTTATGCCTACAAAATTAGAAAATTATAATATTTTTAGTTTCTATGGTCTGTTATACAAGGAATCTAGCTTAAAAAATTGAAATATACGTTTATTTTTGCAGTGTTTTTCAGGTATTGTAAAGTGTTTAAGGGAGGATATACTGTTAAGATACTTTATTTTCCACTTCCCTCCTGAAGATGAGATATTGCGTGTTGATGGAGACATGAAAATAATTTTAATATAATCTTCCCTCGAGCGGGAACAGAACCCACAATCATTCCCATTTACAGGCAAGTAGCGAACCACTGCGCTACGATGGCGTCAATTGTAAAATCCATACAATAATACATACAATAATGATGTAATATTATCGTAAAATAGTACGAAATAGTATGTACAATATAGCTCACCGTGTTTTAAGGTAACCTAGTAACAAGTAAACTCTGCATCATCATCGCTTTCCTACTCCATAATACATCAACATAAGTAGAGTGACAAATAACAAATCGATTTTTAAGCCTGTATAAGATCTTGCGGCTTCCCCTGCGTAAGCACACTTTTCATACAACTCTTGATCTCCTATTTCAACCTATAGGGATTAATTTTTAAAGAAGAACCTGTTCACCTTCTGTTTTCAACGATTTTCATTCCACATTTCAGATCAGGCGGTAAATTTTAGAACCAGCTTGCAGTAGCGCAGTCGCGGCGTTAAGTTCCGCCACTTAACACGCAATGCCTCCGAATTCGGCGGAAAGTGGGGAACGAAGTGTCTTAAAACTAGGTTCCCTCTGCCTACCCTGCTGTGTGCGGGATTCAGCGTGAAACTTGCAATAGATGTTAAGCCCGATAAATATAATAAATAAAATAAGAAAAAAAAACAATTTAGGTACTTTATAGACCTACTACAACAGAAATAATATCTACAATCTACATGTTAATCAAACACGTAGATATGAGTTTTCACTTTCTCTGTAATTTATAATAGACGAGATACGAAACTAATTTAAATGTATCATATCAAGACATCACACCACAGAACAACATTATGGTGGTAATGAATTAAATTGTTTTGTAATACTTGACATCCACTAAATTTGTGGCTATATTGCTAATATAATGCCTGAATAATTACATTATACTATTTTTTTATTTGTTTTAGTATTAGCTTTTAGGCAGGTATAGTAGAAGCTACATTTTTTAGACTATACAGGTTTAAGACTAAGATTTTTCATAGTCTAGCCTAGTATAGCACTATTTACTTAGTGTTTCAATACCTGCGCGGGCGTCGGACGCAGCCTGATTACGCGCTCCACTTACCCACTCGCCTGTATGTACAGTCGACTTCATAATACATTGCTTAGAAAATATACATTTAACATCTTAATTGAGTAATTTTGTTACTAATATATTGACTAAGGGTTTTTGAAATAGGTATTACTTAACAGAATAGGTTGTAGTGATGTAAATAGTTAAAATATTCATTTATATGCAGCTCATTAAGCTTTTATATCTGTACTAATATTATGAATGCCAAAGTGAGCCAATCTGCTCCTGATGTGATATATTAAGTTATAGTAAAGGTATCTATAGTTTACATTAATATTTCATGTTTTGCACAAGATTTGTATAATGAAGTTTAAAGAAAAGATGCAAATAGGAAATGAAAAACAAACTAACGAGTGCAGTTGCGAAGAGAGTATTGAAATTATAATTAAGCCCGTAGTTCTAAGGAACGTAAGCCGCGTTCATTCAGTGTTGATCTCAAACAAGTTATTCATGATTTGTTTTTAGCATTAATTCTGCAGGCGGTAGAGCTACATAATCAATAATTCAGAAAGTTGAAAAAATGCATTACTTGAGCGAATATCCAACTATATATATAACAAACATAATTGTAAATATCTAATAATAGCATCTTGCATTGTCAAATATAGAAACTCAACGACATGTTTTTCTCGTGATCAGAGCAGAGAAAATTAAAATAATTTAAATATAATCGTTTCCCTAAGAAGAAAACCTCAACCATTAAGTATGCAATCAGACATTGTCATTGTTCTTTATAAATGATGTGCATTATATAATTTTGTATAAAAGGCTTAAAAAAGTATAAAGACTTATTAAAAATATCGATAAAATTTCCATCAATAAATTATAAAAATATATTATCATACAAAATATATGTACATACCAGTACAAACTACTATTGGACTTTCATGTCTGTTAATCGTTTTAAAGAGACTAAAATGGTGCAAGGCATAAGTGTATAGGTTATAAACTTAAGTTTGTTTAAAAAAATATAGAAGACGAAATATATAGTAGATGATCGGATTCCCTTATTTAATAACTTACATTAACGTCATTCATGGAATATCAATTTATTTAAATATTTTTATTCCAAATTTAATTGGACAAGTGGACATAAGAAAGTGTAAAATGCATTATTTTTATTATAAAAGTATTATTTTTACCCGCGACGGAACGGCGACTGTATATGTGTTTGGGGTGAGAGGTTGTTTGTTTGTTTGTTTGTTTGTTTGTTTGTTTGTTTGTTTGTTTGTTTGTGTGTTTGTGCAAATTACTATGTCAATTATTTCCAAAACTATAAGTCCGATTTTGATACGGCTTTCTATGATAGGTTAAGGTTCAATTGGCGTATGTTCTTATGTATGTCTTATTGCCTTAACTCACCAGGGGGCGCTGCAGTAAGCATTTTACGTGAAAACGAATGTTTTCAATTATCTCAAAAAATAATAGTCTGATTTCAATAGATTTTCAGTGGTAGATTCAGGTTTAATTGGTGGATGTTCTTGGATATGTTTTATCGTGTCAAACCACCAGGGGGCGCTGCAGTAAGCATTTGTTTGTACTTTTTTTGTATTTATTTGTCTAAAACCGAAACTACTGCTCCGATTAAAAAGAGTTTTCATAAAAAGATTTATATTTGCTTGGTGCATATTTTAAGATTTTTCTTTTTTTGTTACGGGGAAAACTCACCAGGGGGCGCTGCACTAAACATTTGTTTATGCAGAGCAAAAAACTACTAGTCCAATTTAGATGAAACTTTCAAGGATGGGTTCAGGCTTAATTGGTGCGTCTTTCCATATATGTGTTATGGTGACCACTCATCAGGGGGCGCTGTAATAAGCATTTGTTTGAGTTTTTTTGTGTAAAACCAAAATTTTTCTTATATTTATTTGTCTAAAACCGAAATTACTTATCCGATTGGCTAGAGTTTTCAGAACTAGATTAAGCTTTACTTCGTACATATTTTAAAATTTTTGTTTTTACGTTACGGTGAAAATTCACCAGGGGGCGCTGCAGTAAACATTTGTTTATGTAGAGTAAAAAGTACTAGTCCGATTTAGATGAAACTTTCAACGATAGGTTCAGGTTTAATTGGTGCATCTTTTCATATATGTGTTACGGTGATCACTCACCAGGGGGCGCTGCAGTAAGTATATTTGTTTGTGCAAAACTAAAACTACGAGTCCGATTTGAATGCAGTTTTCAATGATAGATTCAAGTTTACTTAGTGCATATTTTCATATATGTGTCATGTATGTTTACTTAGTGCATATTTTCAAGTATGTGTCAACTCTCTAGGGGGCGCTGCAGTAAGTAGCTGCTTTCATTTTTTGTGTATAATAAAAACGACTAGTACGATTGGAAAGAGTTTTCAGTATTAGATTCCGCTTTGTTTAGTACATGTTTTTAAATTTATATTACGGTGACAAGTCACCAGGGGGCGCTGCAGTAAAATATTGTTTGTGCAAAGCTAAAATGACGAATTCGATTTGGATGCAGTTTCAGTGATAAGCTCAAGTTTAATTAGTGCATGTTCTTGGATATGCTTTATCGTGTTAACTCACCAGGGGGCGCTGCAGTAAACATTTGTTTGTAATATTTAATGTAAAACTACAACTACTAGTCCGATTGGACAGAGTTTTCAGTATTAGATTTACCTTTACTTGGTGTATGATTTTAGTTTTTTTTTACGTTAAGAACTCACCAGGGGTAATAATATATAATGTGTATCTATTCACTTTAAAAAGTTTAAAATAAAAAACAAAATTAAAAATTTTGAAAAAACCCACGACGGTTTAATTGTAATTGAAAAAGGATAAAATAACTAGAAATTCCCCGCCTAAAAGAATATATGTAACGAGATGATGGGGACAACTTCGTCGGGGGCTGCCAGTTGCAACCTCTATTTTATAAATATAGTAGCTACCAGTATAGATTTCGTTCTTAAAGTTTTTAAAAGGAATACCAGTTATCAAAACTGTAAATTCATATTAATATTTTAATTTTTTCCTAAACCTGTTTTAACAGCATGAAAACCTAGGAGAAGTTAGCAAACTTAAAGTAATGGCAGCTCCGACGAAGTCGTCCCCATCATCTCGTTACATATATTCTTTTAGGCGGGGAATTTCTAGTTATTTTATCCTTTTTCAATTACAATTAAACCGTCGTGGGTTTTTTCAAAAGTGTAAAATGCATTATTTTTATTATAGAAATGTTACAATGTTCTTATTGTTCTGCTACTTAAATTTACATGTAAATGTAAAATTGTTATTGAATTTGTTTACATAAAGCTTAATTTAAGTGTACTCAACTTATGTAATGCTGTTTATCGTTATAAAATAATAAATAACAGTAGATTCTGTCTACAAGAAAGCAATAGATACATATATAAAGGAATATAAATAAATATTAAATCTTCATTTTAGGTGTTATACATAATTATTATGTAAAAAAACATCTTAATCTAGCATATCAAAACATCAACATGGAATAATCTTGCGTTCAAAACACCCGCTTTTATCGTTTACTTTGCTCTTTATTCATTTAATATGCGTAGCGGAGAGCGACGCGGCGCGTGCGCAGGCGGCCGCTGTAATTGCCCTGTCACTTTCCTAATTATCGCCATACCGACGTTTCTCCACCATTTTTGTTTTTTTTCATACCTATCATTTACTGTGCTATGAATGTATTAATTGCAGGTTTTACTTATTGATGCTTTTGTTGATTGTCTCGCTATATTTATTTTGTAGATACAATATATTTTACAGCTCTTAATATTACTAGGGGTGACGCTAATCTCATTTAAAAATATATGAGGTAATTACATAAAGTATAATAATAAAAAAAAAATATTGCAAATAATAATTAAATTATAATTAAAGGTATTGACAATTTTTCTGGTGCAAAGGGGAATTATCACCAAAAGTCATTTCTCAAAGACATCCTGCTGATTTTTTAATACACAAACGTATTCTTTAAAAATGTAATAAAAATCAAAGCATTATTAGCTCTACAAAACCTATTTCATCACAATAAAAGAAAAAAATATATTTTTTTTGTAAAAGCAAATACAGTCGCAAACCGAAGCGTAATTCACTTTTAAGTTAAATATGACTATAAAATATAAAAAGATGGAGTGTTCCAACCATGTTCAATTATTAAGAAACTTTTTTATAAGCAATGCTATATCCATTGTGCTTACTTTCGATTCGCAGTATGATGGATGGTAGAGCCCAAGTAAATTTAACAAAGCAATAGCTATCGATCATACTAGTTTCAATAGAGTGTTGAAGTGTCTTGAAGTGAATACATGACTTTATTTTGTTAACCAAAACTAATAATGTCGGAAATTGGTTTCTTATATTAACTAGTATATTGTATTCATTATATGAACGTGAGATAAAACTTTAACTACCAAAAATATGTTACTTTTATTAAAGAGTAATAATATCTTTAGTACGAATAAGATTATATTAACAGTAATATGTTAATATTATATAACAAAGAATAAAATATTAACATGTGTATAATATTAAAGTGTGTTGTTGTACTTTTAGAACTTTAAATTTAAAAAAAACAACCGTCATATAAACGGAAATTGATCACTGAATTATGCACATTTTGTTTACTACGCTATGAAAGTGCGCAAAGATATACTAAAATAAATAATTTTAATAACAAAGTGTCGATAAAATGCTTTCATAAAGAAATTATCTGGAGTCACGATCACCAGCCACTTTGCCGGAAATTGGAGCAGTTCCACTGTGCATAAACCCGATTAATGGCGCCATTTCTCAAAATTAACCAGACTCTCGCGGGAAGGGTGTTTTCCAAGTAAAATATTTTAACTTTATTAAAAATTTACCCCGTAATAGGGTAATATGCAGTTTTCGTAGCTCATTTTTAATTTAATTCTAAATTATACGAGAAAGCTTCAAAGCCAACATTAAAGTTTTCATCTCGCTTCTTATTGATTATATATTAAAACCTTTCGTTAGGAAAGGAATTATTATAATTATCTTGCTCTAAGCTACTTAACATCTTTCGTTCCAGCGATAAAATTAAGAATTAATACATAATAGACACTTTAGAAATATAAAATCTTTCACATTTTTAAAGTGTTTTTACACGCTCAAGAAATTGAGAAACTTTTATTGGAATTTTTATTGAAAATTGAAAATTTTATCGTCAAATATTATTACACGCTTAGATTTGCAATTCAATATACAATTCGACACAGCCTGTTGTAGATGCGTTCTACTGGCTTAGAAGTAAGAATTCAAATCCCACTGCGTTCAAATATTTATGTGTTTTCTAAAAACGTCATTTGTTTTGTATTATTTTTTTTGCAATTTGTCAAATTCAATATAAACATATTTCCACAAGTAGCTCTTTGCATTGAAGTTCTCTGTTCAAAATTGTAAATCCTAATTTGGTGCTTATTTTCGCCGCTTTGGGGCCACATATATCTTAATTTGTTTCTCTATGTTACATAAAGTGCGCTATAATATATACCATTTCATATATTAAAGACAAAGAGTATTTTATTAAAGAATACCTCGAAACTTTATAGGAAATGTTACGTTCTGAACTAAATAAATTTATATACATAAGTAAGTTTTTGAAAAAGTTACGTTAATATATTCATAGAAAGTTTTTCTTATAAACAGCAATTCTTCATCGGCAACGAGCGTTGCAAATGGCCTGTTTAATAGCCAACTATATGTAGCAATATGTCGAAGTATTCTTTAATGATTGACAAGTATTGTTATTAATTTACTAGAAAGGCAATATAAAGGCTATAAAGGCGCAATAGGAGAGCTTCCGACTGGAGGTTTTGGACGTGAGTTCGATTCTCACTCGAGGGAATAATTATTATAATAAAATTATTTTCATTTTATAATATATTATTGCGTTCTGGTAAGAAATAGCAATGCGTTGAATTCCGCCATTCAAAACTCAATCTCAATGTCCAACAAAAAATAGAGAACAGAGTGTCTTAATACTCGATTTATCTCTAACTAACTACTCTACTGAAAGCGAATATTTAAAAAAAAGTAAATATTCTTCCTTCAGTATTAAGTGTCCTGTTGGAATGAATGTACAATAAAATGAAGTAAACAATAGAGGGTACCGTTGATCTAGATGTCATCACGTACTTTCACACGACAGCTATGTGATACATATAATGTTATTATGTTATGGTCATCTATGTTTTGCTTAGATTTACTCGAGCAAACGACATATCCAATTTACTTTCTTGTTGAAAATGTAATAAATATATTACCAGCTTCTCACTATTTCCGGCACAGCAAGAACAACGGAGTGTCTCTTTAACAATAGAGAGGACCTAGTGTTAAGACACTCCGTTTTCCACAGTCCGTCCGAAATCGAGACATTGTATGTTGAGTGGCGGAAATTAATCTTTCTCTTAGATATCAAAGTAAAAAAAAATAAAATAATTGAAATATAATCAATTTTCCGCATTAAATTTGAACCGATCATGTTTGCAGTCAGACGCTGTCTCACTGCACGATAATAAAAATATATTTTTTATGAATGGTATTCAAAGCTTTGACCGGATTGTATTGTTGAAGGAGTTTAACTAAAATTTCAATGTACATGTATAAGTACTCACGAAAACATAAACACAATTCTGTATTCATGCTCAAACCCAAAATTTATAAATACAACATGAAGGATAAATTTCAAAATGGAGAGCGGAATGTTTTAAATACCATGCTCTCTCTATCTATCCTGCTATCCGGGAATAAGCGTGAAGCTGTATCAACGCATTTATAAATATTTTTCGAACCCGAAATAAATACTAAAAATATTATATATTGCATTCTCTCTTGCGAAACGATTGTTCATAAAATAATCTTTGGATAGGAGAAATTTGTAAAAATCTCTCTACAGAGATGCTAACAAGAAAAATAAGTTGTAATAAAGCGTATAAGAATTTCGACGCAGCTGGTAGTAGAACGCATGGCTCAGCGGTGAGAGCGCCTGGACGGTATTCAGGAGGCGCGGGTTCAAATCACACTGCGTTTAAATTTTTATACGTTTTCGAAATGTCTTTTTCAATTTTCCTAAATGTGGAATAACACTTAAATAACACTTAAAAATGTTTACTATATTCTTATTGCACTATCTCATTTATGAACATTTATAATCATGCAATGTAATTTGTTCTTTAATTTTGCATATCATTTTACACATTATGAAAGTTCAATGTTCAATTGCATGTAACAGATACCGACTGAATAACATCTTGTAAACACGCGGCCATTGTCTGTTCTACTTACTTGACAGTATAAGTGACAAGTAAACTGGCAGATTTTAATACGCTTTTATTACTTCCAACGTTAATTTTACAGCCTTTACTTAAACGGTTAGTCCGAAAATTTTAGTACACGTGTCCGGAGCTGATAACATTAATATTACGTTCAGCTTCACGGTCTTTCCCGCATGGCAGGATAGTCAGAAAAAACTGGTGGTAAAACACTCCAGTCTCTGCTTTTCGCCGGAAATCGTGAAATTGTGTGTTAAGCTACTTAATAATAATGACAGGACCTAATATTAAGTAATTTGAGTCGAGCTGGATAAAGAGACAATAGAGATAAGTCCATTTTTTGTATTTACAATTATTTTTAGGTATTCCTTTAATAACATCAGACTAAAAATTTATATCTAATGTATAAGATTTACAACGTACTTACTGAAAGCCATAACTCGACCCACGTAGAATGTGAAATAACGTTGTTTATTGTTTGTTTGGGCACTTAAAAAGAATTATATTAAGGGATCGGTGTAAAGCACCTTAACACCTAAGTACTGTGTATAAAAAGTAAATGATACAAAAATTAATTCTTAACTATGTAAAACCGTCTTTGCTACCGATTTACATATAATTTGCATTAGACTAACTAAACAGTTGATGGAGGCAAAGAAGTTTCGTTCCAAGTCTTCTAGAATCGCGTTTTGCACACTGGAGCAAAACAGTCGTTTTAGTTACAAATATAATAAAAAAGTCATAACAAAAGTTACTTATTAAAAAAAAGCAGCTTTACGCTCTTACCTGCATAGCACGATAGTCAGAGAGAACCTAGTGTCAAGACATTCTGCTCTATATTTTCTACCTGAAGTCAAGACATTGCGTGTCGGGTGATGGAACTCAATAACACCCTCTGTCTTAAGCAACAGAGCGGTGAAATAATGGCGGAATAGTGAAAATCGAACCTATAATCATCACATTCGCAGTCACAGGTACTACCACTGCGCCACGACAGCGTCGTTGTTTATATACATCTATATTTTTGTATAAATTATAGTTTTACTCTATTTTATGCCTACAAGTAAGGAACGGTGCGTGAAAACAAAGTGTATATTATTATACACATATACCCTGCGAATATTAAATTACTAGTCTCGACATAGACTGCGTGAACTATATAATTAATACCGTGACGATCTTTATTACAAATGTTACTTATAGCATAATTCACGTACATAAATGGTTCTTAGAACGATTAGAAGCTTTTATTATGTTTAATATAGGAAAAAATTGCATATATTTGTAAAGGTCTATTTAAATAAATATATTCATATGTTAACGTAAAATATTTACACCTGTAAACGTAGTAGAAAAAAATATTTTCTACGTGATAAAAAACCCCGGTTCTCATTTTATAAAACTTGTCACTTTTTTGCGTAAAATCCTCTGAAGTTGATGCAAAATTTCAAGTTTCCGAGCTAAATCCTACTTAATACTTTATGCTAATTTAAAAAAAGACAGCTCTTCATGCCTGTCAATGAACTTGTACTCAAGTTTTATATTTTAAATGTTTCCAGTACCTGCAGCATAAAAGACGTTATATGTTTTAACAAGTTATACTAATTTCGTAGAGATATGTTACACAGTTTTAAATAACGTATAGATTTTATAAGGCTTCTCGATTTTTCACATATAAGAGTTTAGTGAGTGAGGACACAGTGTCGTGTCATGTCACGTCATGACACTCCTTTCTTCGCTTTGAGTGTGAATTAAAATATATATTGTTACGTAGCGAAACGCGGCGCTAAATCTAAGGTACCACAGCAGAGAAATGATTTTTTTTATTAGCTTCACGCTGTATCCCGCACATAGCAGGGTAGGCAGAACGAACCTAGTGTTAATACACTCCGTTCCCGGCATTGCGTGTTAAGTGGCGGAACTTAACGCCTGCCTGCCTAAATTTGCCTCGGATACCAGAGCGAAAGAATGGAAATATTAAATATTTCCACTCCTCGAGTGGGAATCGAACCCACAACCAGTCGTTTATAGTCACGTTAAAAAATGAAAATAATTTTAATATAATAAATCCGCTTAATGGGAATTGAATCTACCACCCGTAATTACAGTGAGACTCTGCCCAACTGCATCACGACGGCCCCAACTACTTTAATGAAAAATAGTAACAACGTACTCATCCAAAAATATAGTAATACCAAATCTCTACGAACATTTTATCGTAGTTACGTATAAAGAATAACATAACAGTAAACAAAATCAGCCAATCTACTTTGTATTCACTGAAAAATAAAATAGCAGGAAAATTACGTGACATATTTATACAAAATTGTCTTTCACAATGTCATTTCCGACAACTACCTTAATGGGAACGAAATTTTGTGCTTCTATAAATAGCTTTGAAATAACAATAATAATAAGATCAAGTGATTGGCAAGTGGATTGTCGGATTGGGATGCTGTACGCATACTATTTGTTTCTTTGTTTCTTCGTAGATATGATTCTAGCAATGTCTTTGAAGTTTAAATAAGATGCTTTTAAGTTTTAGTATTGCTTGCGTCACGCTATATCTCGCACACAGCTGGGTTGGCAGAGGGAACCTAATGTTAAGACAGTCCGTTCCCCATTTACAGCCGAATTCTGGATGTATTGCGTGTTAAGAGGTGTAACCCAACAGCGCGCTTTGCCTCGACACTAGAGCGAAAGAAATGAAATATAAAATATTTAGATTCCTCGAGTGGGAATCGAGCTCACTACCAGGCTACGACTTGTTATTTGTAACTTGCATTTTCAAAATAATAATATAAATAGAATAGTTTCTTTTGACCCTAACCATATTACTTGAAAAAAATCCTGAAGCTGCTTTTCTTTACCTTAAAAACATTTTTTCCGCAACAGCGTAAGTTTCTCGAAAGCCTTTCAACTCGTAATTATAAAGTATAAAATTGAAAATAGCTGAAATTTATTATTAACTTAATAAGTTGAACTCAGTTGTTTGAAAAATTGTTTAGAAACGTTTACCTTGCGCAAACGTAGCAAACAAACTTATGATTTTTAAAGTGGAGTTTAAAGTTAAACATTTAGTTCAAATATTTACATTACGTAGCAGTAAAAGTATTCTATACCATATATAGACTTAGTACAGTAGATTGCAAGTATTTTAACGAGTTACATTCAACTTCGATGGTTTGTTAGAAACTCAAATATACTTAGTAGTCACGCTTTTTGAATATTTGTTAAAGGAGTTAGACTTTGTCTCCAATTTGGTAAAATAAATAGTAGAAATGATCTGATCTGATATCTAAAAAGGAATACCTAAAACTTAAGGTTGCTTTGTGATGAAAAACCATAAAAAATATATTTTTTATATAAATATAAAGTATTCAACTTAATCAAGCAAGCAGAAACTTTCCCCATCACAACTAGGCCTTCGTGTGAATAGTTCATACAATATTTTCATCCCGATAAGCGGTCTATTAAGGGTTAACACGATACGGGTGTGAGGTGTTTTGAGACTTATCGGATAGTTTGAAACTCGACTAACTAGTAATGTGTACTAGAAATGCGTAGTTTTATGGAAGTTTCTTAAGCATTATAAGTACTACAAATTCGTAAGTACTACAAATTCGTAGGGATTATGAAGGAGTAGCTCAAAATGAGTAGATTCAAGAGATGAAATTGCATATTAGATACTTTTTCTGGACTAAGACAATACTTCAGTTTTCTTTCATATTGTTGAAAAAGGTGAATAACAATAAGTATATAATTTACTATTACATTACATAACGAAATACATATTCATTATACAAGTATTCAATTTAAAAAAATCTTTTAAAAAATAAGAACTATATTTGGGTTGTACTACAGAAATTTCATAAACGCTATAAGGCAGTGAAGACGCCCCATAACCTCACGTTTTATTCTCACCTTTCTCGTTACTGGCATTCTTTCATGATCTAAGTGCATTGCGAAGGAACCGTCTATTTTACTCTGGTATTTTAACGTCTTAATCTATCGCATTTCCGATATACGAGCAAAATATGAAATTATACTATAATTTATAAAATAATATTTAGTATTTGTTCATTTTGTAATCGTAAGTTATTAAAAGGCGCGGCACTGAGTTCTACCCCATAATATGGAAATTTCCCGACTTCAGCACACACAGTAGATAACGAAGTGTCTTGAGTCAAGGTTCTTCACTTCTACTCTGATATGCGAAAAAAAAATTAAGCAGAAAAAAAGTAAATGGTTTAATAATAATTAGCAGCATTCGAAAAGCCTTACTGCTTAAAGATCGTACGTACAGATAGTTACAATTTGGTTACAAATTTTCGAGATTCCCAGAGCTTATACATATATGTATAAATTACGTATACGTTAGCTTTACATATGTACATATTTACGGGGACAAGCGTTCGTAGTCAACCTAACCTAGACTTTGCAAATTACTTAAACACTAATTGAAGACATGTATATGCCATATGCATGCATTTTCGAATTGCTGTAGTTCTAGGTGTAATAGACTATTTAAATGCATATTATTTGAAAACTTATTTTCGCTCATTTTTTTCTATTTGTTTTCTATTTGTCTTAAACATTCTGTAATAAAATTAGGGAAAAAAGAAACTTTAATTCCGCTCTTATTATTATAACATAATTTATCAGATCGTTTCAAATCCTTCACAAAATTCTCACCTACATCCATATACATAAGTCTTCAATATTTATCTCTTTATAGAATCAAAATGAAACATTATTCTGACAATATTTTATAACTGTTGGATATATCTCATAATATATCGCATCAACAAAAAGGGTTGGATGCAATAAAGAAGCCTGTGTTATTGAAAATTCATAACGGGAAAAAAAGGGTATTAAAAATGCCTTTGTAAGCATATCATATGACAGTTTATGAAATTCCTAAAAACCTTTCGTTTATATAAAAAACACATTTTTCCTTGTTGTTCATATTTGTATTTAATACTGATATAGATTTTTTTTCAGATGTATGCTTTTTCTCGTATAGTAGGGTAGGTAGAGCAAATTTAGTGTTGGGAATCTTGGGAAAATCTTGTTTTTCACTTTCCGTCCATAAACATTGCGTATTAAGTGACGGACCCATCAGTGCTTTGTTTCTTTTACCAGACTGAATTAATGAAAATATAATAAAATTAAACCCACATTAAATATAAACCCACACCCAATGCTGATTGTAATCAGACGTTGATTATAGTCTCTGGTCTTTACAAACCTTTATTATTTGTAAAATGCGCGTAAACTATGGTACCATCAGGCAGGCTTAATTCAATCATGTTAACAACTACAACAAAGGATTTAAGACATCAATAAACTGTCCGACGCTTTCAGCGCTAGCATTGATATTGAAATTGGCCTGGAGCCCCACCTAGAATATTTAGAAATTCAGGTTTGGAAGTCATCATCGTCACGAAAACAATTATTTTTGACAATAACTAAGACACAAAAGAAGACATCTGAAACTGTAAATGCGATGATCGTGGATTCGACTTCTACTCGGAGGAAAGATCGTATTTAAATTATTTTTATTTCTCTAATACCTAAGACAAACCGTGGCGTTTAATTCTGGTATCGATTTTAGGTGACGAAATTAAAGAAACTGAACAGTAAATACCACTAAACATAAAATAAAAATTATCCGATTTCGTATTCGATAGGTAAATAAAACTTAGTGGACAGGTAACTTATTCAAAGCGTGAAGTTCTATGCAGTTCAACAAATAGAAAACCTCAGCGGTGTGGCTTGGAATTGTCATCGCCACTATTCGCAGAGCTTTTGTAGAATAAAATAAAACTTAAAGCTTATCAGGAGCGGTCTGATCTTTTTATTATTTTTACTGACAAGGCAACATACTAGAATGTTTTGCGTTTCTGTTTTTTATAATATTTGCATAATTTATTTTGTTAATATATGTACATGTATTTTTTTTATATAATATCGATTTTGTATTTATTTCAACGTATTTGATTCGGATAACCTATTAATTCAGTTGTGATCTATCAAAATACAATAAGAATCCACATTTTTTTTTTGTTAGCTTCACGCTGTATCCCGCACACAGCAGGGTAGGCAGAGGGAACCTAGTGATGAGACACTCCGTTCCCCACTTTCCATCGAATCCGGAGGCATTGCGTGTTAAGTGGCGGAACTTAACGCCGCGCTTTACCTCGGTACCAGAGCGAATATTAAATATTTCCACTCCTCGAGTGGAAATCGAACCCACAACCAGTCGTTTACAGTCACACGCTTGTTCCACTGGGCCACGACTGGCCACCCACAAAACGACATCTATCAAGGAAACTTTTTTCGCAGTTCTCGACTTTCCGCTTTAAAATCGAGGTATTTAGTATTAAGCAGCGGAAATCACCGCCAAGCGTGGCATTGATTTCGGTGGTCTATGTACCAGAGTAAAGAACTCAAAGTAATATATAATCATTCCTCCAAATCAAAATCGACCCCTTAACCAAAGTGTTTACAGTCAGAAATCCACAATGCGCCAAGATGCCTTAAACTTAAGAAAACTATAGAATTAACAAAAAGTAACAAAGTTTCCTTTTTCATATTCGTAAATAGAACTAGTTTTAATATTTCTACTGGATAAATTGATAAAAAGCAACAGACAAAGCTTGGGTAATGTAATATTCAATAGAACAATGTACTCATCTATAAAGTCCAACTTAAGACCCACTGATTAACGTCGCACAATAGATAAATTACCAAGGATTGAAGGCGCTTTTATTTTAATCCATACCGGTAATACATCTTAGTAGCTTCTTACTTAATAAAAGACAGATAAAATGAAATTAAGGTTTTCCATTCGTTTACTCGTTAATAAGAAATATAGTTTTTTATTAACTTTACTTATTACTACAAAATATACTTTACACAAAACATTTTAGAAAACGTATAAAAAATTTGAAAGGCAGCGGGATTCGAACTCACTCCTTTTGTTAACCGTCCTAGCGCTCCGACCCTATTGTGCATTCTATATCTGGCTGCATGCAAATTCTTATACGATTATAATAAATTATTTTCATTGTTTTTGGTTTAATTATAATAATTCCCCCGAGTGGGATCGAACCTACTACAATAGGCGCGTGTACATACGCTGTTACACGCTACTGCGCTACGAGGCCCTTTACAAATAATACTACCATAATATAAATAAAATATAAAGTACATTTTATTTTACTGTGCTGTGTATTTTTATGAGCGGAATACTGCATAAACGATGATCTAATTAAATGTTTAAGACTCGTAGGAATAAGCGAAAGCATTTATGAATGCTGAAAACGTTTATTTTTGCATTTAAAATATGTTTAATTAAGTAAATGTTAGCTAAATGTAGGAGTTGCTTAAGGAAGAAACTTTTAATCCTTTATTCGCAGTTTTAAAATGTTACATTTTTATAATTTGCTCTCTAGATGTCTCGACAACGAAATTATTTCTTACAATAAGAATATTAATTTGAATTTGTATTCCTTTATACTATTTATCTACATTATGTATTGACATACTTATGTCACATACTATGTATAACATTTTTAAAAACTTTGCATACTGCCATAGAGGCGCAGTAGGACAGCATCTGACTGTCAACGCCTTGGATTTAATCCCCAATCGATTGATCATTCAATTTAAAGGATTTTCATTTTTCGCTCTATGATCTGTGATAAAACGGAGTCTCTCGATATTAAGTACTCCCTTGGGATACCCGTGGCCCCGGGTAGTCGCGGTCGAGGAGGATCACCGTGACGTTTTAGAGGATATACAGACGTCTCAATCCGGAGTCCCAAATAACCACGTCCGAGTGTCCAATCGGGCTGGTATCCGTAACGGATTTCCTCACGTAACAAAAAAAAATGGTTCTCCCTGACTACTCTGCTATGCGGTAAAAACCGTTAAATCAAGATGCTTCATTAGTAAATCTAATATTAATCTTTAATTCTAAAAACTGACGTTATTTAAATTATTTTAACAGTCTGAACATTTTCATAAGCACAGCTTTAGAGATTCTGCGGTTTGGGTTTTGACGCTCGTTGTCACACTTGAGTCATTTCTGAAAACCTTTTTAGGGACACTTAATAAAAAATGTATTAGTTAAAGTATTACTTGAAAATTACACAACATGAGTCTATAATTACAGTATTAGTTGAAAATAATTAACATAACACAACATAGCGATTCATAAATAATTTGCTCATGTTAGTAAATTAAACCAAAAAAAAGTAAAGGTGCGTTAACTTCGTCCGTTGTTATAACATTAATATTCATTATTTCCATATTTTGTATTATCTAATCATGAAAATGAAAGTAAATCTATTGTCTTTATATGTAAGCTGTAAATTCACATCTATACCAATATAATAAAGAGGTAAAGTTTGTAACTTTGTTTGTAAGGGCTAATCTTCAGAAATACTGAATCGATCATGAAAATTCTTTCACAATTAGAAAGCTACACTATTCAGGAGTGCTATAGGCTACATTTTATTACGATTAAACAGAATGTTCAGAGAATCCTAAAGTCGCTCGAATAGGGGATTAACGTCATAGGTCATGCGGCGAAACCGCATTCGGGTCGCTAGTAAAACATATATGATTCCCAACACAATTATTTGCAAATTACGCTACCCATTTTTTTGTTGCTAAGAAATGCGTAAATAGCACTTTTCGAATTTCGATTTTGGATACCAAGCTCAACGTGATTTCGTGTGGAAAGTAGAGAACAGAGTGTTTTGACTCCTAACTACTGTACAAAGCCGGAAGAAAGCTGAACCCTAAAATATACTATTTAAAATAAATAAAAATATTAAGACCTATAATGAATTTTGTAACAAAATACAAAGCCTAAAAAATTCTTTAACTCCTATTCGCGGTAACACTGACCAACAAACGGTAATAAACATTAATCACTTATGATCATAAGACACTAACAGTATAATAACAACTGTTGATTGCTTCATCTCTTTCTATCCTACAGACTTTTCTTTTGCAAAACAGAGACAGAATAACGGAAGACATCCTCAGCAAGCAGTCTCTGAAGCGCGACAACATGAGCAGTTTTCTTTTACTAAATTAGAATGTAACGCTTTACCTACTTAATAAAAATTTAAGATGTTGCAAAAATTATGAGTATTTCAATGTTTATAATATTATACACGTACAGTTTACTATTTATTACAATTGTGTTCTCTGTTTCAGTAAATAGTGTTTGACTCTATATTCTACGGATAGCGTTAAGCTACGAAATGAATATATTAACAAATACAGAACCGAAATTCCTTATTTTGCGCGTTTGAAGAGAAACGTATGGAATTGTTTAAAGTAACAACTTCAATTACAAATAAATCATAAATAAAAGTGAAAATTTTGACCCATTAATGTAAGAGTTATATCTAACAACCTACACATCTTTCCCAATGTCCTAAACTACATAACAGATACATGAATATAAATAAAGTATATGAAGAAAAATAAGAGAAACTTACTTACGAAAAATTGTTAGTCACAAAAATAATACAAAATCTAAAACTTTTACTTTTTTATCAAATTATGCCTATTAAATAGGTATGTTTTACTATGTCACTAACTTTCTAATAAACAGTCGGTTATTTATTAACTCTTGTTAAGCCCTTAAAGCAATTTTTCCTGTATTTCTTATACTTATTAAAGTTGACTGTGAACCATTAATGGTGTTTATGGGTACGCGATTACAATCTCACCGGTTTTACTTGCGTTATTCAAATGAAGTAATCATTCAAAATAATCTTTATATGGTCATAAAAATGTATTGAAATCTTTTTATAAAGTGCTATATCCATTTCTATTATTACTAAATATAAATTAAACGATACTTTGTAATTCCTTGAAGTGATGTAAGACACAAAATCGCTTAGAGTTTTAGCTAACATTGTTAAATAAAGAGTGTGCATTAAACAATTACCTCATTCATTCATGTCTTCCGGCAACAAATTCGAAGTTCTTGTCAAAAACGAGGAAAATGGTAACCTTTGGTTATAATATAAAAAGAAATAGAAAATGGAATACAAAATAGATGAAAGTGTAATATTGAATTTAATACCAAATACAAAATTGTGTAAGACTCATCATGGCGCAGTGGGACAGCGCCTAACTGTACTTACGTTTGGTTGAGAAGAAATGATCATTTTTTAATTATGTTCATTTCTTCGCTGTGGTGAATAAGAGAGTGCGGTGTTGAGGTCCACCATTTAACACGCAACGCCTAGAATTTGTGCAGAAATCGGAACACGAAATGTCTTAATACCTAGTTCACTCTTATAGTCATGGCAGAGCCATGCGGACCTGTCTGCCAGCATTAAATAAGAATGATAGTTCCTTACTAAAAAAAAACATTAAAAAATGACTAAAATACATTTAAATATGTAAATATATCAGTACATATAAGACAACATAAAAAAATTCAAATAAACAGCTAAATTAAAAACACAGCTCTCAACATGTACGTTAAAAAGCTAAACCTGAAAACAATTTCCGGCGTTAAGGCGTAGAGGCGGAAACAAGCACGAAGTGAATTTTCACATGTGCGAAGTGGTTTCAGAGTTCATTGTATGCAATTATCTGAAGCCGACAGCACGAATCATAACTACCATAGCTGGAATAATAAAACTACTTTTTTTTTTCTAGTAGGAATAATCTAGTGTTAAGACACTCCGTTCTCCATTTCCCCCGAATTCGACACATAGAGTATTGAGTGGCCGAAAATTAAAATAATTTAAATGTAACTGGCCCGATTGGCAATGGAACCCACAAAATATCTCCTTTACAGTCATATGCTATCTCAAGGTGGTGGGCTTTAATAATCTTACCAGTTCAAGGAATTACTGTATGTAAATACAAAATACAGAAAATTTAAAAAATGGAATGATGTCTATAAATATTTTATCAGCCTTCAAAAAAAAAGGCTGAATATGTATAAATACTAAACACTTTTGGGGATCGTAATCATCTTGTTTTCATGTAAAAATAAAGATGAGTATGAGTCTAAAAACATCAAGATTAATTTTAATATTTTATAAAGTTATTTAAACAAAAAAGAAGGAGACTTCTTCGCTAGAGCAAACAGCGACTATGTTTGAGTAATTTACTAAATGAATGCAACAATTAAAGTTATTTAGGAAAATATTTCGTTGAAAGCAATTTTTACAATTACGTAAAAAAGAAGTGGGTTAAGTTTTAGTATAATTTTTAATAATATTTTTATTATAATAATAACAAAAGATACTCGTCAACTAACATCTCATCCAAATATATATATTTTTTCACGTAGTTTTTATTATACTCCTTTTACCTTACATATATATAAACGTAGAGGTTCTTAAATATATAAAATAAAACAGGCAAGGTGCTAAATAAATGTATAGTAAATACAAATATGTATTTAATTAAATTTCTTTCGGGTTGTGTTTTCGCGACTGTGAAATGCCAAGGTCGCAGCTTATTTGCTTAGAGCTTTACGTGAGGGAAGCCACAGATTGCTAAATTAAAAAATACCATCCTATTTTTGTTCGTTGTAGTCAACAGATTAAGAAGTTTACTGAAATTAGACAATTTAACGGTGATAAGAAGAATGAAAAAAAGTGCAGTACTGCTTTATTACTTCTACGATTATTAAAAATTGTTTATTTGGCATTGTTACTATGGAAATAAAATATGACGTTCAATGTCACATATGGTCATATTACATACAAAATCATTTTCCAAAAAGCTAAAAAGTATATGCTTGTACATAAAAATGAAAAATGGTGACATTTACTAGGAACAGCTCAACCACTTAAGTCATGTTCTATTTTAAAAGACCAAGACATACATTAAATTTATTGTCCTTAATACATTACGAGATAATTCAATTTAAACTACCATAATATGGTAGTTGAAAACTCGGACAATTAAGAGTAGCGTGCGGTATGCGCGTGCGACGGTACATTTCACATTCACATCGCGGTCCGTGCGGGCAGAACGTGGCTAGCCACGGCACTCGTATAGTGGAAAGTTACCCTTGAAATAGGGGTTGTGCTACTTAAGGGTTATTTTATTTTAGAGTGCCGTAGGTCGTGTGTTAGTGACGGTGTGTGTAGTGGCATGGGATAGCATGGGAGCCGGACAAAGCGCAGAGGGCGATGTGGGCGCTACTAGCGACCCACCTACCCACGATAGGAAGAAAACGCACAAGAGGCGAAGGTAAGAATAGTTACGTAGAATACATGTGAATTATTTTTATATTTTAACAGAGTATTTTCTATAATTTGACCTACATTACTTTACTACTAACTATAACAGTACTGGCATATAAACAGTACTGGTAAATAGAAAATAAATAATATAAATATATTTTTTTATAAGTTACTTAACAAAATTAACAAATCAAATAGGTATGTTACATACATAAACCCTTAAAGCTCGAATGTACATAGATTTCATTGAAATCTTTATAGAGTCAAGAAAGTAATTGGATTGGTGACACAATACAGAGATCGTTCACCTGTGACGAAGCTTTTACCCTTCAAAATATAATATTGAATGGTATAGGACGACGAGACCTTTGTATATTCTAGGACGATTTCAGTATAGAGATAACACATTTCTGCCTTAAAATTTACTGAAGAATTCTGATATAAAAATATATCTTATCTTAAGTTATGGAACTGTGAACAGTTTTACGAGTTTCATTGTATTTACTGTACGAATTAAGTACTAAAGATATATCTTTTGTTGAAAACATTTTCTAAAATGTTAGTAAATATAACAGGTATTTACCAATATCCAAGGTATTTCTATCTAATTATTTTTATCTTTTTAGAAATATTGTTTATCAATTAAATATATTTCGAGTAAAAATAAAATAATTTTATTTTTCATAAATTTATGAAGAGAATTTAAAGTGGAAAATAAGTTGTCTTTGAATACAATTGAAGAAAACTTCCTCGGTGGTTTACACAGTTTCACAGCTTTATTGTGATATCAAATATTTCACTTAAGCTTGATGTATTTCACTCGGAAACAAAATACATTTCAAATAAAATGATATTTCACGTATTTCAAATGACACAAGAATAAAGAATAAAAACTTCATATATTCCGTACAGTGTTAATTTTCACTCTTTATAGTTTTATGATTTTATTAAATTAATATGGATCAAATAATGTATACAATACATATAGCATGAACGATAAATGTCGCAAAAAGTTTTTATTGTAAGTCTGGAGACCATAGAGATGCAGAGCGACAGTGTCTAACTGCAATCCCAATTGGTTGTTGGGTCGATATCTACTTGAAGGAACGATGATAACTTAATTATCTTCATTTACCGCTTCGATAAACAAGATAAAGCGCGGCGTTGAGGCCTGTCACTCCACCATGGCTCGAATTCAAGAAAATAGAGAACAGATTGTCTCAATAACAGATTCTTTTTGAATACTCTGCTATACGGGAAAAGTGTAAATATGATGTCAGTGAACTTAGCAGATCATTTTCCAGCAGATCAAAAAAAAATGTGAGTTCTCTTCGCATGCAGCAGAGTTCTATAGTTCCTGATAGGTTTTAAACATAGTTCTGGCGTTTTTACCCTAGAAAACAGACATTGAAAAAATGATCTGCTAACTTCCCGTAGCAGATCATTTTTTTGCAAATCCAAATCGGAGTGAGTTCTATACACATATGTATTAGTTCAATAGTTCCTGATAGTTTTTACAAATAGTTCTATTGATCTCGCTTCAAAAAAAATTTTTGAAAAAAATATTATATGAAATATTATGTATATGAAAATCGTTCACTTCATTTTTTAAAAAATCATAATTATACTACGTTTCTTCTGCAGAAGCCAGAACTCCTCGATTTCCTATAGAGTACAGATAGAACTATAATAAAAGTCTAAATCTAGGACTAGAACTCTTCCCGTTTGATCCAGCAGAGCCTATTGAAATTAGAGAATGACAAAAAAGTGCTCATTTACATAGTTCGTTTTTAAAAAAATCACAAACATACTACATTTTTGTAGCAGAAGCCAGAACTCCTCGATTTCCTATAGAGTACAGATAGAACTATAATCAAAATCTAGATTTAAGACTGGAACTCTTCCCGTTTGATCCAGCAGAGCCTATTGAAACTAGAGAATGACAAAAAAGTGCTCATTTAATAGTTCGTTTTTAAAAAAAATTACAAACATACTACATTTTTGACGCAGAAGCCAGAACTCCTCGATTTCCTATAGAGTACAGATAGAACTATAATAAAAATCTAGATTTAAGACTAGAACTCTTCCCGTTTGATCCAGCAGAGCCTATTGAAATTAGAGAATGACAAAAAAGTGTTCATTTACATAGTTCGATTTTAAAAAAATCACAATTATACTACATTTCTACTCTAGAAGCCAGAACTCCTCGATTTTCTATTAAATACAGATAGAACTATAATAAAAATCTAGATTTAAGACTAGAACTCTTCCCGTTTGATCCAGCAGAGCCTATTGAAATTAGAGAATGACAAAAAAGTGCTCATTTACATAGTTCGTTTTTAAAAAAATCACAAACATACTACATTTTTGTAGCAGAAGCCAGAACTCCTCGATTTCCTATAGAGTACAGATAGAACTATAATAAAAGTCTAAATCTAGGACTACAACTCTTCTCGTTTGATCCAGCAGAGCCTATTGAAATTGAAGAATGACAAAAAAGTGTTCATTTACATAGTTCGTTTTTAAAAAAATCACAAATATACTACAGTTTTGACGCAGAAGCCAGAACTTCTCGATTTACTATAGAATACAAGTAGAACTATACTAAAAATCTAGATCTAAGACTAGAACTCTCCCTGTTTAATCCAGCAGAGCCTATTGAAATTAGAGAATGACAAAAAAGTGCTCATTTACATAGTTCGTTTTTAAAAAAATCACAAACATACTACATTTTTGTAGCAGAAGCCAGAACTCCTCGATTTCCTATAAAGTACAGATAGAACTATAATAAAAGTCTAAATCTAGGACTAGAACTCTTCCCGTTTGATCCAGCAGAGCCTATTGAAATTGAAGAATGACAAAAAAGTGCTCATTTACATAGTTCGTTTTTAAAAAAATCACAAACATACTACATTTTTGACGCAGAAGCCAGAACTCCTCGATTTCCTATAGAATACAGATAGAACTATAATAAAAATCTAGATTTAAGACTGGAACTCTCCCCGTTTGATCCAGCAGAGCCTATTGAAATTAGAGAATGACAAAAAAGTGCTCATTTACATAGTTCGTTTTTAAAAAAATCACAAACATACTACATTTTTGACGCAGAAGCCAGAACTCCTCGATTTCCTATAGAGTACAGATAGAACTATAATAAAAGTCTAAATCTAAGATTAGAACTCTTCCCGTTTCATCCAGCAGAGCCTATTGAAATTGAAGAATGACAAAAAAGTGCTCATTTACATAGTTCGTTTTTAAAAAAATCACAAACATACTACATTTTTGTAGCAGAAGCCAGAACTCCTCGATTTCCTATAGAGTACAGATAGAACTATAATCAAAATCTAGATTTAAGACTGGAACTCTTCCCGTTTGATCCAGCAGAGCCTATTGAAATTAGAGAATGACAAAAAAGTGCTCATTTAATAGTTCGTTTTTAAAAAAAATTACAAACATACTACATTTTTGACGCAGAAGCCAGAACTCCTCGATTTCCTATAGAGTACAGATAGAACTATCATAAAAATCTAGATTTAAGACTAGAACTCTCCCCGTTTGATCCAGCAGAGCCTATTGAAATTGAAGAATGACAAAAAAGTGCTCATTTACAAAGTTCGTTTTAAAAAAAATCACAATTATACTAGATTTCTACTCCAGAAGCCAGAACTCCTCGGTTTCCTATAGAGTACAGATAGAACTATAATAAAAGTCTAAATTTAGGACTAGAACTCTTCCCGTTTGATCCAGCAGAGCCTATTGAGCCTATTGAAATTGAAGAATGACAAAAAAGTGCTCATTTACAAAGTTCGTTTTTAAAAAAATCACAAACATACTACGTTTTTGTAGCAGAAGCCAGAACTCCTCGATTTCCTATTAAATACAGATAGAACTATAATAAAAATCTTGAATTAAGACTAGAACTCTTCCCGTTTGATCCAGCAGAGCCTATTGAAATTGAAGAATGACAAAAAAGTGCTCATTTACATAGTTCGTTTTAAAAAAAGTCACAATTATACTACCTTTCTACTCCAGAAGCCAGAACTCCTCGAATTTCTATAAAGTACAGATAGAACTATAATATAAGTCTAAATCTAGGACTAGAACTCTTCCCGTTTGATCCAGCAGAGCCTATTGAAATTAGAGAATGACAAAAAAGTGCTCATTTACATAGTTCGATTTTAAAAAAATCACAATTATACTACATTTTTACTCCAGAAGCCAGAACTCATCGATTTCCTATAGAATACAGATAGAAATATCATAAAAATCTAGATTTAAGACTAGAACTCTTCCCGTTTGATCCAGCAGAGCCTATTGAAATTAGAGAATGACAAAAAAGTGCTCATTTACATAGTTCGTTTTTAAAAAAATCACAAACATACTACATTTTTGACGCAGAAGCCAGAACTCCTCGATTTCCTATAGAGTACAGATAGAACTATAATAAAAGTCTAAATCTAGGACTAGAACTCTTCCCGTTTGATCCAGCAGAGCCTATTGAAATTGACGAATGACAAAAAAGTGCTCATTTACATAGTTCGATTTTGAAAAAATCACAAACATACTACATTTTTGTCGCAGAAGCCAGAACTCCTCGATTTCCTATAGAGTATAGATAGAACTATAATAAAAATCTAGATTTAAGACTGGAACTCTTCCCGTTTGATCCAGCAGAGCCTATTGAAATTAGAGAATGACAAAAAAGTGCTCATTTACATAGTTCGATTTTAAAAAAATCACAATTATACTACATTTCTACTCTAGAAGCCAGAACTCCTCGAATTTCTAAAAAGTACAGATAGAACTATAATAAAAATCTAAATCTAGGACTAGAACTCTTCCCGTTTGATCCAGCAGAGCCTATTGAAATTAGAGAATGACAAAAAAGTGCTCATGTACATAGTTCGATTTTAAAAAAATCACAATTATACTACATTTCTACTCCAGGAGCCAGAACTCCTCGATTTCCAATAGAGTACAGATAGAACTATCATAAAAATCTAGATTTAAGACTGGAACTCTCCCCGTATGATCCAGCAGAGCCTATTGAAATTAGAGAATGACAAAAAAGTGCTCATTTACATAGTTCGTTTTTAAAAAAATCACAAACATACTACTTTTTTGTCGCAGCAGCCAGAACTTCTCGATTTCTTATAGAGTACAAATAGAACTATAATCAAAATCTTGATTAAAGACTGGAACTTTTCCCGTTTGATCCAGCAGAGCCTATTGAAATTGAAGAATGACAAAAAAGTGCTCATTTACATAGTTCGTTTTTAAAAAAATCACAATTATACTACATTTCTACTACAGAAGCCAGAACTCCTCGATTTCCTATTAAATACAGATAGAACTATAATAAAAATCTAGAATTAAGACTAGAACTCTTCCCGTTTGATCCAGCAGAGCCTATTGAAATTGAAGAATGACAAAAAAGTGCTCATTTACATAGTTCGTTTTTAAAAAAATCACAAACATACTACATTTTTAACGCAGAAGCCAGAACTCCTCGATTTCCTATAGAATACAGATAGAAGTATAATAAAAATCTAGATTTAAGACTGAAACTCTTCCCGTTTGATCCAGCAGAGCCTATTGAATTTGAAGAATGACAAAAAAGTGCTCATTTACATAGTTCGTTTTTAAAAAAATCACAAACATACTACATTTTTGTAGCAGAAGCCAGAACTCCTCGATTTCCTATAGAGTACAGATAGAACTATAATAAAAATCTAGATTTAAGACTGGAACTCTTCCCGTTTGATCCAGCAGAGCCTATTGAAATTAGAGAATGACAAAAAAGTGATCATTTACATAGTTCGTTTTAAAAAAAATCACAATTATACTACATTTTTACTCCAGAAGCCAGAACTCCTCGAATTTATAAAAAGTACAGATAGAACTATAATAAAAATCTAAATCTAGGACTAGAACACTTCCCGTTTGATCCAGCAGAGCCTATTGAAATTGAAGAATGACAAAAAAGTGCTCATTTACATAGTTCGTTTTTAAAAAAATCACAAACATACTACATTTTTGTAGCAGAAGCTAGAACTCCTCGATTTCCTATAGAGTACAGAAAGAACTATCATAAAAATTTAGATTTAAGACTGGAACTCTTCCCGTTTGATCCAGCAGAGCCTATTGAAATTAGAGAATGACAAAAAAGTGATCATTTACATAGTTCGTTTTAAAAAAAATCACAATTATACTACATTTTTACTCCAGAAGCCAGAACTCCTCGAATTTCTAAAAAGTACAGATAGAACTATAATAAAAATCTAAATCTAGGACTAGAACTCTTCCCGTTTGATCCAGCAGAGCCTATTGAAATTGAAGAATGACAAAAAAGTGCTCATTTACATAGTTCGTTTTTAAAAAAATCACAATTATACTACATTTTTGTCGCAGAAGCCAGAACTCCTCGATTTCCTATAGAGTACAGATAGAACTATAATAAAAATCTAGATTTAAGACTGGAACTCTTCCCGTTTGATCCAGCAGAGCCTATTGAAATTGAAGAATGACAAAAAAAGTGCTCATTTACATAGTTCGTTTTTAAAAAATCACAAACATACTACATTTTTGTAGCAGAAGCCAGAACTCCTCGATTTCCTATAGAGTACAGATAGAACTATAATAAAAATTTAGATTTAAGAATGGAATTCTTCACGTTTGATCTAGTAGAGCCTATTGAAATTAGAGAATGACAAAAAAGTGCTCATTTACATAGTTCGTTTTTAAAAAAATCACAAACATACTACATTTTTGTCGCAGAAGCCAGAACTCCTCAATTTCCTATAGAGTACAGATAGAACTATAATAAAAGTCTAAATCTAAGACTAGAACTCTTCCCGTTTGATCCAGCAGAGCCTATTGAAATTAGAGAATGACAAAAAAGTGCTCATTTACATAGTTCGATTTTAAAAAAATCACAATTATACTACATTTCTACTCCAGAAGCCAGAACTCCTCGAATTTCTATAAAGTACAGATAGAACTATAATAAAAGTCTAAATCTAGGACTAGAACTCTTCCCGTTTGATCCAGCAGAGCCTATTGAAATTGAAGAATGACAAAAAAGTGCTCATGTACATAGTTCGATTTTAAAAAAATCACAATTATACTACATTTTTGTAGCAGAAGCCAGAACTCCTCGATTTCCAATAGAGTACAGATAGAACTATAATAAAAATCTAGATTTAAGACTGGAACTCTTCCCGTTTGATCCAGCAGAGCCTATTGAAATTGAAGAATGACAAAAAAGTGCTCATTTACATAGTTCGATTTAAAAAAATCACAAACATACTACATTTTTGTAGCAGAAGCCAGAACTCCTCGATTTCCTATAGAATACAGATAGAACTATAATAAAAATCTAGATTTAAGACTGGAACTCTCCCCGTTTGATCCAGCAGAGCCTATTGAAATTAGAGAATGACAAAAAAGTGCTCATTTACATAGTTCGTTTTTAAAAAAATCACAAACATACTACATTTTTGTAGCAGAAGCCAGAACTCCTCGATTTCCTATAGAGTACAGATAGAACTATAATAAAAGTCTAAATCTAAGACTAGAACTCTTCCCGTTTGATCCAGCAGAGCCTATTGAAATTAGAGAATGACAAAAAAGTGCTCATTTACATAGTTCGATTTTAAAAAAATCACAATTATACTACATTTCTACTCCAGAAGCCAGAACTCCTCGATTTCCTATAGAGTACAGATAGAACTATAATAAAAATCTAGATTTAAGACTGGAACTCTTCCCGTTTGATCCAGCAGAGCCTATTGAAATTAGAGAATGACAAAAAAGTGCTCATTTACATAGTTCGTTTTTAAAAAAATCACAAACATACTACATTTTTATAGCAGAAGCCAGAACTCCTCGATTTCCTATTAAGTACAGATAGAACTATAATAAAAATCTAGATTTAAGACTAAAACTCTTCCCGTTTGATCCAGCAGAGCCTATTGAAATTAGAGAATGACAAAAAAGTGCTCATTTACATAGTTCGTTTTTAAAAAAATCACAAACATACTACATTTTTGTCGCAGAAGCCAGAACTCCTCGATTTCCTATAGAATACAGATAGAACTATAATAAAAGTCTAAATCTAAGACTAGAACTCTTCCCGTTTGATCCAGCAGAGCCTATTGAAATTGAAGAATGACAAAAAAGTGCTCATTTACAAAGTTCGTTTTTAAAAAAATCACAAACATACTACATTTTTGTAGCAGAAGCCAGAACTCCTCGATTTCCTATAGAGTACAGATAGAACTATAATCAAAATCTAGATTTAAGACTGGAACTTTTCCCGTTTGATCCAGCAGAGCCTATTGAAATTGAAGAATGACAAAAAAGTGCTCATTTACATAGTTCGTTTTTAAAAAAATCACAAACATACTACATTTTTGTAGCAGAAGCCAGAACTCCTCGATTTCCTATAGAATATAGATAGAACTATCATAAAAATTTAGATTTAAGACTAAAACTCTTCCCGTTTGATCCAGCAGAGCCTATTGAAATTAGAGAATGACAAAAAAGTGATCATTTACATAGTTCGTTTTAAAAAAAATCACAATTATACTACATTTCTACTCCAGAAGCCAGAACTCCTCGATTTCCTATAGAATACAGATAGAACTATAATAAAAGTCTAAATCTAAGACTAGAACTCTTCCCGTTTGATCCAGCAGAGCCTATTGAAATTAGAGAATGACAAAAAAGTGCTCATTTACATAGTTCGTTTTTAAAAAAATCACAAACATACTACATTTTTGTCGCAGAAGCCAGAACTCCTCGATTTCCTATAGAGTACAGAAAGATCTATAATATAAATATATCTTATATAATCTGTCACGGAATATTGAATTAGAAGGACTACCAAAAAGTGTCTATTTTTGAAGTTGGTTGTTTGTATGATTTTTATAATTGCGAGCTGTTACAGGATAACTTTTTTGCATGAACAGTATCAATAAAAGCGAAAACTTTCATGTGTTACCTACATAGAGTACAAAAAAAGTGGGCCGTCACGGGACTCCTGGCAGATGCTTTGCATCATGTTAATATATTTAATAAACATAAAAGACAGACAGAAAAGTCTTACAGAATCTAATTGCACGTGATCACTGTTATACATATTTTATTGTTAAAAATAATAGTAAATACGTTTTATTTCAAGTGATACTTATTATGTGTACCGTAGTAGTAAACAACAGTGTCGACCTTAGTGAGGAGTTACCACACCGTATACTCTACTACAGATGAACTATATACCTTAGTGTAGGGTGTCGATGCGTCGCCACGGCAAGCATTGCACGTCAACAATCCGGTATATACCGATGCCAATAGATATTTCACATTAAAAAGCATTCTATATAGGGTTCTTTCTAGTATTTGAAGCACGCTGGAGGAGTAAAACATAAGCAACAACTACCTCCAGGTGATCTAAAGTACATAGCAATCATTTTGGTAGAGTCAAGTTTGAAAAACTTGCCATCAGAAACTTCTACTCAACTCTACAATTATGAAACTTATATAATAGAGGAGTACATTTCGAGATAAATCTAACCAAAATGATACTAATAAAAAACAAAATAGAGAAGAGGATATTTTTAATCGACAACGACATACTAAACTATACGTAGGTAAACAAATTAGCTTTGACAGAAATAGAAACAAGGTAGTAAAAAGCTATGGGGCCTCAAAGAGAGATATTTAAGAGTTGTAAGCCATGTAAATTAGTAAAATAATAATGACTTCATACAAAGCCATTCGCCATGCTTAACTTATGCTTGCCTAACTTGAAAGCTTAAGCAAAATTAAAAAAAAATATTTTTTTACGTGTCAGCGAAATATAGAACGTAGTATGCTCAATATAAAAAAAAATATGCACTAAAACACACATAATAGTTAAAAACGGTAACCAGTATATAATGTGTTTACATTTTATCCTTTAATGGTATTTTTAAATTTATGGTTAAAATTGAAAAATAAAAAATTTATGACTTTTTAAAAAATCGCTTAAGTCAATAGGCTTTGAAAGCTATAACAGGAAGAGTTCTAAACTTACATTAAGATTTTTATTATAGAACTGCTTGCATTCTATTGGAAATCGAAGAGTTCTGGCTTCTGCTACAAAAACGTAGTATGTTTGTGATTTTTTTAAAAACGAACTTTGTAAATGAGCACTTTTTTGTCATTCTTCAATTTCAATAGGCTCTGCTGGATCAAACGGGAAGAGTTCTAGTCCTAGATTTAGATTTTTATTATAGTTCTATCTGTACTTTATAGGAAATCGAGGAGTTCTGGCTTCTGCTACAAAAATGTAGTATGTTTGTGATTTTTTTAAAAACGAACTATGTAAATGAGCACTTTTTTGTCATTCTCTAATTTCAATAGGCTCTGCTGGATCAAACGGGAAGAGTTCCAGTCTTAAATCTAGATTTTTATTATAGTTCTATCTGTATTCTATAGGAAATCGAGGAGTTCTGGCTTCTGGAGTAGAAATGTAGTATAATTGTGATTTTTTTTAAAACGAACTATGTAAATGATCACTTTTTTGTCATTCTCTAATTTCAATAGGCTCTGCTGGATCAAACTAGAAGAGTTCCAGTCTTAAATCTAGATTTTTATGATAGTTCTATCTGTACTTAATAGAAAATCGAGGAGTTCTGGCTTCTGGAGTAGAAATGTAGTATAATTGTGATTTTTTTAAAATCGAACTATGTAAATGAGCACTTTTTTGTCATTCTCTAATTTCAATAGGCTCTGCTGGATCAAACGGGAAGAGTTCTAGTCTTAATTTTAGATTTTTATTATAGTTCTATCTGTTGTTAATAGGAAATCGAGGAGTTCTGGCTTCTGGAGTAAAAATGTAGTATAATTGTGATTTTTTTTAAAACGAACTATGTAAATGATCACTTTTTTGTCATTCTCTAATTTCAATAGGCTCTGCTGGATCAAACGGGAAGAGTTCTAGTCCTAGATTTAGACTTTTATTATAGTTCTATCTGTACTCTATAGGAAATCGAGGAGTTCTGGCTTCTGCTACAAAAATGTAGTATGTTTGTGATTTTTTTAAAAACGAACTATGTAAATGAGCACTTTTTTTTCATTCTTCAATTTCAATAGGCTCAGCTGGATCAAACGGGAAGAGTTCCAGTCTTAAATCTAGATTTTGATTATAGTTCTATCTATACTCTATAGGAAATCGAGGAGTTCTGGCTTCTGCTACAAAAATGTTGTATGTTTGTGATTTTTTTAAAAACGAACTTTGTAAATGAGCACTTTTTTGTCATTCTTCAATTTCAATAGGCTCTGCTGGATAAAACGGGAAGAGTTCTAGTCTTAGATTTAGACTTTTATTATAGTTCTATCTGTACTCTATAGGAAATCGAGGAGTTCTGGCTTCTGCGACAAAAATGTAGTATGTTTGTAATTTTTTTAAAAACGAACTATGTAACTGAGCTCTTTTTTGTCATTCTTCAATTTCAATAGGCTCTGCTGGATCAAACGGGAAGAGTTCTAGTCTTAATTCTAGATTTTTATTATAGTTCTCTCTGTACTTAATAGGAAATCGAGGAGTTCTGGCTTCTGCTACAAAAATGTAGTATGTTTGTGATTTTTTTAAAAACGAACTATGTAAATGATCACTTTTTTGTCATTCTTCAATTTCAATAGGCTCTGCTGGATCAAACGGAAGAGTTCCAGTCTTAAATCTAAATTTTTATTATAGTTCTATCTGTACTCTATAGGAAATCGAGGAGTTCTGGCTTCTGGAGTAAAAATGTAGTATGTTTGTGATTTTTTTAAAAACGAACTATGTAAATGAACACTTTTTGTCATTCTTCAATTTCAATAGGCTCTGCTGGATCAAACGGGAAGAGTTCCAGTCTTAAATCTAGATTTTTATTATAGTTCTATCTGTATTCTATAGGAAATCGAGAAGTTCTGGCTTCTGCGTTAAAAATGTAGTATGTTTGTGATTTTTTTAAAAAAGAACTATGTAAATGAGCACTTTTTTGTCATTCTCTAATTTCAAGAGGCTCTGCTGGATCAAACGGGAAGAGTTCTAGTCCTAGATTTAGACTTTTATTATAGTTCTATCTGTACTTTATAGGAAATCAAGGAGTTCTGGCTTCTGCGTCAAAAATGTAGTATGTTTGTGATTTTTTTAAAAACGAACTATGTAAATGAGCACTTTTTTGTCATTCTCTAATTTCAATAGGCTCTGCTGGATCATACGGGGAGAGTTCCAGTCTTAAATCTAGATTTTTATTATAGTTCTATCTGTATTCTATAGGAAATCGAGGAGTTCTGGCTTCTGGAGTAGAAATGTAGTATAATTGTGATTTTTTTTAAAACGAACTATGTAAATGATCACTTTTTTGTCATTCTCTAATTTCAATAGGCTCTGCTGGATCAAACTAGAAGAGTTCCAGTCTTAAATCTAGATTTTTATGATAGATCTATCTGTATTCTATTGGAAATCGAGGAGTTCTGGCTTCTGGAGTAGAAATGTAGTATAATTGTGATTTTTTTAAAATCGAACTATGTAAATGAGCACTTTTTTGTCAATCTCTAATTTCAATAGGCTCTGCTGGATCAAACGGGAAGAGTTCTAGTCTTAATTTTAGATTTTTATTATAGTTCTATCTGTTGTTAATAGGAAATCGAGGAGTTCTGGCTTCTGGAGTAGAAATGTAGTATAATTGTAATTTTTTTTAAATCGAACTATGTAAATAAGCACTTTTTTGTCATTCTCTAATTTCAATAGGCTCTGCTGGATCAAACGGGAAGAGTTGTAGTCTTAGATTTAGACTTTTATTATAGTTCTATCTGTACTCTATAGGAAATTGAGGAGTTCTGGCTTCTGCTACAAAAACGTAGTATGTTTGTGATTTTTTTAAAAACGAACTTTGTAAATGAGCACTTTTTTGTCATTCTTCAAATTCAATAGGCTCTGCTGGATCAAACGGGGAGAGTTCCAGTCCTAAATCTAGATTTTTATTATAGTTCTATCTGTATTCTATAGGAAATCGAGGAGTTCTGGCTTCTGCGTTAAAAATGTAGTATGTTTGTGATTTTTTTAAAAACGAACTTTGTAAATGAGCACTTTTTTGTCATTCTTCAATTTCAATAGGCTCTGCTGGATCAAACGGGAAGAGTTCTAGTCCTAGATTTAGACTTTTATTATAGTTCTATCTGTACTTTATAGGAAATCAAGGAGTTCTGGCTTCTGCTACAAAAATGTAGTATGTTTGTGATTTTTTTAAAAACGAACTATGTAAATGAGCACTTTTTTGTCATTCTCTAATTTCAATAGGCTCTGCTGGATCATACGGGGAGAGTTCCAGTCTTAAATCTAGATTTTTATTATAGTTCTATCTGTATTCTATAGGAAATCGAGGAGTTCTGGCTTCTGGAGTAGAAATGTAGTATAATTGTGATTTTTTTTAAAACGAACTATGTAAATGATCACTTTTTTGTCATTCTCTAATTTCAATAGGCTCTGCTGGATCAAACTAGAAGAGTTCCAGTCTTAAATCTAGATTTTTATTATAGTTCTATCTGTACTCTATAGGAAATCGAGGAGTTCTGGCTTCTGGAGTAGAAATGTAGTATAATTGTGATTTTTTTAAAATCGAACTATGTACATGAGCACTTTTTTGTCATTCTCTAATTTCAATAGGCTCTGCTGGATCAAACGGGAAGAGTTCTAGTCTTAATTCTAGATTTTTATTATAGTTCTATCTGTATTTAATAGAAAATCGAGGAGTTCTGGCTTCTGCTACAAAAATGTAGTATGTTTGTAATTTTTTTAAAAACGAACTATGTAAATGAGCACTTTTTTGTCATTCTTCAATTTCAATAGGCTCTGCTGGATCAAACGGGAAGAGTTCCAGTCTTAAATCTAGATTTTTATTATAGTTCTATCTGTACTCTATAGGAAATCGAAGAGTTCTGGCTTCTGCGACGAAAATGTAGTATGTTTGTGATTTTATTAAAAACGAACTTTGTAAATGAGCTCTTTTTTGTCATTCTTCAATTTCAATAGGCTCTGCTGGATCAAACGGGAAGAGTTCTAGTCTTAGATTTAGACTTTTATTATAGTTCTATCTGTATTCTATAGGAAATCGAGGAGTTCTGGCTTCTGCGACAAAAATGTAGTATAATTGTGATTTTTTTTTAAAACGAACTATGTAAATGAGCACTTTTTTGTCATTCTCTAATTTCAATAGGCTCTGCTGGATCAAACGGGAAGAGTTCCAGTCTTAAATCTAGATTTTTATTATAGTTCTATCTGTATTTAATAGAAAATCGAGGAGTTCTGGCTTCTGCTACAAAAACGTAGTATGTTTGTGATTTTTTTAAAAACGAACTATGTAAATGAGCACTTTTTTGTCATTCTCTAATTTCAATAGGCTCTGCTGGATCAAACGGGAAGAGTTCCAGTCTTAAATCTAGATTTTTATTATAGTTCTATCTGTACTCTATAGAAAATCGAGGAGTTCTGGCTTCTGGAGTAGAAATGTAGTATAATTGTGATTTTTTTTAAAAACGAACTATGTAAATGAGCACTTTTTTGTCATTCTTCAATTTCAATAGGCTCTGCTGGATCAAACGGGAAGAGTTCTAGTCCTAGATTTAGACTTTTATTATAGTTCTATCTGTACTTTATAGGAAATCAAGGAGTTCTGGCTTCTGCTATAAAAATGTAGTATGTTTGTGATTTTTTTAAAAACGAACTATGTAAATGAGCACTTTTTTGTCATTCTCTAATTTCAATAGGCTCTGCTGGATCAAACGGGGAGAGTTCCAGTCTTAAATCTAGATTTTTATTATAGTTCTATCTGTATTCTATATGAAATCGAGGAGTTCTGGCTTCTGGAGTAGAAATGTAGTATAATTGTGATTTTTTTTAAAACGAACTATGTAAATGATCACTTTTTTGTCATTCTCTAATTTCAATAGGCTCTGCTGGATCAAACTAGAAGAGTTCCAGTCTTAAATCTAGATTTTGATTATAGTTCTATCTGTACTCTATTGGAAATCGAGGAGTTCTGGCTTCTGGAGTAGAAATGTAGTATAATTGTGATTTTTTTTAAAACGTACTATGTAAATAAGCACTTTTTTGTCATTCTCTAATTTCAATAGGCTCTGCTGGATCAAACGGGAAGAGTTCTAGTCTTAAATCTAGATTTTTATTATAGTTCTATCTGTACTCTATAGAAAATCGAGGAGTTCTGGCTTCTGGAGTAAAAATGTAGTATATTTGTGATTTTTTTTAAAACTCACTATGAAAATGAACACTTTTTTGTCATTCTTCAATTTCAATATGCTCTGCTGGATCAAACGGGAAGAGTTCTAGTCCTAGATTTAGACTTTTATTATAGTTCTATCTGTACTCTATAGGAAATCGAGGAGTTCTGGCTTCTGCTACAAAAACGTAGTATGTTTGTGATTTTTTTAAAAACGAACTTTGTAAATGAGCACTTTTTTGTCATTCTTCAATTTCAATAGGCTCTGCTGGATCAAACGGGGAGAGTTCCAGTCTTAAATCTGGATTTTTATTATAGTTCTATCTGTATTCTATAGGAAATCGAGGAGTTCTGGCTTTTGCGTCAAAAATGTAGTATGTTTGTGATTTTTTTAAAAACGAACTTTGTAAATGAGCACTTTTTTGTCATTCTTCAATTTCAATAGGCTCTGCTGGATCAAACGGGAAGAGTTCTAGTCCTAGATTTAGATTTTTATTATAGTTCTATCTGTACTCTATAGGAAATCGAGGAGTTCTGGCTTCTGCTACATTTTTGTAGCATGTTTGTGATTTTTTTAAAAACGAACTATGTAAATGAGCACTTTTTTGTCATTCTCTAATTTCAATAGGCTCTGCTGGATTAAACGGGAAGAGTTCCAGTCTTAAATCTAGATTTTTATTATAGTTCTATCTGTATTCTATAGGAAATCGAGGAGTTCTGGCTTCTGGAGTAGAAATGTTGTATAATTGTGATTTTTTTTAAAACGAACTATGTAAATGATCACTTTTTTGTCATTCTCTAATTTCAATAGGCTCTGCTGGATCAAACTAGAAGAGTTCCAGTCTTAAATCTAGATTTTTATGATAGTTCTATCTGTACTCTATTGGAAATCGAGGAGTTCTGGCTTCTGGAGTAGAAATGTAGTATAATTGTGATTTTTTTAAAATCGAACTATGTACATGAGCACTTTTTTGTCATTCTCTAATTTCAATAGGCTCTGCTGGATCAAACGGGAAGAGTTCTAGTCTTAATTCTAGATTTTTATTATAGTTCTATCTGTATTCTATAGGAAATCGAGGAGTTCTGGCTTCTGCTACAAAAATGTAGTATGTTTGTGATTTTTTTTAAAACGAACTATGTAAATGAGCACTTTTTTGTCATTCTCTAATTTCAATAGGCTCTGCTGGATCAAACGGGAAGAGTTCTAGTCCTAGATTTAGACTTTTATTATAGTTCTATCTGTACTTAATAGGAAATCGAGGAGTTCTGGCTTCTGCTATAAAAATGTAGTATGTTTGTGATTTTTTTAAAAACGAACTTTGTAAATGAGCACTTTTTTGTGATTCTTCAATTTCAATAGGCTCTGCTGGATCAAACGGGGAGAGTTCCAGTCTTAAATCTAGATTTTTATTATAGTTCTATCTGTATTCTATAGGAAATCGAGAAGTTCTGGCTTCTGCGTTAAAAATGTAGTATGTTTGTGATTTTTTTAAAAACGAACTATGTAAATGAGCACTTTTTTGTCATTCTTCAATTTCAATAGGCTCTGCTGGATCAAACGGGAAGAGTTCTAGTCTTAGATTTAGACTTTTATTATAGTTCTATCTGTACTCTATAGGAAATCGAGGAGTTCTGGCTTCTGCGTCAAAAATGTAGTATGTTTGTAATTTTTTAAAAACGAACTATGTAAATGAGCACTTTTTTGTCATTCTTCAATTTCAATAGGCTCTGCTGGATCAAACGGGAAGAGTTCCAGTCTTAAATCTAGATTTTTATTATAGTTCTATCTGTACTCTATAGGAAATCGAGGAGTTCTGGCTTCTGCTACAAAAATGTAGTATGTTTGTGATTTTTTTAAAAACGAACTATGTAAATGAGCACTTTTTTGTCATTCTCTAATTTCAATAGGCTCTGCTGGATTATACGGGGAGAGTTCCAGTCTTAAATATAGATTTTTATTATAGTTCTATCTGTTTTCTATAGGAAATCGAGGAGTTCTGGCTTCTGGAGTAGAAATGTAGTATAATTGTGATTTTTTTTAAAACGAACTATGTAAATGATCACTTTTTTGTCATTTTCTAATTTCAATAGGCTCTGCTGGATCAAACGAGAAGAGTTCCAGTCTTAAAGCTAGATTTTTATTATAGTTCTATCTGTACTCTATAGGAAATCGAGGAGTTCTGGCTTCTGGAGTAGAAATGTAGTATAATTGTGATTTTTTTAAAATCGAACTATGTACATGAGCACTTTTTTGTCATTCTCTAATTTCAATAGGCTCTGCTGGATCAAACGGGAAGTGTTCTAGTCCTAGATTTAGATTTTTATTATAGTTCTATCTGTACTTTTTAGAAATTCGAGGAGTTCTGGCTTCTGGAGTAAAAATGTAGTATAATTGTGATTTTTTTTAAAACGAACTATGTAAATGATCACTTTTTTGTCATTCTCTAATTTCAATAGGCTCTGCTGGATTAAACGGGAAGAGTTCTAGTCCTAGATTTAGACTTTTATTATATTTCTATCTGTACTCTATCAGAAATCGAGGAGTTCTGGCTTCTGTGTCAAAAATGTAGTATGTTTGTGATTTTTTTAAAAACGAACTATGTAAATGAGCACTTTTTTGTCATTCTCTAATTTCAATAGGCTCTGCTGGATCAAACGGGGAGAGTTCCAGTCTTAAATCTAGATTTTTATTATAGTTCTATCTGTATTCTATAGGAAATCGAGGAGTTCTGGCTTCTGCGTCAAAAATGTAGTATGTTTGTGATTTTTTTAAAAACGAACTATGTAAATGAGCACTTTTTTGTCATTCTCTAATTTCAATAGGCTCTGCTGGATCAAACGGGAAGAGTTCCAGTCTTAAATCTAGATTTTTATTATAGTTCTATCTGTACTTTATAGGAAATCGAGGAGTTCTGGCTTCTGCAGAAGAAACGTAGTATAATTATGATTTTTTAAAAAATGAAGTGAACGATTTTCATATACATAATATTTCATATAATATTTTTTTCAAAATTTTTTTTTGAAGCGAGATCAATAGAACTATTTGTAAAAACTATCAGGAACTATTGAACTAATACATATGTGTATAGAACTCACTCCGATTTGGATTTGCAAAAAAATGATCTGCTACGGGAAGTTAGCAGATCATTTTTTCAATGTGAGTTTTCTAGGGTAAAAACGCCAGAACTATGTTTAAAAACCTATCAGGAACTATAGAACTCTGCTGCATGCGAACAGAACTCACATTTTTTTTTGATCTGCTGGAAAATGATCTGCTAAGTTCACTGACATGTAAATATGAAGAAAAAAATTAAAAATCACTCGTTTAAAATACAATTTTTCTATTAAGCGAAGTAAGAATTACAAAATTTTACGTTAACAAATAACTAAAGTGAAATTCGAGTTGCAAGAAACAGTTCGCCGCGATGTAGGTTAAATATGATAAAATAATTATAGCTAGTATATAGTAATTTTATGCTGAGTAGGTGAATGGAATGTTAACAGTCTCCTACGGTTATCAATCAATCACTCTTTGTGTTAATTAATGATAGCAATCGGATTTATGTCGATAATTGGTATGTGCGAGGTTGAAAAACAAAGCTCTGAAAATCTCAATCTGTGTACATATGTATAGCGTATGTCATGACACTCATTCCTTTCAACTCTTCAAATGATGATGATCTCGTTTCCTTTTATGGCATGTAAAAATAGCTTAATTCTTTGATATTTTTGTCTATAGTATATAAAACTCTTGTGTTGCTGTCTGACTAACTGATAGAAGAAACTAATGAACGTAGAAAGCTCAAATTTATCACATAGGTTACTCAAGGACTATACAGAAGGGTAGTAAGAGAGGATTTTTAAAAAATCCTACGAGAACGGGAAATGACGTAGTTAAACGTTACATCTATTGCTTTACGCAAACGAGATTGTGACAAAATTAATAGTAATTAACAAATCTACGTTAATAAAATATTCGTATTTCGAAACTTCAACTATAGTAAAAGGCATTTAAGAAAAGTTAAGCATTTTTTTCACAACAAAACAACACATTATAGGTTACAGAATAAAATATATGAACACTACGTAGACCTGGCATGTATAAGAAATATTCGTAGGCATGTCATGTAAATTGCGTTTATTCTTGTCATATACGTAAATGCTGCACGAATGGGAATAGTATAGAAGAAAGAAATGAAATATGTTTATTTTATTTATTGGGACAACACTATATTAGTTCATTCAACTTATTATCAATATATATTTTTATCTTAAAAAAATATTAACTATTAAAATTTTTAATAAAATAAACTGAAACTACAAAGGTTAACTACATTATCATAAAGCATAAGCATGATTTACTGTATTCAGAAACCACAAAATTTTATATGCATTGCATGTTGAACCAGATAAATAGCATTATTAAATTTTAAATTAAGTTTTTAAACTAATTCACATTTGAATACTGCTTAAAAATGATATATTTTCTCTAAATATTGTAACAAATCTAAATATTTACGATTCCAATTTTAAAAGTCTTAAAATTAATTTCAAGAATACTATATTTTTACTGCTGTGTTCGTGTTATTTCGCTGTAGGGTAATCATAAATCATATTCAGTCTTCAGTCATTTGACATGCTGAATTCTTCGTAGATATATATATTTTTTATATGATTTACTTTTAAATTTATTTTACCACGGTTAAGATGTTGGTTACATTCGAGCTAGTTTCTTAGTTATAATGCAAAGCATAAACGCACCCTATTTGTCAAAAAACTCAGAATAAACGTATGGATAATATTTTATACTCTATTTCTTCACTTTTACAATGGCTCCACTCTGCTACCTTAAACAAATCCTTGAATTCTGCCACACCTAAGTAAGCAATATTTCCATGTCAAGCGGAAAGTGGAGAATGAAATGTCTTGACAACAGGTTATCTCTGACTACTCTGCTATGCGGTATAAAGTATGAAGTTAAGTAGCATACATTTACTCGCATAGGCATATTATGTATAAGCATAAGATTTAACACTTGGATTTACCAAACAGTTTCTTTTTTTATATTTTTTATTTAATACTCAAACACTACAGACACCCGGTCTCGTATCCTTTTTTTCATTAATTCTTTGATTACAATTCTTAAATTACATTGACATGCTACTCAAAACTAAAATGACGTTATATTACCAAACAGTTCCTACTTTATGTTTATTACATTGTTATTATTCACTGTACCTTCCACCACAATCTATGTTATACACGAAAAACTTCATATTCAAATAAATAATACAAAATCTGAACACCACGTACGAATATAAAGAAAACCCCTATTATTTTCCTGTATGAAAAACTGTCACCCAATATGTATGGGTTATACCAATATCAGTTTACTTTTGTCCCTGGGGTAATTACACTTTCACAGATCGATTCCGATCCCTCCGCCTATAAAGTGAGGATCTACATATGTATATAAAATACACACACGAAAAATGATGTTTGAAAATAATACAAGTACCGTAAAGAATATTTTACGGTTCGAGGCAGCTAGATCTCACTGTTATCACCGTTATCAGAGACGTTTTAATATAATTTATAGATATAATAAAAATATAACTGACTGCTGTCTGTACATGAAAAATGATTGTGGGGACATTTAGAACCCAAAACAATGATTTTGGTTTTGGTTTCTTGTCTGTCCCTCTTTTGCACGCTAATTTCAGAAACGGCTTAACCGATTATAGAAAAATTATATCGTGGACGAGTGAAAAGACGAGATAGTTGTGTAGTATACACAGGTGAAGCCGAGAACGGGTCGCTAGTACATAAAATATTTGTCTAATTAGAACACGTTTTTCTAATAAATATCACAATCAAAAAAGGTAATATTTTTCGGACCCACCGACGAAGCATGTACTATGCTGACGATTTAAATGACACCAAGGTCTACAAGAGGACAAGGGCTCCATGCTATCATTGTAAAGCGTTAGCGTTACTAAGGTTCCTACTATGGTGTATTCAAATCTACGGCAAATATTCCAAATTTGATTCTATACCTAATTTTATCAAATGTAGACTACACTTGATTTATAGATCGTATCGCCCTGCTCCTTGAAACAGACGGCACATAGTTAATCTGACGTCAACTACAGTATGTAATACTAATACAATCAATCAACAGGCTTGTATAAATGTAAGGCTCAAGTCGTATAAGTCCCATAGCACGATCTTTCAATATTTGCAACTTAGGCTAGACTTATCCAGTAAATGAATTTATTAATAAAAAAAAATATTTAGGCAAAAAGTAGTACACATACAGTAGGGAGATACAGTAAACGACAATTTATAAATATTTTATCGTATATTTAAAAGGGAAATAAAAAAGAACAAAAAGAAGTAAATAAACATTCCGCCCAATATGAGAACAAATTACTTTTAATTATCGTTATAGGCCTGTACCCAAAAAGGGCGCTCAAGCTAATATATTCATTAAGTTAAGCTGTTCGTTGTATACCACACTAATAACTGATAAATGAAGGAGGTTTTGCATTCATTATTAAAATTGTTGGAGGAAAATGATAATATTGAATAAAATACGATGCCTCGTTAAATTAATAATCTTTGCGTAATTATATTACTTTACATTTAAAAAAAATGTTTTTTCCACATAAAATACTACACTAGAGAATCTAGTGTCAAGATACTCCGTTCTCCACTTTTCGCCCGAAATTGAGAAACTGCGTGCTAAATGGTGAATTTTAGCGACGTTTTATATACCAGAATGAGGAAATGAAAATAATATAAATTAATTTCTTCGAGTGGAAATTGAATCCAAAATCGTCGTGTTTACAGTCAGACGTTGCCCCACCGATTCACGAGGGTTTAACTCCCTTAGCTTTCAGATGGTTGTAATCAACAAAACATCCATTAAAGATTATTTTAAAGCTCAACACCAAATAGTAACCAATAAGATATTATATGTTAACGTATAGAAAAATCAGGATTACTTTCAGGCAACACCTGAACGAGCCACTGGTCACAAAAATACTATCGACTTTTAGCGTGATTGCAAAACGTAGAAGCGGAAATAGAAATCATGCCAAGTCGACAGGTCATTTTTTATGATGTGATCTAGGATTTATTTAGTTCACTGACTTCGAAGCTTCTAAATAAAACGGAAAGGTTTTTACTGAACCTAAGTAATCGTATCGTGATATATATTTTCTAAAAGCTAAAAAAAAATCCTGATAGTTGAGGCCAGTCTTGGTGCAGGTGCACATAATGTAATTATAAAGGCGACAGGTGGTGGGTGTTTTCCCACTTGAGGAATCGAAATATTTAACATTTCGTTTTCTGGGCTCCGGTGTTGACGCAAAACGCGGCGTTGAGTTCCGCCACTTAACACGTAATTCAGCGGAAAATTGGGAACGGAGTGTGTTAACATTAGGTTTTTCTGCGTAACAACCTTTATGTGGGATACAACGTGACGCTAAAAAAAATATGATAAATATCATATTACGAATTAACATTTTTTTTTTAACAAAAACGGAACTTAAGCACACTTGATACGATATTGCAGTGCATATAGCAAACGATTCATTTTTAATTTAATTATTTCAAACATTTTGGTAGTTTATGCTTTTAAAATTATTATTAAGTTGCGTCTAACTTTAAGATGAAAATGACTTAAATATTAACAAAAACGAGTTAAAAATAAAGTTAAGAAATTCAGTGACATGTATTATTCTCATCAAGTGTAGTGGTTCTCAACGCGCTGGATTACACTCAAGCTCTCTCGTTTTGAAAGGCTTTTGACTCTAAAAGATGTTAAAGTACCACTTAAACTGAAATATTTGTTGTTTTTTTGTAAAAAAAACTCGTTTACATTTTAAACTGTTGAGACAAAGCATATCATAAAGATGAAAATTTAAGATTACAGATAAAAAAACAAGAAAATTTGATTATATATTTTTTCTTTATTTATATAATATTATATTATATTGGAACAAATATGCTAATGAGCTGCGGTTTGGATCGTATTAACTACGGATATTCTGTAAGCCCACAGGGTCTATTAATTAACAAGAGTGGATATGATGGAGTTGTGGTGGATTTCAAAGGAATTTATGAATGAATTATGCTTTACAGTATTTAAATTGATACTTGAATATCAAATCGATTGAGACTCTTCGAGCAGGAAAAATTAATACCTAAAAACAAGTGAGTGGAATTACTTGAACACAACAAATACTTCTTTCGTTTCACTTTATACAAATTCTTTTGGGTAAAAAGAAATCTGGTGATACGAAAAAGAGTTCGATTTTTGTACAAGTTGTAGAGTTGATTCAAACGAAGATTAATGTTGTTCGTTCGTATATATTTTATCTTTCAGCCTACCTTAATACTTAAACATGAGTTTACGAAAAAATGAATATAATATGAGTACATGAACTATGTATTCTTTCGCATTACATAACATTAGTAAAAATTCTTTTACTCGATTCGTGTCCTTTGCATATCAAATTATTTGTTTAAATGTATTATGCGGTTTCATGATTAAAAAAAAATAGCTTAATAATTTGCCGTTATTTATAATAACCAATTCGTTTATTATGTTCTGTCATTAATTTATCAACAATCTACATTACAACGATTATAATAACTGGTCTTATCTGTAATACTGTGTTACTAGTGCAAAAGCCCAGTAAAAAAATAAGCCAATACGAACATGCGTAAAGACTTTATAATCCTCTATCCCCTCAGGGATATATATTCTCTCAACGCGTTCTCTTATAGTGAAATGTAATAAAGATGTATGGCGACCTAGTTGGGGTATTTTCTGGAAAAATGCTTTAAAAGTTTAAATTAGAGGCGATCGACTACATCTTGGCATAGCTATGAAGTATTTATTTACAAACGTTCATAAGTTATTTATTTATTATCACGTTGTAAATTCTAGTCTTTATGGTGGAATATTTACTCAAATATCGTCATAGGTGAAATAAGGTCTAACATGAATATTAGTTCTTTTTATTTTTTTGTATTTATTGCGTAAATTTTAAGAAATTAAAAATGATGGTATAGTATATTATATTTATTTTTTAAATTCAAATCTTTAGATAATGTGAATATTTATATCAATTTAGCCTTTTTTAATCTTAATATTTATTATAAAAGTGCAGCAAGATTATTCTGTCACCAACAAATACATATGGTAATGGCTGAATACAATTTATATGCTAATTCAGAATCCACTTTGAACTGATCAGTAAGCATAAAAGAAAACTTGGCGACAACACTTGTAACATGTACAATTTAAAAATATTTATTTTATTTTTAAATATTTATATATTTTTTATATTATAGTTACTATAAATACTGATATTTTGTTCAATCTGCTGCTGCAATTATCAATATATTTTAAAATCTTAAGTATTTATTATATATTCTCCTGTATGTTATAGCTTGTGTCAGCTTTTATTTATATTTTAATCTCGACGGTACAAACGATGGTATTTTTTTTAATAGAAAAAGATAATTCGAATCTGCAACCGTAATACACTCCCCGAATAACCCTCCGAGGGTCAAATTAAGATAAACAAAACTAACGTAATTTAATTCAGGATAATAAGACAAAGTTTATTTTTACATTCTTTTTTATTGAAATACGTCTCAGGAAAAATCTTTTATTAATACTGTATAGTCAGTACATTTTAATTCCACACATAAGTTATTCAACATATTCAGTGATTTGAAATTCAGTAGATGCTGGATTCAGACATACCATCGCCTTATGAGATCGAGTGATATTAAAAACGTATCCAAAGGAACCGTGTGGCTGACTTTCTAAGCCATTGCGAAGAAAAAACTTGAAATTCTTAATTCATTTTTTTTTAGCTTTACGCTGTATCCCGCATGAAGCAAGGTAGGCAGAGGGAACCTAGTGTTAAGACACTCCTTTCCCCACTTTCCGCCAAATTCGAAGGCATTGCGTGTTAGGTGGCGGAACATAACACTGCGCTTTTGCGTCTATACCAGAGCGCAGGAAAAGGAAATATTAAATATTTCCACTCCTCGAGTGGGAATCGAACCCACAACCAGTTGTTTTCAGTCACGCTTGTGCCACTGCGCCACAACTGGTCCCTATTAATTCACGAAGAAGAATACTTTTTATCCACGTTAAAATACCCACGTTAAAACTCTCTTAGTAGCTAGCATGCAATAAACATGTCAACGAGATCACTAAAACAATAAACTGACTTTTTTTTTCAGTTAGCAATTACTCTAGTTTTCGCAATTTTTGCAGGTTGAGTATCTGTAACTACGGACTACTGTAAAGTACGAAGTACGAAACGTCAGGTTATCAAAAATGTATAAATATACGCAACTTAATCCGGTTAAAATTGTATAATTTAAAATGTTTTTACAGTTTAAAACAAAACTTTATGATTGCGAATGCAATTTTAAAAGAGTATCTCGAAAGCTGTTTTAAACTTTAGTTACTGAATTCATTCGGAAAAACTTTAATGAAAGTGTATAAAGAAGGAAACGTTTATTGACGTTCTCATTCGGATAAAATATCGTTTTTGTGAATTCCAAAATGAAGTATTCATTGAAGTCATAAATCAAATGATAAATTTATTCAATAACTATTATAACAGTGGAGGCACGTGTCCAATAGTTATTTCATATTTTCATATATAAATTAGGTTTAAAATTTAAAATAAATAAGTGATATGATGTTTCAAGGTCATCGTGACACAGTTTGACTGTTAACGTGAAGGTTCTAACTTTGATTCCTATCCGGGTATTGATTATATTTAAATTATTTTCATATTTCTGCTTTGGTGTCTAAGACAAAGCGCGGTATTTGGTTCTGCCACTTATCTTGCAATGTCTCGATTTCGGGTGGAGAACGGAATGTCAAGACTTAAGTATTCTCTGACTACCCTGCTATTTTGAAAAAAGCTGTAATAAAACTATGTTTTATTACGTTACATACATCTTACGTCTTCATCATCATTCAATCGAAAGACTTTTGTTTTTAAAAATAGGAAGGAGAATGTTTAGTGACAGTTTAGCAGACTTTTATATAGACTAGCTTTGAACACAATTTTATGACACAACACGAGTGTTTTTCGGTTTACGACGTATAAAATTTATTATAGCAATGACAAAAATTTTGATATCGTTTGTTCAGGCCTTAAATTTTTTGAACCTTAGCTTAAGCCATTATTTTGAGAAATCTATAATATCTAGCATATCAAGGATTACTCAAAACTAAATTGACCAAACTCTAAATTTCCTCAATTTTTGATATTGCTAAAATGGCCGTATTCTTCAGATTCTATTGTAATTACAAGAAATTGTATTTTGTTGAGTTCGGCCACTTTAATTTTGGGGGCAAATATCAAAGAAACCACTAAATATATAAAATGATATAAATTGTGTATATTTTACCACAAACAATTTATTTTAAATTAAAATAATATTTTCAGACAAAAATAATTTAGTAATAGTGAATTTGTCTCGGTCCGATGAATAACTTGTCGCCACAATTTTACAAAACTCGTAAACTTTCAACGAGATTCGGACAAAGTTTATGACCAACACGCTCTAATAAACGAGTCCTTTTCTCATCCACAAGTGTTACTTACCTAAATTTGCACCTTCAATTATAAAAACTGTATTTATTGTTACACTTTTGACCGACCCATCTCTATACGACCTCAGATGTGTACAAAAAAGTAAATTCGCTTTTTCCTTCTGCCTTATCCCCTTCCCCTGTGTTTGCATTGATATTGCGTGTTGAGTGGAAAGCCACACATTGTTTAACCAAAGCAGGAAAGTATAAATATGGGGATTATATTTTCATTTTACGAATCGGAGCGAATCCACAACCAACCATTGACAGTCAACCACTGTCTCACTGCGAAATTATGACTCAATAATTATTTTATTAATAAAGGAGATAGGTTAGATACTTAGACCTGAACCCAAAATACCTACGAGTAGTATAGACAAATGCACATAAATACACTGAATTTACATTTTCGTGGGTCCACAATAAACAAAACAATTGTAGTTTCAGATATCATAAGCTAGCTATTATATATGCTAATAACTCATCAATAGTTATATTAAAATATATAAGATTCAATTCACAAAGTAAATACACTTAGTATTGCAGTCTTGGCGTCCAGTAGCGATTAGCGAGCCAGTGTAGCGCAATTGGAGCGAATCCTAACTGGAACTCCGGAGAGCGGGCGCCGTTATCATGATTTTTTTTAGATTTTCTCTATATGAAATGAATTTATGCGTACAAAATTTGTTATTTTAAATTGTTTATGTATTTTCTAAAATATTAATTTTACGTACATACATTCATATGTGTTAATCAAATAATAATGATACTAAATAATAATCATGGGGCCAGTAGTGGCGTTGTGGCACAAGCGTGGAAGTGGTTGTGGGTTCGATACCCACTCAAGGAGTGGAAATATTTGATATTTCCATTTTCTTCGCTCTGGTGTCGAGGTAAAGCGCGGCGTTAAGTTCCGCCACTTACCACGCAATGCCTCCGAGTTCGGCGGAAAGTGGGGAACGGAGTGTGTTAACACTAGGTTCCCTCTGCCTACCCTACTGTGTGCGGGATACAGCGTAAAGCTATAAAAAAATCATCCCTGCAATAGGAAGCCAATGCGACACCTAAACAGTAATTTCAGAAGCGTAACCTTTTACGCTGTTCTAAAAAAGGAAAGTCAAATAAAAAGTTAGAAATAAAAACTCATACTTCTTGCATATTTAACGACAGCGTTGTTTTAACAACAAAAAGTAGTATAAAAGTGTTAAAAAGTCCCGCCAGCGGAATAAAGCCAAAAGTCGGCCATGGTTTCCTCAAGTAGGTATAACTTTATTATTATATTCCAGAGTCATTAGAGCATAAAAGTTCCTTCATATTGCGAAACGGATTAAAATTCAATAACAGTTGTACAACATATTTTCACTGCGCACTTAATAAATCATTCACTACCTTATTAATAATGTATTTCGGCATTTTATCAATAAAACGCAAGAATATTTTGATTTACGCTTCTTTTAAGTTAGCGCAATTATCAAAGGAGAAAGCGGGAAAATACCTCACATTATCTTTAATCTTAGTTTCTATGCATTAATACGCAAAAAAAATAAAAAGTTTGTACTCCTTTTTGCGAAAATTATGCGATTTTTATAATTATAAAATTTGGCTCAGTTATAGTTTGAAGAGTTATTAAAAAACGTAAATTATTATTATAGTCAAAAAAAGACAAAAAAAAATACTTTAAATTTCTTTCTTTTTTTTTAAGCTTCACGCTGTATCCCGCACACAGCAGGATAGGCAGAGGGAATCTAGTATTAAGATACTCCGTTCCCCACTTTCCGCCGAATTCGGAGGCGTTGCGTGTTAAGTGGCGGAACTTAACGCCGCGCTTTACCTCACTTTACCTTTACCAGAGCAAAGAAAATGGAAATATTAAATATTTCCACTCCTCGAGTGGGAGTCGACCCCACAACCAGTCGTTTACAGTCATACGCTTGTGCCGATGGGCCGCTACTGGCAACACTGACAACTTTATATTAATAAAATAAATATAACACACACTACATGTGTTTGACATATACATATATACTTGTATAAAGTGACATAAACACTGCTAGGGTAACTTGTGTTTTATGTGTCAACGGGGACATTAGTATAATTAAAAAAGCTAACACGATTTTAACTCATAGAACGTAATCGCATTAATCATGATTCAAATTACCTAACAAACATTTTTATTATATTTAAAGAATGATAGTTCTTTGTTCATGTTAGTTTTTACGCTACCAGGTGAATCTTAGTGTCCATACTAATATTATATATAAACGTTTTCACGGCTAACCTGCCTTATCGATTTGGATTACATTCGAAATAAAAATAGCTAAAGGCCTAGGATTATACATAAACTACTTTTAGTTTCGAAAATAAACCCCTAAACGGTTTAAATAGGGAATAAAAACGTATATGAAACGTTCTGTAGTTACGCAGACGAAGCCGAGAGCGGTCACTAGTTATTTTATATTCGCAACATTTAATACGCAGAATTTTAATTTCATCTTTTGATACAATATAAATTTACGAATATATACAAATATTACAGTTATTCCGCCACATTCTGTTTCTAGAAACATCTCAACCGTTTATCCTAATAAAACAAGCTAAGTAATTCGAAGTAAACGTCAATTCAACGTCAATTTGCAGTTGTCTCTTGGACCACTGTCGTAATTCATATGTCCGCCGTGAGTGCATCAACGCTTCATGTAAAAAGTGCGCAACGGAGCGTGCGAGCCTCTCGCGTTTCTCCACACTACATTTTTCTACTAAGACATATGTAAACGGCTGAATCGTTTCACGCTAGCTAAACAACGAAATTATCAGATTAGAATTAAAATTAAATTAGTTATGTAAATATGTAAGTACCTATGTGAAAATTACACATCTTGTAAGTAAAGATACCTATAGGTAGTCATTTTCTGGCAAAGAGAGATTAGTTTGAAAAATTATATAGAACAGAATTTTTTAACGCTAGGTAACTTATATATTGTAAGTAGTTTTCTGTTTATTATAAGTAGTTTTCTGGTATCAACTTTAAAATTATTTTTGGTACAGGACAACTACTAAAAAAAGCAGCGTCACGCTTTTTAAAGGACCTAATGTAAAGACACATTCCCTTCTACACTTACCGGCCAACATATATTGCGTATTGAGTGGCGGATCTCAACGCCACGCTTTGTGTTAGGTACGACAACAATGAAATTAACATTGAAATATGATTATATTCCCCCAGTGAGAATTGAACACACAATCATCGTTTAACTGTCAGACGCTATCCCACTACGTCACGACGGCCTTTACTTAGTAAAGTATTGTAAAGTAATTTTACATTATTTTAGCTTTTTTATTGTTTTGCAAATCACCAACATTGAAGAGCGCCCGTAATAAACTTTTTTTCTTCTTATTTATAACGCCTTTTAGACTTTTTGAAAACTGGAAAATGAATGAAAACTTCGCCTATAAACTCCAAAGCAAGAGACCGTGACAAGGCAAACTTTTACACACTCCCTGAATGAATCTACACATTTTCTGAAATACACTCGTCCCTTGCGGTTAAATTTTTGGCTGGAGCAAAAATATTTGCCAACGTTCAGCCTTTACATTGACAATGGTATGTTGACTAAAGTAATATAATCGACATAGATTATTTCAACTCAACAACAAAAAATCTCTGAAAAGAAAATTCTATATATTATTGATTTTTATTAAAATTCTATATGAATAGATATATACACATAAACATGTTATCACATGTAATTGATTGTCCGTCAAAGTCTATAAAAATAATACTTAGGTTAAATAGATACGTTTGCGGAATTTCTACCTCGATTTATATTAACGAAATGGAATACATACATTAAGACTGAAAGATATTTCTAATTTGATGGTGTTAGTAGTCGATCGTGATGGTAGTCTTAATGTCTTCAGTATTTTATATTACAACAACCACTGAGTGGTGTTTATGTTATCGGATTTTTACGAATCCACGTATTATGTATAGTATACACTGCCTGCTACAATTTTGAGACTACTTGATAATTTTCTACACCTTTGTTTCATTGTTAATTTATGTGTATTACTGAATAAATATTATAATAAATGATTAAACTTTTTCCTCTGTTTTTATGTTTTATTTATTTTCCTCCTTTCACGTAGCCGGATGTAAAATATATTCTAACTTGCATACAAAACTACAGAGTACACTTGTCCTATCCATCCTTTATTCTTTAAAGATTGTCCAACTGCGAGAAGTTGGGAAGACTGTAGAGAGAAAATTAAATTCATCCGTAGGCACATATTCTTTTTTCCCATTATCCAAAGAAAAAGTAACTTTCTCGTTACAAAGAAAACTCTTATTTATTTTTTCAGCGCCCAAAAGTTTTGATTGCACAAATTAATCTCATTACTGAGCTGAGCAATAAAAGTATGGTGGGTAGTCGCTATCACATACCGTAGTTCCGTTAGAGGAGTTTCTCTTTAGACGAACTTGCCAACAAAACAATATATATATTTCTTATTTTCTTCTATCCTTTGCAATTGTACGCTTTACCTAGAAGTACTTAGATACTTAAGAACTCATTATTTCGCTAGGATATTGATAAAAAGCGTTTCACAAAATGAATTTGACTAATATTTTTAATTGCATATATTTTATTTTTAACAAAAAACAAATAAGTTGGTGATTATAGGAATTATCTATCTGGGATTCCTTATTTCAAACTATCATTCAACTAAATTCCATTCAAATATTTAACAACTAACGCTAGCTACCAACACTTACACAACGATACAACACTTAAGTTACAGGAGGAAATTTATTATTGGACTTGCAATTAGATGCAGTCTGCAATTTGTGTACCTTCGGCAACTTCCCACATTGTCATTAATATAGCTTTGTGCGTCCTATATGTATGTGGGAATTACTTGACTATAGCGCATATGGTGTAGAACAAAACATATAGGTATAGACTATCGATGACTGAAATCATTATATAATGTTGTGAATTTATTGATATCTACATAAATGCTTTGAAACTACATACATAATAAATAGCAAATCGTAGTAATGACACCACAACGAAGTATACTTTTGTAGAAAACGTATAAAAAATTTAACTTAGCGGGACTAGACCCCGCGCCTCTTGAAACCCTTCCAAACGCTCTGACCGCTCATCTTAAGGTGTAAATAACACAAAAATAATGAAAATACATTTACTTTCGTTTAATAAAGATAATATCTTAACATAAGAAATAAAAAGGTGCCATAAACACACATATGTAAGGGGAAAATTTTCGTTATCTTTTTACATTACATAAATTTCGAAGTTCACAAGCAATTTCAGCTCCTGCCCAAATTGCTCGGAGTGGTGGTTGACATGACATGAGAGGGCTAGGTCGAGATAACATGAGTGTTTGCCATGTTCAGGTCCTTATCAATTACGAGCGTATGCCTCCTTTGTTAAACTGAAGTCACGCTGTTTATGGTATTGCTTTTAAGTGAAGACCGATTAGGGTCAGGTTGCGATGACGTTTGTGTGGATTTCAGAATTGAGTTTAAACGTGTATGTTTTCTTAAAGCTTCGGGTACTTTAAAACAAATTATTGCGAATAAACATGACTTAATTTATTAGAAGTAAATCACCCAATATATGACTTTCCGCCATACAGGAGCTGCTGAAGACTGACATACTTCAACCTGCTTAAGCTACTAATATTTTTTGTTTATGTACTTTTTGCCGTAGTAGATAAATTTCCTAATTCAACTCTTTTAAAAAGTTATAACGCCGCCGGGCTCTAAATAACTCCGAAACGACGACGGCAGAATTAAAGTGTCTAGAACAGTGTCGACTTATTATAAACAAAAGAATTTTATTTACACTTTCCAACCATATTTTTAATCTTAATATACAACGCAAAATTGTTTCCACAGGAATCTAAATAAATCCTGAGGTGCTTCTATCACATTAATGTTAAAACCTAACGAATATTCATATTTAAATAAAATTAATTATAATCAATAAAATTAATTACAAGGCATTCACGACAAGCACGACAGCTAACATACTCCTTGTTATTATATTTTACTAGTTTAGTAATGGTTTAATATATTTTTGCTTTTCTAAATTATACATTTCCTACATCTTCTAAAAAGAATACTAAAATAAGTTATCTAACTGACTATATAATATTATATGTGTAAAAGAATAATTCGTCGAGTATTGTACTAGATTAGCTTGAGTTTAATTACTCATGAAGTGTTATATCAGCTTTCACTTCGGCTTGAAAGTAAAAAAAAAACTTTGAATAATTATTTAGGTTAACTCTCAATACAAAAATTTTAAAAATATTGTATAATAACACTACAGATCAAGTTCTCTTTTTCTTTCGTTTCCTCGAAGAAATCGGCAGAAACTATCTTAATTGAGATTCCGTACCCAAAGACATTAAAGTACCCACACCATAAACGGTAAGTATACGCAGCTAATGGTGATACATAACTGTTAGTGAACCCAATTTAAACTTAGCGAGTTATGCGAAATAAAAATATTTGTTCTAAGCGTCCCGCATTTGCATCACGCCCGGCTGTTTTTTAGTAAGTGTGAAAGTAAAACTAAATTTATGGATCTCGACGTAGTAAAATAATTCATATACTTCAAACACGAACATGTGCAGCTGACACGCGGTCTTTATAAACACAAATTGAACGTTTATAACCAATCGTACCAATTAATTAGCATATTTATTTAATTTTAAAAGTAAATAAATATGAATCAGCATTTATATGTTGTTATAGCGTTTTGCATGTTACATTTTATATATATATATTTAGAATTTATAATTCAATAATAAATCAATATTGTTGCACAATAACACATTTAGTGCCATTTATCGGCAAAATTTAATATTAAAAATAATTAAAAAATAGCTTTATGTTTTTGTTTGAAAGTGGAGGGGACCCGAGTTACCATGGCGTAATATACACACTACAGCGCCGACTCCCACACTTTCCGCTGACACCGCATTTAAGAAGACAATGGGCTGCATCGTTTACAAATTTACAGAATAATATATTATAATAATTAATTCAGTCTTAATCCAGTTTTCAATCAATAAAGTTATGTTTTTATATAATTAATTGTAATAAATAAATAAATAAATCTTTTTAAAAAGACTTTCTCCGGTCGTCATATCATAACTGGCGCAGTCGGTAGTAGTTGCGGCAATTGAGAAAATAGAATCTTTTATCAATTGAACGATTTTTGACCGTTTAAACCGCAACTTTCTTCTCAACGAATCTACAACGGCGGCATCGGAAGAGTCTACTGGAAACTGGAAGACCCGGAAAGGAGATGCAGAGGATATTTTGGTGAGTACTCTCGCTATTCCAAGTTCCTGTGCTCTATTTCCTTCCGTATAGAATTAGTGTTTTAGAGGTGTTTTGTTTAAAAGCTAAAATCGCTATAAGCTTTCACTTCGAGAAAAAAAAAATATATAAAACAAGATATATAATTTTAAATAAAATACATAAAATATAAAATATTATTATATTTGCTATATACTTTGAAATTCAAGTATATAAATTTAAAAAAAGAAAATGTCTTTTGAAAATTGCGATTCTTCTAGTTTTAAGCTAATTTCTGAATTTATGCCAAAATATGATGGCAATACAAAATTATTAAACTATTATATTAGAGAAGTAGAAAATATTTTAAATTTACTAGAAGCCACGGCCAGGAACCATCCCGCTATTTTATGTTTAATTAAGAGTAGATTAAGCGGCGTCGCTATCGAGGCCATAGCATATGAAGATTCCCTTACTTCATGGGAAGCCATAAAAGCGGCTCTTGTTCAGAGACTACGAGAACCGAGAAATGAAATACAGGTTATGCAGGAATTAAGTAGAATGCGACGTAATAAAAGCGAAGATGCGGAGAGTTTTGGCAGACGTTTAAGAGACATATTAGATACACTTTTTTCGGTAGGTACACATTCAAATAAATCGTATTACGAAAATATGGTAATAGAACAATACACCAACCAGTTAGAATTTCAAGTTTCGATAGGCGTAAGAATAGCGCAGCCTCTTACACTCGAATCAGCAATAGTAATAGCTAGGCAAGAGGAGGCGAAACTTGCTTATAACCGGACAAATAGTAATAGTTTTAATATACCTCAAGCAAAGGTTAAGGAACCAATTAAAAGTTTTAATCAATTCCCGACCCCTGCACCTTTTAAATTTCATAATCCAGTCCCTAGATTTAATCAACCAAATAATATTTTTGAGGGACAAAAATATTATTTAACCCCGGAACAGCGTCAGCAATGGGTACAATCCATGCTACCATGGAAGAACCGCCCAGTAACAGGTAATTATAAACCTTCTTACGGTAACTTTAGAAATAACGTACCCCAACAGCAATTTAATCCCCAAAAAGTTTCGGATGTGACCATAAGATCCATATCTAAGCCACCGAAGCCACAGTTTGTAGCTGAGGAACTGTTCTACACTAATGAACCCTTATCGTATAAACAACCCGGTGATGATGGAGTGGACCTCGGTTATCAGCAAGGTCAGTATGAATATTTTGATAGTTGCGACCCCAACCAGCACGACTACCAGTCTCATAATGAGGAGATCTATACCCAGCAGGATTTTTCCCCGGATCCAGACCAAGAGGGATCGAGTTAGTGAAACTTAATAACCACGATAAAGATCACCTTCCATATATAGAACTACAAGAATTTCAAGGTAAGTTTCTCATAGATACGGGAGCATCACGTTCTATGATATCCCCTTCAGTCATTCGAAATACAATTTTTCAAAATTTTGTCGAATATGAACCTTTTGAAGTAAAAACAGCACATGCTACTACACGGCACGAAGAAGTAGTTTATTTACCCCTTCCCCCAATTTTTAATAGCGATATTATTCATAAATTTTTAATTTTTGACTTTGACCCGAAATACAAAGGACTTATAGGTTTAGATCTATTGAAGACCTTAGACTGTAACATAGACATAAAAAACAAGCTTTTACATACTTATACCGCAGAGATACCCATTTACTTTGATTACCCCACACAAAAAATCACTATAGAACCCAGGTGTGAAAAAGTTATAACCGTAAAAACAAACTATACTGACGGTCAATACATCCATGACGAATTTATTTGGTCTAATGGTTTAAAATCACCTGCAGCAATAGTTCAAGTTAATAAAGGAAAATTTAAAACATCAATAATTAATTTTGATACCGTGAAGAAAATAATTTCTAACTCAGTAAATATTCCATTAGAAAACTTTTATAATAACTCGGACATAGATAAATGTAAATTAAATTCAATTAAAGTAAACACAGATATAGATAAGGAATTGTGTGAAAATTTACGTAAAATAAGAACAGACCACATGAATGACGAAGAGCGTCGTGAAATTAATAAGATTTGTTATAGATATAGAGACATCTTTTATTCTGAAAAAATCCCACTTTCTTTTACACACGCTGTTAAGCACAAACTGAGACTGACAGACCAGACCCCAATATTTGTTAGGAGTTACAGACAACCCCCTCAACAAAGAATAGAAATACAAAAACAAGTAGATAACTTATTAAAACAAGGTATCATCCGTGAGAGTATATCCCCATGGTCTTGCCCCGTTCATATCGTCCCTAAAAAATCAGACGCATCGGGAAAGGTTAAGTGGAGACTAGTCATAGACTATCGACGACTTAATGACCGACTCATAGAAGACAAATACCCTCTTCCTAACATAAATGACATTCTAGACAGACTAGGACGAGCTCAATACTTTACCACGTTAGATCTCGCTAGTGGTTATCATCAAGTGGAAATGCACCCTGATGATATAGAGAAAACGGCCTTCACTACAGAGAGAGGACACTATGAATTTCTTAGGATGCCATTTGGTTTGAAAAATGCACCTAGCACTTTTCAAAGACTAATGGATCATATACTCAGAGGTATTGACAAAGTTTTTACGTACCTAGACGACGTTATAATAATATCGACTTCCTTACAAGAACATATTGACAAACTAAAATAAGTTTTTGACAGATTTAAAACCAATAACTTGAAAATACAACTCGACAAATCCGAATTTTTGAAAAAACACGTTAAATTTTTAGGACATGAACTGACAGAGCGAGGACTTGTACCGAATCAAGACAAGATCAAAGCTGTTTTGAATTTCCCACTACCAAAAACCCATAAAGACATTAAAAGCTTTTTAGGACTTGTTGGTTATTACAGAAAATTCACTAAAGACTTTGCCAAATTGACTAAACCCATGACCTTATTACCTTAAAAAACATAGAAAAGTAATACATTCCCCAGAATTTTTAGAATCCTTTAAGAAATGCAAGCAGATTTTGACTAATGCACCCATTTTACAGTATCCAAATTTTGACGAGACTTTTATACTGACAACAGACGCATCAGACATAGCCCTTGGTGCTGTATTATCTCAAGGCCCCGTAGGCTCGGATAAACCTGTAGATTACGCTTCAAGAACCCTTTCCGATACTGAGACCCGCTACTCTACCATAGAAAAAGAATTATTGGCCATAGTATGGGCAGTTAAATATTTTAGACCATATCTCTATGGTCGTACACTTATCATCTACACCGATCACAGGCCCCTGACTTGGTTAATGTCACTAAAAGACACAAACTCTAAACTGACTAGATGGAAACTGAAACTAGCCGAGTATGACTACAAAGTTGTTTATAAAAAAAGACAACAGAATACAAACGCAGACGCTCTCTCCCGTGTGAAAATTTTCCACAAAAGTATAGATTCCCTAGCAGTAAATTTAGACGACAATGACGACGATGACATAATCAACAGGATATTCGAAAATGTAAGACAGGAAGTAGAGACGGATACGGTTACAGTACAAGAACTACAGTACACGACAATTTTAATAATGACAATGACGCAACACTTAGACCTGACATACAACCACCCAGTATAGGAACAGAATCTGTAAGCCTTGACCCCGACAATTTAATTTCGACTAACCACACACAACCCGACAATGAGAATCAAGGGATACCAATATTAGAAGACGCTATAGATAGACAACTTAAGCAATTTCATATAAGGTCAACTCCTGGTTCACATTATAGAGTTGAAAACAGATCAACAAATTCGCGCACGGTTATCAAAGACGTATTTATCCCAGTCAATAACACGGAAAAAGAAATAGTACAGTTTTTAAGGGAGCACACTATCGCCGATCGTGTATTCCACTGTTACTTCTTTAATGACGAATTATATCCAGCATTTGCTAGAGTATACACGACGATATTTAATGATAGAGGTCCAAAGCTTTTTAGGTGTACAAAACGCGTTACTTTAGTCGAAAATAAGACAGAACAACAGGAAATAATTAAAAAATATCACGAAGGTAAAACAATCCATCGTGGCATTCAGGAAACTTACAAGCAAATTCATAGAAATTATCATTGGCCCAATATGCTATTAACTACTCAAGCGTTTGTAAATAAGTGTACTACATGTTTACAAGCTAAATATGAAAGAAATCCCCTGAGACCCCCATTAGCTCTAACCGAAACCCCCAGTAAGCCCATGGAACATTTATTCATGGATTTGTATTCTGCAGGAGGAGCAACATTCCTCACAATCATGGATAACTTTTCAAAATATGCTCAAGCAGTCCCTTTAAATGCAACTAGTAGCGTACACATAGCTGAAGCTTTATTTGATATTTTTTCAATATTAGGAACCCCTTTGAAAATTACAATCGACTCTGACAGTAAGTTTGATAGCGAAGATATAAAGGAGATATGTGCCCTACACGACATTAACATTCACTTTACAACCCCTTATAACCCAAATTCAAATTCACCCATAGAACGATTTCACTCAACTATAGGAGAAATTATTAGGATACAGAGGATGACGAATAAAGATGACCCTATACAAATTATCATGAAATTTGCTATTATCGCATATAACAACACTATTCATTCGGCAACAGAATATACCCCTCACGAGCTACTTTTTGGACATACTGCATCCAGAAACCCTTTAGAACTTCATTACACTAAGCAATTTTACCAAGATTATGTTCTTAAGCATAGAAGGAACGCTGAAGCCGTACAAGAATGTGTGGCAGCGCACGTGTCTAAGAACAAAGAACAGGTAATAGCGAAGCGTAACCAGACAGCAGAAGATATAACGTTTAAGGTAGGTGAAACAGTTTTTAAACAGGTGGCCAAAACAGCGAGAAACGACAAAACGAAGCCGGTGTTTAAAGGTCCGTACAAGATAATTCACCTTCATCCTAATAATATAGCAGAGATAATAGGTAGCCACCCTAACTCTAAGTCAATCAGAGTTCACTTCAAACTTTTACGGCGACCTCATCTTGTTCCAGGACCCTCATCTTCGGATCCCTCGTGTTCCAGTCAAAATCAGACGTAACATTTCAACCCGTAGATAATAATAATGGAATCCTTTTACTTAAACAAGGACGTATCCTTAAACAAGTTGATTCATTTAACCTTGCTTGTACATATAATATAACTCATTTACATTTAATTTCCATTAAACTAATGTCCTTATATGCAAGTACAAAAGCAGCTGAAAACAATACTGCATCAGAAAATCTGCATAAGACATATAGAGATCAAATAGAACATAATTTAGATTTAATTGATAAAAAGTTAATGTTTATAGCACCTAGAAATAGAGTTAAACGTGGTATCATTAATGGCTTAGGCTCAGTTGTTAAATTAATTACAGGCAACTTAGATAAAGAAGATGCAATCCGTTTTGAAAATGAAATTAATAAAATTCGCAGTTCAGTTTCATATATTCAAACATCTCAAAAGCGAACATTATCTTTGGCAGAAAATACAATTAATGAATTTTCTAACCAATAAAATAAAATAAACGAGAATCAAAACAGATTAGCATCTCTATTACATAATATTACAGTTAATTCAAATACTATTTCAAACCAATTACACTTTTTAGAGATTTATGTACAAATAAGTTTTAGTTTACAGCTTTTATTAGATAAGTTAATGATATTAGAAGATGCTATGTCATTTTCGCAGTTAAGTATAATGCACCCTAGTATTATTAATCCTCGTAATTTAGTTACAGAAATTAGAAATTTAGAGAAATTTTCTTTTTTAAAACCAGTTGCTGAAATTAGTATGGAAAACATTCATAACATAGAAAAGTCTATACGCTTTCACGCTTATAGTACAAGACACTCTTTAACATTTATATTAGTAATCCCGTCCATTGACTTTAATATCTATGATCATATACATATATATTCTATCCCAAATAAAGAAAACCTAACCATTATACCTAAGTCCAAATTCCTTGTCCTTGGAAGCGAAGAGTACGCATACTCAGAAGAACCCTGCAAGAGAATCTCTGAAGACACTTTGCTCTGCAACTCGTTAGACTTAAGAACAACTGAAAAATCTGAAGATTGCACCATCGCCTTAATAAAGAAACAAAAAGGAAACTGCACTCATGCTCGCATGAATTTTAACAAAGGAAAACTCCAGAACATCAACGAAAATACCTGGTTAGGAATTTTGCCAGAACCAGAAGTAATCAGAACTCAGTGTGGACGCAAAACAAATTACAGAAAAACATCAAACATTTTTCTCGTAACTATCACAGAAGATTGCCAAATTAATATCATGAATAGAACGATAAGAACACACAGCAACACCATCACGATGAATGAAATAATTCCGCTACCAGATCAAAATCTCATACATCAAGAAGAGGTCCATTATGAACTGCACCTAGAAGACATCTCGCTAGACAGCATCCATGAACTTATGAATACAGTTGAAGAAATTCAAGAAGCAGATGATTTTCACTGGGTTAACTTAATGACAATTCCTAGTTGGCCCACGTTAATCCTGTACATAGTAATTGGGACCCTAATTTTTTGGAAGTTTTTTTGGAATAAACACAAGAAACAATCCAAACACAAGGACACAAGTCGCGAGGACGCTCCTGAAAGCTGCAGGACCAGCTTCCATCTTAAGGAGGGAGGAGTTACCATGGCGTAATATACACACTACAGCGCCGACTCCCACACTTTCCGCTGACACCGCATTTAAGAAGACAATGGGCTGCATCGTTTACAAATTTACAGAATAATATATTATAATAATTAATTCAGTCTTGATCCAGTTTTCAATCAATAAAGTTATGTTTTTATATAATTAATTGTAATAAATAAATAAATAAATCTTTTTAAAAAGACTTTCTCCGGTCGTCATATCATAACTCCCGTCCTGCACTTTTAACAACTTTGTCACTAGGTCCTCTTTTACTTCTCCCGCTATGATCCTTTACTTGTCTCGAGAAAAAAAGCGTGAAGCTGTTTCATTTGTTCTTTATCATCATATTTGTTCTATATCATAATTTATTGCTGTAAGTACGTCAATGTCAAAATATACTGTGTCAACACGTCGCACGCACGACGCTGTAGGAAAAATCCGAATAAGCTTTAGAAAGAGATTAGATTTAGAAAAATAGATGACTAAAATCGTATTACGTAGAACCTACTTATTTGTATTATGCATTACTGCGTATATTTTTTTTAATTTTTACGGATTTTAATGGATAAATTGATTTTTAACTTATATGTATGCTTTGCGTAGGTATGACTATTCTTTTCATTTATAACATTTAAACAACAATTTTGCATATACTGGCTAGGTATATAAAATAATGAATTCAAACTTTGATTAATTAGGAAAAATTGTTGTCCATTATTTATTTTCAATTGCTCCGCATTTTTTCCATAAGAACGTTCTACAAAGTCTTAAGAAAGTAAAAAAAAAGAAGACTGAAATCGGTAAAGCCGTTTTTTAGTTATGGCGTGACCAGAGCATATGGAAATTCATTTTTCTATAATTTTGTATTATATACAAGTACGTAATTATAATCACATACCACTTAATTCACACCACTTGATTTATAACGTACATTTAATATAAAAATTTTCCATATTAACCAATTAATAATCATTGAACAGGTGATTGCATCAATTAACTTTTGGATAAACATATAATTAATTACAGTAAACACTGAACAATTGTGTGTGCGTGTTAATTAGTTTTCATAATTATTTTAACTTAGTTTAAACAGCTATATGCCTACATTCACTTTTACTTAAGCGTAATGAAATATTTTAAAATATAACTTATTACATCTAGGCCAATAAATTATTCCATACAACACGACACTTCACCATCGTATTAAAATGTACTAAATTGCCAATAGGCTTAGAAGATATTTGATAGAAGTATATTATAAAAATATTTGATGAAAAGTAATCGAAAAATATAAATTTACTTACTGCTTCACACATATTAGTGGATTGGTGCAGATCGATTTACCATAGTTACGCATTTTCTTCGATCTCATGATTTCAATGACAGCGATAAAGCTTTAGATCTTCTAAAACTCCGTGCGTACGCAACTGGCCGCTAGGCTAAGTATTTTAAATTATAAAAAAGTAAAATTATATATAACAAGCCTAATAAATTCAAAATGCGGCTCAATTATGCTTACTTAAGCAATAAAGTTAATCTTTTTAAAAATATGTTAAGATACGGATCTATCGTTTGGTTTTCAACCATTTCAATTGCAATCCCACAAAATTAAAAAAAAAATATTAAATAATATTAACCTATTCTTTCACATACATGATTTCTACACTACAACACAAGACAAAAAGCTATGTAATGGATCTTGATGACAATTTAAAACTATGGACTACGTGGGCTAGTCAAAGAGCTTGTTCCAACAGAACCATTAGTACATTCAAGCTAAAAGAAACTGTAAAATATTTGTTACGCTCCAAAAGAAAAAAAATAAGGAAAGATTTTTCCTAATACCAGAAGAGATGAAAAAATTATCTTGCTTACATTTCGACTACTGAAAATATTATGATAGAACCTACAAGTCTGCTACGAATTGTAACATTGTTATAATTGATAAAAAATATTTATTTTATTTTTTTTACAATATTATATCACACGAATAAATGTTTTATGGTAACTTTAAAGGAGGTTAAATACATAAAGTTGTCATATCTAAATCTTTAATTAAATTGAAGAGATCAGTTAGTGGTGGCGTGCAACACCTATCTACACCGATGTTTATGACTCCCAATCTCTCGAAAATGAACTGACTCGAAATAGAACTTTATAGGAATCAGTTATATTCAGAAAAAGAAAACAAAAAAGAATAAAACGGTCTAACTTTGTAAAATTCCAGTTTATAAAATAAAAAGAACTATTGTTACGAAAAAAGAAAAAATGGTTAGTTTTACTTTATACACTTTGGACCCGAGAAGCAATTAAATCTTGGACCGTCCAAGCACCCACGTCTAAATCTATTTAATATTTAGGTCGTTTCTATATAAGCATGAGCTTTTATTTTACAATGTTAATGGACCAGAAAAATACTTTATATTCGCAAAGTAATGAAATGAATTGCCTCATGACTGAAATAGTAATCAAGCGAAGCGTAAACACCCAAAGCAGAGAACCATCGTCGCCTTTAAGGGGAAATAGTCTCATTACTATCACAATGACGTCGTCATTCAGACGCTTTGGCTTGCGTTTGCCTTTCAAACTTCCCAGCTTAGAAAACGTTCAGTTTTTTTTTTTTCAAATATTGTTGTACTTTACAAGGAAAATACATAAAATTATATTACTAATTGTTACGTATTATAGTAGAAGAGAGCATCGTAGCGATGGTTGTAAGTTCGATTCCCGCTTGGAGGATTATATATGACTTTCATTTTTTCGTTTGGTACCTAAGATAAATGTTGTGTTACGTTAGGTGACTTAACACTCAATGTCGCCATTTCGTGCTGTCCGGAATGGAGTGTCTTAAGACTATGTTCCTCTAACTAATCTGCTTTGTGTGAAGCTAAAAAGTAAATGATAAGTAAATATCATTACACGTAGTACGTAAAAGGGTTGATATAAAACATAATAAATATAATTATCCAAGTTATCACAAACAGCTCTCAGAGCAATTTGCCGAAAAACAATACTAATGCCCAAGGAATATGATACAAACAAAAAGAAAGAAACTTCGTAATATAATCTTATCCATAAAAGAGTTGTTAAGGCAAAATCACATCGTTAAGTTAAAACGACGAGAGGAAACACTCGTACGGCATGTGTTCGAACGCTACAAAAATTTGTAAGGAGATTTTGTTCCAATTTAAAACCACTTTTTTCTAACCACAGATAGGGATATGATTTTTTTATATAGTTCAGCTATTGCAAAGTAAAATATAACATTTAGTTATCATTACCAAAAGATAAAACATAAAAAATGTAAAGCAAACGCAATGATTTGAAACAATTCTTGAGACAGGCTTTTCTTTCCGTTTGCTACAAGCGACGAAAGACGCAGAAAAGTCACTCTATATGCAGAAGAGAAACTCCTCAATCCATTTTCACTATTACATAATAGTCATTCCCTTTCCGTCCCTCAATTTTCCACTTACCGCCTACTTAGACACTTTTATGGTTAAGTGGTGGTACCCAATATCACGCTATGTAAATCAAAATGGATTTTAAAGTATTAGACTTAGAAAATAAATAAATATAAATTGTAATAAAGCGTATAACAATTTGTTCACAGCTGGTAGTAGAACGGATGATAGTAGAACGCATGGCAGTTAGAGCGCTTGGACGGTTTCCAGGAGGCACAGGTTCGGATCCAGCCACGTTCCCATTTTTATACAATTCCTAAAAATGTTTTTCAATTCTCTAAGTGTAATAGTATGTAAAAATGTAAACATTTCAAAGGGTGATATTTAAAGTCATAACTTTGAATCCACAATAAATATCTTCAATCATATAAGGCATGAAATGTATACAATGAAGGACCCATACTGCATTCCTCCACAGAATAAGTTGGGATCTTCAAGTTAGCTCTTATCTGCTTCCACCGGACGACCGCTAGAGACAATAAGACGATGTTACGTCAGAAAGTTATAGAACTCGACTCTGGATAAAGACTTTCTGGACAACGTTTAGTTAGTTTCGTTCAAACTCTGTTTTCTGTGGGACTATAAATGCAGTTATAACTTTAAATGTAACAAGAAGTAGTTAGTTACGTTTAAAGTTGAAACTAAATTTTCGTTCTTGTAACGTTTTTGAAATTATTTGTAAGTATTTTTATCTGACTAAGCCTAATTTTTGTATATTATATTATGCGACATATTATATAGCGCTATTTATCTTAGCTTTTAATCAATAAAAACTTTAAAATAAATCTACTACCAAATTTATAATAATAATATAAATAAAATACGAAAAAAATTGAGCCTTATCAAAAATAGTTCATAGTAGGTCAGCATGACCGAACAATTTTATTAAGAGAGTTAAGATATTAGCATATTAAGTTGTTTTTTTTTATTAATTATAATTTAACTCAAAAAGCAATAAAAATAAAACTATTATAAGAATCAGTGAAAAGTACCAAAAGAAAGAACAAATTTACCAAGTCCATAGATTTAATGACGAGGTCGTTAGCCACGTGTTAGAATCTAGATGTGTTTGATACTAAAACTGCTCACGTACGAAGAGTGGCGGAAAATACGTAAGACAATTTCACTTTTTTAAATAAAAAATATTTTTTAAATTTACTTCAACACTACAAACAAAAATATATTTTTTTTTAGCTTCACGCTGTATCCTGCACACAGCAGGGTAGGCAGAGAGAACCTAGTGTTAAGACACTCCGATCCTCACTTTCCGCCGAATTCGGAGGCGTTGCGTGTTAAGTGGCGGAACTTAACGCCGCGCTTTGCCTCGGCACCAGAGAGAAGAAAATAGAAATATTAAATATTTCCACTCCTCGAGCGGGAATCGAACCCACAACCAGTCGTTTACAGTCACACACTTGTGCCACTGCGCCACTACTGGCCCCAATAATAACGCTTTTTTATACTAGAATTTCATACTAATAGAAAACATGTATGTATATTTATGTAGCCAGCCACAGAGAGTGCCTATAAAGCGACTGGTTGTGGGTTTCATTCCCACTCGACGAGTGTAAATATTTATTATTTCTATTTTCTTCGTTCTGGTGTCGAGTCAACTTTAAGATTTCTTACTACTAATTACTCTAAGCTTATTGCCCCATTGTTGTTTAACTAAAATATCGTTTAAATAAGAATATACGCATATAAATAGAAAATTTATATACTTAAATTTCGTCAAAGAAGAAAACCTGTAAAATTCCATAATATTGTTATTGGCATATATGGTATCATAAAATCTATCAGGCCGTCGTAGCGCATTGAGACAGCGTCTGACTGTAAACATGGTTGTGGGTTCGATTCCCACGGAACAATATTATCAATTATCAATTACATAGATACAATGAATATAAATTATTTTCATTTTTTCTGTACTAGGATAAAGCGTGTCGTTGAATTGTATTATTTAACACGCAATGCCTCAATTTTGGGCGATAAGTGGAGAATAGTCTTGACACTAGTAGGGAAAAAACGTGAAGTTACATAAAATCGATAAAAAAATTATTTACCCATTGCCAACACTCTACTTTATCAAGAGCATGCATATCGTTATTTACCGGTAAATAAATGTTATCTCTCTTATTTAAACACTAATACATTTATTTAGAATAAAAATTAAAAGCGTATTTTATATTTAAGCAAAACTTTAAAATAAATAAAGATATGAAGAATTCATTATAAAATGTGTATGAGGCTTTAGAGAGTGCGGAAAAATTAAAACACATCTTCACAAAAACATAGTGCACCTTAATATAAAGCAGCATTAAATTATGTGGGTCATATTCTGCTTTTGGTTTTGACATAACAATACTTTTCATTAGAATATTTTTAGATTTTTTTATGAAAATAATTCATAACATGACTGACGTTATTTTTTCGATATAATAATATTTTGTACTAGTTGCAGCACTTGACTTATGTAGATAGGGCGTAGTTAAAAAAATAAAAAGTTTTAAAAAATTATAAACTAAACGTATAAGAATTCCGACGTAGGCTAGATGAAGAACGTATGGCTTAGTAGCTAGAACGCTTGGACGATCTTTTTGGTACAACAAGTAAAAATTTTTTAAATAAAAATAAAAATTGGTTAAATTTTTTTTATACATTTTTTTTTAAATGTTTTAAAATGGTTATTTCCCTCTCATTTGCGTTTACACCCAGTCAAATTATATAAATAAAACTATTTATTTGACGAGTAGAATAAATAAATATTAGAATGCTGTAATAAATACTCTGTCGGTTAGGCACGTACAGACGTTCGTAACGACCGTCATTAAGACAATTTAAATAACCGCAATAAAACACACTTGGTTTTACGAGTCTTGCCAAAAACATAAAATTAATACCTTTACTAACAAATGAAGTGGAAGATATCAATGAGAGAACCTTTTCTGGCAGTGATTTGCTATTTAACCATTAGAATGAAAAGATTATTTTATTAAAAAATGAAACAGACAAAAACTCTTGCATAATTGGCAGAGTTAGACAGTGTCTGAATGTAAACGCGATGGTTAGTGGTTCGATTCCCATTCGGGAGAATTATTATACAATCATTATTATATATTATAGAATTATTATAAAATATTATAATATAAAAGAAATATATATTATTTTAATCTTTCTGCTCCAGTACCTACGACAAAGTAGAGCGTTAAGTTCCACCACTTAACATGCAATATCACAGATTTCGGACGGAAAGTGGAGAACCGATTATCTTGACATTAGATTCTTTGACTACGCTTCTATACGAGAAACAGTGTGAAGCTTAATATATATTCAAATAATATATATTTAAAAAAATATTAAATATATGCTAAATTATTTTTTTTAGCTTCACGCTGTGTCCCACACACAGCAGGGTAGACAGAGGGAACCTAGTGATAGAGACACTCCGTTTTCCCACTTTCCGCCAAATTCGGGGGCATTGCGTGTTAAGTATAATTATTGCTAATTTAGTTTAATTATTATTGAAATTCTGATAACACTTGCAAATCTATCAAATTGAATTAGTATTCATACAGTGTCGCATAAACTCATGAATATTAAATGTATTTAAGATCACACACGCTTGTATAATTACGTAAAGAATTTTCTCAAGTTCCAAGTAATTAAATTACGCAAACTAATTACATTTTAATAAATTATGTAAGCGTTATTCTTGTGATCAAAGTCCTAAACTACATATGCTGAAACTCGTCATCACTTCTATTGAAGTTATTAACAAAAAGCTGAATATTCTGCGTTGCTGATAATTACCTGAAACAAGAAAAGAAATAATTAAATATTATTTGCAATTATTTATAGAATAAAGTAAACAAACTTGAAACTATTTTACTGTTTGTTAAACTAAAAAAATCAACTTTTACAAGACAATTTTACAAATATGAACCTTACATGTTTCAATAAGGATAAAGTAAACATTTTACTGGCCCTAAAATTCATAAAAACTATATAGATATATAAGATGTCTTGCCTTAGTGGCAGACTGGCAGACAACTGACAGCTGAAACTACTGAACGTAGAAAGCAGAAATTTGGAATGTAGGGAAGCGCTAATAATAAATTCCTCGAAATCCCTAAGAAAGCAGGGAAAGACAATATTTTACATGGATATCCCGCAAACGAAGAAGGGGGCATCGACTAATGAAGGTATAAAATCATAATGTAAAATTATTCATTCCAATTTCATAAAGCCAGTTTAACTGTTAGTATTTCTCATCCCTGCCCAACGTGTTTTCATAACATTTAAATCTAATTTGAATGTATTATTATGGAGGTCTAAAAAAATAGAACGTCCTTATACAGTTATAATAGTTAGAAATACCTAAACGTCATACAATGGCCATAGTCAAGTAAAACAGATTTAGTAATATGTGTTTACTTCTATTACATGTTCCAAAGGTTTTTTTTTCTTTCTGGCTGGCTTTTAAACAGTAATTCTGAAATCAGAAAAGATATCAATAAAATTATAACTAGGCCCAGTAAAACAAGAATGCTTTTGTACTGTGATATATTTATATTATTTACTTTTTCCTTCCTGAATTTGGAAACCATGAATACAAAAGTTTGACTGACACGAGGTAATAAATACACGTTATGATTGAAAAAAAGTTGCCGTTCGCAATAAAAGCATCGATACAAAAAGAACCCAATTTACAATCCCTTTCGTAGTATCAAAATAATATTGCTATTGTAAAAAAGATAATAAAGTTGCCATTTAACTCGCTCAATGCTTCTCATTCGGACAAAGGCTGTACACCAACCAGCCTGGTTACTACAACTCGAATAAAAAACACGTAAAAATTGAAAAATACAGTAGAACTGCAAACAAAATTGAATCTCGGTTATGGGAAAACTGCCCGCAGACACAAATCTCGTTATTTAGTATGTAAGTCGGTCGCTTGGCACTGGTATTTCGTATTGCGGTCTGGACTACATGTTTTGGACTTCATATTTTAACTCGACGCGCCAGTTTTTAGTTTTCTACAATGAGATAATGTCCTGCGTTCGCTGTAATAGGCACTTGTATATTTAGGTCATTAGTTTTGACTAGTGCCTATTTATAGTCTACCACATTAAATCTATAAATTTTGAATATACTTTAAAATGAAAATGTTATAATTTAAGGCATTCATTCGAGTCTGTCAAGTTTAATAAAAAAAATAAATTAATATTAGTTATCTTATCAAATATATTAATTAGGTGTTATTAATATAAAGACGTTAAAAATAGTATATTTTATTTTAAAATAGCTTTTTTACCAGAAATTATATACTTATATGATTTTTTTTCTAAAAAATATACTGTAAGAAAAACCTATTAAAATAGGAAAAACATTTGTTTATAACAAAAAACGATATTATTATTATTTACAAATAAAACTTACTTACAAAGTGAAATTTTATCAAGTACCGCACTCTTTACAGGATAATCCTGTAGTCCGAGAAACGAATTCCCACTATCAACTTCACATTTATAATTGATATATTTATTGTATTCAAAATTAATCTTTAATTTATTGAAGTAAGTTACATGTTAGACTAAAAAGTTTTTTCCTGGACAGATAAACATTGTACAATCGTAATCTATTAGACATAAAACCATGAAGATTCCTTGGGGAGTGTAAGAAAGCACTAGGATTTCACGTTTTACATTTTAAACTACAGTAGTATAAATGGAAATAGTATGGCTAGCTAAATTATCTTCACGCAAGCAACTTCTGGTAAGTAACAAGTACATTCTTAAAAAATATTATTAATTTATTAAAAAGTTTTAAAAGTATATGTGTCATAAAATATATCTGCTTGCTAAAAGCAAAACTACATCTATGGCTGACAAAAGTAATTCTTAATTAAAGTATATAGCCGTATTACAAATTAGGCCATATCACAGATAAAGAAAAGCATTTTCTCCTCTGCACATCGCTAGGCGATAGCTTAAAAACAAAAGCTAAGTTAAGCTCTGTCCAGATTCTCGTTTCACACAAGTGTGGACTCGCGCGTTTCGATTTATATTGCGTTCAAATGCCGCGTTTTACGTGCGTTGCTACGCACAATGTACCTGACAGATATTCGGAAATAACTACAAACATGTGTGAACCGCAACACGAGTGTTTTACTAACAATTGTGTTGTGGCTTGCATACCGTCGATGAAAGCATCCTAAATAAAGCGAGGATCGACGATTTAACGTGCATACAATTCTACTCGACAGAATGACACAGTATAATTATAATATTCAAAGCTCAAAAACAACAAAATATAATTTAAACTACTTTCGGATGTTAGTGACGTCGTTTTTGTACTCTCGTAGCTATTCGAATGCAAAACATCTTATATACGCCTTATGTGGCGCCTTTTAAATATGACCTTCACATCTATACTTATATTATTATAAATTCGAAAGTCTGTCTATGACGCTTCCACGGCTCATCTAACAGACTAAATGGTTCAAATAGTAGATTTATCATCCACTTTATTTGTATGAAAAATCGAAACCGCTTGCCCAATTTCGACAAAACTTTTCAGGAAAACAGTTTATGACGCAAGATCAAATATAGGCTACCTAATTTTTCAAATTTTCCCAAGGAAATACACTTTAATAGATCGTATAGCTCGTACTATAACAAATTTTTTCTCACGCTTTTTCCCGAGAACCTAGTGTCAAGTGTCACTCCGCTCTCCACTTTCCACCCGAAATTGACATATTGCTTGTTAAGTAATGGAACTCAACGCTGCACTTTGTCCTACCACAGCGGAGAAATAAACATAATTTAAATATAATCTTATTTCTTTATTTCTTCGAGTAGGAATAGCGCTGTCCCACTACGCTACGATGACCTGATTATTATTCGTAAACATTAAATATGGTCTAAAGAAATAGTCACTAAATTGTTACGTGTTCCAATATTCATTTTCTTATGAATAATAGCCTAATCATGATAAAAATTGTGGTTTTTTTTTGGGCAAGTATAACGAATTCTAGATATTCGAGGTCATTTCTTGACATTGACAAATTCTACATCGTAGATATTATATCCCTAGTTTCTTATCAACAGTAGCTATTTTTTTGATAAGCCTTGTATATTTTTTATTACAAACGGCTATTAATCTTAAGGATAATGTTACTGATTTAACATTAACATAAAAACACTTCTTATACTTTAGGATATAATTCACTATTATACTGTACATATAGTATGTATGCGCAAAAGAAGTGCAGAAAGCCAATATGTTTCATAATCTATTTAATATATATAATTTATAAAATACAATCATGATTGACATATGTGAAACGTGTATTGTACATGTGTTTATGCGTCAACGGGCGTACTAGCGAATATGATTATTTGTGTTTTGTTCGATATTTAAGAAATAGAATGATAAAAAAGGAGGACAAAGCCACTTATAAGCCATTGGATTCAAATTTATTTAATAGCGTAAAAAGTATTTGTAAAGTTACAAATATAATGATTATGAACTTGAAATATAATGAAAATATTCGTAAAGTTACAAATGATAAACTAAGAAAATAATTTACTTCGAAAAAGCCACGTATTTAATATTATTCTTATGAAAACTACGCCTCACAGATAAACTCCGATTAACATGAAATATAGTACAAGATGTAAGGATATTCGTAGAGCCTGGCGTCGTAGATGCTGGCATCTCGTAGCACATCGTAGATCAAAGCTTAGTGCTACGGTCCGTGCCAACCAGTATATAAGCTTGTATTTATCCAATTTCTGAGATGCGGTGGTGTAAAATTTTGAATAAGCGGATTTTGAAAGCATAAGAATTCAAGAATTTATGTATATTTCACTTTATGTGGAGCAGCCGTCTAAACTTGTACTGCCATTATATACAGATCTATAAGCTAAAAGTAGGTAGATATTGTTGAAAAAATATGATACAATATAAACTAAAGTTATTTTTAACATTCATATTCATTACTCACAAAAAATGAGGTGAGATATCTTCAAAATCAAAATGACAACTGAATTGAAGTAATTAACTAAAAATATCCATTATACCATAGACAAATTAAAAACTTAAAACATATATTATTATTGTAAATTTATAATTTATATTTATATACATCTCGATTTCAGGAGAGGAAACTGCCAACTTAAATTAGTTGTAATGTTGAGAATGGAGTGTCTTTACTCTAGGTTCACTCTGTATTCATTGCCGCGGGAATATTCATGAAACTGTCTTATGTTGAAAAAGACATTTAAACATTTTTAAAGTGTTATTCCACACTTAGGAAAATTGAAAAAGACATTTAAAGAAAACGTATAAAGCTTTGAACTCAGCGGGATTCGAATCCGCGCCTCCTGAATACCGTCCAGGCGCTCTCACCACTGAGCCATGCGCTGCGTCTACTATCCGCTGCGTCGAAATTCTTACACGCTTTATTACAATATCTTTTTTGTTGTTAGCATCTCTGTAGAGAGATTTTTACAAATTTCTGCTATCCAAAGATACTAGTGAAAAACTGTTTCATATTGTTAATAATGATTTAAGCTCAACTTCAGTACAGAATGTGCATGTAAAATTTTCAACTTATAATAACAATGACATAGGAAAACAATATTCTATATATACTGTACTTCATGCCGATGGTTTGTAGAGAAAATTTAGTAAAAAGACACGAGTGTTAAGATATCTAAAATATTTTCACATTGTATAAATGCTTCTTGTTATGTTCAGCATAACAAAGTATTTTCTAAAGCGGCTCAGAATTCCTCGTGCAATGCTGTTATACGTATTCTATGCATGTACAACTTAATTTGTTTATACTAGGCAGCTGTTTGCAAAGAACGGTATTATAATGTAAAAATGCCTTTTATATTTTGGTACATGGTTTTTTTTTAACTTTAAGATTTTACCCGCATAGCAGCGTAGTCTGCGGCCACTTAGCGTAAGACACCTCCGTTTTGTATTTTCCACCGAAATTTGGGACATTGCGTGTTGAGAAGAGAAACTTAACCTCGCGCTATGTCTTGGTCACCAGAGCGGAGAGTGAAAACAAATAAATTATAAACATTTATTTTTGGGTTGGATCGAACTCAATAGATCACGATTACAGTCAGTCTTTACTAAAGTAGTTTACATATTTGCATAACGAATGATTTCGTATTTAATTGTTACTGTAGATAGATACATAGCATAATTTGAAATTTTTATTCAAAAAATAAAAATATTATCCTAATCTAATCTTCTTGATTACTTATATTTTGCAGTTTAATGTGACGGCTACGTAAAAAAATAATTCGGAAAAGAATGATTCAAAATACATTCTATATTTAACTTCATATTAAAAAAGAAGAAAGATATTATATTTCTATTATTAGTAGATACGAAAAATAAATAGCTTTTCCTTAACAATGCCCGCAAGGCGATGTCTAAGAGTTATAATTGGAAAGCAAGTGAATTTCAGAATTATGGAAATATTTATTCATTAGACAACATGTTTACAAGTAAACAAGCTTGAACAACACAATTTCGTGTTTCAAATTTTATACAATAACAAGGTACCATGTTTTGGATGTTCTAAATAAAGTTCTTAGCTTCAAACTGAAATTTTTCATATCCATTATAAAATGTTATGGAACACAACAAAGAAATTGTGAGGAAATAATGTGTTGGTGAATTTCTTATATTTTCTTATTTAATAAGTAATAACACAAAAAATAGATAATTTATATTTGCATAGCAGGGTAGCCTGAGAGAGAGAGAGAGCCTAATGTCAGAACATTCCGTTCTCCACTTTCCGCCTGAAATCGAGACATTGTATACTTAGTGGTGGAACTCAACTACACTTAGCTACCCTTTTTCTTTGGTACCAGAGCGAAGAAATGAAAATAGTAATATGATCATTCCTCTGAGTGGGAATCAAACTCACAACGTTGTCCCACTGTGCCACGACAACCTCGACATCTTAAAACAAACCTAAAATCCAAAACAGTGTTTAAAACTATTGAAGTCAATGACCAAAGAGACATGACAGACCAATATATTATGACAAATATTACGATATCAAGTTCAATGGCCCGCCTGTACGACCTTCATAAGAGATCGAAAGCCGCATTTTCTCAGTTTACCATGTTTGTCTACTTCGTTTAATAGACATTGTCACCAATGGCATAGGACCCATAAAAGTGAAACGAGCGTTAAGAAGAACAACTACATATATGTATATAACTAATTCTCTCTGAGCATAACAAACCTATTACCATTGGCAGATTACAATCAGTAGTGTTTTTCAATTTAATTTTGCTGCAGTCAACGAATTAATTAGAAACACAAAATTTTGCTGTTTACGAAACCGTTTACAAGATAATGGATTTGTTGCGGGCAGGACCCTTATTATTTTCTCTTTGCATTGTTTTTCATTACGAAAGGATAATAACGTGACAGTCACAGATTTCAATATATTTTTGCCTATAGTAAATGCAAAAAGTAATTTTACATTAAGAATATGTAAGAATACATTGTCGCAATATATTTTGTGTATGTATTATTTCTGAGCTTCACGCTTTTTTCAACAAAGCAGTCTTCACTCAGTTGCACTTTTCGTTCGAATTCGAGACGATTCGTGTTAAGTGTAAGAAACTTATTTAAATATGATTATTAACTTCCTTCCTCCTTACAAATCCTACCAATCTCACTCGGGAGATTCGAACCCACAGCCAACGTGTCTAGTTAAACGCTGTCCCATCCCACTGCTTCACGATTGCCCAAATATTTTTTAAAACTAATAAAAACCAAACATAGTACTTTATAAGTAGGCATAGACTCAAATTATATGAGTAAAATGTAACCCTACACCAAAACTTGAAATGATTAGTATGCACAGCATACTCAGCCTCCTCGAGTATATGAGTCTGATAAGTGGAGTATCTCTGAAATAAGCTAGCTTTTCAACCCTATGAATTGGTGTCTAAGATATGGGTTAACGCGCGAGGAATATATTTAAAATGTATGTGAATAAAGTTTTTTTTTTATTTTATTATTTTATCCTTACAATATTTATTAAATTAGCAAATTAGTTAAATATAGTATAATTACATATGTTGCATAAATATAAGTTAACTTTATGTTAGAAATTACATAGAAAATATCTGTTACGTAGTTTAAACAGTTAATCCCACTAAGCTATCAATGACATAAACAAAAGCTATATTGTATTTAAACATTTTCAGATCTGTTTATAAAGTCCATTAAGAAAACATATATAGGTACATACATATAATTCATCAGATAATAATTATATTCACAATACCTTCCTAAATATTATCCGATGTATTTACCACCCTATCGTGGTTTGGTCGGTTTTTGCTTAAAATCCTTCCCGGACTTGATTTATAATGAGGATGTTATCGTTTACCCTGCAGGATACCGGAAATGCGTAGAAACGTGAGGAAACGTGCGGGAGTATGTAGGCGTGTGCGTATTACAGAAATTATACCACTTACAAAATAATGAATGCCTTATCGTATATAGTATGACACAGAGCCAACTCATGTAACGTTCTCATTTTATGATGCAAATTGAGAAGAACTTTGACAAAGGACCAAAGTTAGAATAAGACGGCACGAAAATATAAAAATGCTAGAAATAGAGCACTTGTTAAAATCTATTGTTATATGTCCAAACAACATTTCTCTAGACACTAAAACTTTAAGGTGATAAGCGATTCTGACCTTGTGAGCGTGAGGTCGGCGTAGGTAATCTCCGAATCTACTGAACCGATGTGGAATATTCTTTCATTTTAAAAAGCTAAGCTATCCATGATTGATACAGACTTATATTTGGTCTAAAATAATCAGCTTTCAGTCAATTAACCTTTAAAAAGTAATCTGCGAGAAAAGCGCAAAATCTAAAATCTTTTTGTGCGTATGGCTTGTATTCATATAGTTCTAAAAAATATAGAATTCGATAGCATTAATTTAAGAAAGAAACTGACCTGCAGAAAATATGAAATACCTATAGTCCTGTAGCGTACGCGGGCGAAACCACAAATAAGTTGCTAGTATCAATATAAAGTCAGTTGAATTTCAGCCGCAATATGAATAATATGTAAAACAAAAGACCCACTATTGAATTTAGTAAACTTTATCAAACCATTGGAACGACCCATTTAGTTTCATGTCAAAAGGTATACAATAGCAAACTCAATAGAATACAATGTCATAAAAGCTTTTGACATAAAAATTTGCGTTTTAAATTTATAACTGTTACGTATTCGTAACACTGTGTAAAATATGAGTCTATTCATTCATGTTGTCGTCACAAGTAAATTTATATCTAAGATATTACGCTATATTGTTGGCAGATTTACTAATAAGATTTAAAACAATAACAGTATGATCTGTGTTTTATCTAATATTCTGGTATATGGTATTGTAAATTACAGAACCAAAGCTTTTCTTAATTCAGAAAGGATAGAATTTGGACATTAATAAAATGTCATACACAAAGGAAACAGCGCAGAACATGAGCAAAAATAAAAGGGATAATTGGGCACAAAGTATAAAGACATCATTATTTTATAAAATTTAAGGTCATTACTAAATATTATCTTGATTAAGGGTTAATTTAATGGTAGAAATAAGTATATTGAATATAATAGGATAACTCGCTTAGTTAATTTAAAACGTCATGTTAGTTTTGAGTAGCATGTCATTGTAATTTAAACATTGTAATCAAATCATATTAAGGAAAAAAAAGGATACGAGACCAGATGTCTGGAGTGTTTAAGTATTTAAATAAACAAAATGAATGAAGTATTTAAATATTGACATACATCTACCTCTTTTAAATTCCTTTCAGCGTTATAACTTGGTGCATACCAAAATTTATGTATTCCCAGAAAATAATACCCTCAGAAATAATTATATACAAGACAGAAAGGCAAAAGCCGTTTATTAAAAACAAAATGTAGACATTTTCCTTTATTTTTTATTTTTATCAAAATATAGGTAGAAGTAATTTTGTGACTTTTCTTTTAGCTTCATCTCCACCCTGACACCCTTGTCTGCTATAAATTATTATAAATCGAGTTATCAACAAACGCTTTTAGATTACGACATGAATATTCAAACGTTGCGTAGTAACAATGCGGTAGGAAACTTGCCTATCCTTAATTTACATAATTAAATTAAATACAATGTATCCGTGTAGAAGAAGTACTTATGCCACTTTGAGTATTATTTAGAGTGGTTGATATAAACTATGTACCCAGAAAAAGTTCATTTTTTTTATCTTCACGCTGTATCCCGCACACAGCAGGGTAAGCAGAGGGAACCCAGTTTTAAGACACTACCTTTCCAACTTTCCACCGATTTCGGAGGCATTGCGTGTTAAATGGCTAAACTTAACACCACCCCTTGCTGCGACACCAGAGCAAAGAAAATAGAAATATTAAATATTTCCACTCCTCGAATGGGAATCGAACCCACAACCAGTCGTTTTCAGTCACATGCTTGTGCCACTGCGCCATGACTGGCCTCAAAAAAAATGAAACGAAAAAAATCTCAGTGCCAAATTTTCTCTCGCATAAAAAAGGTAGCTAGAGAGAACTTAGTGTCATGACATTTCGTACTCCACTTTCGATCTAAATTAGAGAGATTATAAAATGGATAATTAAATGAAAGTCGATATTGTTACACATCAATTCTACCTAAAGTTGATGAAAAGATTGTTTATATTCTGATTTATTTCACGCTCAAATGATTGCTTCGTTATCCACCAGCGCATGATTGCATTAATTAATATCGACAGCTGACTAAGTACCTAATGAATCGCTATATTAGAGATGACAACAAGTTCTAAGTTTGCGAAGGAAAATCATAAATTATCAACTTATATATTCCCCTTTAGACGGGTTAACTGTATTCGATCTATAATTATAATGTTATGATGGCCATGTACATATTTTTCTCCACCTTACATTTATGTACATAATGTTTCATTGTTTTACTAACCCTTCTAAATTAATAACAACGAAAAATATACTTTAAATGATTCATACAGCAAGGCAGTTAAAGACAAAAAACAAAAAAACAAACTGTAATTAGAATGAATTTTTCCTAATAAAAATAATAAATTTAATATTTTAGTTAACAGCCTATTTCGCCGAATGAGTGTTAACTGGAAACGTAAATGGCCACCCACATTTACAACTTATAAAAACACTTAACATAACGCTTTTATAGCAATAAAAGATTACAAAAAATAAAATTCGTTGTATTTTTTTTTTGTTTCAGGTAATTCTACCCCTGAACGATCACTCTATAAGCGCCGATACGGCATATGTGGGCGGCTATCACAGCAAAATGTCGTGAGCTGACGCTGACTCGTTTGTATGAGAATTAATGGACGGGCTCGAATTCATTTTGACAAAATATGTTATGGGATACCGTGCTTAATAAGTTTGCCCGTCTAAAATGTCACGGTTTGCTATTATTGGAAATTATAAGTTTTGACAATTATGTTTTAACTAGCGGCCCGCTCGAGGCTTTGCCGCGTGTCTACTGTGGCTGTTCCGCTAAATTGCAACCCTCGGTGGTGGATTTTTGAAAAATAAAGTAGCCTATGTTTAACCTTGAATTATCAACTATATATATACCAAAATTCACTACAATCGGTCAAGGGGTGTAGATTTTTCATATAAACTTTCATCCCCTATTTCAACCCTTTAGAGGTAGATTTATGAAAAACTAAGTAGTAGCCTATGTTAGACCCAGTCATTTATATTACTTTCATTCTAAATTTCATTCAAATCAGGCCATTATATTAGCCGTGAAAGCGTGACAGACAAACACACAGGCATTCGCATTGATAATATAAGTATGGACTAGAAAAATATATATTTACAAAAATGTTTTACTTTTTTTGTATAATAATAAAAAAAGAGTAACGAGGAGAAAGAAGACGTAGCTCGAACTCATAGCTTTCTTAGTTACATCGATGTTAGCTCGACTGGTTCCGAAGAAGCGTGGATTCGAATCTTGGTACGTCCAATATTTTATACGTGTCATAAAAATGTTTGTAAATAACATTTTAAAAATATCGAAAGTATTTTAAATATTTACTAAAAATCATTTTTCCGACTATTTTTACATACATTTTTCTTAACGAAGATTTTACTAGTGAAGAAAAATATGAACGTTCGGAAATATTACCCTTTACGTAATCTACGAGGAATAAATTTGTAAATGAATACCGTAAATCGACGCTCAAAAGATTTCTATTTCACTTCTAACATTGAAACGGAAACACGTTATTCTATACGACTGGTTTAATATTTCTCCAACGACAAAATAAAATAATTTTAGATAAGAAACGACCAAATATATATTTGGAAATGTTCCAAAAATGTTAAGTACGAAGAAATTCAATTATCATGCGACATACTCACCTGTTTTATTTTTTCACTGAATACATACCAAAATAAATTTAAACGCACACATATACTCGTATAAGGAAATATATATTAATGTTGAAAGTTTCATAGCGGCACACTATATAAGTTCAACTTTAGTTACTTTTCACAAGTTTTTTATAACATGTACTTAAGCTCTATTTAAAACCCCTGTTCTTATACATACAAGTCCCTACAGCCTTTCAAATTCGATAGTGGCGCCTTATTGTTTTAATTGCATGGTCTGATAAACATAGTATATGAATTTATTTCAGGTTTTTTATAAAAACATAGAGAGATTATCGAGTTTTGCAATCAACTGAATACAAATACAATATGTCTTTGATTGATCTATTAGACAGATTCCATTAAATAAGATAAAGTACTCAATCGGAAAATGCTTTATTATAAAGCATTTTCCGATTTATAAGAATCTGTTTCATCTACTGATGGATATCAACGTTATTGAAGTGTAAATACGTCACTGAATAACCAGCAAATAACGTCAAATCAAGTCAACTATCAAGAAATTTCAGTTTACTACCTTATTACAAAATTTATATACTTTGAGGCACTTTACCACGATTATATATATTTACCAACATGCGATCCATGCAAGTTTAACACAAGTGTATGTACCATGTGGTTTACAACTCTTGTTAAGTATGTACATATATGAATAGTTTCTCCGAGCCAGTGAAAAGGCCTTAATGTGCCAAAGACCTATTAAGAAAGAACTATAAATTACTGACTACTATCCTAGTAGAACTTTATGACAAAATTCATTTTATGAATTGTTTCATGTTTAAGAACATTTTTGTATATTGTGACTATATAGAAAAAAAAATATAAAAATTAATTTTATTTCAAATGTGTAATAAAAAAATGATACTCATGTTATCATTCAAGATGTCATTCAAACTTCATACTATGTCTCTGCTGGATTTAAGTAACTATACAATATTTTCAACTCTACAGAGATACGTTTAAGGCATATTTTGGCCGAATTGTAAATAGCAACCCCGTCACTAGGGTTTAGGAGTTTACCAATTAACGTCTGTCGCTCATGAATAGCTTACATTTTGACACTGAACAAGATTATAGCGCTTTTATTGAGATGTATTGTAAACTTTAATAATGTTAGTAATATGCGGTTAATGTTTTTACATAGCAGAGAAAAGTTTTATAATTATTAATTTAGTAGTTTAATTCATCATCGTTCGTCGGCCGTTGTGGCGTAATAGAACAGCGTGCGTAAATGTGACGGCTATGATTCCTAATCGGAGTCGAGTAATTATATTTAAATATTGATTATTTGTCTGCTTTGGTACCTAAGATAAAACGCAGTGCACGTGAAATACTAAGTTCTGTTTTACTATCTTGTTTTGCTGGTAAAACGTTAATATGCTTTAACTGACTATGAATTCCAATTTCTTAATATGCTTCTAATTTTTCAATGTTTACCCTACGAAAAAAATGGAAATCAGCGAAATTTGGAGAAATATTTTCCCTAGATATCAAAGTACAAAAATCACTACACGCATATTTTTTTCAGCGTATTTAGAACGCGAACGTAAAGTGTATACGACAGTTATACCTTTATATTTTATTTTTTTTTTCAATCCTATTATTCTAAATTTGATATTAAGATGTTTTTTTAACTTTAAGGTGTTTCGTGTTTATTTTCAAAATATCATTATACTTTTTATAGGGGATATTCAAGGATATATCGACAAATATGATAATTACCTAATGATTACTCATACGTTAAATAAATTTATCAATAAATAAATACTCGATATACTAATCACCTACTAGCATTAAAATTACTATTGACTGGCTACTGACAATTATCATATTGATGTTCATTAAAAACAATATTTACAATCAATCACAAATTTAATTTAAAAATTAAATAATCGTAGCATTAACCATGCATTAACCTGCAAAACCGCATTTAAATGTATTGCGGTATGTTATAAACGAGTAACCGGAAATTCACAGATATGAATAGTAATGGCATTTAAAAATTAACCTTTAATAAATAAAAACAAGCCTTTAGCTGAAAATGTTGACAAAATATGAACAACTTTACATAGTAAAACATACTAAAAGGTAAATCGTTAGTCCATATGACTACTTGTGGTTAATTTATTAATTTTGATTGATAGGTTGTGAGTTCGATTCCCACTTAGGTTATTGATTAAATTTAATTTATTTTTATTTTCTCGATCTCAGCTTTTCAACACACAATTTACCAAATTAAAGTAGAAAGTACAGGACTGACTTCTTTGCGGGAAAGAGCGTGAAAGTGCTTAATTTACTAACCTAAAACGTATATTAATGTTGCTCTTTCTGAAATATACAGCTGCTTCGCGCGGCACAACGGAAAATAGCCCAGATAGAATTACTTCCTTTCAGACTTGTTGGCCTGTCCGGTCCAGATTCACTTTATTATCTAACCGATATTTCTATTCCACCTTATCGAAACCGAGCGAGCGAGTTTAGAAAATGCTTGCATTTGTTCCAGTAATATAATATAGTACAAAATGTTTTAAGATCAAATTTATCTCAATTTGTGCTATAATAAAGATTAAATAACACAATATAGCCCCAGCTTTATTTACCCAAATACTATAGTACTATAGTAGTTTAAAACTTAATCTTCAAAGCCTAAAAATAAGTACCGTAATTTTCTCTGCATTGAATTTACACATTTCGTTTATTTCAGACAAAGTATTAAGAAAAATAATACATCATTTTGACAACAGGAAAACAAAAAAAAATCTTTAGCTGACAATGAATTTATGCATAATTATAGATTGTAACGTAATTAATCTCAGTGTAATAACAAGCAAATTATTTTAATAAATACATTCTTATACAAAACTTAAGTATGTAACATACTTCAATGCTGCCAAATTGTTGATAAATATCAACGCTAACAGTCACGTATTTTCTGCTTAGATAGTCATTGCTCTTAAATGTATCTAATTTTCTTTTCGGCGTTACACGATTAAGTGAGCAACGACGAACGTCTATTACGTAAATTCCAATACTGTATGTATATAGAAAACGATTTGTACAGAAATCTATAGAGAAGTCGTAAATTAGGCATATATTATGGATTTCCGGTAGCAGCTGACACCAGCTGGTAATGATATAGCATTTCCGTTCTCGTCATTTCATATAAAATAAGACCCGGCATTTTGTTTCTGGCACGTTGAAATTTGACCTAATAAAAATTGGACTCATCATTTACCTTCATGGCCAATACAATAATCTGCTTCGTGTCCATTTTTATTATACTACGTTTTGTGCTGTATTCCTATACTATAACGTTAGTAACACTGAGTTTGAGTTTGACTTAGCGTTGATATTTTTTTTTATTCTGTTCCAATTTGAATATATTTAAAAGAGTCTAGGTAAGTAGTTAAAGAGGAAAAGTCGTTGGATTCAAAGGTGTTATAAAAACCGCATTTAGAATATTTAGAGCTCTATTACGTATTCTGAGGAGAATAAATTTAGAAATCTCTTTGTGCTCCATTTCGAATATCAGATAATTGAACGCTAAACATCTCTAAAGTTAATTCTCAATTCCCTTTGGAATACTCTTTTTAATGGATTTTCTTACTTTTGCTTTATTCTCCGCAGTAATTAATAACAAAGGATTACTTATTTTTTACTTAAGATATACTCACAGTAAATATGTACATTTCTATACTAACGTTTAAATAGTAGATTAGAATGATGCAAAAGTTATAAAGGCGACAAGACGATTTTCAGAAATTTATCCTAAAAACAATTCTTCTAGTAATTTAGTTGTCATTAAAGCTATTTTTAATTAAAGTTGTTTTACAAAGTTTAGTGAACAAAATTAAATATTTGTCCAATAGAACTAAATCGAAGAGAATAAGAGAAAAGAACAAAAATATAATGCCAAAGAAGGTATAAAACTAAAGGCGAGGATGAACGAAGTGGTGAGAAAGGCAGCCATTAATTGAAGTATGTCAGGAGTGCATCCTGCCTGTAAGCTAGCGTATTTGGAAAACTGAGAGAAAGATATTAATTACATTGCTCTGTTAGTCGTTGACGTGACTATAGAGCCTGTGGTCATATTTTGCAATATGTAGATGCCTATAACTGATCAACAATCTATTTAAAACTATACTATGAAACTTTCTTAAAACGAAGTATTTCCGGTCTCAAGTGACATTCAGTTCGCAGAATTTTTTTAGACAATGATTATTGAATTTATTATTAATATTTCTGAATAAGTTGAAGAAAAGTTTGTTTTTATATTAGTTTATTTATGTTTTGAAATTTAATTTTAACACACAATTAAAGTAATGTAAAATGTCTTTGTTTTATTGACAACCTTAAACTTAGGAAGGTTTATAATTCAAGTTTTAAAGGGCATATCCCTATACATAATACAATTTATATTTAAACTTAATAATAGACTTACAATTAGCACAAACTATATTGAAATTTGCAGCTATTTCTCACACAAGGTAAAGTCAATTCATTCAATACGTACATATATTGAATCCACGTCGGTTTCGGTCTGATTGAGACAAAGCGAAACGTGAATTACCGCCACCAACACGAGACCGTCTCAGCGTCGACAAGAATTCTTGAATAATACTCAAAGAGGAGAATGAAGGGGAATGTCAATATGTCCTCCTTAACAATGAAACCAAAATTTAACACTATATTTACCTACTGGTACATAGATTAATAACGTAATTTCTTAGTAAATAAGATATGAAGAATAATATTTTTAAGAAGCTTTAAAATAATATTTTTTTTAGCTTCAGGTTTTATCCCTAACAGGGTAGTTAGAGGAAGCAGAGTGCAAAAGCTATGGTCATTGTATACTTCTCTCGTCTTTCTCCACTGTTACTAACCTTTTTAAACATGCCCTATTATCATAATTAACATCACAATATATTTTACAATATCAAACGACTATCACTTAGAACTTGAGGAGATTGATAGGAAAAAGATGGAAGCTTAAAACTTTCGTGAAACACATTCAGAAATTAACAACGCAACAAATCCTCACTTGACAGAATCTACTCGTATCGATGTCGCCATCTGGCTCATAAACATGGCACCTCTATAAGAAACATTCGACATTCCTGTTATTTATTGCCCAGTGCTTATTCTCATCAAATAGTTATATGTATGCATGTTGGATATACATACGTATATATTTACCGTTTGTAGGAAGGAGCGTTGAACGTATTTATTTAGACTCTAGTAGACTCTAGTAGATTCTAATAGACGCGTTACCACACGTTGACTACAGGTAGCAACGTGTATGTGTAATATTTATTTTATGCTTTGAAAGCTGTTCTAAAGTTTGATAGTAAAAAAAAGAATTATTGCATATCTTCTCCTTATTAGGTTTAAGTGCTAAATTTAGTGCTTCTCCGTTGTAAAAAAAATCTTCACATATTAATATAACGATTATTATTCGTGTGATATGTGACTCCTTTTCAAATTTCAAAGCAAAAACAAAAATCATCTCAAACACTTATAAACTTCCCTTTTATACATATATATTTTATTATTGTACTTCTGTACAATAAAGAGTAATTAATCTTATTATAAAATGCAAATATATCAATGAAATATATTATTGGTTAAACATATTTGTAAAGTATTAAAGCTGTTATGAATTCAATTTTCAGTCGAGGGCATTTCATAAAAAATATGATTATTTATCAGATGTGCAAAGACCACGAACAACGTGCGACATGAAAGCTCCTCCACCCACACAATGTCATTAAAACGGCTGGCAAATAGGGGTCGAACCTACGTGACTCACAGATTTTCTCTGCCTAAGCCGAATTGAGTCAGAGATGTGTTACGTAAGAGAAATAAAGGAAAATAAATGCAAAATTATCATTCGCCCGTTTAGAATTAAAATAAAATTGTCATAAATTTCAAATAAAATTAATTCAGAAATTACAAATATATATTAATTAAACTAATTGATAAAAATTAATAATACTTATGTCAAAGCATTATAGTCGTGGCGTTGAGTTCTATCACTCTACGCAATGCGCTCTATTGTGGGCGGTTAGTGGGGAATATTGACACTAAAAACAGTTAGCTAATTGTTTAATTATGTAAAATAGCTAAGATAAAGCTAGTTCAAAAAAACATTCAGTTTTTTTTTCAAGTATTGATTACATTTGAACAAAGACAAGCGAAAAAAATTAAGCAAGGTTTTTTCTTTATAAAGTCATAAAATAAGCTTCAAGAACAGGGCTATATACTTAGGCTATATTTTCCGATTACCTATAACGTCAAATAAATATTAACCCTTAACTTATAAAAAATGTAAACTGTATGTATAAATAATAAAAACATATTTTCGTATTATAGCTCTATGCATACCAATAAGGTGTCTATTTTCCTCTAAGCTAAGAATATTTGCTTTTAAATAATGTTTCCTCCAAATATTTGGCATACCTAATTTGAAATTCTCTTTTGAGGTTTGGTTATGTTTATAATAAGTGTTTATACAAAATATAACAACTTCTTACAAAAAAAAAGATTAGGTATGATATAAAAAATATAACTTTAATGATATATTTGTATTTTATAGTTACTAATCTGCTTGTTTAAAAAAACTAGAGTTTAAAAAGAAAACCTTCCATATTTCGAATGTAAATAATGTATGTCATGTCTAACAACAACTTAATAGAGTCAAAGAGATTTCTCTTGTAAAGACACCCCGTTTCTGCGTTTTGTCCTACGTTACTAGCGGAGAAATGAAAATAATAAATAATCATTCCCTCGAATGGAAATAGAACCCACAACTATTGAGTTTTACAGCCAGACGCTATCCCACTGCGCTACAATGACTTCACCCTATTACACTAGTTCATTTCAACGAGTCTATCTTCATTTGTTTATAGAAATAACACGTAATTATCTTCTAGGAGTGAAGCATTCACTTTGTACTTCCCTCTCTGTTAGGTATTGTAAATAGAAGCTTTATTTACCAACTCGTATGTTGCATATATCCTTAGCTGCATACATTTGTTAACTTCAACAACTATTTTACTTGTAAGCTCTTAGCAAGCTTGTACATAATTAAAAAAATATTTTCTACTTTAAAATTTACAAAAAACGAAATCAATCAAAGAAGTAAGTACATGAGCACTTAAGAAAATATTTAAAACAGACAAAATAAATTATTATGTTTCGTAATTATTATATTCACAACAACATTCATAAACTAAGAATTACCTTAATTATATTGTTATGTTTATTTAAGATTACATTTTATAGTTATAGAAATGTTGCCAAACAAAAAATATAAAGACATACTACAATTTAAATTATAGTCAATAAAGCCACGTAGACTGGCTACGCTAGTAATACGTAGCGCTCTGTAGATCGAGTATTGTGGTCTCTGCCAAGAGACACATATATATTTCTGTTACTATTCTATTTGTTTAAAGTTTTATAAAAATGGAGCATAATGGGTTCACTTGTCGTAGACAGTTAAAGTTATATTTAGGCTTAATGGCACTCCATGCATTTCAATCTCAGCGTGATGTCTTATAAAATATCTACACACATCACTGCGTGTAAAAGACAAAGTTCGTCTATATTAAGTACTGAAAGAGACAAACGTATCAATTTTAAGAATTTCACAAAATCTATATAATGTTTTTTTTTTAGAAAACGCATATAGAATATAAAGCTTACTTGATACTGACTTACTTGATACTGTTCGTTATATTGTGACAAAATTAATTATTATTATAAATTTTGGTATTTATTCTATATACATATATCTTCTATTATTCTATTTTACAAATCCGTTTAGTAATGTTTACTTGAAAGAGTAACAAACATACATTTTACTAACAAACTTTCGTATTTATAATAATAATAGGACATTTTAATAAATTCTAATCAATACGTATCCCTTATCCTTACCTACATACACAATGTATCTAAAGCAAATATTGAATGTATTATGTAAATTCTATGATAATTAGGCCAATGGTATTCTGCAGCTTACGCTCTGCAAATTGCCTGAATGACTATTAACCATCGTGATGCTCTATAGCTGATAACGTTAAATAAACAGTTACTGAACGTTTGTTTATAAGTTTTAACTAAATATGCCTTCGTGCTATTTCCTATTTATACTCAGTTGTAGAAATTGTTTTAGGCTTTCAACCGCAGTGCGATGGACCCTGGTGCATGGATATACTTAAGTGTATAAAATGCTAGGATGTTTGGCCTCTAGTTTATTCTTTTCAATCATGATATACATATATCACTTTTGAGGCCATGATTCAGCGATTCGAGAAAGTGTATAACTTACTCAAGAGGTTGTGGGTTCGATTCCCTCAAGGAGAAATAATCACAATTTAATTATTATTGGTCTTATTAATTAATAGTTATGGTCTGATAAAAGACACAAAGCGCGGCGTTGAGTTCCGCCATCGCCACTCAATATGAATATTCTGCAAATTCGAGTAGAAAGTAAGGAACGTTGTATCTCGAATCAAAGCTCTCTACAACTACCTTCTATGTGGGACAAAAAATGAATCTAGAAAAAATATTTAGTATATTCATACAAATTATGTATCATTTTACAAAATCAATTTAGATTGCTATCGAACTTCATAAAATACTATTTATTGCTGCAGTAAGACATCAGTTACACTTGTGCATTCGTTAACCAATAAACCACGTGCATATGAAAATAAAACATTTTCAAAGTTTATATTTATGACTCACATAAATTATAAGAGTATTATACACTAAAGACAATGCGACTACAAAACTTGGACAACGACCTCTATATATCTAGACAGTTAAATAGATTACAGCTTTTATATACGCCGAGACTGTTGCGCTAAACACTAAACTGTTACAATTTATTGAATTCAACTTAAGCCAGATATTCTAGGCAGATTCTTTATAACTTACTTAGTAATTTAACAACACAGAAGTCTTGAAATATTTTAATTCATCTTGCTTACCATATCATTTTGTCCTTGTTTAACGTAATTATATAAATACCAAAAAAAATCTTTAAAATGTAATGAGTCCTTAAAAACAAGCTATACTTCATTGGAATGAAAATTGCTAGGTCTCATAGAGAAATGTACCTATCCATACTTATATTACAAATGCGAAAGTCTGTGTGTTTGTCTGTCACGCTTTCACGGCTACCTGTCCGATGTGGATGATATTTAGAATGAAAGTAGTAAAAGTGACTGGGTCTAACATAGGCTACTTATTTTTCCAAAAATCAACCTCTAAAGGGTTGAAATAGGGGATGAAAGTTTATATGAAAAACCTAAACTGCTTGACCAATTGTAATGAATTTTGGCATAAATAAGCTTTAACAGATAATCTAAGCTTAAACATAGGCTACTTTATTTTTAAATATGCGCCCCCAAGGGTTGCAATTTAACGAAATAGTTCACGCGGCGAAGCCGCGAGCGGGTCGCTAATTTTATATAAAAAACGGAATTTGTAATATAGGTAATCAAAGTGAAAATTCAAGTGGCGGAACTGAACACCGCGCTATGTAAATACAATAATACATATTCATTTCCCCGAGTAGGAAGTCGGGGGAATGATTATGTATTATTTTCATTATCTCGGTGTGGTACCTAAGACAATGCACGATATTCAATTCCACCACTTGACACGCAATGGCTCAATTTTAAACAGAAGTTAGAGAACGGAGTGTCTTGACACTAGGTTCTAACGGTAGTTAGAACCTAGTGTCAAGAGTGTCAAGTGTTCACACGCTTGTGCCACTGCGCCACAACTGGCCTCAATTTACTGGCACAACTTAATTAGTAAATACAAGAATTAATGTTTACCAAAACTGAATAAAAATCTACCAAAAGCGAGTGAGATTTCTTTCAAAAGTCACCATCACGCAAATTTTCACGAAAATAAAATTGCCAAAACTGTTTTCAGTCCCGGAAGGCTTACAACACTCTTGAGTAAGAGAAAAATGCAACCGAGGCTTTAAATTTTAGAGCACGGTTAAATCAAAGCTCACTCGTTAGTGCACAATTTTTTTTTCATTAGCTTCAAAAAAGCTACCTTTCAATTTTTTTGCGTTCTTAGTAAGAATATATCCTAAAAACCCTCTGCGTAAATCGATTTACAAATGTTGCTAATATTTTAAAATGTAAATGAGGAAATTTGCATATTATTTGAAATGCTTGCATTTTTATCGCTATGAAATGTATTTTACTCATGCTATATTCTTTTCTCTATTTTTTAATGATTATATGGGACTCGTCGGCTTATACAACAGATTTTATGCGACTGAGATTATACCAACGTATGTATATTCTATATTGAAGGTAGAAAGTTTGATTGGAGTTGGTTATATTTATACATGACATAAAACGGTAATTTGTTATTACTATATGTATTCTAAAAAAGGAACCAAATTAAGGTATATATGTACATACAAATATACTGCAAGCTCTCCAAAGTTTCGATAAGCCAAGCTAACTATGCATATTCGTGGACATGAACATAGCATAGCATCTCTATTGGATTTACCTATCTCTCACGCTTCACTCACTCGTTTCGCTACTATATGACAGTAGCGGTATTAACACTGAATATGAAACACCATAGAGCTAAAGCTAGATTAGGAAAGTCTGCCTACGGTTTTGCTCTTTACCTAACTTGTGTGTTGTGAAAGTGAAGTGAAGTGCATTCGGTACGGGTTGTGAGTAGTGCGTGTTGTGCGTCTCCCTGTGAGTCTTTCCTTGCAGGCTAGCCGGCGTTTGCTGGGAGAGGTAATCGTTTTCTCGAAAATCGTTCGTCGATTTTCGGAAAACGATTCGCCGATTCTCGGTAATCGCCGTGTTAGGCTCGTCTTCGTGCGCTTGATCGGAGTTTCTCGGCTGATGGCCGAATAATCACCGATCGTAGGCACCTCGTTGCCTCCCTTCGTCGGCCATCATGCTCGGCCGCGCCGGCGCGAAGCGGGACCGCTCCGCTCGCGTCTCAGAATACCTCTACCTCTTTCGGATGAAGGGGAATCGGAAAAGGATATTATGCCTCCTCCTCCTTCCCCTCTCCCTCTTCCTACCGAGATTCCCTCTGCTGTCGGGTCCGTGGCCACTTCCACTCCCGTTGACTCCCCTAGGGAGCCCTCTCCGTCGGAGCCTCCCAATTTTTCGCTAAGTAAAGCCGTCCAGATGTCCCCCGCGCACGCAGCTGCACTCGGATATGATCGCCGTGGCCGAGTTGCAGCAGCGTGGCATCCTCTCCACCTCGCTACTTCAACACATCTCCATGTTCTTAAATGACAAGTGCAGGGAGTTGGAGCGCGGGGAATGCGCCAACTCTGAGACATCGATGGAGACGGAAGCGATCGTTCCGAAGCGCTTCCTCTCGGACGACGAGGCCCCGGACGCCGCCTCGAAACGTCACTGTGCCAGCCCGCGCCCAGGCACCTCGCCTGGTGTGTCGCGCGATCCACGTCTCCGGACCAGTGGGACGTGTGGATCCCCCGTGCCGGTGTCTGCCACCGCCGCTGCCACGTCGACTGCTCCAGTTACCACTGCCCCTGTTCCACTGAAGGGGCCAGTGCCCTCTACCTCGACCGCCACTCCGCAACCGGGGGTATCCTTTGCGGCTGCGCTTGGGTCCGCCGGCCTGAGCAGCGCCGCGACGGGTGCCACCGCGCCTACCACCACCTCCATATCCTCCGGACCATCCTCAGAACCTCGCCATCCCAGGATGCCGCCCCTCGTGGTTGAGGCCCTTCCTAACTGGGCCGGCCACTTCAGAACATTAAAAGATCTCCTCGGGCACCCTCCCAACGCCAGACCATTCGGCAAGGGTGTCCGCTTCACCCCTGCTTCTGAGACGGAGTACAGGACCATCCAGAGCTACCTCACCGATTGAGTACCACGGAGAAGATCTCCTGGTACTCCTACTCGTTACCATCAGAGAGGAGTGTCAAGGTGGCGATCCGTGGGCTCCCTGTGCTCACGTCGCCCTCCGAGATAGAAGACGCACTGAGAGAGCGGGGCTACCAGCCCCAGTATGTGAGAGCCATTCAAGCCAGGCAAGGGCGCCCTGGCTGTATTTTCCTCGCCATCCTGGCCAACGCCCCGGACCTCCTGCCGGGGCTATACAATATATCGGAACTCCTCTACATGCCCGGGGTGAAGATCGAAGCGTGGAGGAGCTAACGGGGTCCTGCACAATGCCACCGATGCCAAGGGTTCCGTCACTCCAGCCACGGCTGTCACCGCCGCCAGGCCTGCGTCCGCTGCGGTGACGAGCACTTCGCGCGCGACTGCCCCCGCCCTCTGGAGGACCCCGCCACCTGTGCCAACTGCGGTGGCGATCATCCGGCGATATCACCAGCAGTGCCCTCAGTTCAGGAGGGAGATCCAGAATAAAAAGGCCGGCACCGTGGCCCTGACAAGCCACGGTATACCAAATCTGCCGCCCCCTCTGAACTGAGGAGTGAAGTCCCCGCCGAAGTGCAGGCTACCTCTCTAATGGCCCCGGCGAATCCGGCCACAGACAGAGGCAGCTCAGCGCCACGCCGGGGAAAGAGAGCTAAAAAGAAGAAGAAGGGCGACGCGCTTCAGGCGTCCACTGCCTCCGCCACGGTGGCGACCCCCGCGGCCGCGCCCACTCACCTGCCATCCGTCCAATCTCCTCTGACTCTGCCTAGCCAAGCTGCTACCCATCTGCAGGAGGGCAATGCGAAGAGCATTGCACTTGACAAAGCAATTGATGCTCTCATGGGTGTCCTGGTTGCTCTTCGGGGGGGCCAGGACCCGATTAAGGCAGTGTTAGACGGCATGACCCGGATGCTCCGCGATGGATAAGCTCCGGGTCGTCTACTGGAATGCCGCGGGTCTTCGTAGCCGCGTCCAGATGTTCAGGCTCCTTCTCAAGGAACAGAACGTGGACGTGGCTCTTATTAACGAAACCCACCTGAAGCCTGCAGACACCATACACCTTCCTGGCTATCACATCCTCCGCAGGGACGCTTCAGAAGCCCATCACCGTCGTGGCCTCCTCATTGCGATCAAGCGGTGCATCATCCATCAGCCACTGCCAATGCCCGACAACCACCTCTTTCACGGCTCTTGGGGCTGAATTTCACCTTGGCAGTGGCCCCATTCACCTTTTCGCCACTTACCGCCCTCCCGCTTCCATCCTGATCGTCAGCGAGGTGCGACAACTCCTGAGCAACTCTTCTCCAGTCATGCTGGCGGGTGACTGGAATGTTAAACACCCGGCCTGGAGGTGCAGCTCCAGGTGCGCCAACGGCAAAAAGCTGTTTGAGGACGCCGCCAGACATGGATATGACATCGCAGGCCCAGAGGAGCCCACGCACTTTCCATGCGCCAGACGCCTCAAGCCAAATTTCTTGGATTTAGTCGTACACAGGGGGATTCCGGCCCTATCTTTGGAAACTCTCACATCATCTTTCGGCTCCGACCATCTCCCAGTACTTGCTGTGATTTCCGGCAAACTTGCTCTAGCGCGGGGCCCCCCTGCTGGGGGTTGGATCTGTTGGGAGCGGTTTGCCGAGTCACTGCAAGCTTCATCATTTCCTCCGGTGTCCCTGGCCAGTCCGTCCGACATTGACCATCTTGAGCAGTCCTTGACAACATCTATAAGGGCTGCTCTGTCGGACGCCACCCAACCATCTCAGCCACTCAGATTCCCTCCTACGCCAAGACGGGTCAGACTCCTCTTGGCACAGAAAAAGGAGACGCGCAAACTTTGGCAACGGACCAGGGATCCGGCCATCAAGTCCAAATTGAATAACCTCATTGAACAACTCCGCATCGAACTCAATCATACATCAGCCGCCAGTTGGGAGGGGCGTATCGCTGCAGCAAGCGAGGACCAAACCTCGCTCAACTTGCTCTGCCGCCTCATCACCAAGAAGAAACCTCCTGTGCGACCGCTCCTCCGAACTGACAGTACCCTGTGTTACGACGCCATGGGGAGAGCTGAGATTTTCGCCGCCCATCTCGCCACTCAGCTCTCCCCAACCCCAGCCTTCGTCCCGATCGCCACGCCGAGATCGAGGAAGAAGTCCGCGCCCGCCTGTCCTCTCCGGTGCCTCCCATCTTTCCTCCGCCCTTCTTCTCTCCCGCGGCGACCAAGAAGGTGATTAAGAATCTGACGGCTAGGAAGGCTCCGGGTCGCGACGGAATCACCAACGCCGCTCTCCGCCACCTACCATTCAAGATCGTTGCGGCCATGACCAGGCTCTTCAACGGCATCCTGCGCCTGGGTCACTTCCCCCGGGCGTGGAAGGAGGGCCTGGTCGTAATGATTCCAAAACCGGGGAAGAATCCAAGAAATCCTGCAGATTACCGCCCCATCACTCTACTCAGCGCGTCATCCAAACTGTTCGAGAGGATGATCCTCCCTCTCATCCAGGCGCACATCCACCTTCGCCCCGAACAGTTTGGGTTTCGCAGTGGCCACTCCACATCCCAACAATTAGTGCGAGTTCTTCATCATCTTGCTGCCACTGCGAACAGGAAGGAGAGTGCAGCCGCAGCCTTCCTGGACGTCGCTAGGGCGTTTGACCGCGTCTGGCATCCAGGACTCTTATACAAGCTCATCAAGACGGACATGCCACCTCACTTGATAAGAGTCCTGGCGGATTTTCTGGATGGCAGGAGTTTCAGCGTGAGGGTGGATCGCGCCATTTCCTCTTGCCATCCAATACTAGCCGGCGTTCCACAAGGCAGTACACTTTCGCCCATCCTGTACGCCTTGTTTACCGATGACGTCCCTGTGCGGGAGAACGTGGTCCTAGCGCTATACGCTGACGACATCGCCCTGATTACCAGCTCCAGGCGCGCCCGCTTCGCCGTGTCGTACCTCCAGAAGACGCTGGACCTATTGCCCAACTGGCTGGCGGAGTGGAGGCTGTCCTTGAACATCGCCAAAACCCAGGCGATGGTGGCCGGCATCTACAGACAGCCTCCTCCGCCGCTGGTTTTCCAGGGCAATAGGATCCCATGGCAGCGCCAGGCCACGTATCTGGGCGTCATCATTGATCGCCGGCTATGTTTCCACCTCCATGCCATCTTGGCCATCAACAAGGCGAAAGTGGCACTCCATCTCCTTCGTCCACTTCTCATCTCCACTCTTCCGCTGCGTACCAAGGTCGCGCTGTATAAGTCATACGTCCGACCTCACCTGACGTATGCAGCGCCGGCCTGGTACGCCCTCACATCCACTACTACCAGAAACCACCTACAGGTTGTGCAGAACAGGGCGCTGAGGTACGTCACCGGCGCGCCCTGGTTTGTCAGGAACTCCACCCTTCATCGTGACCTCCGCATCCCATCCATTGAAGAAACCATCAAGAAGCTCTCCATCAACCTATTCCACCGCGCTGATGTCTCGGAGTACCCGCACATTCGGGACATCGCGCCGTGGCACTCCAGACCGCCAGACAAGTATCATCTACCACGTGACCTCCTACCATCTCCATCAAGTTCAAGATCTCCATCTCCTCATTCAATTTCATCATTTTAGTGCTTTTATAACCCTATACCCTTTTTGATCTCCTTTACATTCTTCCGAGCCGCTGCCCTGGTCGCCTGATCGCTTAGCTGGGCCTCCCACGAGGCAATCGTGGGTCTCACCCGGCTGGGTTGATCGCCCGGGCAGCATCAGTGCTCATCCCCTTATTGAGATCCTTTTATTTATACTTTTACATTTATTTTGAATACCTTTTACGGCCTTTTGGGCCTACCCAATGACCCGTCCATCTTAATGGGCGGTGAAGATCTTCATGGTCATAGGGCTTAGCCCTGAAACCATCTCCCCACGCCATTACCAACTTGGTGTGTGGGAATACCTCGGAGTTTGAAGCTAGATTCTCTCTCTGATGGCTCACCATTTCATGTTCTAGACATTCATCTAGAGACTGACATATAATACGAGTATGTAATTCTATTATGTTTAAAAACTGGATCATATTTTATATCTTGAACAAAGATTGGTTAAGTGAAAAGTAAAATAACAAATTTCGAAGGTTATATTAATATTTATTTGAACTTGGGAACCATTTCGTTTTGTCTTTAAACAACGCATCTATTAGCTATAATATATTCTCTATATGTACAACATTACAAAATCGAAAATTACTATAACATTGAAAATAGCTTTTAATAATAAATTACTCTCTTCTACATTTTCTTTTAGGTAAATTCGGATTTCCCTACCGTCCGATAAATTTATCACTTGGACAGATACGAGCAGTATCAAACTACTTAGACTTGAATTTGTACAGGTATTTTAATAAAAGGTACTACAAAGTTAAAACGACATACTGCTTATATAGAAAATGGATATATACACGTGCGTATAAGTATAAAAAGACATTTTATTGTATTGTACGAACATATAAAAATCAATTGAAATACGTACATTTTAATATATTATAATAATTATAAAATATGTATTAAGAAGGAGGTCTGAATGTATATGGGATAGCTTTGAGGGCAGCATTCCCCCAAGTAAGATAGAACTCAAGTTCCTAATTCTTACTATTTTCCCACTTTGGTAAGACAAAGAAATACTTTAAAAGCCACCACAGAAAGCGCAAGAACCACCACAAAGGTAATGAAATGAAGATTGAAGTATTTTAACATTGGCTTTCATGCTATGTGATAATATAATTTATAAACTTTATACCTCTAAAACATATTGGTTAAAGTGTGTATTTTATTTTCACACATTCCGTTACTCAAAAGACCGTAAATTTATAAAAAGAATTAAGTGCAATAATAATTTAAACTACTTGAATTTCATAAACATTTAATTGGGCAGAGAACATTTCAGAGCCGCAATCGACGATGGAACGATGCGCTACTTTGCAACAACCACTTGGAAAAAATATTTTATGCTTTACGCTACACTTACAAAATATAATTTCGTTGAATATTAATGTTTATTATTTAATAAATAATTTTATCTGAATAAATGGCAATTTGGTCTTAAATATTTATATTTCTCACAAATAATGCTGCATAAATGCAGAACGCGTGAATCCGAGTTTCAACAGCGCAATACGCCGCATAGACGATAAGATACGAGAACGACAAAATGCAGCAGGCGCTTCTATGAAGACTATATCGTTTTATTGTTTTAAATCCGCTAACCGCTCTAGTGGCGCAGTGTGCCTGCAAGCGCGATGTTTATGAGTTCGATTCCCACTTGGGAGAATGTTTATACAATATTTTGATTTCTCTGCTCTGATACTTAGGACAAAACGCGGCGCTAAGTTCCGCCATTTAAAACACATACAATACCTTGCTTTGCGGGAAAACGTCTTAGAAGATATTCAAAAAGAAATCCCTATTGTACTCAAAGTAATACAGGGAAAATGTAGCATAAAAAATTAAAAAATGATTATTTAATTACAGGCGATAATAACAGCAGTAACAATTACATGTATTTGGGGCATCTATTTTATTACAATATCAATTTATTAGACTGGTGTAGCGCCACGGTGCTGATAGCGTCTGAATGTAAACACGATTGGTTGTGAGTTTGATTCCTACTCGGGGAAAATTTATGTCTAAATTATTTTAATTCCTCTGCTCTGGTAAGACAAGAGCGAGGCGTTAAGTTTCGCCATACAACACGCAATGACTCATAGGTGGGCATTAAATTATCTCTGAATACCCTATTTAGGAAAAGTCAAAAGATAAAACAAATAGTGGCCAGTCGTGGCCCAGTGGCACAAGCGTGTGACCTTAAACGACTGGTTGTGGGTTCGATTCCCTCTCGAGGAGTGGAAATATTTAATATTTCCATTTTCTTCGCTCTGGTGTCGAGGTAAAGCGCGGCGATAAGTTCCGCCACTTAACACGCAATGCCTCCGAATTCGGCGGAAAGTAGGGAATGGAGTATCTTAATACTAGGTTCCCTCTGCCTACCCTGCTGTGTGCGGGATACAGCGTGAAGCTAAAAAAAGAAACAAATAAAAATAATTAAATTTATTAAAAGTATTGTTTAAAACACTCTTAATAATAACAATGATCAAGTTACATATTCTTTCTTTTATTATCATCTATCATTATTTACACAATGCTAAGAGATATTACATTAGAGGCAGGCGCCGGAAGTCTGCCCATGGGACAATTTATTAATATAAAAATATCATTTTTCTCGTTAATCTAGGGCAAATAGCTCGATACTTATAATTGATGTGTTCTACTATAATGGACAATAGTTAATAATTATTTTATAATTTAACATTAAATAATATTAAAAAAATATTAAGTATTTTTATAAATATATATATATATATTTTGTATTATTATTAGTGGCAGTGAGATATCGTATAGACTCGGACGAATTATTATATTTAAATTATTTGGATTTCCCTAGAGGAAGACAAAACGCGTCGTCTGTTTCGATTACGGGTGGTAAGTATACAGTTTTTCACACTATATTTCCTCTACTATGAGCGATAAACGAATTTTATAATGATCACGAGTAAACTGAGATAACATTTGTTTTGCTCGTTAAACTACAGAAATTGAATACTTAATTAACTCGCGTGCTATCCTGTATATCTGCATTCTGCACAATGAGGTCCAAAGTTTTACGAGAGGGTCTGTGTAAAATTTTATAACATGTTATATTTTCCACTGTTCATTTATCCTCAACGTATTTTACGTTTATTAGTAAAGTTATATTTTAAGATCATATAATAAAAAAAACGTTTTTTTTACCTCCAGGACTGACCCTAGCTAGGAGGAAAATTTTATACAAACCTTCGGCGACAACGAGTGGCCCTGAGCGTTTTCATAAAACTCAAGATGTTGATAACGATCATTTTGAACGTTAAAGGTAAAAATGATAGAAAAATAACTCAATTTGTCATCCCACTTCGACATCAAGAGGGAATTCTTGATAGAACGTAAAATATACTTAATTTTAAAAGCTCTCTTTACTGCTAATGAAAAATTCTTCAAATCTATAAAGAATATAAAAATGAAGATGATGGTGACATTTTCATAATAAAATTATTTTTGTTGTAATTTTGTTTGTAATCTTTGAACCAATAATAAGTTTATAATAGTAATCTTAGTAATATTACTTTGCGGTTACCTTTACACGACACAATACACACTAGGTATCTCATCAATGAACCAATGTAGTGGTTGCTTGGAAACCAATTACATGTACACATTGGCAGAACGTGGTCTATCTATTATAGTGCAATCAAACTCGATACGACTAATTTTCCTAATTCTGTCGTCAATTGATGTAGGCCGTATAAACCCATATTTAAGATAGGTATATTGCTTATTGTCCAGGAAAGTAAATAATCGATGTTCACCTTAAAAATATTATCAATCATTAAAACGTTTTTTATCGAGCAATTTTAAGAATATAAGAAATTTTGAGCTATTTCTAACTTCTTATAGAGTACGTATATCATTTCGTGTTTCCATTTTTCGCTCATATCGCGTGGTAGGCATTGTAAAGTGTCATAATTAGTCTTAAGCCAGATTCTGATACATGCACAACACTTACTTACCACCTTTTTAAAAACCTTAGAATCTTTATTTTTAAAATGATATTTAAAATATTATGTTTGATCTTATTAACGTTATTCTGAGCGTTCGCTTTACTTTTCACTTGTGATGTTTATGAAAGAGATTCGTTTAATACAATTTTGTCGGTACTCAGAAGTTCTTCGTAAACACTCAAGCTGGCATTTGAAATTTCGTACGTAAACGAAGTATCAAGACTTAAAAAGTTTGTAAATATTTCGTTTATGGTAATTGATTAAGGAAGAAGAACTTTTAACAACAAAAATTTAGACGTATAATTTATTTCTAACCTATTAATGTAATAATACCTTTTGATTTATGTACAAGATTAAAAACGTGAAGATTACACAGATTACAATGAAGTTTGTATTTAAGGTTATGCTTTTCGAATGATTACATATTCCTGAATGGATATGCGCGCGCCTATGCATCTAAATAAGAATATTTTACATGTAGTAAACGGCAAGAAACCGTGGAAGAATACGTATAATAAAATTGTTTAATGCAACAAAAATGAAGCATTCGAGTCACAAAGAGAGAAATCATGTAGAAAAATCAATTCTCGAATCGTCAAATTTAGTCCTTAAGTTTCTTCGTCGTTGAATTTAGTTCTTATTTTTTTTAAAGTAAGAATCAGTTATTTTTAGAATTAAAAATTTTCATAAGTTGAAAAGAAAAATTAAAAAGAATTAGAAAAAATCTATACATAAGTCTAACAAAATGTATAGTAATAATTGCTAATGTATTCTACGATAATAATCTATATTATTTATAGGCCAGAATAATCCAGTAGCTGAGAAATAAATTTCTTCAATATATTGTTATTATGATTTAAGATTTATACAAGGGCTTTTGATGTTATAAATCTGCTTTCCTTGAAGTAAATCTCAAAAGGGATTACTAAAGTCAAACTTTAGATTATATCCATAATAACGAACCTCTGTTACTAAATCCACTCAAGTATCGCGGCCTTTTAGTGAAATGTACCCTTTAGCTTATCATTAATACTTTTAAATAGAATCAAAATTTACTTATCAATAAATTGATTTACCAATTTTATGTTGTATAAAGAACATACAAAGGAGATTGATCAGTAAAAATGATACACTTACATTATGAAAATCGATGTTTATAGAACTGGTGTATTTTTTCTTTAGCCTTAAAAAAAGTCTATAAAATTTTTGGCTAAAATAAAATCTAGTCACGTTTTCCAATAGAAATATTGATGCTGAGCCCACAAAACAACTTATACTATATTATTATGAGATTCCGCAACAACCCATACTAAACTATATAAAATATTGTTTATTAAAATGTAAGTTTTACAACTGCACCATAAAGCATAATTTAGCACCTAACATTTACCATTCCAGAGGGTAAGAGCTAACCAATTAATGTCTGCCACACATGAATACTTTAAGGCTTAAGATGAACACGTTCTGGTTAGCTATGACAAACTTAGATGTTTATACGTAAAATTGACACATTAATAAAGTATACGGAGTCACTGTACTGTAGTAAAGTTTTCATGCATGTAATTAAATATCTTGTGTTTATTTAATAAATTTTACATTACTTACACCTCCATTTTGTTTTCCTTTCGTCTGCTTTCCCCGAAGTATGCCTGCCTACCCGAAATACTTTAAGGCCATAATGGCGCAGTGTGACCTCGTCTGACTGTAAATACAATGATTGTGTGTTCTGTTCCTACTTAAAGGAATCATTATGTTTATTTTTTTATTATTGCTGCTTTGGTGATAAGACAAAGGACGATGTTGAGTCCCGCCATTCAACCCGTAACGTCTCGGCTTCGGGAAAGTAGATAAGGAAATGTCTTGACAGTAGATTCTGCCTACTCTGCCTACCTCTGCAGGAAGGGGCGTGAAGCTACTATAGTAATATTTACGCTGTATCCCGCACACAGCAGGGTAGGCAGAGGGAACCTAGTATTAAGACATTCCGTTCCCACTTTCCACCGAATTCGGAGGCATTGCGTGTTAAGTGTCGGAACTTAACGCCGCGCTTTACCTCGATACCAGAGCGAATAAAATGGAAATATTAAATATTTCCACTTCTCGAGTGGGTATCGAACCCACAACCAGTCCTGTACAGTCACACGCTTGTGCCACTGCGCCACGACTGGCCACTTATGTAATAATTTTAAGATAGTAATATTTACCCGGAGTATTACATAACATCCAGAAGATATAAAGATTATTATTATTGGCAGCTCAAATAATTTGTTGCCTCACACCTGTCTATTCATTTTTAATTAAAGGTTATTATTATTTCTGAACAAAATATTTGTAAGCGTTTAAAAGAATTTTAACTATAAATTATTATTATTATTATTTTAAACCTGGCTTACTTAGCCTCTTGTTTAACTTATTAATCGCATAGCAATACACTATTCTTTGACGCTTTGAACATATTAATAAAAAATAAGTGAGAATAATTATGTAATTGTAACCAACCACCAGTTAAAGTATCATAAATGAGTAAACAAGCACTATAAAAGTAAAGTAAAGTTGCAATGGGTTAACACGCAGCCACTTCTTTCATAAAATGTAGAACATTACCTAAGTAGGCATTCTGATTATGTAACCTGTAAAGCAAATTAACACTTGGAAACCGTGTTACAAAATAAATATATCCATTAAATGACTAAGTCCAATAGTTTCCGTTCTTTAAATATGGTGTTATGAGCAGGTAAGGTAATCATTTTACTAATATCACGTTGCACCGAGAACATCTACAGCATTTATCATCTCATAAATTTGTTTAAACAAATGAATATACAGATAATAATATAGGTATAAAAATATCAGTCAGTGTGGCTAGTCGTGGCCCAGTGACACAAGCGTGTGACTGTAAACGACTGGTTGTGGGTTCGATTCCCACTCGAGGAGTGGAAATATTTAATATTTCCATTTTCTTCGCTCTGGTGTCGAGGTAAAGCGCGGCGTTAAGTTCCGCTACTTAATACGCAATGCCTCCGAAGTTGGCGGAAAGTGGGGAACGGAGTGTTATAACACTAGGTTCCCTCTGCCTACCCTGCTGTGTGCGGGATACAGCGTGAAGCTAACAAAAAAATACCATATTAAAATAAATAGATGAAGTTAATATATCTGGTATAATATTAAAACGTCTAATCTAATTTTAGTAATATCATGACCCAGTGCTTATTCTTGTGTGACTGAAATTTTCCGGTCACGAAAGAAAATCGTGATTTGCATGTTATAAATAATGGGTAATTTTGTCCCATACTGCAGCAATAGCACAAATTATCTTCTCTTTTTACCTTCAAAATAATTATACAATCGAAGAATTCTATCACAATCTTATGAATTTAAACGATAAGTATGTCATAAATACATATAATAAAAATGTATGTAATCGCTGTCTGTTCACAAAAGATATATGAAAGATTGGGGGCATTTATGTAACAACAACCAACACAATGTTTTTTTTTCTATTTGTTTGTGCACGTTAATTTAAGAAATGGCTTAACCGATTTAATGTGGTTTTGACTTTATCATTTGGTATTCTTCTCTTAACATTTAGTATTTATTTCATAAGAATATTTTAATATATATTCAAAACTGCTATAAAATAAGAGGCGTAGCCACGAGTGGGTCGCTAGTTATATATATAAAATAGAACAACAATTGCATTAAGATATTGTGATGGTAAATTTGCAACGAGGTCGGGACGTGGACGTAAATGACACATGCATTTTTTGCTTGAAATTTCCCAGGTCTATTTAGACGAAAGTGTCAAAAACAATAATATGATCTTTTGTTTTCGCGATTATTACACATTTTGAAATGAAACTATTTTTAACCGGATTAATCGCGTATATTATTGGTATTCGAAAATACATTTTTACAAACCCGACGTTTCGAACACTTTACAGTAGTCCGTGGTCACAGGTAGACTGAGGTGGCATTCGTCTGTCAGTTGATACATTATTATATCAAACTACCGCCAACGATTTCTTAGTTGCCTCGCGTACTGCCCTGGATTCTTGCAGAATGAGCTGACTGTATCATGCCCTCTGGTGTGGTGATTTTGAGACTTCAAAGTTTTTAGAATCGGGTCCCAGGTGGTAGAAAGTTTCCAACCGTCTTCTCTATTGAAATTTGGATGTTTTTGTATTTCAATAGCCTCGCGGATCATTCTAGGGATATATCTATTTTCCCTAGCGAGGATATGTGGTTTATCAAACCTTATGTAATGGTTGGGCTTATCCGTAGCATGCTCACACACAGCTGACTTTGATGCACGCCCATTCTTGATATCGGAGATGTGTTCCTTCACCCTAGTACCGATGCTCCTCTTTGCTGGCTTATCTTACATTGGCCAAACAAAGAGGAGCATCGGTACTAGGGTGAAGGAACACATCTCCGATATCAAGAATGGGCGTGCATCAAAGTCAGCTGTGTGTGAGCAGGCTACGGATAAGCCCAACCATTACATAAGGTTTGATAAACCACATATCCTCGCTAGGGAAAATAGATATATCCCTAGAATGATCCGCGAGGCTATTGAAATACAAAAACATCCAAATTTCAATAGAGAAGACGGTTGGAAACTTTCTACCACCTGGGACCCAATTCTAAAAACTTTGAAGTCTCAAAATCACCACACCAGAGGGCATGATACAGTCAGCTCATTCTGCAAGAATCCAGGGCAGTACGCGAGGCAACTAAGAAATCGTTGGCGGTAGTTTGATATAATAATGTATCAATTGACAGACGAATGCCACCTCAGTCTACCTGTGACCACGGACTACTGTAAAGTGTTCGAAACGTCGGGTTTCTAAAAATGTATTTTCGAATACCAATAATATACGCGATTAATCCGGTTAAAAATAGTTTCATTTCAAAATGTCAAAAACAATGTTGAGTTTCGCAACTAAACATGCAATAATTTTGTACGAGCGATTAAGCGCGCAATTCTTAATTTCAATTTTGTTATTTATGTCATTAGAAACGGAGATCATTCCTAACCTTGACTTGAAAGCGAACTCGTAAAGTAAAACGTTAAAATATCTAGGTTACTATAATGTAATATCTAGAAAATTAAGAAGCTGTTCATTTCATAGTATAAGAAATGTGAAAAGGGTCTCTATTCAATTGGGCTAACAGTGTTGAAACAGGAGGGTAAAGAAAATTTTATTTATATTATAATTTATAAATGTTTGTCTTACATGTTTGAATACGCTATTAAAACTTGCATAAATAAATAAATACTCATACAAACATTGAAAAAAACATTTAGGAAACGTATAAAAATTTGAACGCAGCGGGATTCGAACCCGTCCCTGCTGAATACCGTCCAAGCGCTCTCACCGCTGAGCCATGCGTTCAAATTTTTATACGTTTCATAAATGTCTTTTTCAACTTTCCTAAGTGTGGAATAACACTTTGCAAATGTTTACAGGTATTTAATAAATAGCATTCTCTCTTGCCAAACGATTGTTCGTAGAATACCAAAGGTTATTATTATCTTTGGGTAGCAGAAATTTGTAAAAATCTCTCTACAGAGATGTTAACAATAAAAATAAGTTGTATTCAGGAGGCGCGGGTTCGAATCCCGCTGCGTTCAAATTTTTATACGTTTCCTAAATATCTTTTCCAATTTTCCTAAGTGTGGAATAACACTTTGAAAATGTTCAATGGCATACAAACATTCCTTAAAATTATATTTTCAGTGGGGTAAGTAATTATATATTCATATAATAGTACAAATTTTAGATTTGAGAATAAGTAAGTGCCTTATTGTAAACAGACATACGAAGAGAAACAACCAATCACCTTTATGATTAGATTCGCTCGGACCAATTTACGACAATTTCCGGACGTATCTCTAGGACGTGACGAACGTGACTGCTGTGGAGATTAACATTGCTTTTAATTTCACGCGATTCTAAAGTTAACCTTTTTTTCTGTTTCTCAAAAATAAACAGAAAATACAAAATAATATGACGTTTTCTTTGAATTTGTCCTTTAACTCGAAATTAAAAATTAACTTAAACAATTTTATTTAAAAAACAAAAAGCTTCTATTTCTCCGTATTATTGTAGGAAAAACGGTGTAGATGGGAAAACTAGTGTCACTCCATTCTCCGTTTTTCGTCCGAATTCAAGAAATTGCGTATTGAGTGGAAAAGCTCAACACACCACAAATCTTCGAATACATTATATAATAACAAATTAAAACCATTTAAACATTTCATAACAAACATTCATACAAATCGCGAATGATATTTTACGTGATTTTAATACCAAGAGCAAGGCTAGGATAACAATGCAGACAAATTAGCTACGATACGTAAACAACCAGTGCTCATCTTTTTCAAAGAATTAAAGACTTTATGAAGATTTTTAGAAAAGCAGACATTTACAATTTACAAAATTTATAAATATTAAAATTAAAGTCTGGATTAATACACTTCTATAATGTTGGAAAATATATTTTTTTTTTATAATTTGAAATATGACAAAATAATCAATATTAATAAAAAATTACAATAGTATAAAACATAACCTCAAAAATAAAATTACTTTAGTACATATATATTCAAAACAATAATATACGCTTCATTCGACCGCGTTCACAGTAACGACGTAGCTAAGTCTATACACGCTTCTAGAATTAAGGACATACAAGAGACTTAGTTCATGTGGATCCTATTCATCCTTTACTCTTTGTATTTCTGTAGACATTCAAGGCTTTATATAAAGCTGTCACAAAGGATTCTTATGCGAAAAATGTGAAAAGAGATTTTCACATTAAAATGCTTTATTTATGCCTATTACCATAAGGACAGTCAAAAGAAAATTTCCGAAGGCATTTTCCACTACTTAGTACTAGTAAGTAGTACGACTGTCTTGAAATTAGGCTCTCTCTATCTCGCTATGCAGGAAAAAAACATAGAGGTGCTCTATATTTACTAGTAGTTATAAGATAGATACGAAAATTACAAATAAAATTGCCGACCCAGAGCTTCCTAACATTATTATCAATATTAAATGTGTAAAAAAAATCTATAATATAGCTATACAAGGAAAACTACACAAGAAAAAAACACGTCTTAGACATATATATTTTGACAAAAATAACTAGAATTATAGGATAAAAAGCATTCAAAACCTACTAATACGAGTATAATGCTTACTATTTAAGTAAGAAAAAATTATAACGATTACTATAAGAAATATTATGAAAATTCAAGATAATCAAGGAAAAACTTCTGTGATGTTCAATCAGAGCCAGGCTTACCGGCGTCTCGTTGAATAAATAAAATATTCTTACTCAAGAGTTCTAGCCCAGACGCTGACTAAGAACTTAATGGTGGATCTTTGTTATAATGAAAATTATTTACCTGAAACAAATGAAAATTGTTTTGTTAGTATGTTCTATTGCTACCTAATACATTTTTTTTTTTTGGACAAACTTATTTAATAGTTCATCAGCAAATAAAGATTATTGTATATTAACGTAATTCATGTAATATGGCTTCGTATTTCGTATTAGTGGAGAAATAAAATAAAATTGATTTGATTTGATAAAAAACAATTGCTTCTTCCCGCAGAGTTAGAGATAACACTCTAGTCCCCACTCTACGCTACGAAACATTGCCTTACCAGACTGGAGAAGTTAAAATAGTTTAAATTTAATCTTTCCCCCCTTGTGGGATTCAAACCTAGACGCTGTCTCACTACGCCATCCCGCCTCGTATCTCTAATAATCATAAAATAAATATACAACAATTTCATGTTATGAGATTTCAAAGCGCTTTCTTTGCTTATTTTTATAAGCACCTATCCTATATTTCTTGAAAGGCTTTATAAGGAAGCTTTATTGAAATCGTTTCCAGTACATTTCATTCGTAAGGGCGCTATGGCAATTATGTTGAAAGCCCAACATAACGCAGGATTCTTTAAAAGAAAAATCGGATTTTATATTAAGTTTGCACTAAGTACATAAAATATTTAAAGTATTTTTGTTGTGATGTGGATTTTTATGCATATCGTTTGTATATAGAATAATACTAAGTATTTTAAAATAATACATGTATGTTATAACTACTATCAAATTGAATGTTGTTTGAACCTACCGCCTGAACCTAAGACAAATAATATATTTATACTATGTGTCATTATATACATTTTAAAAAAATGGAAAATGTCCTATGAATATTTTGCTTCTTAAAACATAAGAACTAGCTAGTTTATATCATAGAATAATGCACATTGTTTAAAACTAAAAAAACAATTAGAATGAAAAAGATTACTTTATTACAGGATTTGTCGTATCTAATTGATCCTCAGGGAGGATAACGCAGGGTAATTGGTAATTACTTCGCTTATGTGAATATCTACGTTAGTATCTGCTCATCGTCGTTTGTATCAGTCTTAAATGTCAGTATGTATGAGAGATTTAAGGACAAGAAGAAATCAGTAAATTGTAATCTTGTCAGTATATTTTTATTTTCTCTTTATTTCATTTTATTTTAACATGAACTATTGTATCTTTTGGTAAAGTAAAAAAATACGATAATAGTGTATCAATATTGTCATATGGTTTGTGAAATTCATATTGTGTCTGTTAGAAATCTCAATCTTGATGTAAAACAGTTTTGACGTGTTTAATGGACATTGTCAACAAAAAATCTAACAATATCTATTTGAACAGTGTAATAAATTCTAAAACAAATCCTTTACTTAGCACAACGTACATTAAGTTTTCATCAACGTGTTTCATTGTGCAATTAGCTAATTCAATATTACGTTAAAATTCTTTAAATACGCTGCTCATTAGCACAGATCACGCGACGTAGTCACGTCCATGTCACGCATAGTTTCCAGTATTACTACAATTCAAAATATTTTTCAAGAACGCTACAATAAGATAACAGTATATAAATATAATTATATTAAGTAAAGTTGTCGTGTAGTTCCTAGAACTGTGATAGCTGTTCTGTGTATTTATTGTAAGGTTGCACCTATTTTGAAATTATTTTATGTTAGCCTTGATAGTAATTTCAAGTGATTTTTAAGTATACGAATAGTTTTTATTATGTTATATAGATATCTGTTAAAATTTGTAAGCATAAATTTAGTTAGAAAATGAGCGAGACATACTGAAATAGTGAAAATTTACAAAATTAAGAACATCAAATACATAGCGATATTTAACAAGTATGAAGTAATTTGTGATATATAAGTAATTAATTAATTGGTATAGTAACTAAACTAAGTTAAATATATAACCGTAAAGACAGAAAGACAATATTATATTTAATCATTTAATCATGCAGTAGCACGTATCATAACATTATAAAAAGAGCACGATGTGAATTTCATAAATACGAAATATTATTTTTGATGCTTCCACAATAACACGCTTGAATGACTTGCCCAAGCCGACGGAAGGAATCCTCATAATAACCGAAATTACACCCGTTTGCATTCACTGAATATGTATATCTTTACCATAATGGCAGTGCTCAAATTAATACTTCAATTCTCCATTCAAAAGCCGAGTGATTCCAAATAAAGAAATTCATTTAAACAACATTATTGTAAATTACTCATGAGTATAAGCGACGTTTTTAAACATAATAGGGAGTCTGTTATTTTAACTCTCTGAATTCGTTGACCCAACAATTATTATGGCAACATGAAAAATTCTATATAATAATTTATTATTATTTTTTAGTTTCACACTGTATCCAGTGCATAGCAGGGTAGGCAGAGGGAACCTAGTGTTAAGACACTCCGTTCCCCACTTTCCGCCGAATCCGGAGGCATTGTGTGTTAAGCGGCGGAACTTAGCGTCGCGCTTTGCCTCGCACCGGAGCGAAGAAAATGGAAATATTAAATATTACCTCTTCTCGAGTGGGAATCAAACCCACAAACAGTCGTTTACAGTCACACGCTTGTGCCACTGCGCCACGACTACCCCTTTTACTAAGATATTCTTATTTTTAAACCAACCATGCTCTATATTTAAACATACAAGATTAAGTTTGTATAGGTACACTTTGACCACTAATTATAAACAAACACCATCAAAAACGAGTAAGTAATTAGTAGAAAACAATAGTTAACTAAAACACAAAATCGCCTGCAATGTTGCGGCCAGACGCTGCCAGAAATTGAAACTGTGGGGCGACCTTAAAATTTGAGTTCACTCTCGCAAATAGAGCTGAAACTAACTTAATTTTCCGCTGCTTTATTTTGTTTGTTTTTGTCAAAGGCTCAACATAACATGCTGACCTTTTCATTATGCTTTTAGATATGTTTCATTACTTAAATAAATATGAGGGCCGGAGTTATCACACCTTTTGATGTCAAAAAACATGTGAATGTTACAAAAATACGTACGATTTTGTACCATAAAATTATAAATATTTTTTTTAATAACGTACATATATACGTACTGTAAAAGGACATACCGCTTCCTTCCTCCCTTCCTATAAGTATTAGGGTAGTTAGACATTATAAGTACGTTTTTATAAGTAAGTTTTGTTCAAAATATACAAAATGAACATTAACAATTATTTTTTTTTCAACTTACACAAGTACTATGTCTATCTATCTATCAATCAATATGAAATTCTTACGATGTTAAATTTATTATTTTGACCTACTTCTGCCGTCTGATTTTTTTGAAAGTCAATATATGTTTCCGAAGCATATAGCAATGCAATAACTTCATAACATATACCTTACGTCCTTAGCAAGAGAACTAGAAAATTATTTTGTGTGTTAATTTATTTAATAAAGTTCGTTTAATATAAAAGTATATTTTTAGATTTAAACTAACAATTGTCACTGATAATCGATACGTGACAATATGTACATATAGTAATTACCAACCGATGGTATCGAAGGACATTAATCAGTTAATTTAGTGTCCATTGTCTTATTTCTCGCATCAGCGACGACCTTCGCTAAGCTGACAATCACTTAATCTCTTGTAAACAATCAGCTACTAGCTGAGATTTTCCGAGATTTCGCAGATTTACTCGTCAAACAACATTAAGGTGAAGCTTAACATGTTAAACACTAATGCCCGTCTTGTATAGTTTAGTCTATTAGTTATCTACATATAAAAATATTATAACTATTATTATTTTTTAGCTTCACGCTGTATCCCGCACACAGCAGGGTAGGCAGAGTGAACCTAGTCCCTCCGTTCCCCACTTTCCGCCGAATTCTGGAGGTGTTTGCGTGTTAAGTCGCGGAACTTAACGCCGCGCTTTGCCTCGACACCAGTCGAAGAAAATGAAAACATAAAATATTTACACTCCTCGAGTGGGAACCGAACCCACAACCAGTCGCTTTCCAGTCGCACTTTATGTCTCTGCGCCACGAGTGGCCCTTAAAACTATTATTTATCTCAAAATCTACTTAGATCAAAATTTTTATTGTTATATAAATATAATCGCAGACATGCAATAACGCCGTGATGCCTTCTAATAATCAATCGCCTCGTGATGTTTAAAGGTAAAGTACATAATAGATAAATGTTACCTTTCCAATTACCATATTTATGGCAAGGAACAATAAGGAAAATACGAAAAACTAAACCTTTTATATTAAATGGAATAATTTAATCATATTATTTCTCAAATATTCATTTTAAAATATCATGTCTATCGTCAGGATGCCAAAAAATAAGTAGCTGTACTAATTCAATATTGTACAAAATGAAGTAGCTATAGTAAAGTTTAAGTGACGACAATACATCTAATCATAAATGAAATAACGACATGAGAGATTGAGGAAAATCCTTGAAAATTTAGACCATTATGTCGTAGAAACTTTAATCTATGATATAAAATACGCTAACATATTTGAAATTAGTGTTTAATATAAATATCAAAACCAAATATATGTTTTAATACTTCGGGCGAGACGTTGTAACTTGATTTAATAGTGATTCAGTATACGTAAAATATTTCGTTTAGGCACATTGAAATTCTAACTTTCACTTGCTCGTAAAACCCTTCCTTCTCTAAAAATCAATAAACTTCTACAAATAAAACATTAAACAGTTCAAAGGAAACGTTTCGTACTTAACAAACAAAATAACAAACAACTAGAACCCAAATTTCCCTGAAACTTTTCTAAGACAAAGCCCTTTCCATTCTATACTGGTTGTATTTATAAACCTTCGTAAGTAAATACTTTTATGATCAATTGAACAAATGAAATACGAATGAAAAACTAAACTCACAACTGAAAAAAAAATATATATTCGTTAATTACATCAATTTAATAAACTTCAAATGAATGGATACGGTTGCCGTAACAACTTTATAGAGGTAAAATTTAATCTTACTATAAAATTATAAATGGACGCAATAAATCAAAGCCCTATAGTTTATTAATAAGGCGCGAAACCCTAAAAATAAACTTAATTCGACCATTAATTTTCATGAAAATTAATAAGGTATTTTTTCTGGCCTTCGCAACATGTTTAATCCCGTCCATAACTTTTTATTACACGGAGTACTTCAGACTTTTTTGTTTTTACCCCATAATTAAGTGGCTAACGCCGTAAAGCGGGTAATATCGCATATCTTGAAACCCTCCGTACCACATTACAAAACCTTAAAAACGATCGTCATATATTTTTATTGTGTAATTATTTTATATAGGTCCAGTCGTGGTGCTGTGGCACAAGCGTGTCACTGTAAACGACTGGTTGTGGGTTCGATTCCCACTCGAGGAGTAGAAATATTTAATATTTCCATTTTCTTCGCTCTGGTATCGAGGCAAGGAGCGGCGTTAAGTTCCGCCCCTTAATACGCAATGCCTCCGAATTCGGCGAAAAGTGGGGAACGGAGTGTCTTAACACTAGGTTCCCTCTGTGAACACTACAGCGTGAAGCTAAAAAAAAAGGTACAGTAAAGTTTGTTACTCTAAACATGCAAATGTCGTATGTATATAATTTCGACATGTATATCTAATTATGTTGTCATGTCTTTTCTTCCAAGGTGAAAGACGTTAACTACTTGCTGTAACCATGTAAGCATACCTACATATAGAATTATTTTTGCTGTTCCATTGTGGTTACAAAAATATTCACGAGTGTCATAAACAATCGTGAGCCGCGTGACGGAAAGAATGAAAACGTGACTAGTACATAATCATCTTATGTCCATCTCTTGTCAATAGCAAACAAAGTCTATTGCTTATCAAACAGTCTTTGGGAAACGTATTTACCAAAGATAAAACGATATATTACCTTTTACTATTACCTTACGGAATGATCTTTATTAATCTACATTGGTATATTTAATATATCTTTGACTTTTATTATACTTTTTCACGGTAAGTCCGTTCAAATTAATGGCACATTTTGATCAAAAGTCAGATTAAATATAACACAAATTTATTTTACATACAAATATTATTTTCTCTATCTCTGATATCTGTAATTTTGAATCATTATTTTTTACTCTAATCTGAGATAGCTTACTATTCGTCTAACTTTCCCGGAAAATATGGATTCATAGATAACAAAATGTAAATAAATTTTACAAACATTATCGTTGGTACGAGATCAAAATTGGAACGATCATAACTTCACAGAAACGCGAACTTAAAAGAATTTCTTAAACAAAACGTGAGACGAGTAAAAACTGTAACAATAAGTATTTATTCATTGCGCTATGAAAATTCATTAGTCCACGCGACATTAAGTTTAATCATAGCAGCATCTCATTAAGGAACCTCATCTCATTCTTAATCACATCCTAATGTTTAATTTAAAACAATGGTAATCATATATTTAACTAGCTCCTACGTGAAATATTTTTAAGACAAGATTTCAATACCTATTTTATTATATGGTCTGATGAGGCCTTCCTGACGCATTGTGGTTACTTTTGACTATAAATGCATAATTTGTGGGTTCGATTCTCACTAGGGGGAATGATCATATATTGTTTTCATGTAGTCCCACTCTGTTACATAAGACAAAACGGGGCATGTTGTTCCGCCACTCAACACGCGATGTCTCGAAGTGTCTTTATACTAGGTTTTTCTTTGACTAATCGACACAACGAAAAGAAACTACAGGAAAAAAACTTGACGAACAAAATTATGTTCTGAAATAATAGGACTTAACGGCACAAGGTCTGTTTGTATAAGTTTAACTCCAGTGAACTGGATTGAGCTGAGTGTTGGTTTGTTTCTGCACTCTGTTATTGGCACATCTGCGAATATTCATACTGGTGTATTTTGATTTCTACTGCAACTTGACAATGCAAATATTGATCGAAAAATCTTTATAAATGTAATTCTTTTAAAATGATCATGTGAAGCATTTATAATTTTTAAATTAGATTTAAATTGTACAATTCAAATGCGCTAAAACCTTTATTGAAGTAACTTTATTATTTATTTTCTTAGCTTCATGCTGTATTCCGCACACAGAATAGTAAGCAGAGGGAACCTAGTGTTAAGACTCCGTTTCTCATTTTCCGTTGAATTCTGAAGGCATCGCGTGTGGCGGAACTTAACTTCGCACTTTATTTCGTCACCAGAGCGAAGAGAATGGAAATATTAAATATTTCCGCTCTTCAAATGGGAATCACTTCACAAATACAGTCACATTTTGTGCCCCTGCCGCTATTACAATACCTTCATAACAACAAAAATATAACAAATTAAACTTTCATTATCAAACAAAGCGCTCAATAAAACGAAAAATTTAAGAGCAATCATTCATATCTGGTTATCGAAGCGTGAAAACCGCCGTTAGTTCCCCCATCGGCCACATGGAGCCGGCACGCCAGCGCCGCAGCGGCACGTGATGTATGCGCCCGCGCTGCCTGTCAGACGCGCCGCCGTCGCGCGACAGCCTCCCCGCATAACGCTTTACACCACAAGTGACACTCGACGCGTGTGACAAAGTGAAAACAGTTTAATTGACCAAGTGCATGTGTTTGTCATTATGGCTTCGTTTCTAGAGGTAATTTATTTTATTTATATCCGACCTCCTTTTATGCCTTGAGTTTATTATTGGTGGAATATAATTTTTAAGCCATATATGCGGTATATACTGTATATGTTATTGTTTTGTTTATAATAATATTTGTTATCCTTATTTCTGCAGATCGTCTCTTCATATTTTATAATTTTTTTATTATATTACTTTATTTTAATATTTACGTGCTTTGTATGAATACTTTTTTTTCGCTACATTTATTTGTAAAATAATTTAGCAACACTGCATAAAAACAATAAAATGTATTTCGTAAATCAATTAACAGTAAAGGAAGATATATTTATTTACTATTACGAAAAACAACAGCGCTATATAATTAAAACACATTAAAAAAACTTTTGCGAAACCAACACCAATAACAGTTTTCCACTTGTATATTTATTTTATGTAAAATAACTTTTTTTTTAATACTTTTCCTGTTATAAGACTTCCATAATAATTCTGTAAGTAGCAAAAAATGCAAAATAATGAATATATAATTTTCATATATTCTACTAGTAAGCTACTAGCCTGGCCTCATTTCTTTACATTTAGCTAGAGAAAATATCAAACTGAAAAAATATATTTTTGTTTTTCTTATAACAGTTTTATGAATAAAATATATACTTTGAATATCATAATATTTATATGAATGAAAAGAATGAGAATCGGGATGAGGGATAAATTGCTAGACGATTTCGCGTGCAATATCTGAACAATAGATAACAAGCCTTTGTAGACAGACTCTTTTGTTTCGGCAACCGGCACATTAGTTTGCTCTTCTCCGAGTTCAATTGCAAGAGTTCATAGCGTCGCAACCTAACGACCCTTCAATATAACTGGATATTGAATAAAATTTACTAATGAGATCTTTAGAAAAATAGACCTACTTAAATATAATGAAATGTGTATTTTCTATGGTTTATTGAGGGCATTGGGGGTTAGTGGGGCAATGTCTGATTAAGACAAAGCGCGGCGTTGAGTACCGCCACTCAACACGCAATGTATCAATTTAAACGGAGTATTTTGACACTACGATCTCTACGACTATATGAAAAAGCATGAAGGTGTAAAAAAATATTTGTTCATCGTTATGTTCCTACGTATTGGTATCTTTCAAATCTCTTACTTTTATGCGGCATCAAATGTAAAATAAAATTTGTCGTACATTTTGAAAATACAATGTTTCGATTACTACGTAACTAATTTATGTATATTGGTTTTCAGAGCTGTAAACATATTGAATTTGCATAAATTTGGCACGTATGCATAAAGTTAAACAAGTTTATCGGACAACATATGTTTCACCGGTTGTAATAACATTTAGTTTTTAGTTAAATCAGATTACGGTTTTTCTCGAACCCCATTCGGATATCTTATCTCCGCTGATAATATAGTGTACTCAGTATTTATCACCGCTTTAGCTCTCGTGCAATGGAACAAACTTTCATTTTTCAATTTACTGCTGACATCGTTCTCTCACATTTATTTATTCAATACAAAAGTTTATAAAAAAAGCGTTTTGCAAATAATAGCTAACTTTATAATGATTAATAGCTTTATGACATCTCTATAATAAGTGTTAGTTAGTTTTTTCCAACTCCGTGAGTAACACTTCCATTTCCTAGATAAGAAGATTAGAAACTTGAGGCGTTCCCACGATAACATGTATTTACTTATTTCTAACACTTTAAGTGTTTAATTGCCTTATCGAAGCTTTATCAATACTTAGCACGATACAAACCAAACAGCCTTAACACTGTGTAGTCAATTATGTGCTCTATTCGATAATTATCCCCCACTTATTGTAGATCCTCTAATGAAATTATGAGAGACGCGTCCTTAACTTCGTCTTGAATTTCGTGAGTGACGTCAAGTGTGTGAAGGGTAAGTGTTAAGCTAAAGAACGGTTATTGTTAGCTCCTTATATAATATATCCACATAGTTAAACGAAATTTGAAATTGAGACATTGCATTAATCATTTTAATGAATAGCTGATATAGTAGATAATAAGTGGCGTGGTAGTAGAGCGTATACGCTTTTTTTACAGTCATAAGCGAGGGTTAAGGATCGATCTCTATTCGGGGTTAATAATAAAACGGAGTTAGTAATAATTTTACAAATATTTAAATTGTCTTAGTAATAATTTTACAAATATTTACTCACGCTTTATATGAACATATTATAATATTTAATAAAAAAATATGAGCAATACACAAAATATTACATCACAATCGTTCACATAAACACTTCTTAATCGAGATGTTAATCGGTCCCTAATGCTTGCTAGTTCCTTACTTTTACTGCCGCATGTTACATACTTTTACTACTCCTGAATACAAATTAAAGTTACAATCGATTTTCTTGTCTAATTAGTCCATTACTGTTCGAGAATTTAACCGTGATACCTATTACAGGTTGACATTGATAAATAATTACGTTTCTCTGTTTTTTGTTGTTTTCACTAGATTACTCGTTTTCTAATCGTTCTTTAACCATTGTACTATTTATAAGAAAAAACATAAAATTATAAAATTTTAGATTAAATTTATTTTATTTTATATTTACGTGGTACAGATCTGACAATTCGAACGCCAAATAAATTATTTATTGAGAATTCTGATTTGAAATATTAATAAAAAATATTAATGTTGTAGATTGTTTTGAATATGATGTCATAGAACAAGGATGATTATGTTCTTTAATATTATTTTATCTAATGAAAACGTGACTTGAACATTAGGTTTCAAAAACATATTAAGTGTTTTTTATAACTATATAAATAACTGTGTAAATATTATGCTTTGTAATTATTTCTGTCCATCTATACTAAATTGTATGTTAAACACATACAACATGAGTCCCATAATCAAAATTCAAATATGCATTCGACAGCGTAATCTTATCACACACATAATCGACGCTGGTCTGTTGAAAACAATGCGACAGGAACTACGGCTTGGAGCCAAAACGCTAATGAGCATTATTAACGTTATAACCCTTATTAGGGTCAAAATAAAAGCCACTATTGTTTAAACTTATGTCAGAATTAGCAAGTGCGTGCCCTCGTATTTCGTTCCGTATTTATTATATGAAGTCATTTTATGTTTTTTGACATCACGTAACAATTTGAAGATTTTCAATATTACAACATAAGTATTAAGTTCAACATTATAACAATTAATAACGTTTTCTAAGTACTAACAAAATTTTCGTTATTTCATAAGTTAATATATTTCATATAATTTTCATTTTCACAAATACTTTTACTAAGTATTTGTAAAAATGAAAATTATATATTAAAACTCGATAAAATCTTAATTTAATACTACGTTAGCTTTCTATGTGAACAGAAGTATAGTATACATAGGTTAAAGTAAATTATTCTCCACCATAATATGTATTATAGCCATATGAGTAAAAATGACCTTATTATCCACTTTATATTAAATTGCATAAGTTAATTCACAATAACACGCGACAATGTCCATTACGTACGGTGTATACGATTAACAGTCGTTATAAATGTAAGAGACCTGGGTAATGTCCACATTACAAAATTGCTAATCTGTAACATTTGCATAACGAGTGTAGTCAAATTGTCTGGTAGTTACTCAAACAGTCTCGTTTAGGAAAGCGATACTCAGTATTAAATAACTATTTACCGATCGTGAAACTTAACTCCATTTATATAAGTTAATTATTTAAAAATACAAAAATTGATTACGTATTTTAACTGTATAAAAATATAATATTCATTCCGTGCTCTTATTTTCGAATAAAAGATAAAAGTGTGTCGCCTTTACCAATCGTTTTGTACTAATATATGTTCTTTGCAAAACTTAATAAGCCGCTGTTCTGTAATAGTGGCTTATTTAGTTTTGCAAATAAAAGTGGGTAATGTTATCATAGCACGACCTACATTCTGTGAAGTTTTCCTATGGAGATGTCTATAATTTACAAAACCTTCCGTGACTACTAAATTTTCCGTGACCAAATTATAAATAATCAGGAAAAATATATTTTCTAAATAAACAGCTGTGACACTGTATACTAAAAACACGCGTATAATAAATATTGTAAGAATATTAAGATATAACTCAATTAATAAATATTATTGTGCTGATGAAAGTTAAATATGAAGGCTTATTTAAATATTTGCTAATACGCTGAAAGCCCCGTACAGACGTAACAGTGAACGGATAAATAGATCAAGTGGTGTTTCATCGAGCGTTTCCAAATCGTTCACGCATCATTACATTTCGAGAAGCTTCAAATGTCTTCTCATATTAGAAATGCAAAATAACTATTCATAGAAAGAGAAAAAGATTGACTCTATTTGTTTATGCAAACATGATGCCAAACAAATGCACTGTGAGAACTAAATCTACTAACTAAATCCCACATAGATGGGTAAAAAAGGATCTAGTGTTAAGACACTCCGTCCCCCATTTGCCCGTTTCGCCTGAAATCGAGATATCACATGTTGAGTGGCGGAACTTAACGCCGCGCCTTATCTTTGGTACTGTAAAGAAAAAGTAAAAACCTAAACATATATCTTTTCCCCTAAATGGGAATCAAATCCACAACCAACGCGTCACAGTCAGACGTTATTAATGCACCACGATGGACCAACGGAACAAAACAACCATTATTCAGTTTTATCAATAATAGCAAAACGACAAATGGCAGGGTAATAAAAACCTTCATATAAAACTTTACATACTAAACATAAAAAGTAAGGTAAAATTATATGGTAAAATAACAATTATGCAATTTATAATATTGTTAAGCCGCTTTGCAAATATACAAACTAGAAGGAACCTAACGTATAGCAAAGTACACAATCACGCAATGTATGATGTAAATTTTAATCGTTTAAGTATCAAAATTACTCAAATTAGTTAGGTCATATAGCATAATGCTTCTACTTTAACAAAAAGCAACTTTTCTTACAAGAAATCGATACTCTTATATAAATAGTATTTTTAAATATCGATCTGTCCACGCTTTTTCAATTTTCTGAAGAAGCAATAATAACTGTGATTCCCGTAATTTATAAATCACTTACCACTTTTATTAATAAAAAACTTGACCTGTTCCAATTACAGTTGCGTCTTTTTTGCAATATTTATATAATAACAAATTTTTAAAAGGAAGCAGATAACAAAAAGGCGCTTTTGCTTTTGACTTCGCTTTGTGTATAATGTCTTCAACAAAAACATTTCATTTTCACAGAAATTATACGTTTAAAAAATTATAAATAGTAAGAAAACTCGCTACAATAGTATTAACAGTTTCATTATATTTTTAAAAGATATCTTATCGCTTATCTGTATTCTCAACGTGCGAGTACCGCACTTTAGGCGTAACGTGTTATATCACTCATCTTTAAACAGATACTATCTTAAAATAAAATTCTTTCTGAATAATCTATCAGGGAATAAGAGCTATACTAACGCTTTCTTAATATTATAGTTAAGAGGTTATTTTACATTCATTTCTTCTAATAATATTTTTGTTCAATAAATCATTAATAAACATGAGGCCGTCGTGGCGCAGTGGGACAGCGTCAGACTGTAAGGCGATGGTTGTGGGTTCAATTCTACTCGAGGAGTGGAAATATTTAACATTTTTATTTTCTTCGCTCTGGTGTCGAGGCAAAGCGCGGCGTTAAAGTTCCACCACTTAACACACAAGGCCTCCTGAATTCGGCCATGCATGGATAACGAAGTATCTTAACACTAGGTTCCCTCTGTCTACCCTGCTGTGTGCGGGATACAGCGTGAAGCTACAAAAAAAAAGAATTTACGTTTCTGGCTTAATTTTATAATAAAAACGCGAAACTCGAATAATGTATTGTAATTTAGTTCAATAACCTTCTTACACAACAACCGCACCCTTTCCGATTGGACTTTTTTATTTTACACGTTTAAAATATTTTTTAAAGAGCTCATGAAAGTTTTGATACTTACTTTTAAACGTAATACTTTTAAGCTCCTTTTTTATGTATGTCAAGGATACTACACGCGGCAAATTATCTCGTAAACCTAACAGGAAAACCACTTAGAAGCGAGGCTTGCAAATAAGATCCGTTGAAATTATAAGCTCAAATTTGTAAAATGAGGCTTTTCCTTCCTAGTTATTTTTCCCTACATTGTGGTGCAGGCATTGAATAATTATATAAGTAAGTCTATTATCACTGTGGAGGAACTGAATCAACAAATATCATTATAGTTCTAAAATATGACTATAAAATAAATAAACTAACTACAGCTTCACATCAGTCAGAGAAAACATAGTGTCAAGACACTTCGATTTCAATTCTACGCCCGAAATCGAAACTTTGCGTGTTAAGTAGCAGAACTTAACCACGACTTTTCTTAGGTAAAATATAATAAAAAATAAACAATCAGTAAGATAAATTAATATAGGGAAAAAACAACGTATATGTATTTACTATAAATTAAAAAGAATAACGATACGTGATAAAAAAAATAAAGAACAGCTGGTGTCTGGGTCAATGACACAATTGACTTTCAATACGATAGATACGGGCGCGGTTAAAAAACTAACACACTTTTAGCAGTTTACTTATCAATCGCTAACAACTGTTTCAACTAATATTGAATACGTATTTAGATGTTGTTATAGTAATTTATCGAAACATTTGATGAATATTTCTAAATATAAATCTGAAATACGAATAAAATTCATTTTTACATAATTATAAAGTTTAAACTTTTTCTAATAAAAGTATTGAAATTATAATGAATTTCGAATATATATTTTAGATTATTCGTCCGTGCGCTCAAAGCTAAACCATACATACGTTCTCAGTACCCCGCAGCGAAGTTTTGATAAGCTTGTTACAACTTTGTTATATGCTAACCTAAATAGTGCAAGTGCAATACCTACAACAGGTTTTGTTTGAATTTTTCTACAGATTTTCACTAAAATATTATGAATTTTGTAACTTCACGTGTTTTGTCGCATAGCAGGGTAGTCAGAAAGAAATAGATGTCAAGGACAAGGTTATCCTCCGCCTACCATCTAAATTTGAGGCATGGTTTTGTGGCGAAACTTAACGTCGGGCTTTGTCTTATCAGAACGGAGGAAAGGAAATAATTTGAATATAATCATTTCCCTGAGCGGGATCGAACCCACGACCAACGAATCACGTTTAACATTCAAACGGTGTCCCAATGCTCTAAAAATAAAATTAAGGAAACATAAAAAAAGAGATAATTAAGCACAATATTATATACTTATGAAATTCGCTACCAATTTACACTGAGCTATTGTCTTTACTATAAAGCCAATCGTATTCCTATTGTTATAACACTTGCGTCATCAATCAATCAATAAAAGCTTTAGAGAAGTAAAATACTGCTAAATAATAGAAAAACTTTTTAGTCCATTCTGCTGACACCTCATTTATCAATATCAAACAACGAATACTTTATACAAACGCTATAGCGAATATTTCATTATTTTTTAGCTCTACATGTCTCCTACATATACCATTTATCTGGAAATAGGAAAGGTGCTTAAAACTATTTAAACTTGTAATATCGTATTTTTTAAGCTTTTTACATTTTAATGAAATAACAACTTCTTCAATTACCAAACATGCAATACTTCTAGATAAGCTCAATTTGATCCAGAACTGGAGTACGTGATAGCATATTACTGACACCTATATACCTAAGTTAAGTATCAAAAATATATATATTTTTCATAACAAATCATTATTCATGAAAAGAACACTATGCCTAATATACGTTACCGATTTATTTTAAAACGAAAAGAAAGTTTTCAACAAAAGTGCACTGTAATATTATACAGTAATATATTTGTAATAAAAGCGAACATGACGGGAAGCTAAAGGCGAACGTAGCTATATAATATGCAGGTACGTTCGAGCCGAGCTAAAGAAAGCGGTCTCCTCTCACGTAGCGTCGAATTTAGTGCTCAATAAAAATGTTGAACTGTTCACTTTTCTTCGTTCAGCCTCTCTAAGACGTATTGGACCCTACGCGCAGTAGTTCAAGGGACAGTAAGGGATTGAAATGTTTTATGTTACAAAATTATAATTAATATATTTTACTCAGGGCAAAGTTCAGGGTTTAAAGTTAAATAAAAATAAGCTATACAGTTTAAATCAACTTTTCATACAACTCAAATTAGTATCAGATGGGACAGAAAAATTCCTTATGAAGTTATCTTATTTTTTTATTTAAATTTCAAACGGTGCCACCTATCTTTTATCTATCTACGAAAAAAATATATTATAGGGGAGATTTGTAGAGATAAAATATTTAGATAGTAATAAAATCTTAAATAAACATTGATAAATAGAATATATAACTTATTTCTTTTACTTCAAAATAATAATACAACATTTACAAAGTTATATTATTTTTTATTACAGCAAAAATAGTACTTTTAAGAGAGTAACACACATATTTATTTAATAAGGATTGCTGAATATTATTATTTTTTCGCCTTATTTATACGACAGTCGAAAGTATATTCTCCCCAAAAGTGCTCAATTTTGCGAATGAATAAGTTTCAGATATCTTTTTTGTATATATTACATTTTATTTCTATAGGTACATATGTTTAACTAACAAATATCTAATAAATTGTGACGTCACAAGACCTGACAATCGATGATATTGATGTATGCATTTGCAATGACCTTGTGCAAACCACGACGACGCTAAATACTAGAAAAACATTATAAAACTTTCAGTACAGTACTTGATGTCTCGACACACCCAGTATATTAGCAAGGTCTTATTAACTTATAATGGAAAATTTATGACATAAAATATTATACACTCAATCAATCTTTAATATGGCCTAGTTAGCTGGGGTTGGTAGCGTATATAAACTATGAGATTATTGATTAATCGATTAAAAACGTATCTTGTTTCATGTAATTTTATAAAGTTGCAAATTTATACTGACCTATAAGAAACCTATGATTAGAGAACGATTGAGTTAATCGTTAATGGTAATATTTTCATACCTTTCATTATAAATATTTTTTTTCGCTACAGTCATGAAATTCAAATGTATAAGCGATAATTGTAAGTTCAAATCAGATCGAGAATATTTAATTTTAAAATATAAGCTTGTCTATAGGTATAGTTCTATATAAAAAAGTTATAGTGTAGCGTTGAAATTAGACTATGAAATGGAAGTTTCAATTGTGTCACAACAGTCTCAATGTTTCAAAATGTGCAGAAAAACTAAAAACGAGATACATATGTGATATATCATTAGATACTCCATAATTTTGAAAAACGTAAAAGATATACGAAGAAAAACTTTATTTTATCTCATTATCTAACAGTAACAATCACAATGCCTAACTTCGTGTTTTTTAACGCAAGCTTATATAACAACACATTACAGTTCCGCAATTCGTTGGTACTGAAGCATAAAAAAACAATAACAAAAAGTGACAACAATCTTAAATTGTTTACAAATTGAATTTGTTGTGACCTTAACACACTTGTGAATTTGTGCGATCAGCTCAATAAATAATCGTTGATGCGGGCGATTTAATTTGACGGTCCGTCTGTGTCACGTGGCCTTTGATGGAAGGCTGTGTTTTATCAGTGTAATGCATGTCGACTTATATTCAAAGTGTTTTGTCAAATATTGATTTATTTATCTGTTTTCAAGGAAATCAGTATTAGAGAAAACTATATTATATAACGTACTAGCGGCCCGGTCGCGGCTTCACCTGTGTAAACTAGACGACTATTTTAACATCTATTCATTTTTTTATGAACTGATTTATGATCAGTTACACTTTTTTTATTTGTATAGATTAAGTCATACAAAAAACCAATCAGGTTTCCGCAAATTACAATTTACAAATTATTTATATCAGTTAATTTACAACTCTATAGTCAGCACTATATACAAAGATTTTTCATACCTACTATTCAATAACTGTATTTCAAATGTGTATATCTAATTGTATTTCAAATAAAACATTTACAACTAACTACTTCAAATTATTGTTATTTTTAATTAACATAAAAATCTGCAACAGGATATATAAGTAAGATATTATTTAAATAAATTCATTTCAATTTATTTTTATTTAAATTATTACTTTAGTAATATTTAGTGGCCAGTCGTGGCCTAGTGGCACAAGAGTGTGACTGTAAACGACTGGTTGTGGGTTCGATTCCCACTCGAGGAGTCAAAATTATATTTCCATTTTCTTCGCTCTTGTGTCGAGGTAAAGCGCGGCGTTAAGTTCCGCCACTTAACACGCAAGCCTCCGAATTCGGCGGAAAGTGGGGAACGGAGTGTCTTAACACTAGGTTCCCTCTGCCTACCCTGCTGTGTGCGGGATATAGCGTGAAGCTATTTAAAATTATTACTTTAAATTAATTGAAAATGACAGTGACAATTTAAAAAATATAATAATTAAATATTATCAAAAAAATACTACTATCTATTCCTTCTAAGAAGTATTAAAACTAACATAAGTAATAAACTGCGGAAGACGTGTGCTGGTTTTCAAAAGACATTCAACAGCTAATGGTGGAACGATCAACTCATTTCTCTCACATCGAGAGTTGAAATTAAAAGCTTGCGTGTTCTTTTATTTTAGAAATTTTAATCAATTTCGTTTCTGTTTGTCTTGTTGTAATTAAAAAAATAATATAAACTGTTGGTGCAAAAGTTATTTGAAAATGATTAGTTTATAAGTATGTATAATAATTGTTTTAAAGTATTTAAAAACGTAATATTTTTTTTATTAGCTTTTTCTGCGTAGTAGGGTAGTCAGAGAGAATATGGAGTCAAAAATCAGTTTTCCATTTATATAGAACGTTTTGTCTTAGAAACCAATCAGAAATAATTTTGTGAGTGGGAACCGAACCCACGATATATCGTGTTTACAGTCAGGTGCTGTCCCACAATTGCCTCAAATTAAATTTACAGGATAATATTAATAGCTTTTATGTACATTTTACACACGATGTAAACACACTGACGTCATTTGTGTACTTTTTGATAAGGTGTAAAATATAAAAATTACCAAGTGTGACGACATATTGTGTACACTTTCATTATAACTAATATGTGATTATGACGTATTTACGTCATAATATATTGTTTCACATAAAATGAGATAATAAAACCAATTTCAGTTTTTCCCGCATGAATTCGAGACATTGTTGAGTGACGGTGATTCAAAGCCGCGTTTTGTCCTTGGTACTAGAGCAAATTAAAGAAAAAATAATATAATACTTCCCCCGAATAGGAATCAAACCCAAGACCATCGCCGTACAGTACAGAGACGCTATTCCACTACGCCACGATGTCTTATTGAGTGTTCTAATTTCTATTTTTCTTTATTACCACTATTATTTCTATGTCGCTATTGTAATGGAGTTAATAAGCATCTATGTGCTAAGATTATGACTTCGACTCCCATTCATATATACCTATTATTTATCGTAGCCACGCAAAGTGCGGTCCTAGTTCTCCAAAATATGTCTAAAATGGAAAACTTTTGTATATATATCATGTTAGTTTTATACCATGGCAATAACTCGAGTAGTTAATATACTAATTTACGTCTATATACATACTAAAAAAAATATTTTAAAAAAATCTGTTTATGCCAAATTAGTCCCACATGTTTATGGCATTCGAAAATATATTTTTAGAGAACACGACGCTTTGAATAAAGCGTCTTTACAGTAGTCACAGTCACAGGTACAGTCACAGTCCTACTAAGTAGTCGAACGTCGAGTGTTCTAAAAGTGTATTTTCGAAAAAATTACATGTATTATTCCGGTTAAAATAATTTTACTTCAAAATGTGTAAAAATCATTAAATATCTTATTAATTAAATCTTTATGTGCCGTGAAACATGCAACCTTCTCAACAATGCCAGTATTCAGAAACCGTGTTTCAAGTCATGATTCATTTATCTTATTACCATTATCTAAAAGTACCATACATTTGTGACAACTTGGGACAAATCGGCGCCTGATAACTATAATCCAATTAGAACCGATCAAAGCTCAGTCAATGCTAGTGCGACATTGATTAAGTTTGATTACTGTAGAAATGTTCCCATTTAGGCCCAATACCTGTTATTAAAGCTGAACTCAATAACGTCGAAAGGAGGTGAAGGTGGCTCATGTAATTATTTTCATAAGTAATACATGTGGATAATATCCATATTAATATTACAAATAAAGTCTATCTATTTGTTACTCTTCTATATAAAAATCTCTTCGATATAAAAATAGTTGAGGATCAAGTAGTGGCTAGCTACTCTTTTTTCAAAAATCAACCTCTAAAGGGTTAAAATAAGAATAAATTGAGTGTTTATATTGCTTTATGTGCTCAAGATGATAGTTAATACCTATTTTAAAAAAAACCGTCCCTAGTGGTTTAAAATAGTTGAAGAAAGTTTGTTTGGGGCCAGTCTTGGCGCAGTGGCAGAAGCTTGTCTGTCACACTGGGTGATTCGATTCCCCCTCGAGAAGTGGAAATATTTAATATTTCCATTTTCTTCGCTCTGGTGTCGAGGCAAAGCGCAGCTCTAAGTTCCACCACTTAACACGCAAAATTTCAAATTCGGCGGGAGGTGGAGAACGGAATGTCTTAACATTAGGAAGCCATGAACAGGTCACTATACTAATACATGAGTCACAGCTATGTTGACGAAATCTATGAAGCTTTAAAAACTTTATCTCTCGCTAATAAGATCAGCAATCAGATATGGTTATAGAAGTAAATACAAACTAGTGTCGTAATAAGTTGTAGTGATTATTAATTGATTATTTAGAAAGAAACAGGTAGTTCTAGACTTTTCGATAGTTCTAGTCAAGCCAACTATTAAACTTTTTAATATTTTTAAAATGTTATTCGTACACCTAGGAGATGAAAAATATTTTTAGAAAAAGTATATAAATTTGAACGCAATGGGATTCGAACCTGCGCCTCTTGGAAACTAATCGCTCTCATCGTGTTCTACATTATATTTCTTAATTTTTAATTTTTTTTTTGTTATTTTAAAGATAGTTTTAAAAAATTATATTATATCAACACAAATAAGCTTCTTACTGAACTACTCAGTTAACGACGTGTGTTAAGTTTTAAAAGAATATTTTTTTCGAAACACCTCGAACGTGCATTAAGCGCGAAATCTATATAGGTTTCATCATAGAGTGTCATTATACACACATGTTACACAAATACCGAGATATTATGTTGAAAATGCAATTCTGTCGTTTCAAAGTAATATGGCTTCTTTAAAAATGTTTAATTGTGCAATATGACTTTTAATTTAATTGTATACACTTTAATCATTTTTTAGATTTATTAGGATACAGTTTTATTCATTAATGTAGTATTATAAATTGCATACTACATTAATTTTCATATAATTATAATTTAATTTTCTTATAATTTTCAAAATACCGTTGTCATGAAACCTAAATTAAAAATATCACGAAATGTATTAACACAAATTAAAATAATTATAGAATATCCGTGTGGGGGACTGAGTGTCTTAACACTAGGTTCCCTCTGCCTACCCAGAACATAGCAGGGTAGGCAGAGGGAACCTAGTGTTAAGCGGGATACAGCGTAAAGATAAAAAAAATTTTAAAAAAATTAGTCGTGTTGGGTGCTTTATAACGCCGCATTTGCAAAATTACAATTTTCCAAAAAAAATAATTCGCAAAATCAGAAATTTCCTTTTATATTTTTAATAATATATAAATCATTAATCGGTGAATCGTTATAATAAATTTCTATCATAAAATAAGAGTTTATTTTCCAAGCGATATTATATTAGATTTAATAGTTTACGCCGTCTTGTGATGTTCTCGATGTTTTCCAGCGTCTTTCACTTTCGCACATAAAAATAGTATAACGACGTGTAAACACGCCTAACGTTTAACATTTATACAAACCTGAAAGTAAATAAACGAATGTGTATGGATATACCATTCAGTATGTAACTGTGTACATTCTCTAAAATAAGAAATATTTATAAATACCTAGTAAGTAATTGATAGTTAACATCAATTAATTAAGTTTAGGAAACATTAAGTTATATGTATGTATAAAGTTATGTGCGTTTGTGTAATTTTCCATCATTTTTTTTTTAAATTATTTGTATTAACATAATACTATAAAAGCAAAGTTATATCATTTATACGGGCCAATTTTGTAAAGTAACATATTTTTTTTTACTTACGAGTATATTTAATATACTCATATATTTTTATTGTACATCATAGTAATAAAACATTAAAATAAGTAAGATTTTTTGAAATATTTATTATATTTCAAAAAATCTTACTTATTTATTACGTTTTACGTTTACTTTATGATTTTCGTCAATATTATAATTATAAGTATATTCAACGGAATCGTAACTACTGTTTGTTTTATAAATTGTGTACAGAGACACCTTTCAGGGAAATTACGTGTCTAGAAATTGATTATAAATATTCTTATTATGTTGATAATATTTCATAAACACAAAATACATTAACCATTTTTTATGATTCTATTGTTTTGTTGCCATTTATTATTAAAAAAATCCATAAATGTTCACAGTAATCATTTTACAAAGTTATGCTCTGCAAACAGTCATAGCGTTAATTAATGTAAGGCCAACTATTGTTTTAGTAAACAAACAAATTTCTTTACAATTTTTATGCATTCTCTTCATTTATCAGAGTGTCATTTGATATTGGATGCACAAAATCACGAACCTTTGTTTTTTTTATGTTAGTAAAGAAAATGTCAATTTATTTTTATCAGTTTTATTGCATTTCTTAGACAGAGCCAATTTAAAAAAAAAAAGCAAAGCAAATTTGCTCAATGGAATATTCTCATAGAAGAGAAAATATAGTCATTATAACGTTTCGACTAAGCAATCTAAAGTTTCGCTTGAAACTTGAAAATTTACCTATCCATAGATGGCTAAGATTAGTTGCTCAGATAACTTTACAGACTAAGACGTTCCTGAACTATTGAACGATTTGACAGCTGTCGCGCTTGACGTGAGCTCCAAATTCGAGACAGTTATAATAACTAAGGTTTATGCAGTTTTATATTCATATAAGAAAAGATAAAATTTAAAAATTTAAACTTATATCTATTACTTTAGTTTGAGTTTAGTAAATTGATGATTAGGATAAGAAACAGCTAATTTTGCTACGACAAAGATTTAGTTCGATTTAAAAAAATAAAATAATAGAAAAATAATTGTTATTTGCTAATCTGTTACATAAACTTGTTAAAGTTTGCTAACTTATTTTTTTATGAAAAACATTTATGATTTACTTCGCTCTGACTAATGTGCATATAAATTAATACATTTTATGATATTTACTCAAGTAAACAATAAATATAATAAGTCGTTAAGTTCACGTTAAATCAACACTGTGAATTGTTATTTGTACCAAGTAAATAATTGCTTCGAGGGTCTTATATAAACCAATAACAATGATGACAAATCATTGTTTAAAACTATAAAAAAACATTGATGAATAATACACATTTAAATGAAAAGAAAATAAATTAAGATATACATATATCCAAAGCCAAACATAAGTAATATATTTGCGTATTGATAAAGTTAATATACTCGTATTATCAAGATCCATACAGCTTCACGCTATTTCCAAATAATAATAGTCAGAGAGAACCTAGTGTCAAGTCACTCTGTGCGTGTTGAGTGGTAGATTTTCGCGCCGCCTTTTGTCTTATCAGAGCGCAGAATTAAAAAATAATGAAAAATAACCATTCTCCCAATAAACGGTACACAGTGGGCATGTCGGGTTTACAGTGCTATCCCACTGAGCCCCGCTGACCTCGATACGACGATAGATTATAAAGATAGAACTTACAATTATTTGTAATAAGACTAACAAACATGAATAGTGCCCGTTACTTCATTAAGGCGATATTAAAACTTTAAATCATATCCATTATGGGTGGATGATGAGTCTAATTGAATGAAATGCGGCGTGAACATGACAAGTAGACTGTCACGGAAGAAAGGCGGCCACTCGGATGCCGCTAAAAAAGATATATCGTGCAAACCTGTACACAGATATGTCTGTCTGTCAATTACAGTTATATTCATAATTTAAGAGCAACGTATCCCTGTTTGTGTCATCGTCAAATTAATCCGCATACGGATTAAATACGTTGTCAACAAGTAGCCTGGTGACAAGTAAATTTGCTTAATTTTTGTTAATTTTAATACGTTGTATTATTTAGCGAAATTAAACGCCACACTTATTAACAAACAAACTAGAAAAACGAAAATATTTAACAAATAAACGTTTCGCATATGGAAATTGAATTTTACAGTATATTTACGGAGACTAGCCAAAATGATTGGTTACAATTTCAGTTTAAAATTTCTACTGTCTGTAATGATATCATTACTTTTGTAACTTATAACTAAAGAATTAATTTTATGAACTTTATATTGTTTTACATATAATAGTAATAAATATATTTGTTGTAATTATAAATAGGTATATTTAAATACCTGGTAAATCTAGTGTTATAAGAGTTACCGAGTTGCACCACAATAATATCATGCCATTAGGTATAATAATAGGTAGTTAAAATATTTTACAATTGTAGCGTCTACGTCTTCCGTCTGTCCTTACAAATGTATATGTACCTAAATATAGATGGGTTAATGATAATTAGTTTGTGTGTGCAATTTATTTGTCGTTAGAACATATATTCAAGAACACATACATATAATGTATCAAATTGTGCCTCTTTACAACATTTTTTAATAAGTTTTAGTTTTCTAAAAGCTTCAAATATGGTTGACATATATATGAATTTCGAATTTACATTATCGAATCGTCGAACACAATATAATATATACTATATTACATACACATATTTATATATGTTATAATTTTTTAATGTAGCCTTAGTAAAATATTAGTTGTTTCTTTTAAATAAGGCCACATAACGTCTTCAATATTTTTTCGATTTAAAGTTTATATTACGACTATGTTTATTTGCATTTATAATTTAATAATTTAAAGTCTAAAAAAACAAAAGGTCGAAACCATCTAAATATATCAAAACAAAAATCTTAATCTTCTCAGCTTTTCAGTTTACCATCATAAAATTAAACTAAAAATACGAGTATAGCCGGCATAATAACAGTATGTTATCTAGACGTTCACAAAATGTTTACCCAAGTGACTTTTATTTGTCCGCGCCAGAAATAAGACATGATCCACACAACTATTTTAACGTCTCTAAAATTAAAACTACGACAAATCGCCACTAAACTTTTATCTTTTGACCTTCTGGGACCAAAGAAATTAAATGTTGTTAGCATAACGTTTGTACTGATAAATTTTAATATTAAATAACTTTTTCATTGTATTGAAGGAAAATTTATGTAATAAAGTTGTAACCATACATATTTAATAACTGCACGCCTTTAGGCGCTTAGCTGGGTGGGTAGAGAGAAGCTAGTGTCACATCACTCCACCGATATTCCAAATTCCAACCGAATCAAGATTTTTTAGTAGAGCGGCGGAGAAATGAAAATAATTTATACCCAATCATTCCTCCAAAACGAAATCGAATCCACAGCCATCTCCCATAGTCAGACGCAATCACATTACGCCACGATTGCGGCACGCTTTTTAATAACACTCAATTCTATTTTATTTACTGTCCTGAGGCTACACTAAAAGCCCTCTACGGACAAATTTATTAAGCAGTCTTAAGATGAATGTACGTGCGAAAAATATAGAGTTGTGAAGCCGAGTAAAATCTAACGTCCAACTACGAGTAAAAAAGCTAAGGTTGTGGGTTCGATTCACGCTCAAAGGATTGAATGTATGTAAGACAAAACGTAGAGTGTGCCCCACCACCCAAAACGTAGAGTGTGCCCCATACATTGAAAACAAAATGGAAAATAATACATTTTTAATAGTTAATAGTACGTTACGGGATTTATAATAAATACGGCAAACGCCATATTTTTTTAATAATGCTAAGGTGAATTTATAAAAGGCCATCTTACTTTTCTTTCTAACGTATCTAATTGTTTTAAATAAACTGTCACTTTATTTCTTTAAATCTATGATATAGTCAGAAAAATAAAGCATGCATATCATAAAACATACTTTAAAAAACATAACATTTAGCAGTTTTGAAATACATAAGTTATGAATTTTGATGCTAAATTAGTTTTATTATCGTCAGTAAATATAAATCACCATTTATATTGATTGGTCAATCTAACGTGTTCATTCAGCCTAGACAGCCAAATAGCTGTCAGGATATTATTCCGTTATATAAATACTCGTACATATAAACGTAAAGTAAACTTTAATTCCTAACGGTTTTTTGGTTATTTTTATTTTTTTGTGTTGTTTATGTTTGCTAAGACAACGTCTGGCTGTGAATGTGATGATAGTGGTAGTATGATTCAATTCCCACTTTATTGGACTGAGTATATAATATTTCTCTTATCTTCCGCGACTTAATGCACTACTATATGCAAAAATTGGATAACGGAGTGTCTTAATACTAGGTTCTCACTGATTATCCTGCTATGCAGGAAAAACTGTGTAGATGTTTTTTTATCACTAATTTTAACAACTATTTTAACTATTATTTTTTATATCTTTTGTCCTATTCCTTAATATGTCTGTTTAAGATATATCTTACATACAAAAAAAATGATATATCTTTGTATCTATGTTAGTTTACTAAAAGAATTTAAGCAAAGAAAATTTATATTACATATTTCATTCCATTTCTTGGATGAAGCCAAAATTGAAGCGCTCCATAAGAGCATGGGTTCTGGTAGGTTCTGCAATGAATATTTATGTAAAACATTCTTACGAAAGCTATGAACTCGCTTTCCGCATCCCTTTTGTCTCTTTAATATTTGATGACCATTTGGCTACATCAAAAACCTTTTTTCCCTTAAAAAACAAATGCGTGTAATGTTGTGGTCAAGTAGTGTTTTTACAAGTTTGTTTTTTTTTTAGCTTCACGCTGTATCCCGCACACAGCAGGGTAGGCAGAGGGAACCTAGTGTTAAGACACTCCGTTCCCCACTTTTCGCCGAATTCGGAGGCTTGCGTGTTAAGTGGCGGAACTTAACGCCGCGCTTTACCTCGACACCAGAGCGAAGAAAATGAAAATATAATTTCCACCCCTCGAGTGGGAGTCGAACCCACGACCAGTCGTTTACAGTCACACGCTTGTGCCACTGGGCCACGACTGGCCATTACAAGTTTGTTTATTATTATTATTTATCTTGAAATATATGCATGTTCCTTTCGAGTGGAGTCTTACAGATCAATATTTAAGGACATATTCTTAACTAATTGAACTGAAATTTAGAAGATAATGAACAGGCTATCAATGATGGCGGACTAATTATTTTAAATGCACGCCTACAATATGGTAATCAAATGAAAAAGCTTGCTAATTGCTAATTAAAAAAACTTGTATTTAAATAATTATTCCTTTTATTTTAATTTATTAAACTTAAAGAACTGTACATATTAATATTATTTTAGGATGAACATACACATAATTTATATAAAACAGACTTTGTATCACTAGTGATTAGAATATATGTAGGTATACTTATGCGCAATCATTAGGGGCGAGACGCCACTTTTGGCAAAGACTCAAATGTTTAAGTCTACTTTAAAACTCATTTAGTGCCGCTTTATTTCATCTCTATGTTTAATTCATAATTGTATGTTACATAAAAAAGGAGAATGTTATAAAACTTCAAAATAAAACTATAACATTTTACTTAGAAAACAAAGTCACTCGTAATACACGAAAACGGTTTAATTTGAATACATCTAAATTTAGATTTTTTTCTCGCTAGAGTAAATACGTAACGATTGTGATGTCAATGTCCACTGTGTACTGGATTGTTGCCAGTACACATATAATAGAACATGTCAACTCCAACAGCCTAACAGAAAGTAAACAGCAAGAAACTACTATGTATAATTTTATTTATTATACGTACAATATTCTATACAGTAAAACAAGTTTGTTATACAGAATACTCGTTACTACCAAGTACCAACAATACTACTTTTCTCTAAATAATGTTTTCATTTTCTTGCTTTATTAATATATTTTTTTCTTTTTTGCAGACACTCGGTGGACTCGGTCGCGTCGTATTCTAGTCAGAATCACGTAGACCGTATAAGGACACAAAATTTCTCAGCGGCTTCTTGTCAAGACGATTGTGACTTTGGATCGATCAAAACAAGCCTATTCCGAAGATCATCTTCAAATTTAGAATATCCTATAAAACGGCCAGAGAGCGTCACTTCTACAAGTTCCACACGAAGCCGCCTTCGAGATCTCGTCGAAAGGAAAACAAGTCAGGAGGATAAATCCGCGGCAAACACCGTCGCTGATATACAATATTTTGAGAATCCTACAGAAACATTAGAATTCGACAAGCCACGAAATACTCTTGAGTTGAAAAAGAATACGGAAGAACGTCCTAAAAAGAGGAAGTCCAAATATAAAGATAAAGATAGCGAAAATAAAACTAAAAAACCGGAAAAATATCAGAGTAAGCTCGCTGAATACTATAAGCTTCCAGTTCAGCTTCCGCAAGACGAATTTTACCAACACTTAACACGATCTAAAGCAGCAGAAGAATTTTTACAAAAACGATTCTCAAATTCCGATACAGAATTTAGTGGTAGTTACGGACGTCTTTGTAAACATAAAGAAAGTGAAGGATCTAATTTACGCCGGAGCCGAAGCTTGGCTGTCATAAGAGAAGAAACTTTTACTGATCTACAAATACAAAATCATCCCAAAACCAAGAGATCGCAGTTGATTCCACGAGCTCGTTTATTCGACAAGCCTTGTTTTAGAGACAGGTACAGTAATAATTAGATAATAAGTAATTAATCTAGGTAATAATGGGGATATTAAATAATGTGTTTCAGAAAAGATTAGAAGATACAACTAGTTATAATAAAATACAAGCATTTAAACTTTTTTTAAATGTTAATCCACACTTAGGAAAACTTTCTAAATGTCTTTTTCCAAATACAAATATACTTTATTAACAATAAAATAGTTAAAAATGACTTTAATCTGCATTCCTAACATGTACTTTATATTTTACATATACGTAATAAAAGAGCGAATAAGATAAAATATAATAATAAAGGACTTTTTTTATATTTTCAGGTTAACCGGTCGAACTAAATACCAGACAAAAGAAGAAGTATTAGAAGGAATTTACATTGACAGCACAGTTTCTTGTTTTGCAGACATAAATAGACAGAACACAGAAGAAGAATTGCCACCAAACCAACAAGATAGCATAGAAAACAGTGGACCACACGAAGACGTAGTTTCCAGAAATGAAAGCCGCAATTCTAAATCAGTAGGTGGGAGTTGGCCAAACTTAAATGAAGATACAAAGCAAATAAATCTTTCTGAAGATAGTATTGGACATTCTCGTAATCCAAGTGAAATTGATAGCTTGGATTCTAATTACGTTAGAAAACACTATAATTTTGAAGCACATTTAAAAAATTACAATAATAGCTCACCTGATACAGAGAGATCAATAACTTCACAAAATAACAGCAAAGAGTTGTATATTACAACAGACGACCCTGACAGCGAAAACGAAATTGAAAATCGTCCCAAATCGTTAGCGCACAGTTGTACTTCTATTCAAGGCGAACAAACTAAACAATCTATTAACGAAACGGCAACTTATGATGAAATTTCAAATAAAAGTAATGAAAATGAAAAACCTATCATAAATATAAATATAATAAATGACAATACTGGAGAAGTGACAAAAGATTGCGATATCCAATCTGTTATATCTGAAAACGACGGAACTATATCGAGTCCAACTGACAGCATAACTTCGTACATATCTATTTCTATTGCATCTTCTGATAAGTCTCATAAATTGGAATATTTAGCGAATTCTTTAGCAGAAAAAATTGATGAATATTGTGATTCGCAATTTCAAGAGAATAATTCTGTTAATTCTAAAATTGTAATTTGTGATAAAAAAGATATTGAACCAGAGCCAGTTTATACATCAATTCACAAAAAAACTACTTTCGCTGATATTAAAAGAGACTCTTTTACAAATAAAAAAAGGAACATCGTCAAGGAGACTCCCACTAATATTGCTATACGGCCCAAGGAATATTACGTCAGTAACACACTGCTAGGGTGTGACGATTACGATAAAGACAGTTACTGTACTTCTTCAAAGAATATTACGACTGAACCTTTCGTAGCAACCCTTGTGGAAAATCAATATTATTCCTTACCAGATATAAATATAAGTAAATGCTTGCGAAAATCTGAGAGAATAGATGCTCAGTTAAGAAAAGAAGATCTTGAAGATATACCTTGTGAAAATACATACGAAGTTGCTCAAACACACTTTCGAGAGATTTTATCTGCAAAGAGTAATGAAAATTATGGCCATTTAAACAAAATAGACATTAAATTGGATAATAATTGCAACGATATAGGAGATCATTATCGACCAGAAATATCTGAGGCACAACTTATTCAAAACTTTTCTAAACTCGAAGACGATTTAAAATCTATAATTACTGTAGACAGTTCTAACGCTGATGAATGCCAATCCAGTACTTATCACTTAGATCATCATCAAAACGAAAGAGAAATAAATGAAATAGAAGGTACTATTCGGAATAATAAAATTATTACAAAATCAGAAAGCTTGAAACTTGCATCTAAAATAATACTCAAGCCAGAAGTTAAGATTTTAAAATCTTTTTCTAATGATAACATCAACAGTTCAGTAAAAGAGAAAAAAACAAAGTGTGGAATCAAGAAACACTACTCCCTTCGACAACGTAATCCCTCAGATGATGAAATATTTCGTCTGCCTAGTCCTACAAGTGTAGAATCTATAATTAATAAACCTCTTAAAAAGCCTAACAGAAATTTATCGTTTAGTGAACAAATTAGAAATCATTCACTGCTTTCAAGAGTGCAATCGTTTAAAACATCTGCTGAATCTAATATTGCGATAGTACCTCTTAGTGGCCATCAGACTATAGTAATAAATCCTCCACTCGATCAACAGTCATTGGACCCTGATCAAAAGGTACTTCCTAGATGCGAAGAAATAAATTCAGACCAAAATACAAAAACACAATCTAAATCCAATTACCCTGAACTTTCCAAAACAACTTCAATTCCAACTAAAGTGGAAAAAACTGACAGAGATACAGAGATAAAAAATATATCAAACGATCCCTTCATTACAATTAAACTAAAGAAAGTAGTAAAGAAAACTATACCCAAACTAAATACCCTACATTGTGACGCTGGAATATTTACTCAACAATCACTTAGGCCGCCTCCAAGACTTATTATAGGCGATAGTAAAGACTATTCCAAAAATACATTTGATTTTGAAAAATCTGACACCATGACTCGACCTCAAGTTTTGCAAGTTATAGATTCCAAAACTAAACGCCAAAATACACTTAATAATTACGCTGATAAATCTAAATTAATAACGAGCAGTCAAAAATTAGAGCAGAATATAGATACAAAAGATATGAAAACGGAAACAAATACAGTCAAAGAAAAACTTAATAATGCTATAAAGACTGATATAGAATATCAAGAGAAAATTAACTCTGTCAAAAACTATTGGTCCAAATTAATAGATAAATCTCCTGAAAATTGTAATAATCGAGAAGACATAGAACAAAAAGAAATTACTGAAAATATCAAAACTGTTAGTGAAGAACAAAATTCTAAAGAAGAAAATAAGAATAATGATAATGTATCGGAAGTTTCCGTCAACAGTATCATTAAAACTTTAGAAAATGTAAAAATTGTAGATAGTATTAAAAAAATAGGTCAAAAGAAACTAAACCTATGGAAAGACGAAACTGAAAAAGTTAAAAGTGACTCGGAAATAGAAGAACCACCAGTAGAAAAAATTGTCAAGGAAAACACAGGTACAATTTATGATAACCCGAGGCCTGAAAAGCAAATAAAGAAAGCTGAATTGGATATTTGTAGGGACACTCCAGAAATTGAAATAGTAGAATTGAGCAGTGATGATAATAAAAATCAAAAAACTCAAGCCACACTTATAAAAGCAAAAGGATTCGACAAAGACTGCGATGAGTTTGACCATGTAAGATATAAAGTAATGAAGTCGGAACTATTTAAAAACAGTATGATAGCTAACTACCGTAAAGAAGCCCAATTTGATGGATTGTTACAGTATCTTCAGGATTACAGTTTTCAGGAATTACTTGTTAATAATAATATCGTTATTATTGAACCAGTAAGGACTAAAGTAGAACCAGCTCCTAGAAAAAACACTAACCCTGATACTTGTAAAATTCCACCGGCATTGTTAAAGAAAAACGATTATTCTTCTCATGTAGATAAATCAAAAAATGCGATACGGAGGCACTTCTTTTACCACCCAATAAGGGTGAATAAAGAGATAATTGAAGAAGAGCTACCTAATCCAGACACCGTTAAAAAAGTTCGTAATTTGTTTGAAGATACACTAAAAATGAAAAGTCCAATGACTCATGATCCACCATTGGAAGACGAAAACGCTGGTCTCACACGGCGAGCTACGTCATATAGAAATTTGAGTGAAGAAACAAAAAGCAGTAAGGTCAGTGGTAGGAAAAAAATTACCAGACAGTTGACAATAGACACAAACTTTGGTAACAAAAAATGGGACAACGCTAGTCTATCAAGCGGAGTATCCAGCGGTGACCTAAGTTCTAACAATGAATACGAAACAGATGGTTTAAGTCCATATTCACAAAAACCTCTTAAAGATAATGCTTATAGTTCTAGTGACGAATATCTCTGTGATTCAGCAAGTCAAGACTTTTGTTGTGAAAGTCAATATGTAAGCCCTGATATTCTCAAAAAAATAAGAGAATGTGGCACTTCTGTAACTTATTATGGTGGAAAGGTTCTGAATTCCAAAACCAGCTCTGCAGTCAGCCCTATGACTAAAGCTATAATGGAAGAGATTAAAAGCTTACAGAAAAACTGCAGTAGGGACTGCTATTCATGCCAAACTAAATGTAAGGGAGATAAGTGTTCTTGTCTAGTTGCGAATAAGCATCAACAAATGTTTACTGAAAAGTCGACTGAAACTTTTTCCGAGTTTGGAAATAACCAAAGTCAGGATAAAAGTAAGCGTACGGAAGGTTTTCCGGGTTTTAAGTTTAAACTTGTAAAATCTAATAGCTGTAGCAGTCGACTAGAATTAACGGGAACAGATGAAGCTAAGAATCTTAGACATAAATTACGGAAGCAAAATTCTAAAGAAGATCCTCCAATATTATATGACGATGAAAACTCAGTAAAAAATAAAATATGTCGTTTAGAAAGTTACAATAAAGGAATTGTTAAAACTCCTTTTCAGCAAAAGGAATGTGAAATAGCACATATTAAGACAAGTGTAACGAAAGAATATCAAGAGGCAGAACAAAAGAGTGAGTCACAAGTAACGCGTGATGGAAACAACTCCTTAGCGCTTGATGACAAATCTACTAGTACACCAAATAACTTAACAGAACTAGATGTAAATCAAGCAAATAAACAAACCAACGATAATGTTACTTTTGAGAAAAAGTTTTACTATGTCAACGAAAATTCCGAGCCAAATAAATTGTCAACTGGAAAATTTGGTGAAATGGTATTTGAAGAATTTGAAGTTTTAGAAACATGTTTTGATAGTTTAAATAGCAATAGGTCTCTAAAATAAGTGTAATTTGATAATACGCTTTTTGCCTTCCTGCGATCTGTGACTATTTAAATATGATATTAAATTATTACCTGTACATTTACTAAGTCGTAATAATATTTACCTTAAATATGTATCTACTAGTATTAGAGTTATATAGAGTAATTAACAGCAATTTTTAATATAAATTATTATTTATAGTCCTGGTGATGGTCTCTTAATGTTTATATTAAATATGGTAAATTATATTCTTTCTTTTAATTTATATCTTACCGTCAGACTTGTCAGATTCAAGTTTTGTAGGTGTAGCTTTGGATCCATACACGCATACGCTTGTGAAGAATGATCGACGTGAAGGCCGCCACCGACGACACCACGATTCCTGTTTAAAGTAAACCAATATTTAATAAAAAATAAAATAATAAAGTAGTAGAGGAGGTGATCATTTCGTACTCCTTAGCCCTAAAGAAAGAAAAAAACTAACGTTAAATATTTTTTTAAAATTGTATATTTTAAGCATAAGCTTTAAAAAATATATAGATAACTAATGTTGTAATATTTATTTAAAGAATGTGCATCCTTTAAAGAATTTTCAATCCGTTTCATTTATTTTACTACAGTTGAATACGTCGAAATATTGCAATATCCACTTCGAAAACAACGTAGGGCAACCTTTGTTTTTGTCATAAGGATTTTTTTATACTAGCTATGTATAACTTTACGCTTTTCTTGCATAGCGGTGTAGTCAGAGTAACTAATTTTAAGACACTCCGTCCTAATTTTAAGAAACTCCGTGAAAAAAAGTAAATTTAAATAATCATTCCCTCGGGTGGAAATCAAACCCAGAACCGTCGTTCCTACAGTGGCGTGTATATCAGTGATTACATGCTATATGTACGTAGCCATATATTCTACGGTCTCCACTTAGAGCAAAAGCCCTGTGTTGGGTAATGGGTAGTAAAACTATAGATGCCAACTACCGATTTTAAAACTGAATATTCTTTTTAATTTAATATTTAACTCTCCCAGGCAAAAGTTAAAGTACGCAATGTAGGCAAGTGTTTACTGAATATGGCAGATATAACTGTTAACGCAGTTTAATGTGTGTGATCCAATTATTTGTGAAATGAAAAAAAAAAATTATTCAAAAACATAGCTTTTCAACATTGTGATAATTTTGAAAAACATTTTTTCATTTGTATAGGTTATAAACAAATTGCTTTGATTTACTTTAAATAGGCTGCACAAGTTTTACAGTAAAACTATAGACAAAATCCAATAATTCTCTTTATTCGGTCTAACTAGCAGCAAAGCTATGTTCATAATTAATTAATACGTAAATATTCCTTCTAATTACCCACATCTATAGCGCTCAGTCTGACTGCAGAGATCCCGATTACGCTATGGATGAGTCTAATTTCCTTTATACGGTCTCGTATAAACATATATTTACTATACTACTAAAGTATATACGTTTTTAAGGACGATATTTTATATAAATCTTATCAAACTTAGCCCATAATAGATTAATTAATAGTAGAATATTACCATGACGGTAGTTTTAGATTAAAAACTGAGTTTTATCGAGAAAAGCGAACTGTAACAGAAGATAATATAAAACTATTGTAAATAATGCTCTTTACATGTCTTTTACATTAGCGTGAAAACGCACGAAGTAGGCATTTGCAAAATAATAAAGTCACGTCAATGTATTATATTATGAAGAACAAATACGATAACAGTCACTCCTCTACTTAACTTCGTGTTTACGTGTGCGTGCGTGTTTATCAAATTAACTTCAATTTACCGGTTCGCCCGTACTTGAAAAATATATGAGGTACTTTAAAACTTTTGGAATAAAACGATCGAGTCGTTAATAATCGCGTTAGAAAAACCAGTGCAAAATGTATTATATTGAAATTCAACAATTCATGGTTTTTAAACAATACATTGTTTAAGATTTTTTGTTTTCTTCAAAAATGTTAGTGCATTGCACCAACTGATGTATGATGTCATACCATTTAAATCCCATACAAAAATAGTTGCTGTGTGTATTTCATGTAAAATTATAGATAAATAACAAAATTACAATAAAAAAATTTAATGTGAAAATATTTATGTGCCTGTAAACATAATATTTCATGGGAAGCCTTTCAAAATCACAATTTCCAATCTGTCTGGATTGTATGTAATAGGGTAAAAAGCTACCAAAACATAAAAAAAATAGAGAATTTTTGAAGTGAAATACTTTTAATAAATTAAAATCAATAGTCATTACATTACAAGGTAATATCAACATGTATGGCAGAGTTTGATGAAATTGTTCTGAGTAAACTAATTAAATGATTATGTGATATGTGTTTACTGTGCCAAGTCTACTGTCAATCATTCATGACTAACATCAAACAAAATATATTTGAGTGATTCATTTGTAAAACAATACTACAGGATAGTGACTTCAATTTTAGAAGTTTTAAAGATGCCATATTATAATAAATACTGAATATTTATTAAATTTTATTTTACATTAAAGGAAAAGTACATTAATTATTAATTATACTTAGTATTTATAAATATTTTAATGGTTTACAATTGATAATATCATGATCTATTAACATATTTTTACCATATTCATTACAATATAGATTATATTAAAGAAATGCATTAATTTCTTTATATTCTTACACAAAAACAGAAAATAGTTTCAGTGTGAGATACTTGGTCCATTAAATCTAATATGAAAATGAAATAAAAGAGATACAATGCAAGAAGATATAAACCAGAATTTTTCTTAATATGTCAGGCATTACCTTTTATCACATACAACATTATAATTTATAATATAAAAATAATTGATATAAAAGTACTGTAAATAATTGAGAAAATAAAATAAACTAAAAATTAAGGAAATTTGGACATGGAAAACCATTAATTCCATAATAATAACAAAAAAGTAAATGCTAATTGTTTATTTATTAAAAACTGTAAGAAATATAATACATTTTATTAACAACAAAAACAACTAAGTAAATGATAATAATTTTAACTTACAACTAATAATATGATTTAGAAAAATATTTATTATTCAATATTACTTTCAAATAGAATATGATTAAACAATTTAAAAGATTTAAATTGTCACTTGTTTAAACAATTTCATTTTTAAATAATATTTTTTTACAAAATAAATTCGTTAAAATGACATTTGACAGTTGCTTAAAAATAAATATCTATGCTTAAGCGCCTACCAATTTATTTATGTACACGTGCATAACGAAAACTACTAAATATGACAATCTTATATGAAAATGATTTTAATAAAATTGTAGAACCACAGGTAATTATTAATTACTTACCCTGCTATTAGACAAATCTCTAAATATCGATGATAAACACAAACTACGATTTATTTCTAATTTAGCTAAGAGTCGGCACTTAGACACACACACCGTCGACGCCATCTTTACACTACTCATGTACACCCGCCCGTTCCATCTATAGCTAACTTTGGTTGGTATCAATGCTTGTAGATATATATATTTTGAACATACACCGGCAATATGATTAAAGAGCTAGAAGTTCTCCATATATAAATACAATTATATATCCTGTTTCATACATATTTATTATATTTCCTTATCAAATTCGATAAGTTAAATATTATTTGTTCTGTTGCAATTTGAGTCACAATTCTAATTTGATAAAAAATTATATAAATTTATTATACTCTCCTTCTTGTAATGATAGTTTAAAATTATAATTTAAATTAAGACAGTCATTTATTTAATAAATATTCAAACCTTCCCGCCGTACGTCCTAAATGTTGGCCAGCTATTGCTTGTGATGCGTTCCCTTAATATATAAAGTTATATTTTGTATATCAAATATAAATGATTCAGAAATATAGTTGAAGGCATTTTAACTGTTGAAATATATTAAAATCATAAATTATTCATTAACTTTATAATTTCTAAGCAAGAGTGTAGTAATAAAGTAAATCTTTTGAACGCAGTAATAAAAGATGACAATTTATTTTTGTAATAATGTCAGAAATCAAAATGACGTTACACCATTCGTTGTGAATTGTGATTGTTTCCAATTGCTCGAAATTAAAAGAAATATTTATTACGTGCAATGGCTGTACCTGATTATAAACTGAGTACTGTTTTGTGTGGCCATTCTATGGACGTACGATGTGTTGCAAAAACTAAAGAATTTTGTATACTTTCTGCGTCTCGCGACAGAACCGCTAAATTGTGGCACCCTGAGGGGTTAGTATAGTTTACAGGAGTTAAAAATATATGTTATATTACAAAATATTTAACATGAGATTTCTCAAATCTATTATATATTTTAGAGTCAAGGATTTCGTAAATGTAGTTACATACAAAGGACATAGTAACTTCGTTTCCTGTGTCTGTTGGCTACCACCTTGTGAGGCATTCCCTGATGGCTTAGTTATCACAGGGAGCAACGATACAACTATATTAGGTTATAATTTGCAAGATGGAGCTGTCCAGATAAATTTAAAAGGTCATGAAAACACAGTGTGCAGTGTAACACCTGGACATGATTCTGGTATTCTTATAAGGTTTGTACTTTGTGTAAATGAGTTCCTATGAGGATTTAAAAAATATTTACTTGCTACATATTTTTTGTTAAGCTATTTCTTAGCACTATTTTTTTAAGAATGTTTTATATCCTTAATTATGCTATTCTACTTGTTATATTGCTGTTGTACATCATTAATATATCAATTTTAGTTCAAGTTGGGATAATACAGCCCGAGTATGGAATGTAAATACTCCTCAATTAGCACCAGTAGTACTTAAAGGGCATCAAGCTGCTGTCTGGGCTGCCTTAGAACTTGGAAATGGAACTTATGCAACAGCATCAGCTGATAAAAGTATAAAACTATGGAGAAAGGATGGAGGCCTTATAACTTCACTTACAGGTAGAATTGTAGCTTTAAGCATTTGTAGATAAGTAACATTTACGTAGGAATTTGTGCTATATGGTCAATGAATAAATATCTAATTAATAATAGACACTAACATAAGATCACATTGAATACAATTTACTCTAGTCTTATTAAAAATATTAAAATAAATAAAAAGTGAACCCATTGTGTTATAGCAGGATTGCATGTGACTGTAAAAGAAATTGATTCTGAGTTTGATTACTACTCAATGAAATAAGGATATTAAACCCATTTCCCTACCCTAGAACCCTACCCTAGAACCCTACCCTAGAACCCTACCCTAGAACCCTACCCTAGAACCCTACCCTAGACTATGCAGAATTTTGGGTCCCGCTACTCAAATTTTGGTGGAAAGTGAAAATGAATTGTCTTGAGACTAGACTAGGCTGAATAAAAAAGAATACCTTTGTTATTCCAGGTCACACAGACTGTGTAAGAGGCTTAGCTGTTGCTAATGCAGAAACATTTCTCAGTTGTTCCAATGATGCATCTATCAGGCTTTGGACCAACAAAGGGGAATGCCTCAACACTTATTATGGTCATACAAATTATATATACAGGTGATTTAAATTGTAGCTTTATATGCTAATGCCAATTATTAATATTTAAAAAGAGAAAATGAAGTATTTTGCGTATGTCTTCACATGTGGTGGTATCCTCTTCATGTAACAGTAACATTTTTTTCTTCAACTTTGAAGGCATAAATACTCTGTTATATACTTTGTTGATATCAAAATATGGAAATATATCTTTGTAATCTCTATTGTAATAGAGTTGCTTTGTAAACAGTGGATGAGGATCCCATACATTAAATATTTTGTGGTATATCAACTAAACTGAACAAATTTCTATGTGGAAAGTGTTTTTTTTAATATTGAGTAATGTGTAAATGATTTAAACTGTATATTTTAACACTTTTAACTACAAAATTTGTCTGGTGGGCCACATTTAAACTTAAATAAGGGCTGCCAGGCCACACAAATCAAAAAAATAGTTTATATCATTACAATTATTGGTATATTTTAAAAATTTAAAATAATTGGCAAACAAAAGCTCACTACTGATTTAAGTTATTTAAATCTATGATTCAACATAATTATATTTATTTGTTGCATAATTTCTTGTTTTATATTATTTTCAGTATTTCCATAAATCCAAGTATACCGCATGGATTTGCCAGCTGTGGAGAAGATGGTTCTATACGAATTTGGGCAGCTGGTGACTGCATCCGTGAATTAAGACTACCAGCACAATCAGTGTGGAGTCTCACTTGCTTGGATAATGGAGATATAGTGACAGGTAAATGTATGAAATTAATCGTTTTTAGTTACTGACTGTTTCTTGTATTGGGTATTTTGTAATTACAATTAATGAATGAACTACTTAATACAAAAAAGAACTTTGTTTTGATTATTTGAAATCTAACAATTCACTTAAACATTGGTCACTGTTTTAAGTCTATTCTAGATAATATGTTGAAAATAATATGTAAAAAATATTTTTTTTTTTAGCAATTTTGTGATATAATCGCAAATCTGTGATCAGTCACAAGACTAGAAGTAGATGGCCTAAGTTACTTCTAGGCTATAAATTACCCATTTTCCATGTCTTAAAACAATACATGGCGAAACCAAAAAGCATTTTAAAATAAACCAAATTTATTAAAATTTTAAACTTTATTTTTGCAGGATCGAGTGATGGTTTAGTGAGAGTATTTACAAAAGATCCCGATAGATATGCAGATGAAGCTATTATCAAGCAATTTGAGGAAGAAGTGCAAAAAATGCAAGCAGCCAATCAGCAGGAGATAGGTGGATTCAAATTGTCAGAGTATGTATTCTAAATGTATAATGTTTTTGATAATATGTGTTGTAATGAAATAAGTGTGAGAGATATGAAAATTAAAGTAATACATGATAATGTTTAAAATGTAGATTTCTTAAGTATACAGAATTGAATATTTATACATTTTTTTTTTTAATTTAAAGGATATGCCAATATATTTGTTTCTTATTGTCAATTATCCATATTTTTAACCTAACTTTTCTTACCTGCTTCTAATAAATTATCACATACAAACTTAAATTGTAACTTTATTAAAAAATCACTGAAACTTGCCATATTGTAAATTAAGGAATATATGTGAAGCCAGTCATGGCGCATAAGCACAAAGTGTGAATGTACAGCGAGTGGTTGTGGGTTCGATTCCACTCGAGGAGTGGAAATATTTAGTAATTTCTTCGCTCTAGTGTCGAAGCAAGCGCGGCTTTAAGTTCCGCCACTTAACACGCAATGCCTGTGAATTCGGCGGAAAGTGGGGAACGGAGTGTCTTAGCACTATGTTCCGTCTGTCTACCTTTCTATGTGCGGGATACAGCGTGAATCTAAAAAAAAGTTGAAATATATACCACGAAAACAATATAAATCAATGTATGTCTATTAATAACAAAAAATATAAAAATTAAAATAAATTCTTAGATTACCCGGACCCGAAGCATTACTGGAGCCAGGCAAATCCGACGGGCAAACTAAGCTAGTTCGACGAGGAACAAATGTCAAATGTTACTCATGGAGTGCGGCACAAAATGCTTGGAGTGAGATTGGAGATGTAATGGGAGCTAATCCTCCTAGTGAAGGCAAAACTATGTATCAAGGACAGGTTAGTTGTTTTTTATTAGAAATATGATTATTATTTTCTGGCAATACAGCGAAGACAGAACCAAGAGTATTTGTTAAAAAAACCCTCAGTTCCATTTTCAAGAATCATAAAGAGCTAGTACATATCGTCGTACTTTGTTTAAAAACAAATAAAAAGATGATTCTTACATTATTTAAAGTGTTGTTGACATACTTAGAATATGAAAATTATTTTTAGACCATTTAACTCATGTGTTAGTGTTCAGAGCCGATTGAGATTTGAAGAGTCGAAAGTTCGAATCCTGCATTCAAATTTTTATATGTTTTCTTAGAAACAGATGTTTTTCATATATATGTTTGTATTATACGTAAAATTACTTTCGGTTTAAGTTATGTGATTATTAAAGTTAGTAAAGTACAAAAGTTATATGTATAATTAATTAAAATAACAGGTTAAATAACAGGTTGAAACATATTTTATTTATGAAAACTTACAAAACATACACTAATACAAATATATATTTTAATCATAATTTGCCACGGCCCAGTTTAAACCAGTTTCAACATAAAAATATTGACTTTTATAAAGTACTTAAAGTACTTGGCAGTAAATAATACACATAGATGCTTAGAATGAAACAATCGGTTAGCTTCGACTTCGTAGGGCGTTGTTTCTGTCGCTTAAACGCTTTTTTTCGACTGTGTAGTATGCTGTTGGCCAGAGCGGCCTCGACAGCTTCACCGGGCTTTGGGGGAAGCCGAGCTATATGAGCTCTGACCTTGGCTTGGAATCCTCGCTTCTGAGGAAGCCATCAAATGACGACGACGGCATGGCAAGGGCGTCTCAGTTGAGACTCAAACCTCGACTTGCGACACCGTTTTAGTGGGGGATAAACAAAAATAAATTAAAAACTGTTAAAGCGATAATAATAGTTGTCAACTTCAATGATGTGGATTCCTTTTTTTTAATAATTAAATATGTTTGAACCTGAAACCGACCGTACTCTGCCGTATCTATACAAAGCCTGACGAAACAGGGAGAAACGTCACATATCAGCTGAGTGACAAAGATAACGCTCTACGAAACCGAAACTGGCCGACTGTTTCATTCCAAGTATCGATTTGCATTATTTATTGCCGGGTACTAATACTTTGCCCCCTGGCTTGCTTCCTTAAATTATGATGTTATCGAAAAACTTATTTTACACACACAATATTTTACATGTAATTAATTTCAACTGCCTTTGTTACTTCATTGATTGGTTTGTATTCGTATATATATGTATTTTTTTTGTCTCAATTAATACTTTTATCTTTAGAAATGTTTTAGTATCTTTTAATTATCATTAAACCGAATGTACAAGCAATGTAATAGCTCTAAGCTGTTAATTGGTATATTCTCACCCACGATACAAGAATACCTAGTGTGGGGTCATCAGATGTGCCAAATTTGTTAAAAATATTTTAGTTAATAAATATATTTTTTCTTTTTTCTTTTCTCCTTTTTTTACTATTTAAAATATTGTTCATTTCTAAACTATGTTTAATAGGCATATAATGTTGATTTCAGGAGTATGATTTTGTATTCAGTGTCGATATCAAAGATGGCGCCCCTCCACTTAAATTACCTTTCAACAAGACTGAAGACCCTTGGGTGGCTGCACAGACGTTTATCCACAAGTTAGTCATTTAAATCCTTTTTGATATGTAAAAAGAAAATGTCTCCATACTGTTAAAGTAAATAGAGAAAAGAAAATGTTTCCGAAAAGAGAAAGTTCTATGAATTTCTCTGTCCACTTAGCGCAGAAAATCATAAATTTTGGCATTTTTAAGGAGTTCATACTTTTTGCCAGTGGCCATTCGTGGCCCAGTGGCACAAGAGTGTGACTGTAAACGACTGGTTGTGGGTTCGATTCCCACTCGAGGAAGTGGAAATTGTATTTCCATTTTCTTCGCTCTGGTGTCGAGGTTAAGAGCGGCGTTAAGTTCCGCCACTTAACACGCAAGCCGGCGGAAAGTGGGGAACGGAGTGTCTTAACACTAGGTTCCCTCTGCCTACCCTGTTGTGTGCGGGATATAGCGTGAAGCATACTTTTTGTAGATGAAAGTCAATATTTTTTATAATCATGCATTAAGAATATATTGAGTCCATAAAGATGCAGTGGAACAACGACTGACTGTAAATGTGATGGCTGCTGATTCCATTTTACCGGGGGGAATGATTATATTTGAAATATTATAATTTCTGTGCTCTGTTACCAAGAGCGAAGTACGTCTCAACTTCCATTGAAAAATGAAGAATGGCGTGACTTGACACTAGGCTTCCTCCGACAACTCTGCTGTATAGGAAAAATCGTGATGCTAAAAAAAATTTTTTTTTCTTTACTTCAAATAACTTTACCAAATTTATTATGACTTCAAAAGTACTGAAAGAAGTGACTATTAGCGACTATTAGCCATTAGCCATATTAGCATTATACCTTAAATTAACTGGAATAAAGAGAAAATCAGTAAAACGATAAGAGCAGAGCAAGAGCAAGTCATTATAAATATTATTAATCAAAAAGTTGTAGCCAAAACTAATACATAATTTTTGTATTACAGACATGACCTACCTCAAGTATATTTAGAAAAAGTAGCCAATTTTATAATTGATAATGCTAAATTGGAATCTTTACCAGCTTCTAGTAATGGGTAAGTTTACATTACTTGTACATTATTATGTAATAAAGACTTCTATGATATCATACTAAAATTTAAATGCAGTGGTATTCGATCCCGTTCCTCTTGGAAACCGTTCAAGCTCTGACCGCTAAGCCATGCATGCTGGTCGCATGTCATACCTAGGTTTCTCTCACATTAAAATTTTTATACATTTTCTAAAAGTATATTTTTCAATTTCGTAAGTGTGATTGTGACACTTTGAAATGTTAAAAACTATTAATGGATATTTAATATACATATGAACATAAAGCTCTATTTGCATGTAAATGCAAAACATCATTGTTATATGTCTATTTTATAATTTCTTAACAAAACAATTTAATATATACAACAATAGATATATCTATAATATAATATAATATACAAAATTTAATTGTGTCCTTTATTTCTTTAATTTATTTACTAACTTATTATTCTTGCCTACTTTCAACATATTATAAAACAAACATATTAAGCCTTTATAAATTAAAATTTTTAATTGTTAAGCTTGTTTTATTTATAAATTTCGAAGTCAATGTAAGAAAGTCACACAATAGGATTTTAGCTACATCTTGTCGGAGTTTTTTGCGCGAGGAGACTTTGGCGCTCCGTTCTCTCTGACTACCCCGCAAGGGATACAGCGTGAAGCTTGTCGGAGTAACCAAACCATGCTATATTTTCAGTAACTTAATTTCTTTACTCAAGCAGATATAGTAAAGAAATACTTTAAGCATTTTAAAGTGTTATTCACTCATATATTAACCGATAAGCCAAGACATAAATGCTTGGACGGTTACCAATCCTGCTGCATTCAACTTTTGATATATTTTCTAAAAAAATCTTATACTTTTAATTTAAATGTGTTCTTTACAATTTTTTTTAATCTACACCCCACAGTTTCGCAGACCCGTTCACAGGGGAGTCCCGCTACGTACCGGGGTCGGTGACCGCCACGGGGCTTCCCCCGCCCTCCACGGCTGACCCTTTTACTGGCTCCGGAGCATATACTACGGCCAGCGCCAGCGCCAGTGTCGGTGAAAATGAAAAACCTTTAGTGCCTCATGATTCTTATATAAGGTATGGTAGAAATTAGAATGTTGTTGTAGTTAATACATTTCCTTTTCTATTTATACTCTCTCACTCTCTCTCTCCATTCCCACCCGTTCTTCTCCTTCTTTCCTTTCTAATGTCGGCAACACATCCACAACTGCTTTACAGGAGATGTAAATGCTCAAGGGCGAGTGAAGGCTACACTGGACCACTGAACAGCGTTTAATTGTATATGCGATTGTGGGTTCGAGTCCCTTTCGGGGAATTATTTTTTTTTATTCTTCCGCTCTGTTATGATAATAAGCGATGTTGACTTCCACTAATGAACATGCCATGTCTAAAATTCTGGCAGAAAGTAGTGAACGGAGTGTCTGAACACTAGAGTTAGTGTTGTTGATTTGACTTCAGTTTGAGAAAATTATTTTATTTAAATTATTTTTCTTTTCCTGGTCTATTCTTTTTGTAAGAAGGGGCCACTAAACACCTTGTCCTATATTTTGCCCCAATATGTGCAATGGACTGATTTTTACCATGTCTTACTTGTGCTGTTGATACTATATATAGAAATGTTTATTTCAGATTCGATCAAGCAAACCTCAAAGCAATACATGATAAGCTCAAAGAGTTTAATAGTAAAGTCGGTGACGGTCTGAACACCTTTACTGAAGAACAATTAGAAAATATTGTTAAATTAGGAGAAATGGTAAGATTTTGTTGCTAAATTAAAATACGTATTTTTTTTTTATTATGTGACATTTTAAAACAACTTCCATATTTTAACATAACACCCTGTCATGTGATGCTTTAAAGATATTAAACAGAAAAATATTTTTTTTTATTAAATAATTTAAAATAAGTATCTGGAAATGAGATTTTTACCGATTATTTTAATGTTAGTGATTTTTTAAAATGACATTTCATTATATTTCAGAATACTACATTTAATCCAGACATAGTTATGTTGCTCAAGAAAATGTTGGAGTGGCCAAAAGGTATGTATCTTAATAATTAATAACAAATAGAGAACTATTTCACTAATAATTATTACCTGAGTCATAATATTATAATTTTATTAAATTTGTAATATTCTATGTATTCTATTTACAAAGTTCCGTAATGACTCGATTGGACCATGTCTGACTAAAGAGTTTTAGCAAAATAAATTTTTAGCCCTTCAAACACTAAATATGAAAAATATTTTTATTATTTACATTTTTATTTAAACAACGAACGGCGTTGAGTGCCGCATTTAAAAAAAGGGGGGCGATCATCGAACATCTGAGTGACATATGTTTTTTTCTAAATACATGCAGTATATAAATATTGGCTAAATATAATCTTAATAAAATCTTTTATATTTATATTTCAGAGATACTCTTCCCAGTACTAGATGTAACTAGATTAGCAGTTAGAAAGAAAGAAATCAACGGACAAATATTTGATACAACGTATGGGCCAAATTTCGTTAAATATCTTTTAACTTTACTAACGCCAGGTAATGATTTTTATTTTATTATTATTAATAGTTATTCTAGGGTTATTACATATGTTAAAACCAGTCGTGGCGCAGGAGCACAAAGTGCGAGTGTAAATGCGACTGGTTGTGGGTTCGAAATATTTAATATTTCATTTTTCACTTTTTTAAGACGCAATGTCTCTCTGCTGCGGTAAATAAAGGACAGAGTGTCTTAGCACTGGATTCCATCTGCCTACTCTGCTGTGGACAGGATACAACGTGATGCTAAAAAAATATATAACCTAAACTTTTTTTAAAAAATAAATGTTTCTTGTGCAGTCTGTTTAAACAATGTACATAAACCATTGAGATCACTGATCTTAGTTTATAAGGCAAATATACATACATAATTGAATGTCCATCAACTCTATTAAAATTTACAATAAATAAGAAAAAAAACTAACATTTCAGACAATCTACCAGCGAACCAACTGTTAGCAATGCGTGTGCTAGTGAACGCGTTCAGCGACCTCCCTGGTGAGATGCTGGTTCTGGCGGCGAGGGAGAGCGTCGTGCACGCCATCATCTGTCTCACTCATCTTAATAATAATGCGCAGGTTAGAGCGAGACGGATATAGCATTTGTTTACCTTAATATATATTTGTTTAGTGTTAACTTGCTTATAACTTGTCGCACGTGAGAACGTTATCATCTTGTCACCGATCTCTCACGCCTCTCAACCGTAACGCCAAAGTGTGAGCGGGATAAATATACATATTTTCGTGCCTTAGTACAAGTTAGGGTAGAGACAGAGGCACATTAGAATTGAAATGTATATAATTAATGAAAGCATGAGAACGTTAACACCTTGTCATTTTTAACACTTGTAATGACGCAAAGGCTAGAGCGAATAGATTTAGCATTTGATGAACTTATAATATATTTCTTAGGTGTAAACTTTCTTATTACTCGCCGAGCGTGACAACGTTGGCCTCCCTCACCCCTTCTCGCTGCAATCTCAATTGTAACAGATAGGTGGGAGCGGGATAGATATAGCTTCGTGCATTTGACTTGACTTAGCACAGGTTAGAGCGAGATAGATAGATCTATCGTTAAACTTAACATATATAGGTGTTTCTTTTATTACAGATTGCTGCAGCGTCCCTCCTCCTCAACCTGTCAGTAGCGCTCGCGCAACAAACGGACAGCGTAGAGCTCGCAGAGTGTGTTATCATATTGTTGAACAAGATTACTGATAATGAAGCATATTTCAGGTAATATTTCAAAACTTATTTGAATATTTGTAAATTTGAATAGAATCATTCATTCTCATATTAACTATTGTTATTGTTAATTTATCTAAAGTAATATAAATTAATTTACGTTTATGAATATACTACGTGGCTCTATAGGTGATGTCACTACAAGCAGAAATTTAAGTAGTGACATCACATACGTCTATACTGAGTTATACATATGAGTTAGCGATTAGAGCATTTGGACGGCTTTTTCTATACATTTTCTAACAATATATTTCATATCCTAAGTATGTGAATAACACTAGTAAAGTGTTAATAATTTTTTCTATTAGATCGTTTTTAAAACTTCTATGTTTTAATTTACAGAGGCTTGGTGGCACTCGGCACGATATTAGCAGAGTCACCTAATAAACTGGTGATACAAACGAAAATCGTCTCCAACACCCAATTACATAATAAACTTAAAAACAATACTTTCAACATGGATCCAAATTACAAGAAAATATCTACATGTTCCCAGCAAATACTGAGATTGTTATGAACAATTAATTGTTTCAATTAGTTTTATAGCAATAAGGCTGATTATTGATTATCTTTTACTATATAATATCTGTGCCAGGTGTGAATAAGTTGATAAATCATAAATGTATAATTTTCAGTGCGGCTGTTCTTATTTTTCATTTTTATTTGTGTATTTTGTTTTATGAAAAATATTTTTTTAGAAAACATGAATTTGGATGCGTTCTACACATGGCTAAGTGATCAAAGCCTTTGGGTGGTTTCCAAGAGGCGCGGGTTCGAATCCCGCTACGTTATTTTTTTTATACGTTTTCAAAAACGTTTTTTTTAATCTTATATATACGAATAACAGTTTAAAATGCTTAACATATTTACGATGTAATAAAAAATGATTTAAATAACATAGTTCTTATTAGCTTTTTTGTTTTAGTCTTTTATTAACCCTTTAAATAAAATAAGTCATGATACATGATTATTATTAAAAAAGTATATTTATTTTATAAATATATTTCATTTTAACTTATCAACCTGATCACTCTTGGTATGGATGTGTCGTCTTATTTAAAATGTCAATGAGAATATAGTCTAGATTATTCCTGATTTTGTCATACTATAAATTTTAGTTTAAACATTTTTACTTAAATTTAGATATTTTTGAATAATGGCTATTTCAATCTGATATTACATTTCTTTTATTGCTGGTGTTTAGTTTTTTTACCCTTATATATTTAATTTAAAACATTTATATAATAATTTAAATTAAATATTGTAATATTATTTTGCTTACTTTCTTCACGAAGAATTAAAGTCATCAATACTTCTATACATTTGTATATTTCATCATAATTGTCACTACTTTACAACATTAATCCACATTTTTTCAAAAACGAAATTTTCTAAAAATGTACCTTAAATAGTGTGTTTACGATTTGGAATATTAGTTCTTTCTTAATATACTTTGGATAAAATTTTGAATTTAAACGTATACACATTGACGTGGTTTATAGCAAATACATGTTTCATTTTAATTAAAACTCAATTTATATAATATTAATAACAAAATAATCCTCAAATAAAATGCCTTGTATCACAAAATTTGATCTCGCTAAGATTGAAATGAAATAAAATGTGCTGTTCATGATGTGATTTATTGAATAGAATAGAAAATAAAAATAATTTCTAATTTTATAAATAGTCTTATCCATTGGACAGTATATATTAAACATTAATTTATATATCAACAAATAATTGTTAACAGACCTTAGCAAAATGAATATAATTATAATTTTAAAACAATCTTTTATTTCACCCTATACTTATACCATACTATATTAGTTAAATATGTATATATATTTATACAGTTTTATCATAATTTTACATTTTTTGTTTATTTTACAGAATTTATTTTAAAAAGTGCAAATAAATTCGTTTTAATAATGAATTTTCTAACATATATAGTTATTATTAAACATAGGTAGAGAATCAGCTCAAGATGGTTTTTAAACGTAACTTAGCACATTAATAATGTATGAAAAGAAAATAAAAATGTAAAAAAAATACTTATACAGTAACATTCTACGCTAGCATGAGTAATTGATAGTTATTTTAGTTTTTGTATATATAGTATATTATATACATTAAGCAATATGACCATAAGATATGAATGCATGCAACAATGAAGGTGATATTACATTTTGTGGATTTTTGCAGTTCATATTTTACAATAATGATTTTAAGTGTAAATAATATTAATATTTTATCCATAATGTTATTAAGGAAAAAGAATATAAATTCAATTAAAAAAATACAAAACAATATATCATATCACGACATAATTTAATCGCTTAAAACCTTTTTAAACATTTAACTGAAATAAAGATTCAATTTTCTTAAGATTCCAATTTTGTGACCTATAATATACCTAGCATATGTATGTTTGTATGCATAGTATGTATTTATATCATATCATACATGTATTTAGAATATGAAAATGGCTTAAAATAAGCACTATACTCGTATATCTCAAAACAAATTTACTTCTTTTTCTTCAACTCCTCAAAACGTCGGTTCAGATCTTCAAAATCTATTTCATCAGGTGCGGTGGCATCATTTGTAGAGTTGGTATTAGACGTATTGCTATTTGGAACTGAGGGTAGGATCAGGTCGGACGGCACTGAGGGCAGGTCGGGCAGTTCCGGGAAGTAGTTGGGGACTTTAGATCTCGGCTGTGGCGTTGGTACTGCTGGCTGAAATTATAAATCATTAGTAAGTAGAGAGAATTATAAAAGAGGTATTTTTGTAATATAAGGAGTAAGTAGAGTTGATAGATATTTTAATTGTTTAGAGCAGGGACGAACTGCGGCCCGTTTAATAATTTTATGCCAATCATTTACTATAAATACTTTGGCAAAAAAAAAATTGTAAAGGTCCATTGCTAAAGAAGACTTGCTTATTCCTGCCTTGTAGATGTACCCCCCACATTTAAACATAAGTTATAAAATATAATATTTCCCCTGAGTTAAAACACATTATTATGTCGGTTGGTTGGTCACATGCACAAATGCTCTGTAACATCTATTATTATGAATATTACTCATTTTAGAAAACTCAACTATATATCTACACAAGTACAAAAAGGTCAAACTATTTAAAGATAAGAAACGCAAACGTACATATGTGTTAATTTAAGCGTCACGCAAGAAAAATAATATCAAGAATGTAATGTTCAAACATATTTTTATATAATTTTGACCTAATTTTTAATTGAGCGAATCTTATATGTACATTAAAAAATAATCTTAAAAGCAACTTTACACTTTTTCCCCTTTTAGTTAGTTAGTCAGAGAGAATCTAGTGTAAAGACACTCTGTACTCCGGATTGCGCCCAAATTCGAAACAGTGGTAAAATAACTTTAGTCTCCAGACTTTGAATGTATATAGTTTAAGTACAAAAATATTTTTAAAAAAGTATAAAAAATTGAGTGCAGAGAGATTAGAATGGTAAAAATTTCATTCATAGCCTAAGTACATGAGTATCACTTTAAAATCATCAAAAAATAATAATCGTTCCCTGCAGCGGAAATCGAACGCACAACCAATTGCGTTTACAATCAGACTACATAGTGCCCACTGTACCACAATGGCTTGAAACACTAATTTAAAATACAATAAAATTAATGATAAACAGCGACAACTAAACAAGCTTAAAATAAAGAAAACAATAAGCGTCTACAAAAATATAAGCAGCAATGAGTACACTCATAGTATCTAGAAAAAAAAATACAAAATAAAATATTACCGAATCATGTGCGATGCTGTCATATGCAGGAGGTAAGTTGTTCATTTCCTCCTGAAAAAGGAGTAAAAAAACTGTGTAACTAAGCAAAAGCTAAATAAGTTTTATTTTTACAATAAATATAATGAGCTATTTTATTAACATTTTCATACATTTATTCAAAATAAAGCAGTATATATAATATATGTGCAGGAATTAGCAGGTCATTAGGATTCAATAGTATTAAAAAGGTGTAAGTGACATAAGGATCAATAAAAAAGGATAATGGCTACAAAACGCTTCATGTGAATGTTACTGTGAGCTTGGAATTTTAAATATATAATAGTTGATTTTGCTTTAATTTACTTTTATCTGATCACCTGGATTCGATAAATTTATACATTAAGGGCCAAAGCTCACTAGAGCCACCCAGCATCCACTCGCCTCGCGCGGTTTGTATTCTTTATGTGCATGTTGTATGGGCATGCGCTCACTACATCAATTCTGTCGTGAATAAATTAAAATTATAATTGTTTGGATAAAGAAAACCATTCATTTGGACACAAATTTTTGCAGGTGCTGAGTGAGTACAGGGTGGCTTTAATAAGCTGTTACCCTAATAATACCAAAATTGTGCAACACAAATTAAAACTAAAAAAAAATAAATCACAATGTACCCAAAAGTCAAACTAAAATACATTATATTAAAATAAAAATTAAATCTACCTGCAAAAAACTATTGCTCAAAGCAGCAGAATCTACACCGGGCGGCACATTGTACGTCATAGGCTTACTCGGCCCACCATACGCAGGTGGAGTTGCTATGAAACCCCCGGCTTTACCACCAGAAGGTTGCTGATTTTTAAAACATAATGCTTAATTTGTATTTAAATAATAATTAACATGCACACACTATAAATGAATTGAAGTAACTAATGCACAGTGGGACTATGTCTTACTGTAAACATTATAGGTACGATTTACACGGGGAAAAAGATTATATTTAAAATATTTCCCTAATCTTGTATTCAAGACAAAGTGCGGTAGCATTCAGTTTCGTCATTCAACACGTCAATAAGTACAGTTAGTGTCAAAACGCTCGCCACATCAATGTCTCCTATACAGGTGGAAAATGGAAAACAAAGTGTCTTGACACTAGGGTCTCCCACATACGAAAAAACAGGTTAAGGCCTTTTTATAAGATATGACCACTTTTTTATAAATGACATATAAGTACCCAAGTGGTTCAATATGTTCTGTCTCTAAACTGGTCAAAAAGAAAAAAACTATGACGAAAAAAACTGTAGATACTTAGAAAATGCCAGTAGTATATAAAGATAAAACAAAAATATACCGTTGGATAATTAAATGGTGTGACAGTAGGTGCCGGGGGTGGTAAATTGGGCATCTGTGGCATCGGTGGTGGAGGGTAGCCAATAAAGCCTGGAGGATTGGGTGGACCGTTTATGTCTATCAGCATAGCATCACGGCCTGGAATAATATTATAAAATAGTATAAAAAAATACTTGGATATTAGTTTACATAATTTATGTTAGAATAAACAACATTTTAAGAGACTACAATAGAAGCATTTCATTTGTAAACTCTGTTAAAGATAATTATGAGCATCAAATAATCTTAAACTTTATATAAATAATGCTTTACTTTTTTTATTATTAACAAAAGCCAAATTAAAGTATTGTTAAAATAAAAAAATATCAAATCAATTATTTATAGTTTAAATTAAATTACCATAAATTAAAAAATTACACATAAAATAGATATTTTAAAAACATTCCTTCAATTCAACCATAGTATTTTTATGTAAAACTACTAATTTAAGTAATGTAATATTGAAAATCAAAACAAAATAAAAACCATTAACACAAACCTTCTTCCTCTCTCATAACCTGCTCATCAGGTGTATACTCCACATTGTAATTTTTTGCAATTTCAATGAGATATCTCTCCACTAGAATTTTAGGGGGGCTTTGTACTGACATTTTATGTTTCAATTTATCACTTATAGTGTTCACACTTTCACTTCTACATGCGTCAGCATATATCTTGCCATATTTTGATGTCAACAAATCTGATATAATTTTCAGTTCCTAAAAAAATACACGTAATAAATTAGAAAATAATATAAATGTTCTATGACATACATAAGGCTTTAGATGGAGATATTTATGAATACTTAAGCAACAACTTAAATATATTAATATAAATTAATATCTGCCAGATACATTTTGTGTAAATATAAAATCAAATAGTACCTGTACATCAGTATGCATCCTTGGAGCTACCCATATTAAACTGGATATTGCTTCACTTAAGCCTTCATCTAACTCTTTCATCTGTGTCACTAGTCCAAAGCGAGCCAATATCAAATCACAGTACATTTCAACAATTTCCATTGCTTCTACCATATAATCTTCTCTGAACAAATAAGAATTAAATTAACAACACAAATAATATTGCGTACATTAGGAATGTGACTTACTTGTGTAATTTAATACTCAGATGATTTAGTAAGTAGTGTTTCAGAAACTATAATACTTTAAGCTATAGGTAAATACATTTTACAAACCTTATTATATGTTCCACTCGAATTTTTGCACGTTCACTTTTACCAGCTGCAATATATTCTGCAATTTCTTTACGAGCCTTTTGGGCCAATTCCGTTTTTTTCTTTTCCAACAACTTGAGTCGGTTTATAGCTAATCTTAAATGAGTTTTTAGCTTTGTATAATTTGGATTAGAGGAGAACATTTTTGTGACTTCTATTACTTTATTTAAGAGAAAATCCCAATGAGTAATACTAAGAATTAATTGTTGTTTGTAATTTCTATGAATCACCAGATAACATCACAACAATTGTCAGATGTCAACAATGACGTTTAACCATAATTTACTCTTAAATTATTTCGTCCGGAAAAGCAATGTTTGTCAAACATACAGCCTCAATATATAGTCACACTTAGTATATAACAAGTAACATGTATCATAGCACTTGTTCTATATTAGTAATAAATCCAAAGATTTATACTTCTTATATAATTGGTTTCATTATTTAGTATACTGTTTTTCGACTGCAGCTCACAAATTTGAAGCACCTACAAGTACAACAATATTTTACAGAATTTCAATCATGGTCGTTACCATTTTTAATTTATTAACATGTCACCTATTCTTTTACTAGACTCCTTTAGCTCTAGTATTTTTTACGAGCCTCAGCGTCCACGTATCCGGAAGTATTTTAAATATCACGGGATTTAATAATGAACTATATTTTAAATATTCTACATTTTGTACATTTTTTATCACGCTGTAAAGATTTTCCCATCACGATTGAGAGCCAGATTCCGTGTCATTAACTTTGTATAAACTTATCTCTCTATAATGAACAACATATTACTTTGCTCTATTGTTATTTTTTTCGTTGAAAATTGATGCCAACATGGGGCAGTGGAACAGCTTCTAAACGCAAATCAGTTATGTCGTAGGTTCGATCCCCAATTATAGAAACTATTTTATTTATATTATTTTTATTTATTTAAAGTATCAAAACTATAGATATTTTTTAGCAACACTCATATTAGGAATTAGACTATTTAAGAAAAAAACATATAATTTTATGAAAATTAACATTTTATTTTTTACACCTCTTTAAATATCGTGAAGTAATTAAGTACACATTAAACTAAAGAACAAGATCAGTGTCTACAAATATTAACATCAATATAACAGTTATCTTTACACTGTAAATGCAAATAATACATATATTTTCAAATACTTAATATAATCAATCCTTATACATCACCAATGGTAGGTACAATATAGTCCTAACAAAAATATCTTATGAATTTGTCACATTAGTATATACAAATTCTTTCAATACATTATGTGCAATTAACTATTTAAAATATAGCATAATTTACAATATCATTTATGGCTCATTTGTGAACATATTCCTTAAAAACTAATTTGAAGATTCACATTGATTTAAATCTAAGTTTAATTCGAGCATACACTGCGTTATTTAGCAAGAACAACAACCTTACGGAGAGTGACAATGAAAATATTTTATCATATTAATACATTCAGTACAAATAAAGTCAAGAATATTCGTCATTTGCGTAAAATATTCACCATTTTTTTTCAAATCTACAATATTTATAATTAAGTCATAATTAAGAATTCTGTTTAAATAATATTAATAATAGTATACATTTCACAGGAGTTCGTAATATATTCAATATTCATTGTCACCCTCAACAATAGAACATAATTAACCCTACAAACAATTATCCGGACTTTTTTAAAAATAATATAATATACATGTAACATGTGCAAATTGACATCAATCTTATCTAATATTACTTAGAGGCAAAGATAGCCTCACTATCAAACAAAACAGCCGGTCTTACAGAATTAAGCAACATAACACATTATGTAACAGTGTCCAAGCTCGTTTAGGTCTCATTATCGTATTGTCGTGTGAACTAGTATCTGATAGTTATTGTCACGATAAACATTCCTAAGTTTTGGTTTTCCATAGATTTCATAATATCTTAAATACTGAAAGTTAACCATAAATTGAAAATATAAAGCAATATAAATAATACTGTTCAAATACAAAATAATACTCAAAAAATGAGCGTACGCTCCGCTTAATAAACTATTAAGTCTAAGAATTCAGTCATTATTTAAGTCAACAGATGATTTTTTCTCAATTTTACTTGAGTTTTCATACTCGTCGTGGATTACAACGGTCGTTGCACTTATACTAGAGGGGCTATGGGAGTGAGTAATATTTGTTCTGTTGCTATCTGCTAAATGCTCTAGTTCATGACTTTCTAAATTAGGAACAACAGAACAAATAGAACTTACACGTGAAATTGATTTTCTCTCTTCGGTCGGTGTATCTTTAGAGGACTTTTGACCGAAGGTATTTAATAGAGAGCAAAGAAAAAATGTTGCGTAGATCCAACTAACTGACATAATTAATGCTAGAAATGTTCCTATTTGATAATATGGAAGGAGGTTTGAGCGCAGTAAAAATATTCCAGCAAACCCAGTGGTTAACGCAGCGGCCGCAGTTGGACCCGAAGACGCCGATAGTGCAAACTTCACCCGAGTAGATTTAGTACCGCTAGCATTTGTAAAACTAAGAGCATAATGTAAACTAAAATCTACAGCTAATCCTGCCGAAGTTGATATCGCCACACTCTCGAGTATATTTAACTTCCACCCACTCAAAACTAGTATAGCTATCGTAACAGTTGACGAAAAAATCATTGCTAATAGCGAACAAAAACTGACGATACAACTAAACGTTGAGGGTACAAGAACTATGAAACCTAAGCCAGCTGAAAGTATCATCGCTACAATAGTACCACTAGCTAAAGTTCCTTGGAGATCATAAAATTGAAGATCTGACAGAAACCACCCACATTTTAACCCCGAAGGTGCATTACCTAATTCCTTTCTTGTCCAGTTTTCTACTTGAAGAAAAAAATCATTCATTTCTCTATACGACATTGAATATGGTATGACACTTTCAAATTCCACAACCATAGCTGCTACAGTAGGTGGTTGGGAGGTTCGTAAAAACTTGGGCCCCGCTACACCCGGCATGAAGATTTCACGAGGTGTTTGATAAAGAGACTCCATCGCCTTAATAATACAAAAGTCAAAAACTTCCTTCTTATATGGAAATTCTGATGATTCGCAACACGGCGTCCTGTTTATCTTGTCAATATTGTCTATACATCGACGGCTCATATACATTTTAAAACTTTCAATAAAACAATTTGGCAACAGTGGACCCAGTACTTGCTGGTAAAATGGCTGTGTCTTAATTTTAGAACAGAATTCTAATAACCAACTCTGAGATTTTGGATTTGATATACTAAACTTCTCATCAAGAATTAGTTTTCCTTTTGAAAATGGGTCCATGTGATTACCATTATCAATAGCTTTCACCCCCCATATCCATCTAAGTGGCATTTTGCTTCCAACTCCAATATCATTACCAAATTTTTCAAACAGAAATTTTTCCCTATAGATAATATCATATTGTTCAAAAGGGTGTGATGTTTGAAAAAGTTGAAACTGTCTTGTGTCAGGTAGTTGAAGACCTGGATAGTAAAATACTACAACAAAACTGCCAATTCCAATAGCACCCAAAATCACTACTAAACATGTATGCAACCTCATTATACAAGTGATAATAAATCTGTTAAGAATAACTTTGATATCCTCACCAATTTCGTTAATAGTCTTACTAATTGCTCCTAACATGATTTTTTTATTTATACACAATTTTACATCTAATATAAACACTGATACTGGTAACCAGCTTACCATAAGTATAAAGTTAACTAATACTGCAGTGCCTGCAAAAACACTAAAACAATTAATGGCTGGAATGTAACTCACATACGAAGCATAAAATGCAACTGCAGTAGTCAAGGAAGTAATGAAGATAGGTACAACAGTGTGCTTTAAGGTCTCCTCCAGTATCTGAACTAATATGGTTTCCCCTGCACTTGAAACATTTTTAATATCAGTCAACCCATTTTCATCACTAACTACATTATCTCTAATTAATTGTTTACTTATCATCTTCCAAACTTTAACATAAAGAAATGCGTCGTCAGCTCCAATTCCAATCACTACAACTATCACTAATAAATTCATAAATGGAAAAAACTCCAAATTGAAAACATAAATATAGAGAAAATATGCTACACCTATAGAATAAGTGATAGCTGTAAACAGCAATAGTGTAAGGAGTAAGGATTTAGTATATATCCAGACACACATAAATACAAAAATGCCTCCCAGGCCTATTAACCATGTATCTTCAATTATCCACAAGTCAAACAATGCATTCTTCAAACCTAAATCCATAGCTGGTATGGCAAGTGAATCATATATTAAGTTAGAGCCTTGTAATCTCATGTAATATGGTAATATGGTGCTGCTAGTCGGCAAAGGCAAAAATACCATTATATTTTTTACAAATGTTTCAGTAAACTGAGGTGGAGCAAAGGCATTAGAGTCTATTATATAGAATAACAGATTGTAAACTGCATCATATTGAGTGCAATATTTTGGAACTCTACACCTATCCCTTTCACATGAAGCCATCAGAGTAAAATTATGAAAATAACCTGCACATTTTCTTAAAATATTTACAACATTTTTAACATCTTCCCTAGTTAAATTTTCACAAGAATTCTTACCAGATATTAAAGCTATATAGTTTGGCACGCTCCATATAGGGCAGCACATGTCTTCTGAGTGAGCAGACCTTTGGCACAGGTTATAGAAATCTTCTTCACCCAAATCAATTAACAAGGATTGCAATTGACAAACTTTAACCACATTTTCAAATGAAAGCATTGATTCATTTTGAGTAGAAGTAACTACTATATGTGCATAGTCTCTAGCAGGTGCCCCACAAACACCTGAAGCATAATTATGATGTGAAAAATCTGGATACTTTTCCATATTTTTAAGGGATTTCCATTGCTTTCTTGTGTGATTTTTAAGATAAATTACATCTTCATCCTCAAAAGAAACATTTTTGCCATATCCCCAATGATCATGATCTATGGTGGTGTTTGTATCAGGAGAACTGTACAAAGTCTTTGCAAACGTATTATTATTGACTTTTTTCTTTTTATGATGTTGTTTCTTTGAATGTTTATGACCAGATCTACTTTTGCTTTGTCTTATTTTGTTGTTATAATAGGATTCATTCATTCGTAACTGATCTTCTATTTCTTTAGGATTTACAGCGAGCCTTTTTGATGGTCTTGTCTCATCAATTAAATTTTCCCAAGCTATAAAGCGGTGAGCTAAAGTTGTTCCTCTAGTTTCGAAACCTACTACAGGATCGGAAAATGAAGGCAACTCGTGGCATACTAATGGAATAACTGTGAGGACTGTTGATGTTACAACTATGGTAAAGAGGAGAAAATAAGAATGACGAACAATAAACCTGGCATAAGCAGACAACATTTTTAGTCCTTGACTTCATTGATCTCATATTTAGTTTCTTAATCCATTTTATATTCATGTAAGATTTGGTCATTTCCTCCAGTTAAAGCTGTTTTTGTATATAAAAGGAGTGATAACGATTACATTTTTAAGAAATTCTAGATTATTTTGCAAAAATATTTATCACAAAAGTGACAAAAACCATGGTTTAAAAAATAGAAATACAAATGTCACTGTCAAAATTCAAAGCAGTTGTTTAGCATTTTTATTTCTTGCAATAAATTTAATTCTTGCATTAAAATTACAAAATGAAAGATTGAATGACATTGAAATTTAAGAAAAAATTAAATAGCATATATTAAGGGTTATTAAGTTTAAAGTAAATAAACAAAGGATCAATTCTTCATATATTCATGTAGTAACATCATAAATCTATTTATTATTACTATTTAAAAATATTATACTATTATCATAAATCATACCATCCATATATATTGCGTTTACTAGTGATGTTGAATATAAACAAACTATAAAAACATACATTTTATATTTTTATAATAAAACATATTATTTTATAAGATGTTAAGTAGACTGATTAATTTATCTCGTCTATGGTTCCATTTTATTGATCTCTATGGGGATAATGTGATATGTGTATGAGGGCAACACTTTTCTTGTCTCTGACATCTTGTGATCACAAGACTTCTCCGTTTTGAGTTTTCTGTCAAGGTAGAAATTGGAGAAAAAAGGCCGTCCCTTTTGGGATTATCTGGTTTAAGAACTCCAATTGATCCAAAAACACCATCAAGATGAGATACTTCCTGACGTACCTGTTTGTGCTGCTGTTGTCGCTTGCCATACCCATATTTTCGTTGTACTACCTACTGACTGGAAAGGGTGAGCAGATAAGTTTGGGATGGTTCCTTGAGAATACTTCCCCCTACATGTGGGGTACCCTGGGTATTGCATTTGCCGTGGCTTTCTCAGTAGTGGGCGCCGCGATGGGTATTCACACAACCGGAGTAAGCATAGTAGGAGGTGGTGTCAAAGCTCCAAGAATTAAGACCAAGAATTTAATCTCCGTCATTTTCTGTGAAGCTGTGGCCATCTATGGATTAATTACGGCTATCGTGTTGTCTGGTATGCTCGAACAGTACAAAGAACCCTTCTTGGATATATCAATCAAGCAACAAAACTGGATGGCTGGATACGTAATGTTCGGTGCTGGCCTGGCTGTCGGACTCGTTAACTTGTTTTGCGGTATCTCTGTAGGTATTGTGGGCTCAGGTGCTGCCCTTGCTGATGCTGCCAATGCTGCTCTTTTCGTAAAGATTCTTATTGTAGAAATCTTTGGATCAGCCATAGGGTTGTTTGGTCTTATTGTAGGTATCTACATGACATCAAAAGTCAAAATGGGCAACCAGTAACTTAAGAAGAAAAATTTACTTGAATTTAAGTGTGAGTATATTAAATATTTATTTTGAAAATATTTGTTTCTGGTTTCTTAAATAATTATTAATATCCACAACAGCTAAATTACTGTTTTTTGAATATTTACTAACCATCTTAGTATGCATTTATTTGATATAAATAGCTAATTTAAAAACTAGTAGAATTTCATTTGAAAAGCAAAGAAAAATTAATAAAATAATGCATTTCATACATTATGTAATTTAATAGGAAATATTGGCTTTATTTATTTTGGATAAACTGATTTTTATGTTCTTATTTTTCAGTGTTGAGAAGCACTGGACCATTCTGCTCCGACCTTGACCTCGACCACCTGCTGCAACCAGTGCTAATTATTCACCCAACAAGCAACTTTAAGCTTTCAAGTTTTCAATAAGTGTTGGACTTAAATATTTCTGAATTTCTGTTTTGTTGATGTGTAACTATAATATATTTTATTTGACTACTACTGTTGAAAAATATCTGTTCTTAGCACCATTTCATTCACTATATTTTGTTTATTAATGAACTCTTATTTTACATGATATTCTTCATATACTCTATATGTATTATGAATAATTTAATTTTTCTGTTATCCAATTTTAATAAATTACATATTTAATAGAAGAAACTTCATACTGTGCTAAGATCTAGATATTTTAACTGGTTTGTATTGGAGTGTTTTTAGACTTGTAACCAATAGATATGAATGTCTAACCATATCACAGTGTCCTAACTTAAATTGGCTATATATATGGTGCATTGTTTATTTCACCATTTATTACTTATAAATGTTACATAGTAACAAAATAATATATGTTTCAAGAAATATGCATCTATATATGTAGTCATTTTGTATAAGGCTTAAACATTCCATGAAATGTTAATACAACATTTGTGAAAGCTTTGATTGGTAATAGCCTGTATATAATAAATGACACTTTATAAGTAAATATATTTTTCCTATCAACCATTCACTAGAACAACCCATGTTGTTTCACTATGTGTAAGACCAATCATGTATGTCTGTTTACATAAAGTTATGTCAATATTTTATTAAATATTAAGTACGTAAAACTATCTTTTAAAGTGTCAGTAGTCATTTATGGTCGCCTAAAATATTTCAATAACATTAATAATACCTTTAAAAATTGATGTCTATTTTATATGAAATTTCAATTTGTAAATATTAGTTTGCTTCCTTATATTTAAAAAAAGATACACACTAATTTATTATATATATAAATTCATATCCATATTAACTTAAATTAGGTGTTATATGATTGCCGTTCTTTATAAACGAATATCGATTCAGCACAAAGTGTGCAGTAATTTATGGAACAAAATGTCGAAAAGTATTATTGTGTCAGCCTAAGTACTATACTGATGCGTTTATAAGTTAAACATTTGTGCAAATGTAGATATTATGTATGTTGATGAATAAATAGCTAAAAGTTTTATCTGTTATTTAATGCCTTTGCTGTTTACATCCTTTAGAGCAAGCTGAAGAATCTTAAAATGATTCATATCTCTTTATTTTATCTATCCTAGGCGTTACAAAATCTTTATTATGAGTCCCCTTTATATCCTAGTCAGTAAAACTTTGAAACACATCTATTTCTACTAAATAGAGTCATAATTGCAAAATGTTGATTTTATAAGAAAATTTAAAAGTTAGTGTCACATTATATATTAAGAATATTGAAAGATCAAATAAATTACTTCTACCAATATTATCTCGCTAAAACCATTTTCACGTAAAATGTTGCCACGACAAGACCTGTAATGACTTGTAATATCAAAAAGTTATCAGGTATGGTGTATAGCTAAGCTTCTAACTACACTTCCTGATTCTATAAGTCATAACTTCATAAAGTACATATTTTAATTACCTAAAATACGTGGATTGTCGGGTTTCGTTGTTACGCCTTCAAGAACAAGTATATGAGGTATATGTCATATATAATATAAGTCTGGTCTTAAAGGCGATGTAAAGAATAGATCAGAAGTAATGAGAAATGAATACATTTTTCACCTAATGTGAATATAGTGAAACAGTTTATATGAAAGAAAATGATGGAATTTCACTTTTTTTATACCTAAATCTTGTATCAAAATGTCTTTTACATGTCTTGCAAAAAAATATTTTTAGATGTTCATCAAAATTGTGAAAGTGTCATACCATACCATATCCATGTGTCAATTGCGGGATTTTGCAAAGTCTCAGAAGTTTTTTGTTGTCTGTTTTCCAATACTAACTCACATATTAAATTTCAACTTTCAAGGACATCAGGTGCCTTAAGAATTTTGGTCAACAGTGACTTAGTAACGAAATATACTTTTTAATACCTTCACGCTTTTTCCCGCATAGCGAGTTCGTCAGACCTAGTGTTAAGACACTCCGTCCTCCCTTTCAGTCCGAAACGAAGACATTACAGTTAGTGGTAGAACTGAATGCCGCGCTAAGGCTTTGGTACCAGACAGAAGAAATGGAAATTTAAATACGAGTAGGTATAATCATTCCCACGTGTGGGAATCGGACCCACAACCATCGCGTTTACAATCGGACACTGCAACTTTATATGTTAATTTAGTCTACTCTTGACAATATATTTTGTCTCTCTGGTATAATCCAAACCGAAGTTATGTGGCTTCAAAAAACGACTATTTTCTTCAAGAAAAGGCAGTAGTGCCTTTGCCCTTCGCTTGACTCGTTTTGGCTGGACCACTACTGGGTTTGTGTAGGTGTATTATTATGTGGAGAAACTACAGTAATATGACTTGCCCTCTGAGCATTCATTGGTTGGAATGGTGGAAAATGTTGACTCATAGCATTGTTTGTTTCATAAGTCATGAATTTCTAGGTAAAAGTTCGCGACAGCATATATGTTACGTGGACGTCATCATAGCCAAGACAGTGTGACATATTTAGTTAAATTGAATAATTTACCATATATATTTTAGAGTAAATCTATCAAATCATTATCAAAATTCATACATTTATCTCTAAGAGTATTTAAGATATATGAGCCTTGTTTTTTTCGCAAAGCAATTTGGATATTCGCCCAAACTATTCTGTTTAAAGGAATAACCTTTTACTTACAGGAAGATTACATTCATTAAATGAATGGAGAATCTTCAAATGATAAGTGAAACCATTATAGGTATTAAGTGATCCTCTTTATTACATCTTCACATAGTATAAAGCAAAGTCGCTTCCCGCGTCTATCTGTATGTATGCTTAGATCTTCAAGGTACTAGTTCAATAATATACGTTTATTAATTACCTGATATATATTATTTGATATAACAAAAATAAAATTAACTTCATATTTTGCAAACAATATATAAAAAAAACATAAATGATTTTTATCTGTTTTATCTGTAAGTGCCGTTTGTGTTAAATTTAGTTAGTAAACATTTTCCATGACGATTTATGGTAGTGGTAGGTAATATTTAAAAGGACATTTGATTACCTTTTTCTAAATTTGGAAAAGGACTGTGAATTAGTAATATTTTCCGCAATAAGTTATAAAGTACTAAGATACTAAGTAGTGGCATAAATTATAGAGTGTAGTGAAGTAAAAGATTTTCAAACATGTACATTTTTTACTTTGGAATTGTTTATCCTTTACGAATTAAAGATTGTTATTATATTTAATTACTAGTGTAACTACCCCCACGTAGCAGCCATCCACGGATATTCAGAGGGTGACGGGAAAAAAACATTTTCTTTCTACCCTCACCCCGCCTCACCTTAGCTCGTACTAAGACACCATATTGCATTATGTTTGACGTGGACAAAGCACTATTATTTTATTTCACTGTTCTAAAGAGTTTGATATAGTTGTTCAGTTTTAGAAAGGGATGTAAAAATGAAGGTGCTCATAGACTTATGATTGAACCTAACGAACAGGTAAGTTCGTTTAGTCAATAATAATTATCACTACTTCTAAATATATCTTGTGACATTTTTTGATGATTTAATTCTTAACAAACAATTGATTTTCAATTTTCTAAGTGTGTGAATAACATATTAAAAATGTTAAACGCACATATTTGTTGGTTATCTAAAACAAAGGCATTAGACAAATTGTGAACGTTAGCTGTTGCAACCTCTAAAGGGTTGAAATAGGGGATGAAAGTTTATATGAAAAATTTAAGCCGCTTGACCGATTGTATTGAATTTTAGTTTAAATATAGTTGACATGAACTTTATTTTTTAAAAGTCCACACAGTTATGTAGTTGACGTGGCAAGCTGCAAGCGGGCCGCTAGAGTATTTGTAAGTAGTTTCGTACGTGAAAACACACTGAAATAGGTCTCTTAGACGATTTTCAACTTGTACGTCTCATAATTTAAAGTTAAAATTTGAATATTATAAAGATTTTACGGTATCTATAATTTATTTATGTTAATTATGAGGTTACTTGTTTATTTCAGATAACTTGATAAATACCTTCTATCATTTATTCGACCAGAAAATTTGTTATAATTTTGAAGTTCATGAATTTTATTCTATATTATATGATATTATATTTCTTTTGTTATTGTATGAATTTTTGTTCGTTTTGGTGAACGACTTATTACGTAACTCGGTAATTGTTAGTCTGGTTATCAGTATATACTGTCTATGGGTATGATTAATATGTGATAGGACAGAGTTGTAGGTTGGACAGGTTTTAAGATCACTTTAAGACCGCGAACAATTAACTAGATGAAACACCTTGTTCCTGTGTCATTTCTAACTTAACATTATTAGTGTTAGCAAGTGAGGGAAAGGCATTAGAAGTGAGTGTTAATGCATAATAAATCCTTAAGCCTAGACTTGGGTCACAAGCCCACGGCGCTACCTCAGAGTTCCTCTCCTTGCAATCGCGACGAGCCCAGAGTTCCTAGGGTTAAGTGTTTATCGCGCATCGTAAATCGTGAGTCCGTGTTGACTGTAATCGTATACTCGTCGCCCGCTATTACCGATGCCCGAGAGTCATTCTTAATAGATCTACCAATGTTTCTTAACACATCCCTTTACTTGTTTGCGATAAAAGAAACGTAGCTTCACGTTATATTCCGCACACAGCAGGGTAGGCAGAGGTGTTAAGACACTCTGTTCCTCACTTTCCGCCGAATTAGGGAGTATTGCGTGTCCAGTGGCGGAACTTAATGCCACGCTTTCTCTCGACACCAGAGCGAAGCAAATGGAAATTTTAAATATTTCCTCCAATCCTCGAATGGGAATCGAATCCACAACCAGTTGCCTTTGCAGTCAAACCTATGTGGCCCTGCGCCACTACTGGCTCCATAGAAAATATATTTCGCTAATTATGTTCTTTAAACTACAAAAGGGTCAAACGAGCAAAAGGACCACCTGATGATAAGTGGACCGTCGCCCAAAAACATCTACAACATTAGAGGAGTTGCCGACCTTGAGGATGAACGAGTGAGGAGGAAGTGATGAGAATAGAGACAGCTGGTATATATGCCACCGATCTGGAACACATCATCAGATATTTGGCGGTTCGTTTTTGACATGATAGTGGTCGCGAGCCAGTCGGAGAACGAATCTCCTACCACCAAGCTACTGGGTTACCCGTTTCTTACAGGACGCTACTCAGCAGGAGAAGTGAAGGGGAATAGAGTATCAAAAACCATTTTACGTAGGTAGGTACTTTTCTAATATATGTATACTCTATATACATACATCCAGCCATCGTGGCGGAGTGGGACAGCGTCTCACATGGTTGTGGATATCATTTCGACTCAGAGAAAAGATTATAGTTATTTTGATTTTATTTCTGGTGCGATAGACAAAGCGTGGCGTTGAATTCCGCTATTTAACAAAAAAAAGTGGAGGACCAGAATGTTCCAAGACATTCTGGTCCTACTAGGTCCTTCCTGACTTCCCTATGGAAAAAAGCGTGAGGCTAGACATATAGTAGAGCAAAATTCCATAGATTACTAAACAAAAAATAAAAGACAAATAAATCGGCAATAAAACATTTTATTTTAATATAAAACAGTTCAGATGCTACATTTGTACTGCTACTATATACTATAGCCTATACAAAGTACTTGAAAGGGAATGTGTAAAGTATCTATCACAAAGCGGAATGTAATACAATTTATTAAAAAAATATGTTTACCAAAAAGCAATTTATAAATATATGTAATAAGCATCTGAGCAGAATATACATAATTTTTATATAATTTGCATGCATGTGTTTAGGTAATCAATTTTCATTTATTTCTGGAAACATCTATCTTTCTTTTCATTGAAGGAAATAATTTATTATTCGTACTAAATTATCGATATACAAATAATAATTAGTCACTGAGACACTGCAGATATAAAAACTCATTTAAATATGGCATAAGTTAAGGGATATTTGAGTAAAGCTTTCAACTCCCTATAAATACAACTTAATATTATTACAAAGTGTAAAAGTCTATTTATTTACAAAATAGGTGGACTCTTCGTTAAAACGCTCAAACACACAACACTCTTGACAGTTAGTAGGTATAGTACGCTCATTCTAAGTTGAACGGTCAGAACCTAGTTAAAATAGGCGTTGCAAAACCGACTTTTAAGGAGTGATTGGTGGTAAGAGAGTGAGACGGACGACAAACAAATACTAGTGATTTCAGTATGCTTAATATCTTAGATAGTCACTCGTTAACTCTCATTGGATAGTCGACTGTACCTGCGCGAAATTTGGGAAAGCGTAGATATGACTGGTCAACATAAAATGCACGTACTATACTCAAATATTTACAATGCAAATATTGAATCTAAAAACTATAATCTCTATAAATTGAAATCTATCAACTACTTGAAATTTCACAAAAAAACTTGGGATTACTGAACAATTATTATATTTAGTACATTTAATAAGATTTGGTATTTAATAAAAAAATATTTCACATCTCATAATAAGCTATGTCATAGATCTATGTTTAACTTATTCTATGTACAACTGACTCTGGGTGTCACTTATGTTAAGGTCTAAGAAGCTATACTATCTAAAGCAGTCTAATTTGAAAAAATATTCTATTTATTCTATAATGATAGCTATGATAATTAATCTTTTCTTATTCTTGACAAATATTAATAGTGAAATTTCTGTGCAAGAAAAATTCACAATTTAAGGGAAACCACTAAGTTCTAAATTGTTAGTTTCAGTGAAGTATATTTGAATATATTTTTTTTTATTTAAAGAGAGCCATAAAACTCTATAACGACTTTGAATAATGTCAAAAATCCTTTTAAATATAATCACTTACATAATAAATCAGACAATTCAAAGTGAAAAACACTTGAGATCTTAGTTGTAATAATTTTTAGCCTTTAAATCATTAGTGCAGAGGTGGATCGATAAAAATACTAAAATTAAATTTATTTGTGAAATCGACATCTTAATATAAAATACCATTTTTTGTCATGGCAATATTTAAACTATTTAAAGCATAGACAAAACGTTAAAAAATACAGTCGTCATTTACTCTATGGCAGTGAGCATTGAGATATGACAGTAACTAACTAATGACAGCTACTCTTTAATATGTGTATTATATTACAATTAAAATTTAAATAAATTAAATAACTAATTGAGATTCATTGGAAATCTTGTACTATGTAGTCTTAAACCCTCGTTTCTGCGTCGTCTTCAGTAGTAGATTTCCTGTGAAAGTAATATATTTGTTTTAATTAATATATCTTGACATTGGAGGTTATTAATAAAGGGAGGTTTTTAATAAAGGGAGGAGAATTCGGTAATACACAAGTAATAGAACTTTATATGAATTTATTTATGTTTTAACTAACTTATGATAAATAAGTGGTTAAAACTAAGCTACCAATATACAATTAAAAACATTATAAAAAATATATTTTAAAAACATGTCTTTTAAAATTGTGATTTAATACTATACAAGTCTACATCAACAATATTCGCAACGAAATTTTAGTAGGTTTATTAAATAAAAAGTTAGAATATATTTTTTAAATAAAAGTATTTTTAATTTTCGACATATTAAAATTCAAATATTAAAGTATCAAACATTGTCTTACGTTTTACATTGATGTATTTAAAATAATGAGGCCTAATTTTATTGGCCATTTTTGCTGAAAACCGCTAACTACAAAATTGTTACTAAAAACGATTTATTTGACATCGGTTTTGTGTTTGGCGGATTCATTATTCTATATACCTAAGAAATATATTCGGATTCATGTTAAAATATTGATTGTGATTTTTGTGTTATCAATAAAATATAATGAGAGTCAAATGAAATATGAACTTGTTAATTATAAGAGATACTTTATCGAGCGTTGATGTGTGTATATTTTAAAATAATATCGTTAATAATATGTTTATAAATAGATTAAATAGCTACTTTAGGTACGTTTATTAGGTAATGCTTAACTTGAATTTAATCAATAACCTTTGTCTGCCATTAATCACAATACTTATCAAAAATCAATATGATTGTTTTAGCTTCACACTTTATCCAGTATATTAGAGAAGACACAAAGAACATACTTTTCTCCACTTATCATCAAAATATTACGTGTTGTGTGTCACAATAAAGCCATGTTTTCTCTTATAAGAGTAGAAAATTAAAATAATTTAAATACAATAATCCCCCCAGTAAACGAATTCTATGACTAAACGCTTCCTGTCATACGACATCCACTATGGCCCCGAAACGATATTAAAAAGATAATTTTATTATTGTTTCATCAACTTTGATAAAGAAACTCAAAACAAAGACAGTGAAAAAGAAGAAACTCGCATGAAATTATTTCATAGTGCGAATGCCTAGCGTGTTGCTGATTTGCGACTTAAAATGTTAAATTGTTAAATAGTGCTACATGAATCCGAATATGCAGTGGCATAGCTATGTGGACAAGGGCCCCGGTGCAAATTAATCTCTGTAATTGCTGATTTCCACTTGACTACATAAAAAAATAACTTCTTTTAAACATTTTTAAAGTGTTATTCCACACTTAGGATTCTGTACTTTGAACGCAGCGGGATTCGAACCCGCGCCTCCTGAATACCGTCCAGGCGCTCTCACCACTGAGCCATGCGTTTTACTACCAGCTGCATCGAAATTATAATAAAACGTATAAGAATTTACGTACGTTTTCTAAATGTCTTTTTCAGAAAAGAAAAGATTTTTTACGTTTCTCTCTTTTCATTTTAAAACATGACCTTGGAGGGTCCTGCACCACCTAGCCACACAATAGCTACAATACTGCATACATACAAACATACATGCTTAAAAATAAATAATTTACCTCCTCCCTACGAGTGCGGTGACAGATGACGCGAGCACCACCGGTTAGCAAAGCAAAAGATGATTTACAATGAGTGTTTCTCATACAACCGCCACCATCTACGAGTACGTACATACATACGTTTAGATTTTGTGTCTTTATCTATATTTATCACTCAGCGATAATTTGAAGAATTGAATTAATATGATTTTAGTTTGTACTTCGCTGATTTATTTATTTTTATTGATAAATTATTTTTTCAATAAGAAGTTAGTTGGAAGACGAATTTTGTTAATACGTTAAAGTATAATATAAGTTTTTTTTATATACATACATATACATCTTAGTAGAGCTTCAAAAAGCCAAAGTGATTAAAAAGTTGAAGAAATTTTAAAAGAGAAGGTTTTTCTACTATTTCTTATTTTTACTTAAGTTAATACAATATTAACATTTACATTACAGTAATCTGGTGTTCATAAATCCATGATAATAAAGTTGATAAAGAAATAATTTCATGAAACAAATGTAAAAAGATAAGTATGTGTGAAGAATATATCAAATATGAAACTTTGGTAAATTGTTTTTGGTATTTTAAATGAATAGCACAGAAATAAGTTGAAAATTTATATTATTACAATGCATGCCAAGATGAGTTCTTCATGCTGTATAAAGAAATATAGTGATGTGATTTAACACGTTAACTGCCAAAGTGTTTTTTAATAATAATAATATTTAACAATTTGTTAGTCAAATTTTGAAACTAAATAAGTAGAAGTTAGATTAAAAAGAAGGAAATGTTCGGAGCTTAGCTGTCAGTCCTGTCAGTAAATTGATATGGCAGCCACCGTGTTAGTTAATATGATCAAAGAGAAAAAAGTTGATTAATTATAATAATGTTCATCAATATATTTACTTACTCGCTCGTCTCCCCCATACTTGCTAGCGGCGCTACCATTTGTGGTTGGCTTTCACCTGAAAAGATCATCACTGTATGATTATCTCTTGTAAATTATGGTCATATATAAAATGACGTCATTATGCTTTTTTACAGTCTTTTATTATAGTGTAATTATAATTTTATCTTAAATTTAAGTAATGTGCAGATAAAAATAAAAACAACACGCATTAATTGAATTAAATAGCTTCACGCTATATCCCGCACACAGCAGGGTAGGCAGAGGAAACCTAGTGTTAAGACACTCCGTTCCCCACGCACCGCCGAATTCGGAGGCTTGCGTGTTAAGTGGCGGAACTTAACGCCGCGCTTTACCTCGACACCAGAGCGAAGAAAATGGAAATATAATTTCCACTCCTCGAGTGGGAATCGAACCCACAACCAGTCGTTTACAGTCACACTCTTGTGCCACTGGGCCACGACTGGCCACTGCGCATTAATTGCAATGTATGAATTAGCACATACATGAAGATAACAAAAACGTAGACAAATAAATAAATATTATCTAGATTAATACTAAAATCCAATAAAAAAATGGAGCCAGTCGTGGCGCAGAGGCACAAAGTGTGACTGTAAAGCGGTTTGGGTTCGATTCCCACTCGAGGAGCGGGAATATTCATTATTTCCTTCGCTCTGGTGTCGAGGCAAAGCACGGCGTTGAGTTCCGCCACTTAACACGTAATGCCTCCAGAATTCAGCGGAAAGTGGGGAACGGATTGTCTCAACACTAGTTTCTGTTTGCCTAAAAAAAGATACTAAAATGTTAAAGTACTTGAATAATCTTGACGAATTTCTAAAATTATACACTATACTGCATTTCTGTACTAAACTGCATCTATGCTATATCATTTATTAGTTATACAATTTATAAAATAGAATACATATAAGCCTAATTACCTGTACGATCACTGTTCAAATGGTGCGGGGAGCGCGCCGCGCGCACATTCGCGTGATCTTCCTCCGCTAGTTAAAGCAAACACACAGCCAAAATAAGCATAAATATACAAAAAAAAATGCAAAATTAAATTTAAAGCATTCTATAAGTCATAACGAAATAAGAAAATAAAGAAAATAATGTGGAAGAGGCAACACCAACACGTGGGTAAAGAGAAGCTTTAAAAATTAAATGTTTTAAATTAATTCGTTTAAATATATTTATTATTTTTTTTTTCCCTTATAAAAAATACACTTTATTTTATAATACAACGAAATAAAACTTTTTCTTGACGTAATAATAGCACAAATTTAAGTATTTACTTCGATATTACAAAATAAATGCCATTTGTGATTATACTGTAAAAAGTGTAACGCCTGACGTACAAAAATCATTACAATTAAAAAATAATTAAATGCAAATCAAAAATTAACAAATTAAAAATTAATTTGTAAATTTTGCCAACAAAAATTTACTTCAGGCTACTTCCCTAAAAAAATATAACCAAAAAAAAAAAACAAAATCGCAAAACAAAAAACACGACTCTAAATTTAAAAAAAGAAAAAAAAATAAACAAGAACACTCACCCGTATACGGAAACAAATATTTATCATGCGGATGATGTTTATCCGAACCATCGGACATTCTATCACTATATTCATAATGCCCCTCCATTTTCCTTTGATAATCGTTCTTCAACATGGTCGCTATTCCGGAGTCCCGGAAATCCCGTGGCGGGTAGCCATCATGTTCCCGGGGGGTTACGGTCGAATCCCGGAAATCCCGGGATCCGTAAACATTGGGATCCGGGTTTAGGTATTTAGTGGGACTGTATCCGTAATCAGATGTTCGTGATGATAGATATGTTTTAGATCCGTAAGGGTTGGTTGGTAGTCGGTACATGGTGGGGGAAATGGGGTAGGTCGGGTCGTACGGTATTTGTTTGTCCGTTTCGTTTGGCATCACTCCGTACATTAGTTCGTCTTCCATTACGCCGTATCTGTTATGATATGAAAAATTATTTGCGTTTTATAATTATATATTTGTTATTGTATATTTAATTATTATCTTTTGAGACAATCATCGCGCATTGGGACAGTATTTGACTATGAAAGCGATGCTTGTGAATTCAATTTCAACTCGGAGGAATGATTATATTTAGATTAAATGAATTCCTCCGCAGATGGGACGTATCAGATAACTTAGGACAAAGACCGGCTATCAGTTCCGTCACTCAACACGCAAAATTTCAAATTCAGATGTAAAATGGAGAACGGAGTGTCTTGACACTAGGTTCTCTCTGCTTACCCTGTTATGTGGGAAATTAATTACTTTTTAATAATAATAAATTTTAAATTGACTTATAATTAAGTATTTATAAGAATAATATTTATGAAATAATAAACAAGTACAAAATACAAGCAATAGTTGAGGCCAGTCATGGCTTGTGGGCACATAGTGTGACTGTAAACGCGACTGGTTGTGGTTTCAATTCCCATTGAGGAATATGTAACAGTTCCATTTTTTCCGCTCTGGTATCGAGGCAAAGCGTAGCGTTCAGTTTCACTACCTAACACGCAATGCCTCCAGAAATCAATCAGAAAATAGGGAACGAAATATCTTAATACTGGGTTTTCCCCTGCCTACCCTGTTGTGTGCGGGATACAGCGTGAACCTAAAAAAAAAACACAAATAAAAATGTGACTTAAACAAAGCAATATTACATACCTATTATCAAGTGGTAATCTCGAAGCATCCACACTAGCGACATAAGTGTCATGGACGTTCTCCAATATGGAGGGCTTCATTCTATGGCGGCTCAGTTGATACACGTCGGATGTGAGATCTGGGTTGGGCAAGGGATTCGGTGACGGGGTCGCCGGTCCCGGGTTCATGCCCTCTTCAGATGCTGTGTCTTGCGACCAACGGGGCATGTCTGGTCGGTTTTGTTCTGGGGATGTTTTTTTGAAAGTTAATATGTAAAAGGCAGATATATTTTCTCTTTCTCTTTCATAAATTAAATCTTAACGTACCTTGTGTTATATTTTATTATCCCCTTGTGTTATAATTATTTAATTTTATTTATCTTCTATCTACGTATTTAAAATGCTTCCTTTATTTAGTGACTAACTGACAAGTGCACGTTTTGTATGTACGCTCATTGAATGTAAAATCTTATGTTTATGTATCTTAACGTTTAGATACGTAATAAAAAAATATATAAATTAATTATTTTAATTAATTAATTTTACCTTCTCGAACATGCGATGGCCATCTCGGTGAAATAGCTAAGGGTGCTCCTTCAGTAATGTTGGGCAAGTAATTATTTCCTGCGTTGTTCGCTACTCGGTCACCTGTACACAGACAGAAATCTATGAATCTTAATAACGTTAATATAACATAATAATCGTTTCGGGTCCTCTTTTAACAAATAAAATACCAATACTATTTAAAATTATCTAAAAATACTATATTTCGAAGTAAAACGTAATGTAATTTATTAAAATATTAGCAACTTGATTTAAAGATTCACCAGCGAAACTTATTTTTTTTTCTTTTTTTTTAGCTTCACGCTGTATCCCGCTCACAGCAGTCTAGGCAGAGGGAACCTAGTGTTAAGACACTCCGTTCCCCACTTTCCGCCAAATTCGGAGGCATGTGTGTTAAGTGGCGGAACTTAACGCCGCGCTTTACCTCGACACCAGAGCGAAGAAAATGGAAACATAATTTCCACTCCTCGAGAGGGAATCGAACCCACAACCAGTCGCTTACAGTCACACTCTTGTGCCACTGGCCCACGACTGGCCACCCCAAACTGGCGAAACTTATTAAAATAATAATAACAAGATTTACAGAAACAAAACAACGCATAATTGAAAATCAACGAACAAAATATGATATAACTATTTAATAAAAAGAAAGAAGGTAAAAGATATATTATATGATCTCACGTTGAGCAGAAGGCGGATGGCTGGACCGTCGTGAAGTGTCCTCGTCGTCGGAGGAGTGACTGGAGGCGAGGTCGAGGCTGCGCGCGGACGCGTCACTCTCGGTGTCGGTGCCCTCCGCGTGCTCCGCGGTGTCCGCACTCTCCTCTACGCGGGACTTGCGACGACGACGGCTCTCGTCTGTAGGTGGAGAAAATGTAGAGGATGGAAAAGGGGCAGTCGTGACGCAGAAGCACAAAGTGGCACAAACGCGATTGGTTGTGGCTTCGATAACACGCAATCATTGCTTGTTAATTGCTTGTTAAGTGGCGAAACTTAACTCCGCGCTTCACCTCAACACCAGAGTCAAGAAAATGGAAATATTATATATTTCCACTCCTCGAGTGGGAATCGAACCCACAGCCAATAGCGTTTACAGTCACACTCTTGTGCCACTGCGCCACCACTGACCCCCTGAATATTTAGTATATTATTTATGTTTTAATAATGTTATTAATGCCTTAATAATTATCTAAATATAATATAACTTACCCTCTTTTCTTGTACGTAAAGACGAATCAAACCCTCTCAAGTAAGCCGGCATGTCGCTTGCACTAGTGTTGTAGTTGGAAGTGGAAGTGCTCGTATGTCGCAGCTGCCCGTCACTACGACTAAAGAAAAAGTTCAAAATTTATTTGAAATCTGATATTTATTAGTATAATTCTCTGTTTTATATCCTATTATTTATCAAGAAAAAGAGGTCTGTGATTTTAACATTAGGACGTTTAATGATATATAAAAACTGTAACAACTGCATTACAACACAGAAACAACTGATTATATTTTTCATTCTTCCGCTCTTGTAGGAAAACAAAACTTGGCATTAAGTTCCATCTATAAATACGCAATGTTTCAATTTCAGGTGGAAAATGGAGAATGGAATGTCTAAACACTAGGTTCTCCCTGACTACTCGCATAGAAGATGCGGAACGGATGGAAGACGTAGAACTAAAGTTGCATTACAATAAATTACTGTTTAAACAGTTTGACACATTTCAATCAGCTTCAATTCACTAATGAATTGTGAAGAAAGTATAAAAAATATGTATAAATGTACGACATAATATACTTTACATAACTAATATATTAAAGGATTAGTAACTAACCTGTAAGGACTAGAACTCGTCTTAGTGGTGGACCGAGAGGTAGTAGATGAAGCAGATATACCAATATTACGTAACTGTCTCCCCGGCTCTGTACTGCTGTGGTAGGCTAAGGCGGACCTGTTTAAAGATATGTTATTAAAATGTACTGTAGAAATTGTTATAATAAAAGTATTTTAAGTACACGAGAAAGTATGCATATTTTTAATACTTGAAAATAACAATACACTACGAACATTTGGTCTGAAACTTTTTTTTCTTAATATTATCTGTTTTTAACCCTTAGCTAACGTTGAATAAATGACAAGAATTATAATAATTTATTTATTGAAGAGTCCCTGAAATAAAAACCTAAGTCAAATTCTCATATAGTTTTAAGATGTTCCATTCACACTTATGAGGAAATTGTGTTAGATATCCTGTTGTCAATTTGAAGCAAAATTTTTATAAACACACACTAACTTTACTATAAAAAACGAAGGAAAGGGCCTCTCTAATGTGACTTCCCCACATCATTCTTTGTCCACGCTACGTCACTGTAGTTTGATCAATTGACTAACTTCGTCTTACTAGAGATAGGCTTATATAGACATACAGAATACCTAGTATTTAAATCTACAAACATACACAGACTTGAGATCATTTGTTCATCGCATTATAATCATAATACAGTTGTATATATTTTATTCACCTGTTCACTTGTGACAAGTTTTGCGCGCTGGTACTGATTATAACAGATGTGTCCGCGAGTGGCACCTTCTTGCCGAGACATCTTAGAATTGTCCTGTAGAACAAGAAAACAGATTTATTATTTAGTTTGCTAAACGTTTGCAAAATTTTTGCTATGGTTTCTACTTAGTTCAGCAATTAAATAAAAAGTCCTTTTTATTTACTTTCACACTGCTTTTTGTTTAATAGAATCATAGCTTCACGTTGTATCCCGCATACGGCAGAGGGAACCTGGTGTTAAGACACTCCGTTTCCCATTTTCCGCCACATCCTGGAGGCATAGTGTGTTGAGTGGCGGAACTTAACACTGCGCTTTGCCTCGACACCAGAGGGAAGGAAATGGAAAAATTAAATATTTCCACTCCTCGAGTGGTAATCTCGAGTATCTATTCTCCAAAACATCCTTACCTCTTCAAATTATCCCTAACACGTATATTAAAGGCGATGTATCCCAAACACGCAGCGGCGGCGTGCAAGGCGACGGCGCCCGCCAGCACCGAGCTCAGCACGTTGCGGCGCTCGCCCGCCTCGCTGCCCAGGATGAGCGCGCTCGCCCACGCCACGCACAGCAGCGGCAGGCAGATTATACTTACTGCTAGCAGCATTCTGTAATTACTTTGTGTTTATTTATTTCATTTAAACTGTTTTAATAATAATAATAATAACAACAAGAAGACGCCGACTTCATATAAAACAAATTTCAGCTTCAGCCCTCTTCTCTTAATACCAAAACTTAGCTTAAATTTTTAGAAAAGTAACTAGATAAAAATAATAATAATAACAATAGGCCAGTACTCAGTCCATCCAAACTTCATTCCATAGTTCCAGTTTGGTTTTCCATATTTTCTATAGTTGCTCAGAGATGGATCCCGACTAATGCATCACATTAAATTATTTTATATCTCTAAGGGGCCTCTACGTGTTGGACGTATGTCCGCACGGAAGCCTTGCAAAGGACCGGGCTCCTTTGAGCCCGATAACTTTTTGAAGTTAATACAACAATAATTTATTTCAGACATACATCCATACAAATTGTTAGTAACATTATTTTTACTTCGAGACTATAGTTAGTACATAAGTGATACATTATATTATTATACTGTATAATTTACTGTATAGTTTGTAGACTTAGGACTGTAATAACTGCTTTATGTGTATTTGTTGTTGGAATTATTATTAATTAGTTTGCTAAATTAAGATAAAAATGTCGTATTTTTTAGCTTCACACTGTATCTCGCACGTGGCAATAGTAGGCAGAGGGAATCTAGTATTTAGAGTTTAGACATACCATTTCCAACTTTCCGTCAAATTCTAGAGGCATTTCTATAATATAGCTACGTTCTAAATTTCAGGACATTGTTAGTTTTTTTTATTGTTCTCACTCTTATCTCATAGGAAAAAAACACTATCTCTTACAATAGTTTAGAAGTTAGTACATAAATTCAAAAAAACAATATTATTAAATATAAATATTTCAAGAATTTCCCTCACCTCAAATTCCCAAACCCGATGACATGATCGCGCACAGTGAAGGCGGCGCGAGTGGCCCCCGCCAGGAACACGACCGCCGCCGCCGCGTACACGCCCGCGGGCACCACCACCCACCACACCACCGCCTCGTGGCAGCTTACCCAACAACTAAACAATATATTATTATAATTATTTTTTATTGAATAAAAGAGGAAAACGAGAAGAAGGATCGCCTGAGTACTTACTCAGGGGATGGCCATTGACGAAGGTACCCACTTGGGTACCTTCGTCAATGGCCATCCCCAACGTTAGCAGATGTGGATGCGTTGCCGGCCTGGATGGTGAGGGAGGGAGGGAGGTAGGATGTGGATCGTGGGAACAGGAAGAGCTTATTATTTTACCACTTATTTCGTGTGTTGTTTGCTCACCTAGCACATGATACTTTATTTTTTAAGGGTCATGCTGTCAAAACACTGCTCAGAATTTGAGACATTGCATGTTATGTAGTGGAACTGATCGTCGCGCGTCTAATTTATAATCATTTCATCGTGTGCGACAGAACCCATAGCCATGATGTTTACAATCAAACGCTACCACATTTTGAAGTAGTAGACGTTTTAAGTACAATTGTTGACCTTGACATTGTCTTTTCTAAGAAGAATTATTTTTCAAGCCGATTGTAATTTTCATACGGTTACACGTCAGTCACGATCAAAGAACATGTAAAAATCTAATTGATGACATCTAATTTAATTTCATTTCTTTACATATACTTTTTTATATTAAGGGATAATAGCAAAGTATTTTTAAAAGACTTTTTTTGATGTTTAATTTCAGTTCAGTTTCAGTTAGTGTAAAAGTACATTATATCGCTAAGGGAAATAGGATTTCTCCTTTCCACCTAAATACTGATACAGCGATCTGCGTATGAAATTGAAAATCTTCACTATCTCTAATTAGATTATGAAATAAAACTTAACAAAAAAATATATATATTCAACCTATTACAATATGAATACAAGCTTTACAAAGAACACATCCAAATAAAATTCGTAAATAAAGAACATAATATTAGTCTCTAATACTCACAACAGCGCATTCCCATACTGATGCTGATGATGGGCCGCAGCCAACGCCAGCAGCACAGCCGGCGCAGCATACGCCACAGCCAGCTGTGTCAGCAGCGGGCCGTGGTTGACGTCGCGCAGCTCGCGCACGAGCCGGCGCAGCTGCCACGCGTCGCACGCCGCCCACGCCAGCGTCGACACCCACCAGTAGTGGAGCCCCATTGCTGTTAGCTTGCAGGCGAACTGGGGTGACGAATGTTATGTTATAATCTTTAAATGAGCAATTCTTTGTATATCTTATTTTTATAGTAGAAATCTCGGGAACGGCGCCAACGATTTTCATCTAATTTAATATAGAGGTAAATGAGCAATTATTGTAGGTATATTTAATATTGATAATTTCGGAAATGGGCGACAACAAATTTTATCAAAACCAATATATACGGGGTTTCGATCGCGAAAATTCAATCTAGCTAGCTTTCACTTACAGAAAATATATTTTTCAGTTGCTAAGTTAGGTTACGTGTGAACCGAAGCCGATATTGTTTTAAACTGGCTTAGATATTGCAAATTAATTGCGGTTAGCTTACACGGACTATGACGAACTTTGTGGATTAAATTTGTTTAGATATTGTCAGTAAATTGCTGTTATGATAGCGAAATATTTATAGGATATAAATGGATCACAAATTATTTACAGTTACATAAAAAAAGATATAATGAATAACAGCTTTTCACTCCTTACTTCTTTAAAATAATTTAAACATTATTATAGTCCCAACTGAGAATAAATTATTTTATTATTGAACTACTATGTAAATTATTTTATTATTGACCACCTTACTTACGCAATAAACTACAACATTATACAATAAAATAATAAATTGCAAAAGAAATTTAACACGTAATAGAAACTAAGCTGTCAGTTTCTGATATAAAAAAAAAACAATAATAATTTATTTCAAAAAACATTGAAATGAGGGCATTAAAAATAACAATTTTCTTAATATATGTACCGAAATTATTTTATTATTGAAGTAATAAACAGAAAACAACATACCTCATTTTGCACCAACGACGTCCTAGCTTTCAACGCAATTAAATACAGCATTTCAGCCATAAACACACAGAAAATCAAATGTTTATGTATAGAATTGGAAACGGTCGCCGCTCCACCTCGCATCATGCACAGAGCTACCCATGTCCATACTAATAATGGTAGAGATATACTGAATCCAGTATATGACGTCACTGACTCCAGGAGAGAAGGTTCTGGAATAAACTGTGGGAGATTTGTTTTTAATTTTTTATTTTTTTGTATGAGCACATGTTATTTTTTATAAGTTGTAATATTTGACAAGTGTGTAAAATTTACTCATAAATTAATTAAAGTTTTTTTTTGTATTAGCAAGAATAATGGATGCGATTCTAAAACTTTTGTAAAAATTAAAAAGAGAATAAAAAAGTAGTAAATACAGGTAAGCATAGATAAAATAAAAAAAATATTTACCTCAATGTCAACATCGTCGACCAAAACCGCAAATGTAGATAAATGATTACAAGTACAGTTTATAAGTAAAGGCTCATTAGAGTAAGGCGACCAATCATAGTCTATTTCAGTGTGACACCCGACGCGGGACCATTCTCCACTTCTGAAACGCAACATGTCATTAGTATTAACGTAAAAGACCAAATATGCTAAACATTAATTTATTAATTAAAGTTAAATACGCGTTTCAAGTTAACAATTACAAAAAATAACTTAATAAACTTACAAAAAATATATGATCAGACTGAAAATTATCGACATTTTTAACTTGTATAAAGAAAAAAATCTCATAATGTTTTTCCCTCTCTTATCTCTTTAATCTTAAAGTCACTTAATTTAATTCTAATTTAATACTTTTAATGGATAGACTTTTCAATATTAACAGAAATAATAAATAAAATTCAAAATCTTTTGTAAAAACAATAGAATTCTATTATATAATCTTTAACAGTATTTAACAAATTTACATACCCTCTCAAAGTAGACCAATGAACACATTGCGGATTAGTCCTCGACCCAAACGTTTCTCTATTAATGTCCAACCACAATTGCAATCTTATCGGTTTCTTTAACCTAACACCATTTAAACTTTTATATATCAACTTTTTCTTTATAACCTCTTTGGTCGAATTATCTTTTTTCCCATCATTATCCATGATTAACGCCATGACTTTAGGTCCTTCGGAGTTTTCTTGGCGTTCAGCGACATATGAAGAATCATTTTCTTGATAATTATCATTTATATATGGTTTTTCTTGTTTTTTGTAAGCTGGTTGTATTACTACTGGGCCGTGGTTGTCGTTAGCACTGTCGTCGTCTTGCGGCCATGTTGGATGTTTAGTATGAACGTTAGCGTTTTGAGTGTCGGTTGAATGTTTTTGCCCTTTATTGTTGTATATTATACCTGTTGTGTAATATTGTAATTTTAACATAGTAAATAAAAAAAGAGTCTATCGTAATTTGCTATTCAAACAAGGTTTTCGAATTTTTATTAGTTTATGTGATATGGACATATGCATTTATGACATGAACATGTCACACTTAAGTAAATAATGGCTTTACGTTTAAACTAGGACTATTTTTTTATTTAAGATTTAAAATATGTATGTTTTTATAGTTATTACTATTTTATAAAAATTACTCATCAATCAATACATAGCCAGGCTTTTAATATCCATTTTAATTAGTATAAATTAATATAATACCTTCGAAGTCTCCATTTTCTCCGTCCTCGTTCTCCTTAGTTTCTCTATACCACACATATTCAGGCACAAACAGGGCAACTTGTAATATTGGTGAGCCTATAGTAATGTTGACACCCCAACGCCTGCTGACTGACTCGTCCATACGTAAAGGCATCAGTTGGGAAGTATTTCTTGAATATTGTAGGTAAGAGAACACAGCTCGAGATTCGTAATTTGTTTCTAGATTTTCTGTAAATAATGAATATAATTAATATATATTCATATCTTTAAAAATCAAACGCGGATTGATAAGCGTCCGACTATTGTGGGTTCTATTCCGACTCGAACGTATGGTTATATTTAGATTATTTTAAGTTCTGTTCTCTGGTAAGAGAACGCGCGGCGTTGAGTTCCACCATGAGTTAATATATAGAACGGAGCGTTTTGACTTAACTTCTCTCTACTACACAGCTATGCGGAAAAAAGTGTGAAACCGTAAGCTGTTACTGAATATGCAAAAAAGCTGTAATAATTAAAAAAAAACTGTAATAAATAAAAAAAAACAGTTTAGAAGTTATATTAAATATGTATTAAATATAATTAAAAGTAAGAAAATCTTATAAGCACAGAGTAGCCCAAGTTATTCCATGTTTTACTAAAATAAAATTAAATAAAAAATATTACCTTGTGCATTACTGATCCCAATTAAATCCAAAGGCAGAAGAACTCTTGAGAATTTATCAAATTTATTTTTACTTTTTACATAATTGTTATACTTTGGAAAAGAAACGGTTGGACTTGAAGGTTTTCTGTTCTTCGCTTTAATTCCATAATATCCTGGCGTTTGTAATGGAGAATGTATGAAGGAGGACGTGTCAGGGAGCACCACTCGCTCAGTGGTGTACGATTCCCCATAATGATTTAAGGTAGTTGGTTCAAAGCCGTATATTGATTCTGCTGTTACTATGTCCACGCCGATTACTGTAAGAATTAAAAGTGATGTATTTGTTATTGAAGAAACAAAAAAAAATAAAAATTGTTCACTATGTACGACAGAAAATATTAGATGATAGTAAAATAATAAACAGATACATACATAACAGATACATCATAGGGATAAAATATAGTAAATCGTATGTACATGACATACGATTTACTATATTTTATCCCTATAATGAAAATTATCTAAGTTCAAAGTTACATAAGTTTCAAGTTTTGTTAAAAAATAGGTGCCTTAAATACAGTCTAAATAAAAAATGGTGAATTCAATTCTTTTTTTCCACGATTTAATTCTAATGTTGCTACGGGAATAAATACAATATTTCTACAATAAAATATAAATTTCCTTACATAAAAGTAATTAAAACAGTCAGTTTATCAATACATTACCTAAATCGGAAGTAACAATTTCAAAAGGACTTGTATATGTATCGTGTTGGCTTTCCGCTAGGACTGCTATATATTTGTCAAATTGTTGTAGCAAATGCTCCGCACCTCGTCCTGTTAACTCCTTTATGCGTTTCCACTCTTTATTGTACTTATTGTTTAATATTGTGTTTGACGATCTTATTATATTCTGAAACATATATTAAATTTTAGCATATCTATAGTGGTTCAGTGTGACAGCACCTAATTGTAAACGCGATAGGTTATAAGTTCGATCTCCATTCGGGGAACTGACTATATCAGATCATCGAGAAAAAATGAAAGCGTCGAAAGTTATTTTATATACCGTTTAATTTACAAGTAACCTAATTGATAAAAATCTTAATCAAAATAAGTGCACGTACTTCATTTTTATATAGGTAGCTTTTTATTATATATTTTATGCATTGCCTTAGTGGAATTTTATTTTCCAAAATATTAAAACTCTTAATAATACTTTAGAAACTGTTTATTAAAAAGTCTCAATTTCAACTCAACTTTTCAACACTCATTTTTACTTACATAAAAAATGGTTATATAAGAAAAAACTATCCACCAGGTTAGTTTTCCAATAACTAAGATCTTACGCTATTAAAATGCTAAAATAACAATCACTAAAACAACTTACCCGAACATAATCCTTATCTTGACTGTGAGTTAAATTCAAACCACCCTGTTTCAGTTCATACTGTATGAGTTCTAACAGAATTCCTTCAGCTACTAGCACGTCTGCACCATACAACGTGGGCGTGTTGAGACATGCTGAGGAAAGATCTTCAGCTAATCGTACACCCACGAACGTGTTCACTTGTAGTTCTGATGTTTCTATTTTGTGTAACTGTGGGAAAATATTTAAATAAGGTTTTTTACTTTACTCCTTGTCCCATACAAAGCTCAAAAGTGTCAGAGAACCTTGTCTAAATTCAATCCATTCCAATTTTCGCCTCAATTCGAATTAAAATAATACTATTCTTTAATATATGTATTATTGAATATTACTTGTTAGTTAATATCTAATAAGATAAAGTATATAGTAGAAAATGGAGTGTCTGATTTTTCCTGACTACAATGCTCTGTGGGAAAAGCTTGAAGCTATTTTTTGTATTATAAAAAAAATGGTTAGAGCTTTTCAATAAAAAAGGACAATAAATAATTAAAATGTTAATATCATATAATACTAATAGGTCCATTGTATATGTAATGTGAAAGGTTAATGGTTTATGGACTTCAACAGTACTTACAAAACATAACAATACTTACTTGTTTCCTTAATTGGTAGAAAGTAGAAGTCGTACAATTAAACATATCTGGTTCATTCCAAGGGATAACACGACTTTCGTCGCACATACGCGTTGCTTTGCCACTTGAACCTAAAATAGATAAAAATACTAATATTAAAAATCATTAACATAAAAAGTAACATTCAGTTATTTAATAATTTAGTCTCATTTGGAGAAAGTATTTACAATAGTGCTTAAGTTTTAAAATTACCTGCAGGACAATCAGTTACAGCTTCAATGCCAAATTTGGTTTGCGGCCACCAAACTCCACCCGCAAACGATCTTGGGCAACCGTCGTAAATTACTGTCAATAAAAATATGAGATTTAAAAAATTTGCATTAATTATCTTAAGGTGTAATAAGTGTCTCAACATGACTTCTTGACTTTGACGACTTTCAACGCAATTAGCGGTCAAAGTGCTTGGATTTCTTTGAACTTTTATGCGTATTCTAAAAATGTATTTTTTAATGTTCTAAATATGTGGACAACATTTAAAAATGTTAAAATATTGTCCACTGCTGATTGCAATAGTTGTAACCTCGGTTATGCACTAGTATTTATTTCCTATCTGTAAATTTACAAATAAAGTAATTCTAAAATAAAATAACTTTTAGATCCAAAAACAACCCAAACCTTATGAATACAAATCAAATCAGAATTTATAATTCCCTGCATCTCATAAATACAAATAATAATAAAGTAATTCCCATTGTGGGTTTGACAATCGGAGGAATGATTATTTATTATTTTTTTCATTTCTCTTCTCTGGTACTTAACACAAAATGTAACAATAAATTCTACCACTAAACACGCCACGATTTCGGACGGAAAGTGGAGAACGGAGTGTCTTTACACTAGATTCACTCTGACTACCCTGCTAGAACCTTACGTGAAAAAATGTGAAGCTGAAAAGTTCTTAACCTTTACAGCCTTGCCCAGCTTGACCTCCGTATACAGATTAGCGTAGCAGTTACAAACGGGCCACTACCACCAGTAAAAACCAGTAAAAAAATATTACAACAACAAACCCTAACAATCATAGAACAAGTAAGTGTTACCTTGGAAGTGAAGAAGTTGTTATTTTTACCTACTCTTTATCATAAATAATGAAGAAAAAAAACATCGTTTTACAGACTGAGTAAAAAACATAAAAGAAATATTCACATAGTACGCACACTCTAACTTTATCAAAGTCGATAGGTCGGCAATATATATTACCTAGCAATAATAGGCGTCGCAGAACCGACTTTTAGGGAGAACTCTCATTGGCTGGTTAACTGTATCTATGTGAAATTTCGGCAACATGCGAGTAAAAGACATTTAGAAAAATCACAAAGAATTTTGAACCAGAATTCGAGCCCGCGCCTCATGGAAACTGGCCAAGCGCTTTGATCGCTAAGCCATACGTTCATCTACCAGCCGTGTCGTAATTCTTATATGTTTATTATAACTTATTTATGTTGTTAGCATATCTAAATAAATATTTAAAAAAATGCGTGTAATTTACCTTTACAGCCAGCAGTAGGCGTGACCTCCGCATACAGATTGGCGCAGGAATCACAAGCGCGGCCAATGACCCCGCTGCGGCAGTAGCACTGCCCGGAGGTCGAACACGACCCGTTGAGGGAGCCCGCCGCGTAGCACTGGCAGGGGATGCATTGTTCCGAGCCGGCTGGTTGGTAGTGGTTTTCCTGGGGTTTAAAATTAGTTGTAATTATTACTATAATGCTTGTATTATTATTGATTTTTTTTTTTGCTTCTTATATATTTTGTTTTGAATAGTAACTTAGATTATATGTTTTTAGTTATAGAGGAAGATGTATCTAGTTACTATTTAGAAATATTACTATGACTGTTAGAAAAATGTATGTTAGGATTTTTTTTATCATCGTCATCATTATTATTTAAATAAAAAAATATAAACTTAATGTGTTATTTTTTTAAACCAAATTAAACATAACATCGACACAGATCACGAAAATGAGAATAGTTATTTATTTCTACATTTTTCTTAAATTTTGTTATTAAAATGTAACCATAATTAAGTTTAAACACAGACATTAAATCTAGGATATTTTTATCTATACGATAATAAAAACTTAGGAAACCTGAGGCCGTTGTGGCATAGTGTGACCAAATCTGACAATAAACTCTATGGTTGTGGTATCGATTTCCATTTTATTATACATAACTAGTTGTGAATTCGCGCTGAATTTGAAGCAGTTATAACTGTACTTACTTGATGTTTCGGAAAATTTGCAAAATATCTTTATAAATTGTAGCCTATGGTATTATTCTGATGTATAAGATAGTTTACTGTAAAGTTTCACTTAAATCCATTCAGTAATTTTTACGTTAAAGAGTAACAGACAACTCTCTTTACAAACTTTTGTGTTTATAATAAGAATAGTATTTTCGTTTTCAGTTTTAATATCTAGGACAAAACGGTTGAGTCTCGTTATTTAACATGCAACGTTGCGATTTAGAATATAAAGTTGAGAACAGACTATCTTGACACTAGATTCTTTAACCTGGTATACAGGAAGATGTATAAAAGTATAATTGTAGCAACCCACCTTACACCGGCAGTGTCCGGTGCGCGCGTCGCAGTGCGGGTGCAGGCCGGGCGCGGCGCAGGCGCACGGGCCGCACGCGCCGCGCCGCGCGCCCCACCACCCGCCCGGGCACTCCTGGTGACCCTCTGCTATGCAGCCTTCTTCTGTTAACGGTTTTATGGTAATAGTGATTTTGTATTATATAATAATAGTAAGAGCTATTTAATTTTGTTAATTATTTTATATTTTTTAATTATTTTCTATTCTGTATTAAGGTAATGCGCAACCTTGCATTATCAATTCCACACGCAATATATTACTTTTGGATAGAAAATGCAAAATAGAATGATTCAACACTATGCTCTCTCTAATTACCTTGCTATAGAAAAAAAGAACATTCAACCGCCCACAATCATAACAATCTCATGGTCGCACACACAGTAGACCTCTATCACTATCATCTAGCACGATTTAAAATGCAAAACGAAGTTTTAAGACTAAATTACTTCTTGTTACATTGCAAAACAGGTCAGTCGTAACTATAAACGCGACTAGTTATCAGTTCGATTGCCATTCGAGGAATAGAAATATTTAATATTTGCATTTTCTTCGATTTAGTGTCAAGGCAAAGCGCTATGAACTTATTCACTCACTTAAACACAATGACTCCAGATTTGCGCAAAAAATGGAGCACAGAATGTTTTTACACATCTTCTCTAGCCTACCCTGCTGTATATCGGGTACTAAAGATAAAAAAAAATACCCAAAATATAAAGAAATGAGAATAATTAACCTCAACTCACCAGTCATAACAAACCCATGGTCGCACACACAGCGGTACCCCCTCGGCGTGGCGTCGGGCACGCAGGCGGCGCGCGCCCCGCACGGCCGCAGCTCGCACAGCGCCGCGCACTGCGGGCCCACGCGCCCGGCGTCGCATACGCATTGCGTACTGTCCCACGAGGACGTGCATTTACTCTGGAATTGTTATTTTTGTTATTGAAAAATTGTAAGTTGTTTTTTCCTTTTGTTTTTTAGCTAGACAGAGGGAGCCTAGTGTTAAGACACTCCGTTCCCTACTTTTCGCCGAAATTCGGAGGCTTGCGTGTTAAGTGGCGGAACTTAACGCCGCGCTTTACGTCGAGACCAGAGCGAAGAAAATGGAAATATAATTTCCTCTTACACCGGGCCACGACTGGCCACAAAAAAAAAATTATAAGTCAAAAGTTATTTTAGACATCATAAGTATAGTACCCGACAACTAATAATGCACATCGATGCTTAGAATGAAGCAGTCGGATAGCTTCGACTTAGTAGAGCGTTGTCTCTCTCGCTTAAAACAATAATAGTGAGGTATCTATTAAAATCTGTTAAAACGACAATATAGTTGTCAACTTCAACGATGTCGATTCCTTTTTATTTAATAATTAAATTTGATGCCTGAAAATATAAAAAAAGAAAAAAAAACGTATGATATAAAAAAATGAAAAACATGTGCGAGCCTAACTGTCAGAGGTCCCAATTCCAAAAAAATCCAGTGGCATCTACAACTCGTTCTTGAACTTTATTAAAATAATTATTTACATTATTATTATTTTTAAATATGTTAGCCTCTGTTAGAAAATATTTATAAACATTATATATAACTTCACGTGACTGACCGTGCAAGGGTTTTCCTCTCTTTATTAAAGATGCCATTGTAAAAATAATAGTTTGAGGATAGTAACAACTCTATATATATATTTGAAACTGAAAGCGACCGTACTCTACCGTATCTGTACAAAGACTGACGAACCAGTGACAAACGTCTGAGTAACAGAGACGGCGCTCTACAAAACAGAAACTGGCTGGGTGTTTCGTTTTAAGCATCGATGTGCATTATTGGTTGCCGGGTACTATATATGGATCGTTTATTCTGAAACTGAAAGTCCTTCCACTGACCAGCACATGCATGCTACGTGTTTAAATGATACAAAATGATATAACAAGCTTGTCATTGGTCTTTTACTAAACTATTAGAAAAAAATGTTATATATAAAACAATGATAGAGACCAGTCATGACGCAAGTGTAACTATAAAACGACTGGTCGAGGGTTCGATTCCCACTCGAGAGGTGGAAATATTTTATATTTCCATTTTCTTTGCTCTGTTGTCAGGGTAAAGGACGGCGTTAAGTTGCATCAGGTAACATGCTCCGAATTTGGCGATGCGTGGGGAAGTGTCTTAACGCTAGGTTTCCTCTGCCTACCCTGCTGTGTACAGGACTAATTAACTAAAATGCTTGCTTCTTTATAACCGAATGCTTGTTAAAAAAAAATATGTTTAAAATAATTACTTTCATCAACTTCCATAGGTTTACTGGAAGAGATCTTTTCTAGGGATAAGTTCACCTTTGTTGACTAGCATATGTCTTTGCTTTTACTTTGTAATTTACTTTTCTTATAAAATAAAGAATATAATAAAATACAAAAATATTCATAAATATTAACTTAAATAACTTTACTCACAAACGGTGGACAGATCGACAGCATACAATCGGCCCGCGATTGACAACCGTCCCTTACATTTTCTCTTACTGTAGGCCGATTTAACAGAGACTGCGCTGTACCTACGCGTACATCCTGAAACAAGAAAATATTAAACTGAATAAACGTAAAAACAATCAAATTAAAATAAAAGTATAAACAGATCGAGAATAAAAAATTAAAAACTAAATAATATATTTTTTTACTAGTTTCACATTTTTATTAATTTTCAATATATTAAGTTATTAACGTTACAACTTAAAATGTTATTAATGTTAGAAGCAGTGTAACACGTAGTGACTGTCAGTTACGCCCAATATCAATAATCGATCCCAATTCAAAAACTGCAACCTTAGATTGATCTAGCAATCATTGGTTGAGTAAATATTTATTTTTAGTATAGTAAACTAAAAAAAACGATTAGGTATTGCCACCACCACAATCACTAAGGATTGCATATTCAACTTTTACTTTACTCTAAATTGATTTACTCAAAAAATGATTGCTATATCAATCTAACGTTTTCGTTTTTGGATAAGGATCGATTATTTATTAATATTTAATTTAGCCAATTTCCCCCTACGAAACTACAAAAAAATAACTGTAATTAGAAAAATAGTCCCTATCCTACCTGTATACAGCCTTCAAAATATCCAACATCAGACGCCAACAATCCCGCGGTAGTATCATGTCCACCAATTAAAATCTTCCCTATATACTGCCCCTGAATTTTATTAGCTAGCATCGGTAACAAGGCGTTTCTGAGCCCATAGTCGATACTGACTGAAATGTCAGTGCCTAGCCATCTTATTTCAATTCTATGCCATTCCCCATCAGCTAAAGTGGTAGATGGTAGGAACATAGTTTCTCCATTGTAAGCGTAGTGGAGAAGACCGGATTTCAACTGTGAAGAAAGAGAAATATTAATTAATCGTCAGTTAAAAAAAATGATTTTAAAATTAATAATTCGTTTAATATTATTCTTAAATTGAAGACAATATTATGTATAGTTACTTATAGCGGATTATAACGTTACTTATGGCGTCCAAGACGCTATATAAACGTTGTGTGTGATAGTTTCAAATTCAAGTCCCACTTGGCTAATGTTACGTTTAATTAAAAAAAAATCAAAAGAATTTTAATCAAACTACTTAAATAGAGCCTCTTAAAGTGTCGAACTACAAATATTAAATTTCATAATCTATATCGCAACCTTAGCTTCCACCACTCGATATGCAATCAAATTTCTCGGGGAAAGTGAAAACAGAGTGTCTTGACACTATGTTCTCTTTAACTACTCCGCTAACGAAAAAAGGATTTTTTTTAATTTAATAAAGGAGGCAAACGAGTAGAAGGACCACCTTATGGAAAGTGGTAGCCTTCGCCCATAGACAGGAAGGATGGGAATGGTGGGAATAGCTGGCTTACATGCCATCGAACCGGAACACATCATCAGATGTTTGGCGGCTCGTCTTTGACACGATAGTGGCCGCGAGCCAGTCGAAGAACGAATCTTCTACCACCAAGCTACTGGGTTACCCGCCTTTTACGGAACGCTACCCAGCGGCGGAAGGGAATATTCTTAACCCTTCCCCCCACGGCTATATGAATATAAACCTAAAAAAATACTTACAGTAACAACAACCGAGCTGTTCTGTCCCACTTGCACGGACATTAGAAAGGCATCCTGTTGTCTTGTTCTTATAGATAACGCGTTCAGCCAAGGTAGTTGTATCGGCCTGAGTAACGGGTTGAAAGACAACATGCCGTCTCCACTAAACCGCCAGGGAGGTGTTGTTGCTAAGCAGAAAATATTATTTTTATTAGTATTAGTATTACGTGAAATGACAAAAATAGCACAGTCGCCTAATTTTGCCATTATTTTGAATGGTTTCAAAAGAAGCAATTTTCGCTTAGTAATGAAAGATTAGTACATAGACTCAATTTTTGTTCCCATAAACATTTTCTATTTGGTTAATTCCTATTATAACTTAAATAGAAATATTATCACTTCAAAATACATTAAACACTAAAACATTCGAATAAAATAGCAATGTTTTAATACGTACTATTCAAAACTGTTATATTATAACAAATTTCACAGCAAAAGATAGCACACATTTAAAATTGAGCAAAAAAATCGCTGGGATGTCTTAGCATTGAATCTTAAATATCACCCTAGGATTTCCCGTGCGTAAATATTCAATAATTTCTTTACGGATCATTATTAAGTTTTTGATTTTTATACTCAAAATTTTGTAAATAGTTATAGACTGCAAGAAATGAACTAACTTACACAATAAACCACTAACAAATGGAATCTTTAACGAACTTACAAGAAATAATAATATAGTCATAAAAGTCGACCCTTAATTCAAGCCAATAATATAATAAATATAAATACCAAAAAGCACAGACCCAAGTCCATAATAAACGTAACAGTAAACCACTTACAATCAGCACAATCCTTCCCAGTGTACCCTTCATTACATTTACATAGGAAAGTGTCCCACAAGTCTAAACACTCTCCGTCGTTGTAGCAGGGCGCGCTGCTGCATTGTGAACGTTTTTCTGGACATCCAGCTAATGTTCCGTTATCTGCTACGTAACTGTGGAAAAATGAAATAAAATTTAATTTAGAATTCTATAATATATAAGATGTTTATAGACATTGTGGCGCAGTTAATATACACATGACTTAATGTGAAAGTGTAGGTTCTAGCCTACTAAATACATCCCGACTTTATATATCTATACTAGCGTCCCGTTCTCGGCTTCGCCGCGTGGACTACATACGTGACTGTTTCTTTATATTGCAACCCTCGGGGGTGGATTTTTGAAAAATTAAGTTGCCTATGTTTAGATTATCAACTATATTTGTTCCAAAATTCATTACAATCGGTCAAGCGGTTTAGATTTTTTATATAAATTTTCATACCTTATTTCAACCCTTTAGAGGTTAATTTTTCAAAAAATAAGTAGCCTATGTTAGAAACAGAAACTTTTTCTACTTTCATTCTAAATTTCATACAAATCAGATCGGTAGATTAGCCGTGAAAGCGTGACAGACAAACACACAGACTTTCGCATTTATAATATGAGTATGGATATTATGTAATATTGTAGGTGTTTCTTCGGAAATTATTAAGTGCAAGACTCATATCATAAGATCAACACTGTCGTTGCGCAGTGCCGACAAGTACAACTCGCGATGGTTGTAACTTCAAATACCACTTACAATAGAAAAATCTTTACTTGTCTCTCACGCCATTTTATTTCTTTCGGTGGATAAAAATATATAAAACATCTATTTTAGTTTCGCCCTGTATCCCCAAACATCAGGATAGGCAGGGAACACTCTGTTCCCAAATTTCCCTCGAAGTCTGGAGGCTTTCGAGTGTTAAGTGGCGCATCTGCCTCGACACAAGAAGGAAAGAAACGGAGATTTAAAATATTTCCATTCCTCGAGTGGGAATCGAACCCACAACCAGTCACTTTTACAATCACATCTTGTGTCCCTGCGCCACGACTGGCGTCAACATATGTCCAATAACAATATATTTATCACGACTGGCCTCGATATATCTAATAACTTATATTTTTAAATATTTACTAAAAACACTCACCCATTTAAATCCACGAATTTATAATCTATATACAATTCAGATATACAGCCAACGAAATCTTTGTTCTTCACTTGAAAACTACTGGGAATGTTCGGAAGCCCGCCCACTTGCAGCGGACCGGTCAGATCGAGGAACCTAGTGGTAAATGAAAAACTGTCCTTACATATTATAGTACAAGAGACGCGTTCAAGTTTACAATTATGAGGAAATAAGTCTAGGAAAATAGCAGCAAAATAAAATTTGAGAAGTTGTTTGAGGTGCTTTTCAATTTAAATTTAAATGTTAGTAGACGTTAATAATATTTAGAATTACGTTGTATAATTGAGTGAGAAATACAAAGCTTAAAGCACGATCAATACTTTCTATTATCTATAGCGATAGTTATGGGTTCATTTTCACGGTCTGAAGTGCAGCAATAGATACTGGCAGATAGGTATGCATTATATGCGTTGCATGGATGCCGATGGACATGCGTTAAAAGACAATTATTTAATTTTTTTATTCTAATTTAAACTCCAAACATTCTTAACGCTATTAAATTATCAAATTTACACAAATCTACCATCGAATGCAGTTTTGCTGAGAACAACCGATAAGAAACTCTAAAGATCTTTTCTAATAATTATTTAATATATAATTTTTCATAAAAGAACAATTATATAAAATACTAGCGACCCGCTCGCGGCTTCGCCACGTGAACTACCACTTTCATCCACTATTGCCTCTTTGGGATTGGTTTTTTTTTTATAAAAGGGGGTTGGTCTAAATTTAACCTTGCGTCACTAATTATATTGCATATGCATCTAGTACAATGTCTATACTGTTTGATAACGTATAGTGATAACTGATCTAGTAAGAAAACGTACGAAATCTGCTATCATATATCTATATGATAGCAGATTTCGTACATATATACCATCAGGTATATAGTATTATGACCAGTTTATAATATCTTAAATAAATTTTAGACTTTTTATTTTATTTTACAATTGTGTTACTTACTGGTATTAAAAAAAATACTTTTACTTGCAAATAATCAATATAACTTGACTTTGGTACTTTTTATTTTTCTGTGGGAACTATAATGAATACCAGGGTAAACTAACGCTCGCGGCGTCGCTGGGTGAACTACTACTTTCATACCCTATTTTAGCACCTCTGGAATTATTTTTAAAAAAGAGAGGTAGCCTATATTTGACTTTGCCTTATCAACTATTTCCTGAAAAAAATAATCGAAATCAGTCAAGGAGTTTAGATCTTTTATTCTCACTATATTCTTAACATACATAAGTTTCATCCACTGTTTCAACCTCCTAGGGTTTGATTTTTTTTAAAAAGTAGCCTATATTTGACCCTACGACTTCTTCTTTTCGAATTTCATCTAAAGCGAGCTAGTAGATTACCCGTGAAAACAAAACCTATAGAAGAGATACAGATTTTTGCATTTTGATAATAATATTAATGAGTACGAATATATCTAGTACAATGTCAACTATATAATAACAGATGGTGACAGAAAACGTAGTGACATTTGTTGTCATATAGATAATATAAAGTTTTGTAGACCGGTCAAATGTATTTTTAATAGCAAATTATCTTCAATAAATGTTGTGCTCAATTTATTTTATAATTATTTTAAGTAATATTAATGATATTAAAACAAATTTAGTTTCACGCGTGAACTATCAACACAATTTAAATGTTTTTTTTTAATTTTATTTTTCTTCCGCAGTTGTATAGAATACCAGGATGAAAACTATTCCATATGTTGCTCTAACCTTTAAGCTAACTCCATACAAAAATTCATAAATTTCTACCCGGTAGATATCAGTATATAAATGATTTACTTATATCGGTTTTTTATTTTTTCCAAAAAAACTACATGGAAAACCGGGATAAAAAGTATCCTATATGTACCTTTGGACTATAAGCTATCACTATACCAAAATTCATTCATTTCTGTCCAGTAGTTTTTGCGTGATTGGCGAACAAATTAAGACAGACAGACAGACAGACAGACAGACAGACAGACAGACAGACAGACAGACAGACAGACAAAAATTCTACTGAGTGGATTTTTGGCCTCTGTTATCGATATATTAACGCACCCAATTAAAATTTTTCTGAAATTTTTCATGTACAGAATTGACTTTTCTACTCTTTTATTATATACTAGCGACCCGCTCGCGGCTTCGCCACGTGAACTACCACTTTCATCCTCTATTGCCTCTTTGGAACTGTTTTTTTTATGAAAGGTGGTAGTCTATGTTTCACCTTGCCTTATTAACTATTTTCCTGAGAAAATTCATTCATTTCATTCAGGGAGTTCAGATCTTTCATTCTCACTATATACTAAACATACATAAGTTTCATCCATTATTTCAACCTCATAGGGTTTGATTTTTTTAAAAAGTAGCCTGACCCATTTGACCCCACGTCTTCAACAATCTTCTTTACGAACTCCATCTTAATCGGGCCAGTAGATTACCCGTGAAAACATAACAGATAGAAGAGATACAGATTTTTGCATTTTTATAATAATAATATTAATGATTACGGATATATCTAGTACAATGTTAACTAATGGCGCTACCCGTTCTAAAAAACGTAGTGACATCTGCTGTCATATAGATTATATAAAGTTTTATAGACCGGTCCAGTGTATCTTTAATTAATGTTATGCTTATTTTATTTTGTAATTATTTAATTTAGTGATATTGAAACAAATTTAGCTTCACTTGTGAACTATCGACATAATTTGAATGTTTTTTTTTTATTTTATTTTTCTGCGAGAGTTTTGTTAAATATCAGGATGAAAACTATCCCATATGTTGCTCTACCCTTTAAGCTAACTCCATACAAAAATTCATCAATTTCTACCCGGTAGATATCATTATACAAATGATTTACTTTTATCGGTTTTTTATTTTTTACAAAAAAATTACATGGAAAACCGGGATAAAAACTATCTTATATGTACCTTTGGACTATAAGCTACCACCATGCTAAATTTCATTCATTTCCATCCAGTACTTTTTGCGTGATTGGCGAACAAATTAACAGACAGACAGACAGACAGACAGACAGACAGACAGACAGACAGACAGACAGACAGACAAAAATTCTACTGAGTGGATTTTTGGCCTCTGCTATCGATATATTAACGCACCCAATTAAAATTTTTCTGAAATTTTTCATGTACAGAATTGACTTTTCTACTCTTTTATTATATATATAGATAGAGATAAGAAATACTTCAAGTAAATGAATTTCACATACTTTCACTTAGACAAGTGACATTGTGGTAAGTTTTTCGGATTAACACGGTTTTCACAGATATTTAAAATTTGTCTTGTTATATTTTTCATAGTATAAGAACAATATATATAATCTTTATTGTACTTAAAAAATTCATGAGAGATATTAACAAACATTTAGTACACAAAGGTGGACTTATCTCTGCCAGTCAACCCGTGGAAGTGAATGACTTGCAAGCAGCGAGATAGACGATCGTGCAATTACAAAGTAAAACAGAAATATACAAAAATAAAATAAAATGAGATACCAGTAAACAAAACCATATACATACACACATACACATATACAGATAAATACATAGATGCATACATACCTAAAAATATACAATACAATATTATTATTTAAGATATTTCGTTACCTGTGACAAGTTTCTGTAGGATTATCACAACGTGGGGGTAATTCTTTTCTAGTAAAGTTAGCGCACGCATATTTTACGCCAAAGTCCGCTGCACCCGCAAGCGACAGCGCTTTGTCGCAATCATCTAATATCATTGTTGCCGTCTGTAATAAAACATAGTTAAAATATAAATATTTTTTTTTTTTTTTAGCTTCACGCTGTATCCCTCACACAGCAGGGTAGGCAGAGGGAACCTAGTGTTAAGACACTCTATTTCCCACTTTCACCTTTTTCTAACTTAACCTTACTATTTATTTGCTTTCACAGAGTCATTTTAAATACAATAAACAATATAATGCACCAATATATACCAAAAATAAAAAAAAACCTTACCCGGTTATAATACTCCACTTCAACACTATGCCATGCACCATCTCCCACTCCACCTTCCACGGTCACCTCACTCTTCCCCCCTCCCAGCGCGAAGGTGAACCTCACCCCCGCACCCCCTCCGCGCCCCGCCCCTGTGCTTATTATCTCTAAGGCAATGAAATCATGCCTTTCGTTATAACGCCCGTTGTAGAGTAAGAGGCCTGAGGTCGCTTGTGTTGCGAATCTAGAGGAATGTAAAATGATTTTGTTAAGTATTTTTTTAGAAGGTCTATCCAAAACATACTGAGAAATGCCGACAGTGCAACGAAATTGATGATATTTTTCACATGTTGATGGTACATATATACTTAAAACTCTTGTCAAGTAATGCAGTTGCAGTGGCGAAATTGTTATTAATGTAATAGAATAAGTATTTAGATCATACGGAAGTGACCTAGTTAATGTTATGACTAAAACTTCCAGGTAAAACTGGAGAATAAAAAAATATATATTTTTAGAAAATTTGAATGTAGTGGGATTTGAACCAGTGCCGCTTGGAAATCGTTCAAGCGCTGTGTTAGCTAAGCTATAAGTGTAATAAGTTTTGGAAGCAGTCTTTTTATATATTTTTTTTTAAACTAGGAGAACTAAACAAAAAAGCAAAAGTGAAATAGAGAACGTAATTTTGTGAAACCGCTGACTATCGGTAAAAATGAAAATGCATGGCCCTTTGGTATTATATCTACTTATATATTATATAAATGTGGAATATACTTGTAACTATTGTCTTATATATATACATATATCAAGAATGAAAATCAAAAAGTATAACAATATCAATTACTTTAAAAAAAATTGTAAACAAATGCTAGAACCACTACATTAAGAAAAACATATTCCATGTTCTACATAATTAAAAAAAACAACAAATCATCACACACTATAAACGAAAAAACAAAAGATTTCTTAACAAACAAAACAACCAACTCACTTCAACTTCAAATGGAACCGATGTCGTTTCTTCAGGCCAGGGAACGTCAAAAAGGAGGTCGCAGGGAAGCTCCTGGCCTTCAGCTCACACATATCCGTAGTGTAAGCGGCATCTATTGAGCACCCCTGGCAGAGGATGCCGCCCTCGCGCCGCGTCACGCACTGCGCCCCGCTACGGCACACACTGTTCTCGCCTTTTGCATCGCATGTCGCTTTCTTTAGTATCGTTTCGCAATTTACTCCTAGATTGAGGATATTTGATATATTATATAAACTGGTTTTAATTATAATAACTTTAAAGTAATTTTGTCAAAATTAGCATCAAAACATAATAATCAGCTTCACACTTTTTCGAATAAAGTAGGGAAGTCAGAGAGGATCTAGTATTAAGGCACTCTGTTCACCATCAAAATATCATTTAATAATATTTTTTAAATAATAAACATTTATCCCGTTTTTTGAAGAAAGCTTTACTATTTTATATTACCTTTCTTATAAAACTAAATAAGATACCCAACTCCTTTCAAACGAAGTGGATTTCAATGTAAAATATACAAGAACAAATAGGCTGTCATGGGCTTAGTTGAGCAGCGTGTGACTGTAAACGCAATGATTGTGGGTTCGATTTCCACTCGGAGGAATTATTATATATTATTTTCATTTTTTCGCTTTGGTATCTCAGACAAAGCGTGGCATTAAGTACCGCCACTTAACTTTCAATTTTGCGATTTCGGACGATCATTGGAGAACGGAGTGTCACTCTAGTAACAGTAGTACTCTAACACTAGGATATCTCTGACTACCGACTATGCCGGATGAAACGTGACGCTCTTTTTTATATATGTTTTACTTAAAAATTGTCTTATGTCATGTGGCGTAATGACACTATATAGACGAAGCTGTGAGTTCGATTTCCACTTGGCTTATATATAGTATTAAAATTATTTTCTCCGTTCTGGTGACAAGATCTATCCGTTGTCCGGCATTGAGTTCCGCCACTCAATACGAATTGTCTTAGATTTGGGCGGAACGTAAGATTGTTTTAACACTAGATTCTTTTTATAGTGGAAATAGCGTGAAGTGAATAAATGTCTTCCATAATTCAAATTAACATTACCTGTATACCCAGCGCCACAAACGCAAGTGTATCCACTTTCGCGACGTATGCAGGTGCCGTTGTTTTTGCATGGAGACGAGTAGCAGAGGTCTACTTCTGTATCGCACATGTAGTGATCTCGAGAACCTTGAGAAATTAATTGTGTGAATAGAACTTTAAAATGTTAAAAGTAATGTTTGTGATAGTTGATCCTATAAACTTTAAATTTAAAACGTAAATAGTAAAAAGTAAAAAAATAGTTAACTTATTTAATATTCAATTTTTTTTTTTTTTTATGGGATAAAGGAGGCAAACGAGCTGAAGGTCCACCTGGTGTTAAGTGGTTACCTTCGCCCATAGACATCCACAACATTCAAGTTATGGATGCGTTGCCAGCCTTGGGAATGTAGGACAGAAGGAGGTAGGAAGGATGGGAATGGTGGGAATAGGGAGAGCTGGCTTACATGCCATCGAACCGGAACACATCATCAGATATTTGGCGGTTCGTCTTTGACATGATAGTGGTCGCGAGCCAGTCGGAGAACGAATCTCCTACCACCAAACTACTGGGTTACCCGCCTTTTACGGGTCGCTACCCAGCGGCGGGGGGGAATTGTATTCTTAACCCGTCCTTCCAAGGGGAAGCCGTCCCCCCACGGGAATAATTATACAATACAGTAAGCCTAATGAGCTAATATTAACTTTTTGACAACTTTTCCGAACAAAATTTAAATTCAAAATGAACGTGTCTCTCACATAGAGTTAATTAATATACCATATCAATATATTTTAAATGAAAATTTGGTAAATCTTTTAGTCATTCTAATGTTTTAAATAACACTAAGTTTAAGTAATTACACTTATATATATAGATTGTATACTTTTGAACAAGCGTTACACATAAAATAACTGAGACATACAAATTAATGTATTATAAATATTTTTATATAGTATCAATAAAACCTTACCTGTAAATCCTTGCGGACATTGGCAGGTGAACGTCGTAACAGGATATATAGGACGAAATAGTACCGAATCACTATGTATGAAACCGGATGCATTACCAAACTTGAGAACCGTCAAACACTCCTCAAAGTTGAGACACGGTTCGTGAACGCAGATGTTATCGTCGAATGGAAGGACCTGAAATAAAATATTATAACATAGGTTTTTAACCCATAATGATATTATAACTGTGAAAGTCTGTCTGTCTAACCTTTTATTACGTTTTCATGGCAAATCAACCAGTACGATGTTGATGGAAGGAAAATAGTTGAAGTGAACTGAACCTAGGTTCAGTCTGAAATTGAATTGATCCTAGGATCAAACAACCTATTTTGTTCGCAATAATTAACTCCTAAAGAGTATTTTCATGAAGGTAGTTGATGACGCCTGATCATCATGGGCTACATTATTTTTCTAAAACCAATCTTTTAGTGGCTGAAATAGGGGATGAAAAATGTAGTTCAAGCTGGCGAAGTCACGAGATGATCGCTAGAGTACTGTTTTTTTTATGTTTGTGTAATTCCTGTATTTCGTGGAGATGTAAGAGTATGAGAACTTATATCAGTCTAGTCTTCTTTTTGCAGCATTTAAAGGTATTATTGCGGTGTTATATTTAAAGTAGGGCCACTTTAATAGTAAATATTATATAAGAGTTATATTACTATATTATTTATATACTATAGGTATCCTACTTATTATAACACATAAAGTCCGCTTACAAACGACATAGAATATGCATGTATATTTAGGCATATAATAGATAAATAGCCAGGCATTTATAAATTAAGCAGCAGTTTTATATATAAAATTATTAATGTCATATTCATTTTGTTCGTTCAGACATTTTCGAATGACAAATACACTCATAACCCAAGATAACATCCCACCTGTACAGTAGCAAGCCTGGCCAACGTGGCGCGGTGTAGATACACGCGCTCGCGCAAGTGCGTCGGCGAGTAGTACTGGGAGGTGTCCCCGCTGATACCTACTTCCGCTTCCGGACGACGAGCTGAGAACGACACGTTTAGTATGTTGCCTGTCACGTCTGTGTCGTCCTGGAAATGAGGGGGAATGTTAGGTTTTATGTTGTAAGGGATTATAATATGTTAGTAAAGTAAGACATTTAATTTTTGCGCATTTTCTATTTAATACTCAGTACTCCAAATTTTTACAAGTGAAGAACTGACACTAAGTTCCCTAAAATGAATTTAAAACTAAACAAAAACATAATTATATGATTTTTGGCTATTGTAGATATAAAATGTCATTTTCACTTATTTTATCTTAATATAATCTCTTAGCATCTCTATAATGATCAATCTCAACCTTATACATAACTTTAATTGTTTAAAAATAAAATATGATGATAAATTAATTTAAATTACGCAAGACCCCAACTTATTTATATTACTGTTCATGCTGAGTTAGACAACTCAGCATTAAGAGTAACATAAATAAGCTGGTAGTAATTATTATAAATGGGCACAAAGAAATCAGTGTAAAGTATAAAATAAGTATAGCATAACACTGTAATAACATGATATATTTTTTATGAAATTTTTCACATATCACAAAATTTTACATTTTTTGTGTTTAAGTTTCAGAGATTCGTTTCTTTACACATTTAAAAAATCAGACAGTAAATTAATTTCAACTTACTTGCACACTAAACACATAAATATTTTCTTTCGGGCACGGTATAATAGCCGCTAGGCCATCAATAAAGAAGCCAAGTAAAGGCGACAGGAATTGTTCCGCAGTCATATCGTTTAGACGAACTGTAATCGAACTGAATAACATTTCCTCCGTTATAAGTCTTACTAGAAGCTGCATAACTGCTTTCACTTCGTTTACTCCGTCTGTAAAAATTAAAAAGTTAATGATTAAAAAATATAAAAAATAAAATAAACCCAGCCACTACCATGCTATACAGGGGTAGCTAGCGAAAATCTAGTGCCCAGACACTTTGTTTCCCGCCTGAAATCGAGACTTTGTGTTTTAAGTGGTGGGACTCAACGCCGAGTTTTGTCTTAGGTATCAGACGTAAAGATGAGAAATGAAAATACTATATAATCGTTCCTCCGAATGGGAATCGAATCCATACCCGTCGCGTTAATAGTCAGGCGCTTTTAGCATCTCTAAAAATTAAAACCGGAAAGTGAGTGACGTATTTTGTTAACGTATTTTGTTTAACTTTAGTATTTACAAAGGTTTTTTGTATTTGAGTAATTAGTGGAGAACAAAATATTTGGACACTAAGCAACATTAGTAAGTGTTTTAACCCTAAGTTAAAAAGTACTTACCAGTAACGGATACTTCCATAGTAGCTAATTTTGGTACATTAGTGTTCAGTTGCGGTGATAAGGTCATTGACCCTGTTGTCTCGTTCAGAAGAACCAAGTTAGCGTTGTTACCAGACAGGATACGGTATTGTAACTGTGACAATTAATATATTATAATAAATAAAATAAAATATAAGTTTAGGTAAATATTTTTTTAATTGAGCTATTATATATTCAATAAATAATGTAAGAAATTTTATTTTTTACCATGTTGCAAACTAAAACGTTGAAATATGGTATAGAATGCAGAAGGTCTTTAAATTAGGAAAAATATGAAAAATAAAGAGTTAACATAATACTCTTTATGACCATCACAATAAATAATAATATTTAAAAAGAATATATTTATTTTAATCATAAATTACAACCAAACAAGTTATAATTTCTCAAACCAACCTTATCAGTAACATCAGCGTCATACGCCGGCACTCTCCCAAACGGTCCAACAGGGAAGCAATCTTTGTAATTATTAAAAATAATTTGAAAATCCTTCATCATGGGCGCATTATCATTCATATCGGTGACCAATATCTCCACTCTCACGTCATTCCACAATGGCGGACTTGCCGCTCTTATTACCAATTCATATTTTTTTCTCGGGCTCTCGTAGTCGAGATCTACCATAGTAACTAATTCAGCTTTGTCAGAACCTTGGCGTGTTTCAAGAGAAAAACTGCTTGAATCGTCTCCGCCTGTAACATGTGAAAAAAACTGTTTAGACTTATCAATTTACGCTGTAAAATGAATAAAATCGCTTCTAAGAGTTTAAATGCAATCTTAATATATATTTTTTTAATATTTACGTTCCTCCTATCGAAAAATAATGATAAGTTATTTTACACTATACCTATAAGTTTGTATACTTTTAATTTCATAGGTATCGGAGTAAAGCAAAAAATATCAAAAACAAAATATGTATTTAAAATATTTAAAACTACATAATTAACAATAATTAAATTATCGTTATTTTTTGCCAAACAAGTTTGGATCTAAAGTGAAAAACGAAAGAGAGATTAGTGTCTTAACTCTTTGCCCTCTGCTCTTCTAAATATATAAGGAAAAAATAAATAAAATGATAATAACCCGTACCTTTAATAGAATAATGAACTACTGCATTAGGTCCCTCATCAGGATCGTGAGCGTATATCTCTCCCACAGTCGTTCCTATCGGACTGTTCTCAGGTATGTAGAACGTTAGGCAATCGCTTTCGAATACTGGTGGAGAGTCGTTAATATCTTCTACTTTTATATGAACTATTACCTATAATAAAGCAAATAATACATTTATATTTATATTAATTAACCAGTCAAGTTATTATAATATTTGGTAGGGCTAAGCAAAGTGAACTTTAACTTTTAAATCCTTTCAGAGTGCATGGGTGTGCTTATATAGACCTCCCTACTTTGAACAATATATGAAGCAAAACATATTTAATCAATACATTGATTATAATATTTTATAAACACAAGTGAAGAATATAAGTAAAAAAAATATTATATAATGTTTTCTATTTGCATCTTGAGAAACAAAAGAAACTGTTACTGATGGACTGACAGAAAATGCACTGTCAAAAGCTACTACGAGTAGAAGCTTAACACTTGACATGCTCATTTAAGGATTCCTCGAAATTTCTTTGGGAATCGGAAACAGCACTTCCCGTTTTACAGTTCACGCAAACAAAATTTCTGACTTTACAACATATAATATATAAAAGTACTTACCGTAGAACTTTGTGGGGGAGTGCCACCGTCGATCGCTAACGCTTTCAAATCGTACGTAGCCACCGATTCTCTATCTAACGCTTTATTAGTTCTTATGACTCCTGAAGCCGGATCTATTACGAAGGAACCTTCCTCCTTGTCTTTTGCCTCCAATTCGTAATGCACTCTACCATTTAAACCTACATCTGCGTCGGTTGCACCTACTTGTGTCACTGATGTGCCTGGAATTATTTGGTAGATTGAAAAAAATTGGTGTTTAAATAGTCATTTTTAATATTTTGGGTACATCGTTAGTGAAAAACGAAATATCTATGTATATACTGTGAGTAAGCATATTTAAATCAGTATATTAAAAATAATTAGTTGTTTTTGCAGAGATAAAGTAAGTAGACAAACGTTTTATAAGTTAAATCTGTTTAAGCTGTTTTTACCCGCGACGGAACGGCGACTGTATATGTGTTTGGGGTGAGAGGTTGTTTGTTTGTTTGTTTGTTTGTTTGTTTGTTTGTTTGTTTGTTTGTGTGTTTGTGCAAATTACTATGTCAATTATTTCCAAAACTATAAGTCCGATTTTGATACGGTTTTCTATGATAGGTTAAGGTTCAATTGGCGTATGTTCTTAGATATGTCTTATTGCCTTAACTCACCAGGGGGCGCTGCAATAAGCATTTAACGTGAAATCGAATGTTTTCAATTATCTCAAAAAATAGTAGTCTGATTTCGATAGATTTTCAGTGATAGATTCAGATTTAATTGGTGAATGTTCTTGGATATGTTTTATCGTGTCAAACCACCAGGGGGCGCTGCAGTAAGCATTTGTTTGTACTTTTTTTGTATTTATTTATCTAAAACAGAAACTACTGATCCGATTAAAAAGAGTTTTCGGGAAAAGATTCAACTTTGCTTGATGCATATTTTAAGATTTTTCTTTTTTTGTTACGGGGAAAACTCACTAGGGGGCGCTGCAGTAAACATTTGTTTATGCAAATCAAAAACTACTAGTCCAATTTAGATGTAACCTTCAAGGGTAGGTTCAGGCTTAATTGGTGCGTCTTTTCATATATATGTTATGGTGACCACTCATCAGGGGGCGCTGTAGTAAGCATTTGCTTGTATTTTTTTGTGTAAAACCAAAATTTTTCTTGTATTTATTTGTCTAAAACCGAAATTACTTATCCGATTGGCTAGAGTTTTCAGAATTAGATTCAACTTTGCTTGCTGCATATTTTAAGATTTTTATTTTTTTGTTACGATGAAAATTCACCAGGGGGCGCTGCAGTAAACATTTGTTTATGCAGAGCAAAAACTACTAGTCCGAATTAGATGAAACTTTCAATGATAGATTCAGGTTTAATTGGTGCTTCTTTTCATATATACGTTAAGGTGACCACTCACCAGGGGGCGCTGCAGTAAGTACATTTATTTGTGTAAAACTAAAACTACGAGTCCGATTTGAATTCAGTTTTCAATGATAGATTCAAGTTTACTTAGTGCATATATTCATATATGTGTCATGTATGTTTACTTAGTGCATATTTTCATGTATGTGTCAACTCTCTAGGGGGCGCTGCAGTACGTAGCTGCTTCTATTTTTTTGTGTAAAACCAAAACGACTAGTACGATTGTCAAGAGTTTTCAGTATTAGATTCCGCTTTACTTAGAGCATGTTTTTAATTTATATTACGGTGACAAGTCACCAGGGGGCGCTGCAGTAAAATATTGTTTGTGCAAAGATAAAATGACGAATTTGATTTGGATGCAGTTTCAATGATAAGCTCAAGTTTAATTAATGCATGTTCTTGGATATGTTTTATCGTGTTAACTCACCAGAGGGCGCTGCAGTAAACATTTGTTTGTAATATTTAATGCAAAACCACAACTACTAGTCCGATTGGGCAGAGTTTTTAGTATTAGAGTTGTTTTTACTTGGTGTAAGTTTTTAGGTCTTTTTTCACGTCAAGAACTCACCAGGGGGCGCTGCATTAAACATTTAATTATGCAAAGCTAAAACTACAAGTCCGATTTGGATGCAGTTATCAAAGATAGGATCAGGCTTAATTAGCGCGTGTTCTCGTATATGTGTCATGGTGACACCTCACCAGGGGGCGCTGCAGTAAGCATTTGCTCGTATTTTTTGTGTGAAACCTATTTAGATGCGGTTTTCTGTGATAGGTTCTGGTTTAATTGCTGCGTGTTTTTATATGCCATTTCACGAACTACCACGGGGCGCTCCAGTATATATTAGTTTGTTCAAAATCAAAACTACTAGTGGGTTTTGTGATTTTCACTGATTTGGTTAGACTTAAATTTCGTGAAAATGTTACGGTGACAATCTCCCAGGCGCTGCAATAAGCATTTGATAACCAGAAAGCATTGGATTTATAATTTCTTGTTTGCAGTTTGCATGAACATTAATATAAAGTATTTCGATATTATGTAATAATATATAATGTGTATCTATTCACTTTAAAAAGTTTAAAATAAAAAGCAAAATTAAAAATTTTGAAAAAACCCACGACGGTTTAGTTGTAATTGTAAAAGGATAAAATAACTATAAATCCCCCGCCTAAAAGAATATATGTAACGAGATGATAGGGACGACTTCGTCGGGGGCTGCCAGTTGCAACCTCTATTTTAAATATAGTAGCTAACAGTATAGATTTCGTTTTAAAGTCTTTAAAATACCAGTTATCAAAACTGTAAATTCATATTAATATTTAATTTTTTTGCCAAACCTGTTTTAACAGCAAGAAAACCTATGAGAAGGTTTTTGCAAACTTAAAGTAATGGCAGCCCCAACGAAGCCGTCCCTATCATCTCGTTACATATATTCTTTTAGGCGGGGGATTTAAAGTTATTTTATCCTTTTACAATTACAACTAAACCGTCGTGGGGTTTTTCAAAATTTTTTAATTTTGCTTTTTTTTCTTTATTTTCATGCATATTTTTTTAATTTTGCAACTACTGCGGCAATTAAAATGAATTATAAGTCGTATTTATTAAGTGGACTAACTGTATGTATTTTAGTATTAAAGAGTCATTTTTGAAAACTTTAACTATTTAAACTTTTTGCAGTAGCCCTAAGTAACAGGTAGACTAACAGCATTATTTATTAATTACTTACCAACTAAAGCATCTTCCATGATAGTAGCAGTATACAGTTGTTGTTTGAACACTGGTTCGTTATCATTGACATCGACAACTGATATCTCCACGTCGGTGGTGTCCGAGAGGGACGGGACCCCGCCGTCACGAGCCGTCACTGTTAGGAGGTAGCCTGGGGAAAAGATTATGTTACAAATTAGTTCTAGAACAAATTATACAATTCACATATTCCATACAGTATAGTTGTCATAAAAAGGAGAAGGAAATATAAGTTTTATGTATTATTCTTGATCACTTCTTTTTTGAGCGATTATTTTTCATATAAATGTAAAAAGTTGCTTAGAACTATGGTTGACATTGGGTTAAGAGAGTTCTTTAAATTGTTTTTTTTTACAATTATTTTAGTGGCCAGTCGTGGCCCAGTGGCACAAGCGTGTGACTGTGAATGACTGGTTGTGGGTTCAATTCCCATTCGAGAAGTGGAAATTATATTTCCATTTTCTTCACTCTGGTGCCGAGGTAAAGCGCGGCGTTATGTTCCGCCACTTAACACGCCACTTAGAAAGCCTCCGAATTCGGCGGAAAGTGGGGAACGGGGTGTCTTAACACTAGGTTCCCTCTACCTACCCTGCTGTATGCGGGATACAGCGTGAAGCTAAAAAAAAAAAAAAAAAAAAAAAGAACATTTTAGAGCAAAATCTTTTTTTATATAAAGCAGGGGAAATCTTCCAAAGATACCCAGTCTGGGTGGTTACCCCCATATAACCTGGTTAGGTTATGTGGGTTTTTTAGCCACTAAATCCAAATCTATGATTAGGTGTGAGGGATTTGGTAATAGAACAAGGCAACAGTATGCGGATTCAAAATAACACTGGCATTTACCACTTGTACTAGTGAACATTTCTTACCTACGCTTTGACAGCAAGTATACATACATATATCAATTAAATAATAAATAAAGCGATTATTTTATTACAACTTACCACTCATAGTTTCTCTATCGAGTAACTTATTCGTCGTTATAGCGCCAGTTTGTGGGTTTATATGGAATTCCTGTTCATGGTGGGGGACCGCTTCGTTTGATATCTCTGAACTTAGTGTATACGTTATTTGGGCATTCACTCCCACATCGCTGTCTGTTGCGGATACAACAAGCACTGTCGTGCCTACTGGTGCGTCTTCGAAAACCTGCCAAAAGAAAAATATTTAAGATTCATATATATTTTTGTTGTCATTATAATCTTGACGTTAATCTTGTAGTATAAATTATTTTGATTTCCACTATCAGTTGAGAATGGAATCAAGAAGCGAGGAAAGCGAGTTTTTCCACTCTTCAGAGTGATGTATTCTTAACTATGCGATGATTATATAATTAAAATAACTGTATATAATTAAAAAAATATATGTTAAAACTATATTTAACGTTACGAATTTGAGGTTATGAATTTATTAAAATATTATTTTAAGTAATTAAGAACCCCGAATAAGCAACATCATATTTTAGTAGGTTGTTGAAAGTTCTTATTTAACGTTTAATCGGAAACAATGTGCATGAGTTCCAAACCACACGGAAAAATATTTATTCTGTCGCTACTCTAGGTAGTCTCTTTCTGAAAATGTAAAAAAAAAAATTAATTAAACTTTACCGAAGCAGTATAAGGTGCATTCTCGAATACAGGCGCGTAGTTATTGGCATCCGTTATATTTATATGGACCATTGCTGTATCAGATCTTCCCCCAGAGTCGGTGGCGGTGACTGTGAGAACGTATCGCCTTTCTTGTTTGAAATCCAACGGCTGAGCGACGGTTATCAGACCGCGGCCATTTTGCGATGTTATTGAGAATCTCCCACGCGTGTTGCCTCCTGTTATTTCATAGTGTAACCTGTAATTGATAGCATTATATAATGTTAAGTATTGCAAAGGAAATATAAAAAAAAATATGAATTAAATATTCTGTAATGGGTAAATTGTAATAATTAATATTCTTTTGTTTATTTTAACACTTTTTCACGCATAACAGGGTAGTCAAAGAGAACTAAGTAGCAGAGCACTACAATGTACACTTTCCATTAAAATTTTAAAATAACGTAACGTATTGAGCGGTGGTATTCAGTGCCGCGCTTCGTTGCTTGGGAAATGAAAATAATTTTCATATCATCTTTTCCACCAGCGGGAATCAAATCTACAACCAATAAAAATGACATTACGCTAAGGTGGCCTCAAAATAACGAACATTATTAACGATAAGAGATATACAAAAATAAATTTTATATAGGTAGTTATATACTGATATGTGACTACATATATACAAAAATAAATTTAATATACCTATACATGTAGTCATATCCCAGTTCACATGTTACAATTAACCTATTGGATTTACAAAATAACTAAATTTAAGATTATTCTTTGATAAACATGTGAGTAATATATCAAGTTTTATATAATATTCTTATTATATCAAACATTACTTTATTACTTCTACAGTTACTTTTTATTTGTTTAAGACACAACAAGAAAGTTTTCTATTGACTAATATCGAACTAAAGGCAAACAATACTAACGTTCAACCATCATTATTTTCTAGTTACTATGTTTATTTATACACCAATCAATCATATTAAATTACTATGGATCTGTAGGTACCTTGACGTAAAGAAAGAACAAACACTCCATTTCATCCATTGGAAATAAAAGACTATCTCCCGTGGGGGATGGATTAAGAATACAAATTTCTTTCTGCCGATGGTATGGTAGTGTAAAAGGCGGGTAACTCAGAGACTTGGTGACAGGTGAACGTTGTTCAACTGGCCTCTATCATATCTAAGACGAAACGCCAAATATCCGATCCTCTCCTTATTACTACCATTCTTATCCTCCCTCCCACCTTTCCTCCTACACCCTCAAGGCCGGCAACGGATCCACTACTCTCTAATGTTGTAGATAGATGTTCTTGGGCAAAGGTAACTTACCACCAGGTGGTCCTTTAGCTGGTTTGCCCTTTTTGCAATAAAGTAACAAAAAGATAATTTTCTTACCTATTATCCTCGTCAGCGTCTGTAGCAGTGACTGTGACAACTGGTGTCCCCGGAGGTTCATCTTCAGCCAACTCTACTTCGTACTGCGGCGGTGAGAAGACCGGATCATTATCATTTACGTCTTGTACTACTACAACGACCGATGCTGTGGCTGAACGTGGTGGCGATCCATTATCTGTTGCGGTTACCTGTTTAACAAAAAGGTTTTAATTTATTTACACATTTTTCTTGCTCCTTACGCCGCTTTCCGCCCAAATTCGAAATATTGATTGTTAAGTTCTAACCTAACGCCGCACTTTTTCTGACCAGAACTGGGAAATTAAAATGTTTAATAATAATCTATCCCGGAGTGAGGATGAATCCCACCAAGCTTTAAGCGACTAAGAGCTTTCCTCGTAGTCGCTTAAAGCTTGGTACAAAGACTCTTTTTTGGATGACTCAAATGATGACTTGACCTAAAAACTGGCTACTGAAGATGTTCAGCAGTCTCAAAATAATTGATGAATTATTTTCAATTTTAAATGTACCAATGCAATTTTAATTTAGTTTATATCGATTCTTCAGCTTATCTCGATTCTTATAATAAGCATTTTGTTTATCTGGTTATATGTATTCTACAACATTGCTCAGTTTCAATGAAGGAGTAATTAAAGCATTATTTAAAGTTAATGAAAAATTAAATAAAAGCGTAAAAGTACACTAATCCAATGTCAGTTGAACGTTAACTTATAATCCCAAAGATGTCTTTAAGTGTATTTTTAATTTAATTGATATTATAATTTCATATCGATATCGATCTCATAACATATATTTAAAATTACATACAGAATATATTATAATCAACAAATAAAGCAGCTTTGAATACAATGCTAAAAGCCAGTGAACATCAAAGTAAAGGAAATTCATAACAGTTAATGTTTGATAAAAGGCGTATTTCTAAAAATATCCATATTTGTATAGGTATCCACGTTATTAGACTAATGACGCTTCGGATCAATAAGCGACGGGTTATACCGTATACGATGTAATCACGATCATTAGGTATTCTCGTTAAGTTAATTGCAACTAATTTTTATGACGATATTAAGTTTAAATAAATTATAAGGCAAAAACGTCTTCATCTTTAGCTTTTTCTAATATGGCTGAATGGACTTTTGGGAGGGTGATATAATTCTTGATTAATCTCTCTGTTCTCCGCTTTATGGTAAATTCTAAATATTACCTGAAAAGTGGCAGTTCTTAATGTTCGCTTCACAAGAGCGAAGAATTAAAAATAATTCAAAATATTATAACTCCCTAATAGTGGGGATTGAACCCATCACAATTAAGTTTAAAGTATCCCACTGCGCTACGATGGCTTTATTAAATAATAAATGAAGAAAATATAAACACACTATTATCGGAGATGTATTCATACATTCAGGTTTGAACAAAAAGCTCATTCATACCGTCGACCACTTTTTGTTAATACACAGAAATTGGAAATGGATGACTGAACTTGTATTGCATTGAATCAAGAAAATGTTTAAGATTGTAACATATTTTTCTTCTTAATAAGCCTAGAACTCGTATTTGTATATTTAAATTATACATATGCAGCTTCACTCTTTCTCTCTCATCTCTTCTTTTTAAAGCAGCAGAGTAGCAGACATAACGTCAAATGTTACATTCCGTAGTCCATTTCCCACCCGAGCCCCAAACGTTGCGTGTTAAGTGACAAAACTCAACGGTGCTCTTTGTTTTGCCACCAGGGCAAAGAAATTAGAATACATTTAAATTAATCACTCGTTCAAATGAGAATCGAACCTACAACCATCGCGTATACAGTCAAATGATTTAAATAAATAAATAAATAAATAGCTTCGCGCTATATCCCGCACACAGCAGGGTAGGCAGAGGGAACCTAGTGTTAAGACACTCCGTTCCCCACTTTCCGCCGAATTCGGAGGCTTGCGTGTTAAGTGGCGGAACTTAACGCCGCACTTTACCTCGACACCAGAGCGAAGAAAATGGAAATATAATTTCCACTCCTCGAGTGGGAATCGAACCCACAACCAGTCGTTTACAGTCACACTCTTGTGCCACTGGGCCACGACTGGCCAAATCAAATGATTTAAATCGATATATAAAAACATACCTGAAGTTGATACTTCGATTGCACTTCTCGATCCAACTGACTTGACGTGTAGACCCATCCTGAACGAGGGTCAATGGTAATCGGTAAATCGTTGTTACCATTGTAATCTTTATCCATTAGTGTGTATGTTAGTTCGGCGTTAACTCCTTCATCTGCGTCGTAGGCTTGTACCTATGAATTTAAAGGATTAATTACTTTTTATATATTACAAAAAACAATTTCAAACTTTTTTGTCAATCTGGTGCCAATAAATCGAAATAGATATATTGATTCGAGTGGCGAAACTCAATACTGTGTTTTTTACCAGAGAAAAGAAATTAAAATAATATAAACACAATCATTCTTCCAAGCGGTCATGGAAAATATAAGAAATCGCACTAAAAAGCACGACCACGCTACGTTAAACATAGCTTAATGTTAATCAAATGTTATAGGTATGTTTTATGTAAATGACTTTAAAGTAAAACTGCGTTAATTTTCTAAAAATCTATTTTGTATTTAAATATATGCACAAACAAGTGTTAAGTACTTATTATTGAATTTATAATAACTGCTACATATAAAAAACCATTTAAATTAAAATAAATTTTGCTTAGTTATTCAATACTCACTCTAACAATGCTATAACCAACTGGAACGCTTTCGCTGACGGACTCTTGAAATAGCGACGTGTAGAATCTCGGCGGGTTGTCGTTCACGTCCTTCACGTTTACTAACAACTGCGTGGTGTTTGAGCGTGATGGGCTGCCACCGTCTAAATTATTAAAAAAATATATTATATCGCTATCCTGGTCGTCTTGACCTACCCTATTATATTATAAAATCCGAACATGGTCTGTAAAAAGACTCAATAGCTACAGTAGAAACTAAGAAAAACGTATTAAATATTTAATAATAATTTAAATTGATGTTTTAAATAAGAAAAATAAATAATGATAAGATGAAAGAGATAAAAAGTGTAAAAAAAATGTAATGTCGCTCAAGGATATACAAGAGGTAGTGAAAAAACGGACAGAGATATACCATGAATCTGACATTATTATAATACCTAATAAGTTAGAAATAAACTAATAAAAATATTACTTATTTTTTTTTAGGTGGTTTAGGTAGGTTTTAGGTAACTTAGTGTTCGGACTTTAGTCCCTAACCTTCGCATAATTTCGAAATATTGTATGCTAAGTGACAGAATTCAAAACTGCGGTAAATCTTTAAAAAATACAAAATAAAAACAATTTACACATAAACGCAACCCAGAGCGGGAATCGAACTAACAACCAACGGCTTACAGTCAGACGATATCATACTGCGCCACAATGACCTCAAGCTAATTACTATTAATATAAATTACTCTATCCTACAGATAGCACTTAAAGTTAGTGGGAGTATAAATATTCATTCAATTTCTTATATTCTAGCTCGTAGTTCAGTTACTAACGCACTAGTTGTATCAAGTGTCAGTGCCGTGTGAAGCGCTGCTTATAAATAATGTAGTTCTCACACTAAATTATTTATGAACAGGATGGACTAGGAGTCACTGTGAATGTAAATGTAGAGTAAAGAAATGAAATATTATTTTTAAAGGATTTTATAAGAAAAAGAAATTAATCAAATTTTAATATTAAATGAAACATCGATATATTATTAGTACTGTACTTCTTTTATGAAAATTATAAGGACAGATCAGTTATAGTTTATATAGAGTAAAAGTGCAAGATGCTAAAATTTTATTTTAAAGTAATGCATAAAAATACATGGAATTAATAAAATAGTGGCCAGTCGTGGCCCAGTGGCACAAGAGTGTGACTGTAAACGACTGGTTGTGGGTTCGATTCCCACTCGAGGAGTGGAAATTATATTTCCATTTTCTTCGCTCTTGTGTCGAGGTAAAGCGCGGCGTTAAGTTCCGCCACTTAACACGCAAGCCTCCGAATTCGGCGGAAAGTGGGGAACGGAGTGTCTTAACACTAGGTTCCCTCTGCCTACCCTGCTGTGTGCGGGATATAGCGTGAAGCTATTATTTTTTTTTTTTACGTATAAAAATAAATGGTTATTTCGTTGGCTTATAATGAAAAACTGTACACGAACTAAGGTAACGCGTGTTATGTCTCAACGGAACGCTAGTTTTTTTAATAATATCTAATAAATAAATAATATATTAGTACAAATTAGATTAAATAACTTCACGAATTAGATTTAGAGCCCTAATACTGTATTGGATAACCACATTGATGAAGTAACTAAATATCAAATTATTAATTCGTGACGGGTATTTACAACTAGAATCCATTAGAAAGTACAATTTAGTTACGTTGCAAGTCAATTTAAGTATATCTTAGTAAATCTATATATAAAAACGAGTATTACGAGAATTACGAGTAAAATAACTCTTTTTTTATATTCTCAAATATTTAAATCCCCTTATCACATTAAATAAACGTTTGTCAAGTCACGTCAGATCACAGATGTCACCGGATACTACCGCATACCATTGCATCGCAGAATGTAAATTCTACTTAGCGGGAAAGCAAAAAGCTTAACAGTTGTTCTTTAAGTTTCTTTAAGCTATTTACTAGTAATTTTAAAAAAGGAGAATCCTGTTAAGTATGTTCTAGTTCCTGGTATCATTAATCGTTTCTAATAGAGTAATAGTTCTGATTACTATATACGTAAGAGTAACGTAAAACGTAGAATGGTACGTAGGGTGGTTCCTTTGGTACAGTTAGGATATGTAACTACATAAGTATGATGGTTTTGGGTTCTTTTTACAGTTGACGGAGCAAGCACGTCTTGTATTTTAATAAAGAATATGAAGTATCTCCCTATCTCTGTAGACAACCCTATATACATTAAGTAAATTGTAGTGTGTGTGTAATATTAACATAGCGGTTTTTAATAAATGCATATGTATAAATATGGTACGCATATCAAAATAATATCTTTCATTTTATAATTTTTGACTGTCTGTCTGTTTGTTTCGGTTAATCGGGGGAACTGTTGGACCGATTTTAAAAGGCCACTTGCAGATAGTCGCAGTAATAAGCGATAACTTGAGCTACTTTTATTTTAGAATTAAAACTTTGTTGTTAAATTCCACGCGGACGACGTCACGGGCACAACTAGTTTGAATAATAATACAAACACAATGTTAACACGATTTCTTTGAAATATTCTTTATAAATGCATTTCTTTAAAAGACTAAAGAAAAATTGAACAATTACAATGTTCCATATTATATTTATGATTCCAATATATATCATACCTTGAGCTCTTATCACTAGACGGTAACTCCGCACTTGTTCGTAGTCGAGAGGCTTCACCAATGAAACGTCTCCACTTAGACTGTCTATAGAAAACTGCATCTGAGTGTTTCCGCCGATGATTGCGTACCGAATTGCCGCATTTGCACCTACATCTGCGTCTGTTGCTCTAAAAGTATATTATAAATATGTATGTATAGAAAAAGTTTTTATATAATAATAAAATAGATTTTTTAAGTAATTCAAGAATTCGAGGTAGTTGTGACTAAGTGGGACAGTGTATATAAAGCGGTGGATGTGGGTTCGATTTCCTCTCGGGGAATGATTATACTAGAATTTTTATTTCCTCGATCTGGTAGTAAAGACAAAGAGCGGCGTTTAATTCCGCCACATAACACGTAATGTGTCGATTTCTGGCCGGAAGGAGTGTCTTCACACTAAGCTCAGTCTGTCAACCCCATTATGCGAAAAAAGCTCTTTTTTATATAATTCAAGAACATAACACAATATAAAAAAATTATATGCCATCATGGCGTCAGTGGGGCAGTATTTAACTGTAAACGTGTTTATTAGAGTTCGATTTCCATTAAGGAAATGAATATAGCTACATTAGTTTCATTCATCCGCTCGGGTAAGAGATAGAGCAGGTGAACCTTGCCCCTTATCTCCCTATTTCTCTCTCTAAACCGTTACTCAAGACACAATATCTCCTTTTCAGGTGAAAGGTGGAGAATGGAGTGATTCAACACTAGATTCTCTCTGACTGCCTCGCTATGTGGAAACAGAAAAGCACGTGTGATACATTTATATTACACTATATTCATACACAAAAGCAAATAACTAATCAGGCCAGATAAAGGACAATACCCTGAATATAATACCATTGTAACCGTACAATAAATATTTTAAGGCTACATTCAAAAATACAAGACACAATAATATCAAACACAGAAATTCCACGCGATATTTCTATTAGTGAAATTGGCTGGCGTCATACGCTCAAACAACTGCTGTCGCAACTTTAAAGTGTTCCGACGGCTAGTCACCCTCAAAATAGATTTTACGCCCATTTGGAATAGTTGAAAATTGTATAATTCTAGACAATATCTTCATTTATATACATTTAAAATAATTTACTTTCGGCCTAATATAACCACAATAAAATATATACAATAAAGTATAAAGGTGGACTGATGACATAGTCAAAGCCGCGGGTAGCCGCTGGATGAGAGAGACGAGCAATCGCTCTAAATGGCAATCTATGGGGAGGCCTATGTCCAACAGTAGATGTCTTCCGGCTGATGATGATGTTGATGAATATAAACCAGGGCAGCCTCACGCCTTTTGCTTCATAGCAGTGTAGCCAGATAGAACATGGTGTCAACCCTCTGTTCTTCACTTTCTGCTCGAAATCAAGACATTGCCCATTGAGTGGCGGAACTTAACGCCGCGCTTTGCCAGTATATATTCATTTCCCCAAGTAGGAATCGAACTCACACATCCATCACGTTTACAGTCAGACGTATTAAAATCATATTTTGTATAAATTACAGACCTCTTATGGTTTTTATTATTCTACATTAATAACAAACAATGGTAGAACTATAAATTAATAAAAAGTTTATTTGTTTAATAGTTTGTGTGAATTAGGAATCAATTATGTTTGAAACGATATCAATGATCGAAAAAGTTTGTACATTTTCTCTATATGCGTATATAATCTAAAACATACTTTTATAAGTTAAAAGCTTTTGTTACTAAAAAGTTAGGTAAGCATATGTACATTTGTTTCAATTAGTTTGTGTTTGTTAGTTAAATACGTTATAATATTTATAAGTAAAATGAATTCTGCCTAAAGATAAATTTTCACGAAGTAACAAATATATTCAAGTCACCGTCGTAACACAGTAGGACACAATGTAACTGTAAACGCGATGGTTGTGGATTTGATTCCCACGTGGGAGAACAATTACATATTATTTTTATTTCTTTGAATTTCCACTTAACACGCAACACTTCGGTTTTCAGACGGAACGTGAAGAAAGAAGTGTCATTACGTTCTCTCTGATTATCCAGCTATGAAGCAGAAATCATGAAGATGTAAAAGAATTTACAGGCATGTTTTATGTCCCGATATTTCGCTAATACACATACCTTTTTTTAACTTAACGCTGCTGCCACACAGCAGGGTAGGCAGAGGGAACCTAGTATTAAGACACTCCGTTCCCCACTTTCCGCCGAATTCGGAGGCATTGCGTGTTAAGCGACGGAACTAAACGCCGCGCTTTACCTCGACGCCAGAGCGAAGAAAATGGAAATATTAAATATTTCCACTCGAGGGAGTGGGAATCGAACCCACAACCAGTCATTTACAGTCACACGCTTGTGCCACTGCGCCACGACTGGCCCCTGATATTTCGCTAATACACCTACCTGTGTTAAGTAAATGAACAACTGTTTTTTTCTAAGAATGTACAATAATATTGCACAATAGGTTTAAACTACATATTTCACTTTGCACATATCGGAAACGCAATATCCATAAACAACAATTTATTCCAGACCCATAAATACAAAAAGGCAGACGGCGTTCTAACCTTTAAAAGGATGCAAAGAAATTGACTAACGTGTCTACTGCGCTTTGTAATTTAAAAAAAGCATAATAAATATACTGAATAAATATTATTTTAGAAAGTATTTCAAAGTTTATTTGATTATTATTTATATAGACATATTTTTAATAATATTAATATTAGTTGTCTAAAGAACATGGAAAGCTTTTAGTATGACATAACATTGCCTTAAATAAAAGTGTTGAAGCGTATTTTTCTTTTTTATTTGCATTTATTTTTATAAAATAATGTATTAGTTATTGTGTTTTTTGTTAAATTCACTTAAAATATTTTCATTTTCATACAAACAATGAAAATTGCCTTCAAAGTATTTTATATTGACAAATTACTTAATTTTGTTTTGTAGTAGGTCCATTTACTGCTTAAGTTAACAAAAATACAATTACATACAGAATTACATGAATATAATAACTTCTATCCATATGTATTTTAAAAACATAGAAATGATTAAATACACAAATGTTTTCGCAATAACAATTGGTCTTAATAAAGTCCCCAGCGTACTTCTGCAATACATCATTTAAAATGGATTCAAACTACTTGGATATTGAATTAGACTGTTGTTTGCTCTTACACACAGCACGAAGTAATCGTCTTCTAATTGCTTTACCCGAGATTGTTCTAGTTACATTTGTTTATTTACACTGTTCATTTTATTAAGAGAGCTTTTAGTTGTTATATAAAGTTTAATTTGTACATTTATTACATTTCTTTTATAAAAACATTTTTACGCATTTGTTTTCACAAACATTAATTATCAACAAGGCTAATTCTCCCGCATAGGGTAGTAGATTCTGTTCTCTAAGTTCCGGCCTAATTGGGGCTTGTAGCTTGAGTGACGCACTTTGTCTTGTCATGAGAGAGGAGAAATGAATTATAATCAACAATTTATATATAATACATTTCCTCGAGCGGGAGTCGAGCCCACGACAACGGTTTATAAAATCAGACTGTCATACTGCGTCACAATGGCCAATAACTATTATCATAATTTACTAAAGTTAAATAATGTTCGACTTCGAATGTTTTACGTTATAATCTTAAATTAATCATATTTATCCTAAATTATTCATAATAAAGGGTAACTTACTTTATCCTGGCAATGACGGGATTGTCCGCGACAGTGATATCTTCATCGACATTCACAGTGTAGGTCTTCTCACTAAATTGAGGATAGTTGTCATTGTCATCCAAGATGTTGACATGGATAGTAGCGCTAGAAATATTTATTTAATATTATACTAACCTAAATTTATTTTATGGATAAGAAAAAAGTCTAAATCTAAGTGTCTCGCTACTCTGCCTCAGGGTCAAAATAAATTTGTCAAATAAGAACTATCAAAAATTGTATGTATTTATTATACTCTGTTATATTTATTATCTGGCGTACATTGTCAGTGTATTAACTAATAAATTTCATTAATTCAATAATAAGTTTTTAAATTTACAAGAATATAAATAGAAATTTCAAAAATATCAATAAAATATTGATTACAAGCAGCTAAGCAATAAAGAACAAAATTTTATTATTGGACCTAGCTATAACACAAAGATCACGAATTTGGGCAAAACGAATTCGACTCACCTGCTCGACAATCTGTCAGATAACGGGCTCGCTTGATCCGTGGCTTTTACTATAACAGTGTATCTTGAAACTTTTTCCCTATCCAGCGCAGATCGCGTTAGTAATGCTCCACTTCGACCATCCACTCTAAATACGTCCTGAGCTTCAGTCTCTGTACCTGACTCTATAGATTCGTTAAAGTCTTCCGGATTTAAAGTTTCCGCTTTCACCGAGTCTATAGAATATTCGACCTGCAATAAATATTTTATTTGAAATTTGTAAAAGTATTATGTAGAAAAAATCATAAAGTCTAAATTTTCTTTTGTAGAAATTAGACAGCCTAAAGAAAGGTTTCTATAATTCTTTTTGTTGTTTAAAAAGTAAACCGTTGTTATTTTTTCTTTAAGCTAAATATAGTAGTTGTTTTAAAAAAATCTAGTAAATTCATAATAAACGTTAAATAATAAAAGAAGCAAGTATAAGCTTTAAGTCCAGAGAATTATATTTACTAATATTGCAAACTATAAAAATCGGTGATAGTGGTAAATACCAATTGCTATAACATATCTGCACTTTAATTACTTGTGTTCAATCGTTTATAAACTAGAGTTCCACATTCTTTCCCTTATAAAGAGTAAAATGAAACCTTATAAAGAGTTGAGTGTGGTTATAATATTAATTTACATGTTGTTCTTGTGATAGTAAAAAATAGCTTAAAAAAAAGTATTTTGTGAATGAAAAACACTTTTTCAATTTATTATGTTTTTTTTATAAAGCAATAGCTGTGCTCGTGTCCCCGTCCGCGTGGAATTAAACTATAAAACTATTGTTCAGTGCGCAGATTTTACGTTCATCTAAAATAAAACTAATTACTTCTTGTTACGTCATACTATCTACGAGTGAAAGTCCTGTCAAAATCGGTTAAGCCGTCTAGAGATTAGCCGGAGCAAGCAAACAGACAAAAATTGTAAAAAATGCTATTTTAGTATATGTTCCTTTTATACATATGTGTGCCTTACTATAAACCGTTTTTTTTACTACATACATACAATTTTATTTACTTGTATTTTATTTACTTGTATTTTTAAAGAAACAAAATCTATAAAAGTGATTTAAACAAAAAACGCAATTGATTTAATATTAAAAACTTCACTATATAAACCAATAACTATCTACTCGATACGTAAACTAAATTAACTTTCGCTTCATAACAGCGCGGCTATAAATATCAATGCAGCGAAGAAATGTCTTTATTATTCCAGGCCTATGGTAATTATTTTGCGATAACAAGCCAGTAACACTGGTTGTCAAACCAGTTAATGATGGTGCTTGTATGCTGACGCCCATAATTTATGATGCAGTAGTAAAACAATTAGTATCATAGCTTTCAAATAATTTAATGTGTGTGCTGATATATTTTTATTGAAGGTTGTTTGGTATGAATGAGTCTTATACTGCCTATTTTAGACGAAAATACAGTTAATTTTGTTTGATGCACTCTAACAATTATAGGTTTTGTGGAATATGAAAAATGTTTTCTATTCACAAAATTAATATTTTAATATGATTATAAAAACTCGTTGGTTGTAGGTTCGACTCCCACAAACAGGAATACATTTAAATAATTTTCGTCTTTTCCGCTCTGTTTAGATGAGTTCGTGCAGCGTTAAATTTTGCCACTACAAACGCAAGTTAAGTCTCAAATACAAGCGACAATTGGGAACAGAGTTTTTTGACACTAAGTTACTTCTGCCTATCCTTTTATGAGGGTAATCAATGTTTGTATGGTCGTATCGTAATCTTACCTCTGCATTTTTCCCTATATCTTGATCAGTTGCTTTAAGTGTTAATACAGTGGTCCCGGTACTGGCGCCTTCCCTCACACTTGCTTCATATTGTTGCATCTCAAAGATAGGTGCATGGTCATTACAGTCCAATACATTAATCTAAAATATGTCATTTTTTTAATATATATTTTTAAATATTGACTTATTGGCATTATAATATGATAAGGATTTTAGTAGAATAGATACTGGAGTTATAATATCATTTTGAAATAAAGCAATTTTAAGCGGACAATTTTAAAACGTGTATAATAAATCAAGAAAACAAAAGGTCTTATTATTATAATATCTCCCTAATTTTATTGGTTTTTCTTTAATTGTAGCGACTTTACAGCAACTTCAAAGGTTTAATAAAAAGTTTTCATAAAATAGACATTAAAAAAAATATATAATTAGCTTTTTAATACTATACTATGAGCTTTTTAAAATTATTATAGACATTAATTACCTGAAGCGTCGTAGTACCGCTTCTCGGTGGGAACGTATCATCCTGAGCGACAACTCTGAAGTAATGCACGTCAAGCCTTTCTCTATCTAAGCGAGCCTGGGTTGTGACAACGCCGCTCCTGGTGTCAACGGCGAACATTCCAGCTGATCTAGAGTCTAAGAGACTCGACATGGAGTACGTGACTGGACTATTTTCTGGATCACTGTTGAACATTTAAAATATGGTTATTTTTTAAACGTGTTATTTTTAAAGTTACGTTTAAAGCATTATTCACACACTTAGGAAATTGAACAATATTTTTAGAAAACCTAACGTATGTTTTTTTTAATATATTTAATATTTAGCATTCCCTATTCCCAAACGACCGTTCTTAAAGTAATCCGTGACAAGCAGCAATTGTATAAATATCTCTCTACAGAGATGCTAACAACAAAATAAAGTACAAGCTTACAAGCATGTAAAAATTTCGACGAAACTTTAAATATATTTTTTATTTTTTTTTCAAATTGTTTCTCAGTAAAAAGTACAAATTAAGTTAATAAATTACAATGTTATAAATTCAATGAGAATGTATCATAAAGGCGTAGAAAGCGTTTGTGTTGGTTTACTGAAATTTTATCCAAAAAATGGGCCAGCCTGAAAATTTTAATTAAAATTCTACTTTTTCAAACAGATAAAGGGAAAGCTTTCAGTTTCCGCTTTCTTTCTGAATATGCGCTCAAAGTAATGCATTTTCTTTTTATTTGGAATAAAGCAAATTAAAATGCAATCTGCTATCTTTAGACAACGATATGTAAATGAAATATTCCTCTTTATAATGAAACTATTCTAACAGGATTAATCCCGTATATTTTTGGTATTATATATGCGTATATTTAATATTCGCAAGTAGACTCTGCCTGACTATTATAAAGTGTTTCAAACGTTTGATTTTCTAAAATGTATTTTCGAATTATAAAAATTTAGACGATTTAAAGAATTTTTATTGTAAAATGTGTAATAATCGTAAAAATTTCATTAAATATTCCTAACAAGGTTCGTTAATTTATCATACTTTACTGCGATTACATCTCAATTTGTATAAGAAAACCGTAAACGTCTTAAATATATAAAAATCAATACAATTCCAGAAATAAGGAAAACAAAATGAATTCAAATTCACATTCAACTGCATATGCATGCAAGCAGCTTTACATTTAAAAACACGTTACAATCACATTAACCGAAGAAAACTACGAACACAAGTTCCTACACCACCGCATCTAATTATATGGGCGGCGGCGTAATAACTCCGCAAAGGAAAATCCAGTCACACGGCGGTGAACCCAGGAAATTGACTAAATTGTCCGATCTTGTCTATCTAATAAAGGTGTTACATCTATTACATGGAACGAATGGGAATGTTAGATTATTAATATGATACGATGACATTATAATAATATTAATAATATTTTATAAGTAGAATAACATTATTTGTGGGTATTAAAAAGGGACAAGTTTTTATTGCAAATTCTAAAATTGGCTATTTTTTTATTAATTATATATTAAAATATATTCATAATCATTATCTTAGTATAAAGAAAATTGAACTATAATTTCATTCATTCTGAGCTGTAGACGTTTACAATTATAAAAAGTTAATTTTAATGTAGAGAATACATCTTCACAATGTGAAATGTAAATTAGTCAGAAAAGTGTGTATTAATTTGTTGAGGAGATAAATAGATTTCTAATATAAAGCTCTTTACTTAAATGCCGAAAGAAAAATCAAGAGATTGAAGAAGTTTTCAAAGCAAAAGTTTTTGCCCTAAACATATAAAAAAGAATTCATATATGCTTTGTGAAAATGACAGTTGGCTCTCAGAAAGAAAATAAGTAGTAGTTATATTTAGTACATGCCAGTCACTTCGAGTCAACTTCGTAGTAATTGAGGTATTTTAGCTTTATAACCCTCCGCCATTGTTATCCGTCACGATTACATTGTTTCCGGACCGCATAAAATAGATGAGATCATAAAAGCTCAACGAGCCAGCTTAAAGTCAATTAAAGCAAAGCAGATGGTTTACGATCGGGGTGTTACTTCCTTGGCATTCATGAGTCATTGATTAGTATAATTCGGATTAAAGTCTGGAACGGCATTAGACGCAGCTTGTGGTGTAGAAATGCAGTTAAATAAATTTAATGTTAGAAGCGTGATTGAAATAAATGCATACATACCGAGCTCTTACAGTCGTAACGATAACTCCAGGAGATTGTTCCTCAGCTACAGACGCCACGTACAGAGCCTGCTCGAAATAAGGCGACTGATTTCTTAATTCTCGCTTCACACGTTTCGCTATGTCGGTATCATTCAGTTCCTGATGATGATATACTATTTTTAACCTATGATCAGAGTCAACGATATTAGTCCTCTCACAGTTAAACGTGAAAAGAACAGATACTTTCCACATCGGCTCTTGTATACACACGTCATCACTGGCCACTAAATCACCTTGACTATTCTCAATAACAAAACGTGGATCACTCACGTCCAAAAACTGAACTCTACACTTTTTTTGAACTGTTCGAGGTAGAAAAGCAGTTAAAGAATTTACAAACTGAGATCTTTTTAAGCAAATTCCTTGCCACCGGTCAGTCGTAGGAATTGCAAAGCTTGCGTAAGTTTCAGAAATCCACTGTTTAGCCTCTGCTATTTTAACATCTATGGCCATATCAAATGGCACTAATGGAGATCGCTTCCTCCTTGTTTTGTTTATAGCTTCAAATTCTTCAAACATTTCATTCGACCACGGGTACGCGGTTGATAAAACGCTATATTGACTAGAGCCCACCTCATTTTCTTCTAACAGTCTCCAATCTATACTTTCAGAAAAAATAGCTTCTCGTTTATCTCTAGGGTGGTCATCCTCATACTGAACGGCGGCGTCATTTTGATCGTAGACTCGATCAAAATCGATGTCATATAGATCAGCATGTCGCCGACTGCAATCTTCACCAGCCACCAAAATTCGGATTGGCAAGCTATAATAATCGATATCTCGTATTCGTTCAGATGTAGAATCTACGTAAAAAGTAAAGAGGTTAGGATAGAAGACACCATCGCATCTTAGTCTTTTCCTTAGAGTTACGAGACCAGAAGTTCTGTTCACTCGCAAGATGTGGTGAACAAAGTTAGCAGTTCTATGTACGTCGATGGTATAAGTTCTTTCTGATCCTAGTTTGTATACAGCAGCGTCTAAAACGACGTGGCCTGGTGGTGCTGTGTCCGGGATTATAATAAGGTAAGCGTGCACGGTAGAGAGCGCTAGAGCGGCGAACACCGCCTGCGCCCACCGCGCCATCCTGCTCGCTGTTCACCTACAACAACGCCGCCTCGTCCGCCATTGACTTCGGTTGCCCATCTGCAAAGAAATAAATTGATTAAAATATATTTTTATTTAAATTGATTATATTTTAAAATACTGTTTTAAATACATATAACATTAATTGATGTGATATACCTGTATATTATCTAGTTTCTCTTTTATATGTCTATAAATAGAGTATAGTTTTATTATAATAAAAGTAATAAAGTTTCAGCATAAAATTTCTGCTATTAGTAGCGTACAGTAACGGTAAGCCATAATAGGCATCAATTTGCAACAGTTAATCTTTATGAGATCAGCTCAGATATAAATACTAAATCCAATATCACATTTCACTTTAAAAAATTTATTCTATCGTTTAAAACAAAAATATCATGTACCTTTTTATATATTTAGAATGTCATGTTGCTTTGTGAAATAAATAAGTGATTTCTTACAAGTGAAATATTAAAGTGTCATATATAATATTTTACTCTAGCGGCTCGTGGCCTACGTAACCGTTTCAGAGATTAGCGTGTACAAACAAACAAACTAATAGGAAACAACTATAAAAACCTTAGTTTTGGGGATTGATTGATAAAGGATAAAATTATAATTAATTATAAGATATAAAAATATAATTATTTCATTGTAAATTATATCATGTAATTACATTGATAAAATTAAACAACATTTAACTAACTCTAACCTAACATTACACACCCTAACCTAACATACTTAGTTACATTTTTATTATAGGTATATTTATATAAAGATGCCCTGTATGTCCCTGCGAAAGTTATCTGAGGAAATGTAGTTATATTTCACTCAGTTACTCTTATATTTTAATTATATATTAAAAAAATACTTTCCACAAAATCAAAAACAGTAAAGTAATATTTAATATCAATGTCTTTTGGCCAAAGCAGCTTTAGCAAACATAAGCTAATCCGAGATTAGAACGCCGATGAATTCTCTACCCCTTAATCCCTTGTACAATTAAATTGTCGGTGTTTATAAAGATCGGGGGTTTTCGGCAAAATTCCGCTATTTCAGCAGGAATCGGCTGAGGTTCAAGATTAATGGCGGCAATTAATGGGAGTGCGTGGCAATTTCCGTTTACAATGTATTTATTTGATAGCCATAGAATAGTTTTTCTATCGTTAGACAGTAATAAAGAAAACACCTTTATTAATGGCCCTAATATATTTTTTATTTTATCGCAACTTGAGAGTTACTTGGGGTGGAGTATTTTTTTGCCTGCGAAAGAAATATTATTGTTATTTTATGTTAAATATCTTTGTTTTATATATTCTGCTTATTTTTTAGAAACATACTCGTTAAGTGGAAGAAACTCTATGCTGCGTACTTTAAACAAGAATTTCGAATCTTGAACTAAATCATATCTATATCCTTTGTGCACACGTAAATATTTCAAAATAGCGTTACTGTGAAAACTCTGGCATAAAAGTCTTATATATTTGTGACCGATTTTAGCAAAAGTCAACACACATACTTTATAAACTAATTGCGCTGGCTTCGTTTGAATGTGATCATGATTTACCTGAAGGAATTTCAATCTCATTATGTAATTATATTTATTAGTAAAAAAAAAATCAAATGTCGCATTCTCTTTTGTTATGTAAAAGCAATAATTTTAATACTTATAGAATAACAGGTAACCTAAATATTGTTTGCAAAATATTAAACTTCCCGTGAAGACTTTGTGATAAAATAGAAATGCTTCAGCCATTTCCAAACTTTGCCGGTAAATTTTAGGTGTCAAAATTCGGTTTTGCCAACGTGCGAATAACACAAACTCAAAGTTAAAGGAAAATTTACATAATATGTTACGATATCACCGACAGAGACATATTATATTTGTATATATATTGTATAGATATATTGTTAAATTAGAAAATTGAGAAATACTGTAGGACTTAGGTGTATTTGCATTTAAACGTTGGACTAAAGCGTGTTTGCACGTTAATATTCATTGTTTGACAGATTTATAAAAAATATCAAAATTAAACTTTTTTCAAGAAAGCCTGTGCTTCTTATATTCTTTATTTAATTTTCATCGGCGTTAAGTTCCGCCACTTCAACGATGCCTCCAAATTTGGCGGAAAGTCGGGAACGGATTGTCTTAACATTAGGTTCTCTCTTCCTACCCTGCTGTGTGCGGGATACAGCGTGAAGTGAAGAAATCAAAATTATGTTCAGTATCACAACATGAAATGATACAGAATATAACTTTGATTATGATGTACAAATGAAATGAAAAAGATACTATAAGTAGCGCTTAAAATTAGTTTTCGGTGTAAATACTATGAAAATATTGTATTATTATTCAAATGGAACATGTGTACAAATTTTCAAGAAAATCGGATTCAAAGAAAGATTAGAATAGTGTTGCCAAATTATCTTCTATAAATTCATTATTAATAGATATAAAAGCATATTTAAAAGGAAAATTAGATAACTAATATAGAATTCTACGAAAAAGCATCGTAACATCAGAAAATTATGGGACCAAAATAGATAGCGGTAACAATTTCGTGGAATAAAATGCTTTCACAATCTAGTGGTTTGTAGGCAGTGTCAAAAGTTTAGTATATAATACGGACAGAAATATTTTGTTTTTACTATAATATAAGTATATATTTTAACATTGTTTTTATTACAACGTGATTAAAATGAACCGTTTTCTAAAGATGGTATTAAGGTCTATGTTTAAAAAATGTATATAAGATCGTCACGTAGGTAATATATAATCATGTATAAATTAATTTTTTTTGTTACCACACACACCATTATGTATATTGTGTTTTTAACTTTACTAATAATCAATTTATAGAAGATAATTTCGCTTTTATATCGTAACTAGCGGCCCGCCCGCACCTTCGCCGCGCGATCTACGTATTGTTTCGGTATATTGCAACCCGCGGTGGTGGATTTTTGAAAAATAAATTAGCCTATGTTTAACCTTGGATTATCAACTATATATATATGCCAAAATTCGTTACAATCAGTCAAACGGTGTAGATTTTTCATATAAACTTTCATCCCCTATTTCAACCCTTTAGAGATTGATTTTCGAAAAACAAAGTAGTAGCCTATGTTAGGCCCAGTCATTTTTACTACTTTCATTCTAAATTACATCCAAATCGGACCAGTAGATTAGCCATGAAAGCGTGACAGACAAACACACAGACATTCGCATTTATAATATAAGTATGGATTATTAAATTTATAGAAGATCATTTCTCTTTTATATCTTAATAATCAATTTATAGAAGATAATTTGGCAACATATAATCTTTCATTCAATCCGATTTTCTTGAAAATTTGTACGCGTTTTTTTATGTTATATTGTTAGCGCATGTTGTGTCTGTCTATAAGTGCAATAACACCTTGCAATTGCAATTGTATTTATATAATATGTTCAAGTCACAAGTTCACCTTATAAATAAATAAATAAATAAATACAAGTTCTTTATTAACTAATAATTAAGAGTATTATACGAGTACGTATATAAAAGTGCATTTTTATTAAATTATATTAATCTAGTTTATTTAGTGTAAAAAAAAATTGAAATATTTTGAAGGTAGGTTAGGCATATAACATGTATTCATATCAAATCTATGTATAAAAGTTCCTGGTAAAGAGGAAAAATTCCCCCAAAAGCGATGGTTTCCCATTGCTAATGGTGCTATCTATTAAACGTGTTCGGAATTGCCGATTCAATTGCTATCCCCGCCCTAAGTCGGTCATTTGATATGTACTTTTACAGAGAGGACGGTACATTTAACATCAATAATATGTGTTTAAATTTTATACCATGGATTGCGAAACTGTCATTTTACTCGTGGCTGAAGGTTTTTGCTGACTTTTGATTTATGCGATCCAAAGAATATCCGACGAACAATAGTTTGGCAAGAGAGAAATATTTTTAATAATTTGTAGTATTTACACATTTAGGATATTTAAAAACGTTTTTTGAAACCGTATAAAAATTTAACCCCGTAGGATTCGAACCTGCGCCTCTTGAAATCCAAGTCCAAGCGCTTTGTGCGCTCTGTTTCTTTTATCATATATAAGACAGAGCAAATAAAAGATTTATTTTAAAATGGCCAACATTATTTTACGGTATTTGACCATAGATGGCCAAAATTAATAATTGCTTGTGTCAAATTATAAAAAATAATATATAAGAGTATTTTATATATGAATTATATGTACAATAGTTTAGAAATGAGCTCGTTAACTGCCAAACTAAAAAAAGGTGCGAGCTTAAGCGTCAGAATATGAAGAGGGTATAAGACTTTATCTATGATTAACTGTTGCCTGGAGGGAAGATAAGTTTAATAAAAATATATAAGTTTTTGTGAAATACAGTTTCTATTAAAAAAAATAATCTTTCCTACACGTAAAGCCGTTATATTATACGCGGGACGTTAAAAATAATAGAAAGTATGTATAAATCTTTAAAAAATATATATTTAAAGTTCAAATTGCTATATCCAATATTATTAATGATAAATTATTTTGTTTTATTATATTATTGTATGACTAACCTTATTTTAATACTGGGAGAAATATTTTCTTTTCCGTTATGTGATCATGGTCATCTGTAACAAGAAAAAAAATTATAGATTTAGACATTTAATTTTTATTTCTATTTTCTTTTAAAATATTGAAAAAGTGGAAAACGGAGTGTCTTGTCACTAGGTTCTCTATACACCACTGCTATACAAGGAAAAGTGTGACAATATATATGAATATATATGAATATATATATGAATACTAGATGGCTTACCTATAAAAAATACTAGATACGCCTAACTAAGATGTTAATCAATTATTACAATATATTGAATAGGTATATATTTCGTTATAATATTTTTAGAAAACGTATAAAAAAAATAACGTAGCGGGAATTTTTATACATTTTCTAAAAATGTCTTTTTCAATTCCCTAAGTGTGCGAATAACACATTAAAATATTAAAAGTATATACATACATATACAATAATACATATTTCATTTTTTTTACAGATTTACCACTAATCGTATAGAATCAGGTGAGCAGAAAGAACTTAGTGCTGAAACACTCTGTTTTTCACTTTCAGTCCGAATCCGCGACACTGTGTTGAGTGTTTGTCTTGTTATTCCCCTGAATAAGAATCGAATCTACTATCACCAACATTCGATTCAATTAATACATTTCTCTAAAGCAAAAACTATAATAATGGTATACGAAATTTAATTATGATTAATTTAACGATAACATTTTTTGCCTTGTAATGCCTTAATGAAACTAGAAATTCACAAGAATTAATGAGAACAAAGAGGGGAAGATTTTGAATATAATTAATGATTGTTTTTAGAAGAATCTAAAACGGGTGGTTTGGATCAAATTCCAAGTTAATAGAAAATTTAAATTATGTTGAATCATTTTCACTTGTTTTATTTTAATTTTATTATTAGTATAATCTCCATTTGTAAGATAATGAAGTGGAGACAGTAAGATGTCTGATGGGATCGCTTATAATTTGTTATTTTTAGCTATTTAAATTTTTTTACTAAATTTAAAGTTTAAATCATCGAGCAATGATGTGATTTCTAGAATATATAGAGCAGTATTTTCATACGAGATATCTATATATCTCGTTGGCTCTATAGCCATCGTGAGGTATTGGAACAGCGTTTGACTGTAAATACTGTTGGTTGTGGGGTCCATTCCCACTCAGGGGTGTGATTATTTATTTATTTTGTTATTTTTTATTTAAATTATTATTTTTTTGCTCTGGTAAGACGACAAACTGCAGCGTTGAATTTCGCCACCCAACATGCAATGCCTCCATTTCGAAAGCGGAGCTAACAAGGTGTCTTGTCACTAAGTTTTTTCTGATTATCCTAATATGCAGAAAAACCCTTGTTTCTTAAATATTTCATTTACACAAATATGTAACTTACACAAATATGTAACCTATGTTTATAAAGAGATTCCGTATTCCTATACAAAAATAAACATTTTTATAAACGTTAGTTTCAAATACATTTCAGCCAGTCGCAATCTGTCAAGCCCGTATAGGGTAGCAAACGTGTGGAGATCGCCGATATTATCCTAATTCGGCCTAGGCTTGGCTATAAGCTTGACGAATTGTACCCAATCGTAGAGGAATAGAAATCGTTTGTCACGCCGCGTGATTTACTAGCTTATTTCCTTGTAGAGACCTCATACTGACAAATGGAGGCTTTTTACAAAAAATCTAACTCGAAAATAAAAATGAATCATTCTTATTTGTTACAGATAAAACATTTTTGAAATAAAACTATTTTTAACCGGATTAATCGCGTATATTTTTGGTATTCGAAAATACATTTTTATTACTATCGAAGGCATTACGCGAGGTAACTAAGAAATCGTTGGCGGTAGTTTGATATAATAAGGTATCAAATGACAGACAAGTGCCACCTCAGTCTACCTGTGACGGACTACTATAAAGTGTTCGAAACGTCGAGTTTTCTAAAAATGTATTTTCGAATAACTAAAACAAATGAAACTGCTGCGGTTAAAAATAGTTTCATTTCAAAATGCGTAATAATTTTGGAAACAAAAGATCTTATTTTTGTTAGTACTTTTTATTTATTTTATTAGAGTACGTGGAATTGCGTCTGACTAAAACTGGTTAAATGTTTAATTCCCCCTCATGAAATAGTCGATAGCGTCCCGTGAAAGGCGGGTAACCCAGTAGCTTGGTGGTAGGAGACTTGTTCTCCGACTGGCTCGCGACCAATATCATGTCAAAGACGAACCGCCAAATATCTGTTGATGTGTTCCGGTTCGATGGCATGTAAGCCAGCTTTCCCTATCCCCAACATTCCCATCCTTCCTCTCTCCTTCTGTCCTACATCCCTAAGGCTGGTAACGCATCTACAACTCTAATGTTGTGGATGTCTATGGGCGAAGGTACGACTTAACACCAGGTGGGCCTTCTGCTCGTTTGCCTCCTTTATTCCATAAAAAAAAAAAAAAAAAACAAATCCAAGACGAAAGCCATTTCAGGGTAAAAATGGATAAAATGTATGTTTAAAGTAGGTAACTAGATAGTTTATCGGTTTAAAACAGTCTGTTTTTAAAAGCATTATAATTATAGATATATAACAGAAAGTCGTATTTTCCAGATAATTTACTACTATCCGAGCCTATAAACCGTTTTATAATGTTTATTCAGGTGCTATCCATCACATAGTGTCTTATCTAATAATCTAAACGACAGTGTGACGCCGGTGAGGAATCGATCAAGAAAGTACCTATGTAGGTTAGTCTAGAATTTTATATATTTTTTTTTAACAAAATAATATTAGTCGCCTTAAAGCGTAAAATACGCGTTCCTTTGGAAACGTATATGTTTTCTCACATTATACAAATTTATGTCCAAAACATGACGGTATTTGTGGTATTTATTTTGTGAACTTAATGTATTTCTAATGTTTTATTGGGTAAAATATTGACTTTCGACTCCCTGGCAAAGTCGACTTTACATATATAGATTTTTAACTAATTAATATTTTACAGCAGCATACGTGACGTATGAGCACATAAAAAAACTCCTCCATTATTTCATATAGTCGTATAAGTAAGAATACGTAACGCACTTCCCGATTCGAGTTAGCTAATCTTTGATTAGTATAAAAAAATTACTTCCCCTGTGTTTGATTTGAACCCACAATTATTGTAACCCAGTTAGAAAAACAAACAACCAAAATCCAATTGCCTCATAGCATCCATCCATTTTATAAACTTTTAAATTCAAAACATGAAAATAAAGTAAGTAAGAAGCAATGAAACCTGAAATTAAGAAATAATTTTGTTTAGACCAGTTTAATTTTATCAAGAGCGGCGCAAGTAGAGGGTCGTTAAAAATTTAAATAATTATAATATTAAATCCGCTTACCGCTTTAATCGCTACCGACTGTTACGTTTTATTGCATTTTGACGGCTTTATTTGTGCGCTGTGTTTATTGCGTCGCGTCGTGACATCGTTTACAAATGACCACAGAATACGTATATGTAACTAAAATTTAAATGGTGCTCGTAAAATTAATTTATTAAGTATTAAAAAATAGGTAGATACATATTTATTTAAATACTTAAGATGTTTGATTACATGCATTTTTTTTTTTCCGTAAGTCGTTCTGCCTTTGAAATGTTGTTAGTTTATTTTTATAGGAAGAGAAAGTCAATAAAACAATGTATGAACAAAAATGTTAATATTTTTAAGAGTAAATCTGCTTAAAATGCTTTTGCATTATTATGAATTCGCCCATGAGTGTCCGATCAAAATCTGATCAGTATTTTCTTAATCTATCTCGTAAAGCCGGAATAGGTAAGTTTTAATATTACATATTACCTCGAAATATATGTATGTGGTTTTGGAAACATACATATGTATGTGGCCAGTCGTGGTCCAGTGGCACAAGAGTGTGACTGTAAACGACTGGTTGTGGGTTCGATTCCCACTCGAGGAGTGGAAATTATATTTCCATTTTCTTCGCTCTGGTGTCGAGGTAAAGCGCGGCGTTGAGTTCCGCCACTTAACACGCAAGCCTCCGAATTCGGCGGAAAGTGGGGAACGGAGTGTCTTAACACTAGGTTCCCTCTGCCTACCCTGCTGTGTGCGGGATATAGCGTGAAGCTATATGTATGTGGTTTTGGAAACATACATTAAATAATCGAACAATTTAATTTATTTTATTTGCATTAGATGCACATCTTTTCTTGTACAGATCAGTAATTTAAAGTTAGGACATCTTATTTTATTGGTTATATAAAATACAGGTAGTTTAATATTTTATATGTTAGTACTGACGTTTATTGGTATGACATTAATTAAAACGTATCAAACTGAAAATACATTAAATTATTTTCCAATTGCGTCAAAAGGATCCATCAAAAGCAGTTTATATTTAATTAAATTTGTTCTAATTATAGCGCTTTTAATTTCCGTTACTGCGTGCAAAATAAAATATGTAAATGATATATTTATAAACTGCATACATTATTATATTGAATTTAATAAGTGGTAATGCAATTGTGAAAATAAGTACAACAGAAATAACTCGCTTAGCTTATTTATGTCAATTTAAGTCAATGTTACTTAACGGATAAAAATCAATTATTTAAGAAAACGTACACAAAACCAGGTGACTTTTGTGCTCATATCTATACTCATATTATAAATGCGAAAGTCTGGCTGTTTGTCTGTCTGAAAATTAAAATGAAAGTAGTAAAACATCCTGGGTCCAACATACGGGCTACTTTTTCTTTCAAAAATAAACCTCTAAAGGGTTGAAATAGGGGATGAAAGTTTATATGAAAAATCTAAGTCGCTTGACCGATTAGAATGGATTTGGGAATATATATAGTTGATAATCCAAGGTTCAACATAGGCTACTTTACTTTTCAAAAATCCATCCCCGCGGGTTGCACTATAACTAGTATTTTAAATAAAAAAAGCCGACATTGTAGGCTGTATTGTTTTATCAAAAATATAGCCCGTAATCAAAGTATAAATCTATCGAACTAAAAATACTTAAAGATTCAGACAGTTATTTCAAGAATTATTTGTCCTAGTCTTAACATATTTGATATATTTCTAATCGAAAAAAAAACCATAAAAGTAAAATTAAAAAAAAACGTACATTTTGTTACAATTTTCCTTTATGTGTACATCATTTTGTAACGTAAGTTGAATCAGACGCTTGATGAGCAAACAAAGAGCGATGCAAGTTGTTAAGTATGTATGAGTGGTAGTACAAACTGATGAAGTCACTGCACTTTGTTCAAGGGAAACAAAACCCTACTTGTAAGTTTGGTGACACTTTTCTTTCAAACATGATGACTATATAAGTAGAAAGTGCTTGTGAAATAAAAAAAAAACATATGTAATTATGAGCCCAACGTGGCGCAGTGGGACAATGTCTTCCCATTTCAGGGAATGACTAAACTTAAATTATTTTTTGTTGGCTGACGGAACTTAATGCCAAATATTGAGTTGCTACAGTCAAAATATAATGTGTCGGATAGGCCGGAAAATGGACAACAGAGTATCATGATACAAGGTTCCGTCTACCTATCCTGCGGTGCAGGAAAATCGTGAAATAAGTTGAAAAAAAGTATTTATATTTGTTTAACTTGGAATTCAGTTAGATTGTTCAAAATCTATTTGGATAATTGTTAATAATTTATTCTTAAAACTAAATTTCTTTAAAGGGTCTTAATAAAACTGTTAAATTCTCTTATTTTTAGCCGCAAAAATTCTTGCTATCCAATATCCAATCACTTATTGAAAACTTCAGGATATAAAGTGCTATTTGCAAATAAGCTTTCACGCCATTCTAAAGAATTGATATTGGAAAAAAATAAACTACAAGATAAGACACGTATAAAATCCATAAATTAATAGAAATTAAATACTAAATATTGCTAACTTACACGATGAATGCATTAACTGAGTACATAAATTAATAAAACAAAACCTTATCGACCGGTGGGGTCGCCGTACTATGATTACAGTGGAATGACGAACTGCCAGTGCCACTTACAGGGAATTTTAAAATAGAATATTAGAAACAAGCGACTCTTCATGCTATATCGATCTAAAGAATATAGGTTATGCGATATTCTTAGGCATCTTTGCAAAGTTAAATTAATTTTAGTGGCCAGTCGTGGCCCAGTGGCACAAGCGTGTGACTGTAAACGACTGGTTGTGGGTTCGATTCCCACTCGAGGAGTGGAAATTATATTTCCATTTTCTTCGCTCTGGTGTCGAGGTAAAGCGCGGCGTTAAGTTCCGCCACTTAACACGCAAGCCTCCGAATTCGGCGGAAAGTGGGGAACGGAGTGTATTAACACTAGGAACTCTGCCTACCCTGCTGTATGCGGGATACAGCGTGAAGCCAAAAAAAAAAATAATAATTTTAATGACTTTACGAGGTCTATTTTTATTAATTGGCTCTTCTTCTTAACAAAAAACAAACAAATAAACAATCTTAACAAAGTATTAAGCAATTTTAACATTTCCAAACATAGCGAGATGAATGATAGCATTTTTAGAAAAAGTAAAAAAAGTGAACGCAGCGGAATTTGAACCCGTGGCTTTTGGAAACCGTCTAAACGCCCTGACTGCTAAGCCATAAAATATTGAACATATAAAAATATATTTCAATAGGTTAATCTTATATATAATATATCCATGTATTCTATGTAATAATCAACTCGTACTTCTACGTGAATGAAGCTGAAATTAGGCGAACTACTCGTAACTATTAGCTAGAATAATGTAGACATCCGAAAGATAAATGTGATATTACAGTTAGTTTGACAACATTATTCTAATATGTTTTGATGATTAATTAAATCATTTTGTCAACTCAAGGTCGGCAACGCATCCTCAACCCCTATAGTGTTGTGGATGTCTATGGGCGAAGGTAACCACTTACCATCAGGTGGTTCTTCTGCTCGTTTGCCTCCTTTATTCAATAAAAAAAAAATGTAACTGATCGCTGCTGCACATGGAAGAAATGTAAGAAAGGAAATTTCTGGGGGCATTAATCAATACCATAAAACCAAAAAATGACTTTTACTTTTCTTTCCTGTTTGTCTGTGCGTTGTGAACGTTAATCTCATAAACGGCTAAACAGATTTAGGTAGATGCAATTATGACTATTTTGATAATGTTGCTTCAAGATGTAGTGTTTATTTTAATCGCTTTATAATAACATAGTTATAATTTAAAATATTCCGCGGGCGGGCGAAAAAACGAAATAGTATAGTTGTGTAGTTTGCCCACGTGAAGTCAAAAGTCGATAGTAATGTGTGCTTTTTCAATTTTTAATCATTGCCAAAAATTAAATAAAAACATTACTGGTGAGAAACACAGTTAAGGAATATAGTAAAACCAACAGACAGATAAACCAGACAACAGTAGTAACAGACTTCTTACAAAATTACATGACTTACTATATCTTGTAGTAAACAACGATATCATATGCATACGCAATAATAAATTCATAAAATGAAATAAGTTTTCGCTTTCATAAAGACCTTATAAAATATATACAATAGATACGTAGGATAAACAAAAAATAGAAAAGGTAGCATCTGTGTATACTACATCTATAGTATGGAGGTTGTACGCGAAGGCGCAATGAGTCATTGACCGGAACACATTACAAAGTTATAGGCACCGTTGCACTGTAAAGAATTGGATATTTGATAGAAGCATTATGTATAAAAGTTTACCCTTTATTTATTTGGAATGTCTTGGTTATATAATATCCGTGATATAATTTTTATGTTTGTTCGTAAGCTAATTTTAGTCTTTCAAATATTATTCTATTTTAGGTTCCACATTTTCCTCCCGTTCCCGTGTGGTCTTCAGAAAAAGGATATTTTTCGAACAATTCAATAGATATCGTTATAGTATGGCCAACTTATACATAATGTTTATAAATAGCAAATGTAAAATACTCATGTATAAGCTATATTATTGTAAAGGTTTTATATGTTCAATAGTTTTACATGAAAGAATAAAAAGAAAAACAAACGTACATCAATCAATTGACACAAATTTTCGCATTAAACATATTAGTAGTATTTAATTTAGTATATAATATTTTTATTAAATCATTTTTAACTAAGAAAATATAAAAAATATCGTCAAAAACGCTAACAATTTGCAATATTTGTTTGCTTAGCAACCTGCCTTAGATCGTTCATTCATTAGGGACTTACTAATTATCCCCTGTAACAAAATTGTTTATTTTTCCTGTAAACAAAGCAAACATTACGCCTTCGTTATTCCTTTACAAAATTCGCTGGAAGTGTAAAACATTTATCATGTTTTGTTCCGCAACGCCTTCTCACTCAAAGGCTCTTTGATAGAGTCATCCGCAGTAGCTGTGAGATCAAAATAATGAGACCTGGTGTAAGACATGATTTTAAATAAATGTCTTTATAATTTTCCTCGATCATACCCTTAATTACGGTTCGCTTTGAGATGATGGTGTTATATCATTTAGCTACGGTCTACCTGTTAATATAGATATACGCAAGACTTAACTTGTTCAAAATACCTATTTTCTTCGTATCAATTTAACTAGACAAACAGGTATTACTTATTTTCAATATAGTTATATTTATCCATAATTGAGCGCATAGATTTGTACATTAGTAGACGACGTTCTTTAGAATTAAATTGCGCCAAAAGAAGATATTGTACAATATTGCAAAATTTGACGAAACTATTGGTTTATAATTAATGTGTGATGGATAATATCATACGTCAATTGTAGAGGCAAACTTCACCCGGAGGAGATTAAAATTTACGATATTGCCATTTGCTAGGTCACAGAAAGCAAGAAAATCTTAAAAAAACGCTTAATTATCACGACAAAACAAGTCATATAAATAATTATTTTAAATATCTTTAGATATATTCGCTTCCTATACATCTCAATACGGTTACCACAAAAAAAAACACCCATGCTCAAAACTATGCCAACGAAATTTATATTCCGACGTTATTATTCGATCAATAAACTCTTACGTTCCACACTGCACTTGTATGTATGTATGGCTTTACGATTGCGAGTAAAAAGCGTAGATGTTTTTACGGCCTTGGTTCAGCATTCTCGTTCAACTATTGGCTGATAACGGTACAACGAGCTAGCTCACTGCTATGCAATTATAAACCGTATGAATGTTATTTTTTTTGCTTTTTTAGATTCACGCTGTATCCCGTACACAGGATGGTAGATACAGGCAAAGTGTTAAGACAATCCAATCCCCATTTTCTGCCCTTCTGGAGGCATTTCGTGTTAAGTGCTCGACTTTTGCCTCGATACCGGAGCCAAGATATAGATAGGAAATATTTAATATTTACAAAACACCTCGAGTGGGAATCGAACCCACAACCATTCGCGTTATAGTCACACTTTGTGCCTCTATGCCACGATTGGCCTCAATGAAATATAAGTGTAATTTACAAGTAATGGCGATTAAGCAAAAAAGGAATAATTTAAAGTAAAAACGTCTTCTTCTTATGGCAGTCGTAAGTTTAACTTTTTATGTTCCTCCTTAGCGGATCACATCTAGACTGATGGTAATAAAAGTTTATTAGTTATATAGCATGTTAATTTAATGTGGAATAAAAATTTATGTATGTAAAAGTTGTAAACTCTTAAACTATGGTGAGATGATCGATCTATTATACAGATATGGTTCTCATATGTTTAAATGGTCTGCTTTTAAAAAATTTTAAGTGTAAGACGTTCTTAAGAACAATATTAAAGTCACACCAACTTAGTTTGTTAAAAGTTAAAGCGTTTCACTAATTGAGTATGAAATTCTTGAAATTTATTTTAGTTTAATGAAAACTTTCTTAAGATAGTCTAAGAGAAATGTATTTTTGAATATTTGGGACTGATTATATCCGACCTTTGGAAGTAATTAATTGTTGTAATTATAGGTCGCCTATAGACGTAGGCCATCTTGACGCAGTATTACAGTGTTTGTAAGCAAGATGGTTGGGGGTTGATTCCCACTCCGGGGGAAAAATAATCATTTAGTCATTTTTATTCCCCTACTCTGGTGACAAGACAAAGTGTAGGTTTGAGTTCCGTCAGTCAACACACAATTTGTACGATATAAAACTCTGATTAAGCCAGAAAGTGGAAAATGGAACGAAATACCTTATCACACAGCATACTTGCCATTTAAGACAAGGTGAGGCTTTGTGTATTGGATAAATAGAATACAATAGGTATGATACAAATAAATTTGTGTCTAAAAATAATAAATTCTAATGTATGTACGTAATATCTTAAATTTTACAAATATATGTTTCAGAATAAAACAAATAGGGAAATGGACAAATGCATGCCAATTAAATTTAACGGATATAACAACAAAAAAACTAAATAGATGTAAAATAACTTGTTAAAATATTCTCGTACCGGTCGTTAACTTGCGGTAAATATATAAATAACATATTATTTTCTTACCATCAATCTCAAGTTATCCTCGGTTAATATCCGATTATCGTGACCGCATAGCTTTGCTTTATTTGTCTTACGTCAAATGAGATGACAGAAAAAAATGGAAAAAAAACGACAGACAATACAAGCGTTGTTTTTTGAAACAATTTCAAGAAGCAATGACACAATTGTATACAGGCTTGTTTAATCAAGCCGTCATTGCAAACAAGTGGAGCTGCGAACATAGATAAAAAAAAAGAAATAGAAGTGTAATAACCGGGAGAGGTTCGTTATCTCGTCGCAGACGGCACATGTCTGAATGGGGCTATTCGACGCGCTAGGAGCATTTGAGTATTGCCCCCCTTAATTAAGAGGGACGTTGAGTGGTCTGAAGCGTCTAGGACGCGTACAATGCCTATCCCTACACCAGTTATTTTGAACCCCCATTGTAGGCGGCTTCCGTACCACGTGGAAACGATGGAAATCTAAACTGTTGGTTAACTTGAATGAAACGCTTTCATATTCGCGTGAAGCTGCCCACTTCAAACGCGATGAATGTTTGAAGCTTTTGAAAATGTGATAAGATTAATCTGTTCTTGTATCTTTTTGGGGAGTGTAGTTTGTAAGTATGATTTGTATGTATGTATATGTGTATTTAAATGTAGTTTACGCATATTGTAGGTATAATAGTACATAATTGGCCAGTCGTGGCGTAGTGACTGTAAAGCGACTGGTTGGGAGTTCGATTCCCACTCGAGGAGCGGAAATATTTAATATTTCCATTTTCTTCGCTCTGGTGCCGAGAAAAAGCGCGGCGATAAGTTCCGCCACTTTACACGCGATGCCTCCGAATTCGGCGGAAAGTGGGGAACGCAGTGTCTTAACACTAGGTTCCTTCTGCCTACCCTTGTGTGTGCGGGACACAGCGTAAAGCTGAAAAAAAAATTAGAAAAAAAGTACATAATATTTACCTACTTATTCAACATAAATTATGTCATTATTAATGAATAATATTTTGTGAATGAACGACATATTTGATCTACACTATAATTTACAGTATACCCTACCCCTAGCAATACTTAAATATAGAAAACTTAAATATAAAAAGCGATAGATATTAATATAATCTCAATAAGATTATGATGATACAAATATGCAAAAAACAAAACTCTATCATAATGTGTAACAATTTCCATTCACCAAATCTTTTCACTTTTATATTTCCTGCAAAAGAATATAATATACACAGAAGATTTCGTCTGAATAGATCTAAGAGGTTTATCGGATCCTATTCATTCACCTTAGTTACTTTTCATGGCGTTAAACCAACATAAGGGGCGCCATTCAATAGATTCTTTTGTGCTGTCTTCAAGTAATGGGTTATGGGAAATTCTAGATGATATTCTGTAAATGTTGTTTTTCTTTTGTGGGTAATTGTTACTAAGAACTAAACTGTATTTATAAGTCGTGTATGTGAGTAGAGCTATATCCAAGGTAATTTATATATTTTTTTTAGCTTCACGTGTATCCCGCACACAGGTTGGCAGAGGGAACCTAGTGTTAAGACACTCCGTTCCCCACTTTCCGCCGAATTCGGAGGCTTGTGGGTTAAGTGGCGGAACTTAACGCCGCGCTTTACCTTAACACCAGAGATTAATAAGGATTTTTGTCAAAAAGTGAGGAGAGTATAAATAAATGTCTTACAGAGCACTTCATGATCTAGTAGTACTTTCAATTTTTTACGATCAAAATAAACGCACTGATTTTATTACTTAATAAATGTAGGTAGTAACAAATCGTATTTAGTATTTATTATAATAATAAATTTATTATACCAATTTGAGACGGAGATCAGGAGAAAATAAAATGCGAAACGTGAAAAAAGTTTTATTACCAATTCGTTTTGTTTCTTAAGCTGTACAAAGGGAAATCCATTTCATTTAAATGAGAATTCTCAAATATAATTTCATTTTTTACATCTTCACGGTCTATCTCACAAAGCTCGCATATCCTTACGAGAGAGAATCTATTCTTAGGACAATGCGTTTTCTACAGTTCGTGCGTTTTGATATATTCGAATGTGTGCCAAATGGCGGAACTCAACGCCGTGTTTATTTTGTTAGAGTATAAAAATAAAGCTAATTAAAAATACCCCTGCCCTTTAATGACGGTTGAGTATGCAACTAATGCGTATACAGTTAGACATAGACAGACGAGCTAATATACCTCTTTTGTACGCAATTAATAAATATGAGCTATCCTGTACATGAATAATACAAACATGTTTTTGATATAGTAGTCAGTCAATACATATTATCAGTTTCCTTTCTAACCCTGTGTTAATGAATTATTTATAAATATTTATTGTATATTACATATTGGTCATGTTCATGAGTATGTGAGGTGCATGTTCACTTGAAGTAATTTATAATTTGAAATTCTATGTCATACTAACTACCACGTTTCATTTCTCCAGACCAGTCGTGGCCCAGTGACTGTGAACGACTGGTTGTGGGTTCGATTCCCACTCGAGGAGTGGAAATTATATTTCCATTTTCTTCGCTCTGGCTTTACCTCGACGGTAAAGCGCGGCGTTATGTTCCGCCACTTAACACGCAAGCCTCCGAATTCGGCGGAAAGTGGGGAACGGGGTGTCTTAACACTAGGTTCCCTCTACCTACCCTGCTGTATGCGGGATACAGCGTGAAGCTACGTTTCATTTCTCGTGTCAAAATATATCTAATAAAACGTCCATCTGAAATCCCGATATACGGGAATCCGTATTCTATTGTGCTTTGGCGCCCCATTCAATGTATTGTCCGACGCTGAATCACAGCAATTCTATACCGTCCATCTACGTTGAACCTCCTGTTACCCGAATAATAGGGCAAATTGATGCAGAACTGAGGAAGCGCAAGCCTTTTTGTGGGTCAACAGATACTGGTACAACCAACCATGTAATTTGTTCAGCCTACACAAAGGTGCAAAATTTATCTGTATGCTTACCCTATATTGGTATTTTTCTTTGTTCATTTGACACATTTTGTAATTTGCAATGAATTATTCTTAGGATCATATTTATTATAATCGTTTGTAATGTTGTTCAAATCATTTTCTTTTGTCGCACAGATTTGAGTGTGTATGATATGTCATAGAAAATACGTAACCTAACTTAGCTACTATAGTATTTCATTAATTGCTAAATATATACTATTCAAACTTTAACAATTTTTATTAACAAAATTAGAGCACATTAAAATTACATCTAGGACACACGAGGGGATATAAAACCTTCGGAAGCCCGCACAAAGCGTTTAAGACTGCATCTTTAAGCGTCGTTCATTATTTTTAACCTTTGATGCAATTTCCACGACTGTCATTTACTTTACTTTAACGTACATACGGGTGATACTCATTAAAAATAATTGTTTTTACGTATCTTATGCAGCGTTTTAATTACAATATTTAAATCTAAGTATTGTGTGGAGACTCTAATGATGTATTTTTAGTTCACAATACAAACAGTGCAATAAGCAAGATGTCTGAGTTTATTTTAATATATAATTGTTGTAGCCTGTAATGCAGGCTTCATGTAAATAATGGACTAAAAAAAGTGTGGTAAATATTTTACATTTTACGTATGTTTATACTTATACATTATTTAGCGTCACATTTTATTTTGTATAGCAGGGTAGGTAGAGGGCCGCCGGTGTCCTCGGACGATTGATTCGGTCCCCGTGGCCCGGCTAGTGGCGGTCGTGAAGGAGCACCGTCAGGTTTTAGTGGCTAACGGCGGCGTTACCATCTTGTCTCACCGGAGTCCCATATAACCACGTCCCGAATCCCCACTCGGGCTGATATCCGTAACGGATTTCCTGATGTTAAAAAAAAAGGATATTTAGAGGCAAGTTAGTGTCAATACACTCCATTTTTCGTTTTCCGCTAGTTGAGTGACGGAACTCGATGCCGCAATTAGTCTTACTAGAGCAAAAAAATGAAAATAATTCAAATATATTCCATATACCGTTATTTTAAAGGCGACGCAGTCGTTATACAATAGTAATAACAGTTAGATACACAGTTTCCTAAGTTACGCGATTAAGAAGTGTATTGTAGTCTATTGTAAACATACATACAAATATATACTACAAGTATTCAATTTTTGAGTCAAATAATTATATCATTGAACTTTTGAAATTTAATCTTATTATTTCGATCATGTGGCCAGTCGTGGCCCAGTGGCACAAGCGTGTGACTGTAAACGACTGGATGTGGGTTCGATTCCCACTCGAGGAGTGGAAATATTTAATATTTCCATTTTCTTTGCTCTGGTGTCAAGGTAAAGCGCGGCGTTAAGTTCCGCCACTTAACACGCAATGCCTCCGAATTCGGCGGAAAGTGGGGAACGGAGTATCTTAATACTAGGTTCCCTCTGCCTACCCTGCTGTGTGCGGGATACAGCGTGAAGCTGAAAAAAAAAAAAAATCGATCATTATTTTTAATTTATTAATACCAATATAAATTAATATTAGAGATCAGTATAAACTCCTAATAAATCACGGTTATTATGCATATTCTTAAATTTAAATCATTATTAGATACATATATCTATTGACAGCAACTCGAAAAACGACAAATATTAATAAAAACCAAAAACATATAAGAAATTTCAGCCAATAGAAAATTAATATAGGTTTCAAGGAAAAAATTCCTTACGTCGATATCTTACCCTTGTATCGCTCCTCTAGGAGTCAAGTGACTCCCTCCATTCGAGTGGGGGTTGCCATAGAATCTCACTTATTATGGTGCAGGTGTTCATATACCGCTTATTTATGTTTATGAGTTTACCCTACAACGCCGTTGCTTATTAATTTGGCTTATGATAAAATATCGTTTCTTGTAATTATTTATGAAAGCTCTTGGACAGATGTGATGTGAAAGCTTGTATTAATAATGAAAATGTTCTGAATAAATACATTGTTTTTGTCTAATTATATGGAAGAAAACATTATTTGTTCAAAGTGTATGTGTAAAATGTAATAATTAATTTACTTACTTATGTTACTGAGGGATTATGTAGGTATGTATTATATATGAAAGAGTTGTCTGTTTTGTTTGATTATTAGTACCTATTATACGTTTTTTTCTTATTTACATACCTTCGTTATTTTCCACATAGCGGGGTAGACAGAGAGGAGGTAGTGTCAAGACACTCTGTTCTCCACTTTCCGTCCAGTGGCGAAACTCAGCACTGCACTTTATATTACGTACCAGAGCGATCTTAATAAGTAAGTATAGGACATAGTGATTTTAATACGTACAATAACTTAACTGTGGGTCAAATATCGAGTTGCAAAACTCAAATTTCAGCAATTTGGTTTTTCTGTTTTATCTCATCCTAAATTATTATTGAAGTGGAATTATATTATCGTTATATATTTAAGTATATTATTTTTTTGTTATAAAAAACTGAATATAACTTTTACTCATGCAATGAAAATATTTATTACTCTTTTTAAAAGAAATATTTAGAAAAATGTTGATGATACACCAAAAAAATTAAAGTTTTTAAGAATCCAATTATTGAACTCGATTAAAAATCGTAATTTATACTAAATCTACGGAAAACCGAAAATGTGACATATTGTATTGCTTGCAATTACCATCCCCTCAGTAGAAATCGAACCCCCAACCATCGCGTTTACAGTACAAACGCTGTCCCACTGCACCACAATAGCTTCAACACACGTATATAATACAATTAAATAGTGTATAGAAATAATGGAGAACGGAGTGTCTTAACACTAGGTTCCCTCAGCCTACCCTGCTGTGTGCGGGATACAGCGTGAAGCTAAAAAAAAAAATAATATGGCATCCCTTATGATATGAGTAACCTAAATATACTGTAAGTAAGCTGAAAGCTAACACCGGTCGTACAGAGTAAGTCAGTAATGCGCTATATTAGATAATTTAACACCACATACATTCTTAAGTTACGCACTTCCGCTTGTTTGAAATGGCTTCTTATCATTATAGGCTTTTGTATTTGTAACATAAAAAAGGAATTCTAAAGGAAAATATTCCTTTTACAAGTTCCTTTGCTTTTACAATATTGTTATTAAAAACTATAGTTCTTTGGACCAACAATATTATAACATAGTAAATGTTAAAATAATAATCAAATCGCAGTATAGAGGTTCTCCATTTAACACGCAATGGTTAATTTGTGATCTGCAGTGCGATAAAAAGCGTAAAATTGTATTTTTTTAAAATACTAATAAAAAGAAACTGAAACTGTTGCAAACGTATATCTCTAAGCAACAGTCTATGATGAAATGAGATTTCATAAAAAAATAAACAAATATCGGTAATACCAGAGAACAAAGATGCCGTAGAACTAGATCGCCTAGAAAATATAATGATACTCTAGCGAGCTTGACAGAATCGGAAGAGATATCGATAAGTCATCGTTAAAAGATTATTACTAAATTTATAAATAATAATTGGTACAGTTATGTAAACTGTTTAAAAGGTTGTATTTCATATAAAAACATGTCCACGCCTTTTACCACATAAAGACTATCTTACTACTAGGTTAGTCAAACCTAGTCAAAGAGAATCTTGCGTCAAGATAATCCGTTCTTCACTCACCCCGCGATCAGTTCTTCCGGAGACGAGAAATGAAAATATTTTAAACATATCCCCCTCGAGTGGAGATCAACTCAACCATTTGTTATTAAATTATTATAACTTTAATTAAGCTTAAAGTCTCATTATACCCATAACAATTATCAAGACTTAAACTTACCAGTCATTCAACACGAATACATACAACATACACACACGCATTTCATGGACTATTTCACTTCACTACAAGCATGCAACACGTCGTACACAGTACACTGTACAAGTGCTTTGTCATGACATGGTCGAAGAGGTTGACAAATTTGGGCGCAAATTATCCTTTGAGTGCTCTCCATTATGATCGTTAAATGAATAAGTAATATAAATTGTGTAATTTATCACAAGTGTGGAGTGCTTACTTATGTGATTTAATAAGATTTACATTTTTACGTTTAAATGTTTATTTATTATAAATTTAATAATGTGTTCTTCACGCAATGCCTCCGAATTCGGCGGAAAGTGGTGAACGGAGTGTCTTAACACTAGGTTCCCTCTGCCTACCCTGCTGTGTGAGGCATATAGCGTGAAGCTATTTAATATAAATTTCATAATGTGTAAAGAAAAGCTTTTGTTCGTTTTTAAGAATATAATGCGATGATACATGTGAACTTTGGCATAATTAAATATGTTTATGGAAATCAATTGTAAAAAAAGCAGAATTTATTAGAAATACTTTTAAAAAACCAATAAATGTTAGGCCATCGTAGCGCAGTGAAGTTTTCGATCTCCATTTGGAGGAATGAAAATAATTTAATTACTTTCCTTTCTCGGCTTTCTTTGGTAAGACAAAATGCGGAGTTGTGTTCTATCGCATAACACAGAACAACTCGATTTAATCCAGAACGTGAAAAGTAAGTGTCTTAACACTTTTTTTATATAGCTTCACGCTGTATCCCGCACACAGCAGGGTAGGCAGAGGGAGCCTAGTATTACAACACTCCGTTCCCCACTTTCCGCCAAATTCGGAGGCATTGCGTGTTAAGTGACGGAACTTAACCCCACGCTTTGCCTCGATACCAGAGGGAAGAAAATGGAAATACTAAATATTTCCACTCCTCGAGTGGGAATCGAACCCACAACCAGTAGTTTACAGTCACACGCTTGTGCCACTGCGCCACGACTGGCGTCAATTTTTATATAGATTTTATCTTTTTCTACAAGTTTAATAAGTTTATGAGTTTCACATCCACTTGATAGGTGTAAAGTGGGAGAAGGGCTAAATATAAAAGTATATTATATATAGTTTATATCAACATAATATATCGTCGCAGTCATGAAATACAAGCGACCATTTTAAGAGGCTGACAAATTGGATCGCGGATTATCCTTCGAGTGCTCTCCATTACTGCTCGAATTCGGTGAATTCGTTGAAGGATCACTTCAAATAATTTGTAAAAAAATATATAAAATAATAATTTAGCTTCTGGAGCCTCTACTTTGTGGAGCGAAGTATATTAAGCTGTCAGTCAATGTATGTATATAATATGTATAATGTTAGTAGATACATATACATATACCTATATAAGTAAATATTTTTATAAGGAAAGAAAAGAAAGCAGCTTCACGTGTTTTTCCGCGTAGCAGGACAGGTAGGGAAAACCTAATGTCAACACACTCAATCCTTCACTTTCCGCTCGATATCGACTCACTGTGTATGTTTTTTTATCTGTTTTTATTTAGGGGCTTTTTAAGTAATATACAAAAATGTCAGCCCCATTGTTCCCTAAACCAAAATTACAACACACACACATAACAATTTTAAATTAATTCTAAGAATACTATTTATGCTTAAATCTATACAGCATTTTAGCCACTACAGATGCAGGCTCAGACAATAATAGTGCCCGAGACCTGGGCTAGTGGCGGGTAAGGAGCACCGTCAGGTTTTTAGTGGGTAAACGGAAGAACGATCCGGAGTCCCACATAACCGCGTCCGGGTCCCCACCCCGGGCGGGTATCCGTAACGGATTTTCCTGACGATAAAAAAAAAAAAAAAAAAAAAAGGCTCAGACAATAAACTATGAAACACCAACATCACCGTGTGTTGATTAGTGGGGCTCAACGCCACAATATGTCCTAGCCACCAGAGCGAAGAAACGAAAATTACTATATAATCAATCCTCTAAACGCGAATTGAACCTACTACCATCGCATTTACAGCCAGACCCTGGCCTTTTATAAAGAACTACAATTAAAATCAGGTTTTCGAGGAACGTATACATAAAAGGACTTAGGAAAGAAACCTGAAAACAATAGCACCATATCAACAGGAATCTACGAGACTGGCAAGTCTGCACTGAAGTTATTGCAAGACAATTAACTTTTCTCTTTTAAACTTAGTGTTTATTTGTTGAAGTGGAACTTACAGTATCCTTTGTACCGTACATTCCATTTACTTAAAGTGAAATCCTTTCAGGGTTGCTCGGTCTTAATATAATTAAGATAATTATATGGTTAGTATGTAATATAAACTAGTGGTACTCGTAGATGTACGGTCGTAGTGTTGACACATCTAACAGAAAGCGGTAGTATTTGGTTGAAATCTTATATTGATATTCAAGTTATTTAAGTTTGCATTTTCATTATTATAGACAAGATTGTAACCAATGTCTCTTTAAGCTGCTAAAATTTAAGAGCAGATCGAATTATTACCGAAAAATCTTTGCATACCACACAAAATACCATATGCTGCACAAATGATGAAGAATTAATGAATAACATGGACAAATCTAATGAAATAAGAACACATCTGATTTATTGAATGTAAAATATAAAAGGGACTCGTAGGTATAGTAATTTTCCAAACGCAATTACAATCAATAATTTGGTCAGTCAACTGTAGAACAACTTTCAATAATATAGTGGTAAAATTAAAATATATTTTTGAGTAATATAATGACGAAACGCGCCAATAATTTAAAAAAATTTTTAGTGACATTGTCTTCCCCTATTAAAACAAAAACTTAGCAGTTAAAAAACTACTTAGGTAAAATGCAGTCGTTTGGTGATTTCATTACTGCACCTTGTTTGAAACTAGCGTAAATTCCTTACGAAGCTCTTAGTGGCACGCTCCAGTACAAAGCGTGAAGAAACTTGAACTAGTTGTAAATCGTTGGAAATTGTGTTGAAAGTACCATGTTTGTAGTTGGACAGACTTAAGTTTCTTTGGTTTTCCGTTTTCGTTTGGTTGTTTAAAACGTTACTTTATATAAGTCAAAAGTTAACAAATCGTTTATGAAAGATATTTGAAATTATTCTGTTGTTTTTAGTATGGTAAAATTAACTTACAGAAGTGGCCAGTCGTGGCCCAGTGGCACAAGCGTGTGACTGTAAACGACTGGTTGTGGGTTCGATTCCCACTCGAGGAGTGGAAATTATATTTCCATTTTCTTCGCGCTGGTGACGAGGTAAAGCGCGGCGTTAAGTTCCGCCACTTAACACGCAAGCCTCCGTATTCGGCGGAAAGTGGGGAACGGAGTGTCTTAACACTAGGTTCCCTCGGCCTACCATGCTGTGTGCGGAATATAGCGTGAAGTGAATTTAATTTTAATTTTAACTTACAGATGTAAGTAAGCTGTATAGTATGCATTTGAAGTTTTTTTTTATTAGAGTAGATATAGAAAATCTAGACTTCAGTAGGTGAGCCCACTTGGATTAACTAAAGAAAGCTTCTTTAGTTATAATAAAAATTGAAATTGAATAGTTTTTACGCCTCAAATTTGAACCCATAACCCTCGCGCTCAGTTGATAAAATAAGAAAGAAAATAAGATAAGAAAAAATTCCAGAATTTTAAGTGGAAATAAATAAATATACTAATTTACGCAAATAAATATACTTATTTAAGCCATTTAGGTAAATACTGACATAAGCAAATGTATGACATAAATACATACAGATATACCAACATTATCTCGTTTAAAAATTAGTAGTAATATATCAAACACGTCTAAACGCTGATAATCTCGATAACATACAAGGTAGCAAATGAGAAAGTTATTCAATTCAACGAAGTTACAAGATAAAAATAATTTAATACAACAAATTAAAGTATTCCTAGTAATCTTGTGATTTATATTGGCACTATAATCACTGGACTTAATAGTGCTGACCAGAGAAGTAAGAGGCAGTAAATTATATGTAATTTAACTCAATTACTTGCGTAAGTACTCAATGAGACTTGTAATGAATTTATCGGTGAAACTAAGATTTATAGAGAAAAATTCTATAAACATTAAATACGAGGCTAGTTGTGGAGCTGGGGCACAATAATGTGACTGTAAACACGGCTGGTTGTAGGTTCGATTCCCACTTGAGGAATGGAAATATTTAATATTCCAATTTTCTTCAATCTGGTGTCGAACGCGCCGTAAGTTACGCCACTTAGTTTGCCTCTAAAATTCGACGGAAAACGGAGTGTCTTAATACTAGGTTCCCTTTGCCTATCCTGCTATGTGCGGGATACAGCGTGAATACTTTTAAATATTTTTAAAGTGTTATTCCACACTTAGGAAAATTGAAAAAGAAAGCGTATAAAAAATTGAATGCAGCGGGATTCGAACCCGCGCCTCCTGAATACCGTTTCAGGCGCTCTCACCACTGAGCATCTTTAAATGTCTTATACAGCGTGAAGTTAAAAAATATGAAGGAAACAGATGCAGACGTAAATTCTAAAATCACTATAGCATTATTAGTTTATGTTTTATTTTATTAAATGCAAAAACACACGCGCGTCCTGTAGACATTATGGTGCAATTTGTCAAACGGAGCTGTAATATAACAGGTAGAAGATGTAGATTCCTTTAAAGGGAGAAGCGTAATTTGGTAAGCAATTTCCGTTAATGCAAGCCTGAGGACCGACCAGTCGCGTCTGCGTTTACCTGCACGCATTTGTACCACATTTATATTATTCAGGGTTCCGTTTTTAATATAGTTGACTTATTGTTTTATTAGTTAATAAAAGTATAACATGCTGGGTAATATATATTTTATCTATATAAATTGTAAGTAGGTGATATAAAAAAATATTAAAAACGAATTATTTCTTCCAAATTCTACCCTAGCGCGGTAGGACACTGACTGGCTTTAAAACTCTCTTTGACTAAAGAAAAACGGAAAAAAAATATTTCTACCATCATATTAAGTAAGTTAGCCGACACAATAAAATGGCAAATTCAAGAAGTAATTGTATAATTGCTTCAGTGTAAATAACAATAGGCAAGATAAACTAGGAACTTAACTGACCAAAAAAGAATATCAAAGGTATTATTGATATTCCTTACAAAACTTAGAACATCAAAATTAGGACTTGAAGTCACGTTTCTTGAATTCCATACAAACACTGAAGTCACACATCAACTAACCTATAATTACCACTTTAGAAAAATTGTAAGTATATATACCTCAGTATATGCAAATAATTTTCTCAGCTATTGTGTACACGTAACAAAAAAGAATTAACTTAAATTTACTCTAAAAGAATGGAATGTGGAATTTAACCCAAATAAATCCTTTCCATATACATACATATGTAAATTATAATTCAATAGACGCGAAGCTCGAATAAAAAGGTCTGTTAAGCTCTCACAATGCGGGTGGTTAAAATAAGCTTAAAAAATCTCCGATACTATTTAAGTGGACGGAGCTTGGGATTTAAATTCAAAATGTGATTTAATTAAATCATGTATCATCATGTAAAAAATTATGTAGTCTTTGAGTGACAATGAAAATACTTATTGTGTAGTGACGAATCACTACTTTGTTTCCTTATTAACTAAAAATGTAGTAGTAATAATTCTTATATAGAGCTTTTGTCTATAGTAAGATTTAGAGAACTTTTATTTTGCATAGCAATTAAGGTCTGAGGCATTAACTTTAGTGAACCGGTGTTAAATTGTTTGACGTTCAAAAAATAAAGCATGTATAGTACCCGGCAATAAATAATGCACATCGTGCTTAGAATGAACAGTCGGTCAGTTTCGGTTTCGTAGAGCGCTGTCTTTGTCACTCAGTTGATATGTGACGTTTCTCATTGTTATTATTTTAAGCGACCGAGACAACACTCTACGAAGTCGAAGCTAACCGACTGTTTCATTCTAAGCATCGATGTGCATTATTTATTGTCGGGTACTATAACTTTTTATTTTGAATAAAATTATTTGACATTGACTTATGGGTGCATGACTTTTATATGACTAGCTGTGCAATAGCCATTTTATAATAAAACGAAAAGATATCGGAAAAATACATAAGAACCATAATTTGTAATTTATTCACTATATAGAAGCCAACGTGACGTATGATTGTAACTGCGACTGGTTGTGGGTTCAATTCCCTCTCAGGGGAATCATTATATTTGTTATGTTAAATATTTTTATTTCTCCGCTCCGGTAAAAAACCAAAGCACGGCGTTAAGTTCCGTCACTCTATCGAATTGTCTCCCATGTTAGGCGGAAAGTAAGCAGGAGGCATTAGGTTCTCACTAGTTGCCCCGCTGTTGCGGCAAAAAATAAAATGTAATGATAAAAAAATAACATTCTTTTAATAAAAATAATTAATAGCAAACAGCTATTCTTCACGGGACCCTATACAACTTTTTTTGTAGCAAGCAAGTACTTGTTATATTTTTTATAAAGTTTTACCGTAAACAGCTCGATGAGTTCCTCCGACGTTGTTTGGTTTCTCTTAAACGCGTATTGGTAATGTCTCTGTTAGGTATTAGAAAATCGATATTATTGCATTTTCTTTTGATTTTTTAAATAAATATAAAATAAGTAATTAAATATCTTTTGTTAGTAGTCAAGAAATTTAGATTGTAAGGGACTAGAAAGGTCTTCACTCTAATAAAATAATACAAAACAAAATGTTGCCATTTCTAAGAGATGACTGATTCGCAGAAGGACACTCACTATCTTAGACTAATCTTTCTTATATTTATTTTATTTAGCTGCATTAACTATAAAGAATATAAATTAAGTTTAAATTCTCATAATATGGATGTAAACAAATACTATATAAACGTTCAATATTAACATAAAACAAAGCTTAAAAAGCTCCCATTCTAGTACAAAGATCAAACAAAATTTGGTCGTCCAAGTGATAATTGACGGTTTAAAAGCAATATAGCCTATACAAACATTAGTCACAAATAAATGCCGCTAACAAGGAGCCGAGCGGGTTTGACGGGAAATATGGCAGGGACCGCATCCGGTGCTCCAACTTGAAGCCTACCCATTACCAACTGATAAATGCGTGTAACTGATCATGATTAGCTGTGATTTACTGCTCTTTTATGTGTACTAATAGTTTAATATGTATGGAGTGGCTTCTTCGCTCATAATAATTCCACATGTGGAGGGTATTTTAAGAATTAGATGCATTAGTTATTGGGGAATTTGAGGTATCGATTGTTATCTTTATCTTAAACACCGGTAAAACGATGGTTTCTTTTGTAATAGTCATGTATACAGTTTCTAAAAACCATAAGAGTAAAACCATAAGTAATTTTTATACTTTCTTTACAATGTTGTTATTTTTTCTTGACTGAGAGAACTTAATTTTAAATTAGCTTGACGCTCACTTTCCATATATTTGAAGTATTCATTTCTTTTATTCCATGTTTGAAAAATAAAAATAAGAAGAAAAATACAACTACCACAAGCCTATAAAAGTACACACTTTATATTGCAAATCTAATTCCCATAACAAAATCTAATATTTATAGTAAACCAATACATAATTAAAGTTGAAGCTTTATGTGATTTATTGATACAGTAACTTTAACAACCACTAGAAACTATTGTAAATCAATGTACAGATTGACAGATAATGCATATATATATTATTTATTAACGACAAGACAAATTAATCAGTGTTCTCTGTAATCCCTGATCATTAATAAGAGACACTGTCTAGGTTTCTAGGGCTTAAGTTAAGCTTCCTTCATGTTACTATGAGTGATGAGCGTTTTGAAACTTTTAGTGCAATATCGTAGCGCATTAGAAGATACCATTGTTGGAAAATTTATGAAAAAGCGGAAATATAGCAGCTTTTTCCTGCAAAGCAGGGTATTCATAGAGAACACAATGTCAAGTCACTCTGTTCGACATTTTTCACCTGAATTCCAGAAATTGCAAATTGAGTGGAATTCTGTGTAAGAGTTAAGAGTGGTGATCTTAACTAGCAAAGCGAATATACGAAAATAGCTGAAATAGTCCCTCCTGAGTAGAAATCGAACCCATAACCAATCGTGTTTACAGTCAGATGGTGTTCCTTTATGCCAGGAAGATCTCATTTAAATTATTTTCATTTCTTTGCATTATAAAAACAAAATGCGGCGTTTAGCTACTCAATGTCTTCAAACTACCTTTCTTCTGTCTAAAATGTAATATGGGGCAAACAGTAAAAATAAAATACCTTAAGTATAATATTCGTACACAAAACATTTTTTTTTAATTTAACATTTTTTATTATAACAAGGGGATCAGTCATGGCGCAGTGGCACGAACGTGTCACTGTAAACGACTGGTGAGATTCCCACTCAAGGAGTGGAAATATTTAATATTTCCATTACCTTCGTTCTGGTATCAGAGCAAAATGCGGCGTTAAGTTCCACCACTTAACAATGCCTCCAAATTCAGCGGAAAGTGGGGAACGGAGTGTCTTAACACTAGGTTCCCTCTGCCTACCCCGCTGTGTGCGTGAAGCTTAAAAAATACAAAAAAAAAGACATTTTTTTTCACAATTATTTTTCATAAAAAACAAGTACTTTTAAGTTACTATATTTATCATTTCGAGCATTCCATGTTGAGTGGTAAAGTCTTACACTTCATGTAACAAAAACAAACGAACAGCATTTCTAATTAAATTAGTACAAAGTCAACATTTAACCCGACTAAAACTAATAAGGCTGAAGCAGTATGATTAACACGTTCGGTGTGTGTTTATTTAAATTAAACGCCGCTTAATTGTTGTCTGTCGCCGCTGTCTTTTACTGAGTAAATAATTAGAACATTTTTGCAGTGACATAAGACTATATTATTATAATTTTTAAAACAAAACATAGCTTTTGTCTATACTGGCGACCGGCTCGAGACTTTGCTGCGTGATCTGCAACTGTTATCCCCTATTCGAGCCCCTATATGATCCTGTGAACTTTCTGTTCAATCATAATAAAATATAGCCTATAGTACTCCTGAATAGTGTAGCTATTTAATGTGAAATATTTTTTATGATCGGTTCAGTATTTCCGGAGATTACCCCTTACACACAAAGTTACAAATTTTGACTCTTTAATTTATTTGTATAAATAGAATTTTTACCAAAATATAAATAATATCATGGCGAATCTCTGGAGTGGCTGGAAATAAATTAGCAAGCATATAACTGATGTAAAAATGAGTTAATTAAGCTAGCCTATTTTCTTACGAATTATAACTTTTTTGTTAAACTCACGGACGAAATTATAGACGTAGCTAATATTTTGTAAATTCTAATACAATTAAAGTCATTCTATGTAAGTGAGAATTTAACTTACAACGGTCACGTACTAACATTTTTCAACTACTAAAACTGTTCCAAAAACGTGACCTAAGTATATGGAGACGTTAACCTATAGCATAACACTTATAAACGTTATAATGCTTTAACCTAACGATGCAATATCGTTACTTTTTACTAGTATCATCGAATATATCGTTTAACCATCGAAAATGTCAACATTTTTTATATTGAGTAATTTTAAAGACATGTTTAGTTATATGGATCTTATTTTTCATAATATAAAGGTTGAAATTGCAAGAGCATCTCCCTACACGCGGTATCAAATGCCCGCGGCATTAGTTACACACGCGTGAATGCTAGCCAGATTTATTTTGTAGTGACAAAATCTGCTTTAACTATAATGCTTGTCTACCTTTGTAAGTATGTACGCGCATAGAGTATTTAATATTATTTATTTATTTAATATCTTCACTGAAATAATGATACTACTAAAACATACAAATGTACAGTTTTGGAGGGTTGTACAGGTGTAAATTACTTCAACCCTTTACCCTTCTTCTCTTTTTGTGCAGTGTTTCAGAGAATAGTTTAAAAAACGTACTTTATTGAATCAAGATAAAATTGCTTATTTTTTTACTTTTATTGATAGGACATTGACTACATTTTTATATGCTTAACTTTTTCATTTTTGTGGTTCTCAAAAAGTACCTAACTTTGTAATTTATTTTAGTTTTTAAAGCATCTTGATATTTTACAGAGCAGATAGAGAGAAAAATGTTAAGAAAAGAATTTGTAATTTGCTCTGGTGTTTCAGAATTTTAGGATCTCGCTAATATTACATTCACTGACTCTAAATTTAGACATGTACAAATCGATATCTTTCTTCATTGGATTCTAAAAGAAAACTATGATAACTAACAAACCATATACATAAGTACTTATCTTATGGGTAGGATTATGGAACCATAACAAAATTTGTTAACATAATCGTTACTTCAATAAGTTTTCTATTCAACCAGCATTCGTAGATTTCTCTACTTAGTAAGGACTAAGTACGAAAACATGTATTCCTTTGTAATCTCATCTTATACATCGTATACAGTCAAAGGTCGAGACAAACTACCCACGGACCGTTACGCGCAATATATAATACTCACAAACTACTCTAGCGGAGATGACGTTTATATATGTTATGATGGCTGTACATTCATGAGAATTTGTTACGCTGGATATATCGTCGGTGGGATAGAAGCTGGGATAGTAGTGTGGAAGATAAATAGTAAAATGCTTATATTTTAAGTTTAATTTTTCAATTACATGCTTTATTCTGTATAGTAGGGAAGGCATAAAGAATAATAGAAATGAGTGACAAGTGTGCGAGACACTACCACCGCGTTTCTTCGTAAATCAAACATTGCATATTAGGTGGCGAAACTTAACGCCACGGTGGTGAGTAACCATCACTACCAATGCCTTTACAGTTAGATACTGTCCAACTGAATCACGATGACTTCCCTGGCCTGTTTAGTAAATTATAGTTTATCTATGTCCTCAAAATGCAGATAAAAATAAGAATTTGTTTAATGGCGTATACCATATTGATTTAAATACCTACAACCAGTTTTTGTTATATTTTTCACCGTAAAATTCTCAACACCAATGGCTTCAAGTTTAATAAAATCTTCAATTTGATCAATAAATTCCGATGCAAAATTTTATTATTCACTCGATATTGCATTTTACATTCGGAAGCGAAATAACAGAAGTGTTGGCAGAGCACCGGCGCGGTGAGGCGGTAAGAACGAATGTCTTAAGCAGGGTTGTCCACTCATTCCTTAATAAAACTGTATCTATCATTTGTATTATATTTTTAATATAAATAAAACTTACATTTAAAATAATATCATCCTTTTATAGTCAAAACTTAGAAAAATAAATCAATTTAAATGTAACTTTTGTAGGTAAACAGACAACCCTTAGAATATAGAAGGCAAAATTGCTGGTAGCAAAGTAAGTTAGGACTTAGCAACGAGCGTCTGGAATGCGGCACGGACATTGAAAAGTGTCTTTAGGTCGCAATTTCGCAGGGAAAATTAAATTGCTTATTCAAATGACATTCTTTCTTCAATATTAAAAATGATAAAATTAAAAGTTCTTCAATAAAAGCAGCTTACGTTTGGGAGGAAAGTTACGCAATATATAATAGTTTTGTACTTAAAACTTTTTTAAGTAAAACTTTATGAAATTAGGTAACGAAACAAAAATACTTTAGGAAACTTTCTCAAAATCTTAAAAGAAAGACAAACTTAAGAATTTTATTCCGAAATTAGAAAAAGTTAAACCTCATAGAGTAGTAAATTTTTGGCAAACAATAAAAATAAATAAACTATGCACATGCAAATCAAATTTAAAATACTTATTTCAAAGTAGACAATCTTTAAAACCGAATGCGTTCTGAAATATATGCAGGAATGGCATAAAAAGAGACGAAAAAAAGAACAAGAACATTAAAAAGGAAGATCTGGAAGTCAAAATTCTCCCCTAATTCGTGTGCGGACAGGGCGAGTTAAGTGGATCGCAGGCTAAGATAATTACTAGGTACAGCATGAAAGGATGTTTGGTCCGGGCTCAGGATATACTGGTCGAGTAGTAACCGAAAATTTACTCTTTAATTAAGTAGCTTTAGAAACCATTCGCTTCGGAAACTTCGACTCTGGAAACGATTTTGTAAGTTTTAGTTTTGGGCCAACGCGCAGGCAATTTGTATTAGGTTCGCGAAAAGATTAGGATTTTGTTGAGATTAACTAGAAAAGTTTAACTTGTACTCATATGTCTTATCTTGATTGAGTGTGTACTTTTTTTTATTATTTTGAACTGTTATGTTAAGTGTATGTTACTTGTGATTGTAGAAATTTCTAAATAAGAGGTGAAATAAAATGAACACTTACATTAGTACAAAGAAATAACTGTAATTATCTTACAAAATTCGAAATCAGGCAAATTTAGAAAATATATAACTATACCTTTATTACGTAAATATGATATAGGTAAATACTATTTAAATAAGGTAAATATGGTAGGTAGCTGGAAAACAAAAGAAGTTCTTATAATTCGAAACAAAATTTATTGTTGTCACATGCGAGGACGAATGTATATATGTATAGTATGTATTTGTGTATTTTTAAATAAAAGAAAGACCTTTATGCACTTACCTAAGTGCCTTAACCAAGGTAAGTATGTACATAAAGAAAAGCCTGCAATCGCTTATCTTTTGCAACAGATCCTTTATCTACTTAGGCACCGAGTGCTTTTTGCGGCATTTAAACGACGCGACGTGACTTAGAACGATTTTCTGACGCAAGAAGCTAATACACGTTGGACAAGTTAAAAGTTACACACAGTTGATTTGTTTGACATGAATTATTTTATATTACATATGTAAGTAAGTAAGTGTTTTATAATACATACTTGTATGTATTCCTTCTTCTTCTTCTTCCTGGCAACTATCCCAGCTTTAGCCAGGGTCTGCCTTCCTACTCAACCTCCTCCACTTTGCACGGTCTTTGGCATCCTCGGTGGTAAGTCCGTTGGCTCTCATATCCTGCTTCACGGTGTCCAGCCATCGCTTTCTTGGGCGTCCTGGGGGTCTTGCTCCAGGGACAGACATATCAAGGCAAATTCTTCCGACATAGCTCTCAGGCCGGCGTGCAACGTGGCCATACCATCTCAGGCGACTCTCTTGAAGCTTATCCGCTACGTCACGGACACCAAGACTACCTCGGATAAATGTGTTGCGTATGCGGTCAGCCCGCGTAACGCCACACATCCACCTCAGCATCTTCATCTCCGTGACGTGAAGCTGCTGAGTGTGCCTGGACAGTGCTGGCCAACATTCGCTGCCATATAAGAGAACTGGTCGGATTATGCTTCTGTATATCAGTCCCTTGAGCTTGGGCGGTATTCTGCGGTCGCAGACCACACCTGTGACCTCGCGCCATTTCGCCCAAGCAGCGCTGATACGGGCTTGGACATCGTGATCGATGCCTCCGGACTCGTGCAGAATAGATCCAAGGTACCTGAATTTTTCCGACTGTACGGCTGGTTCAGGACCTATTTGGATAGTGCAAGAGTCCGGGCTCCCGCAAGCCATGTACTCGGTCTTCGTCACATTTAGTTTAAGACCGCCGTTCTCAAGCGTACCCTTCCAGAGGTTCACTCTCCGCTCCAGCGTCAGCCGGCTCTCGTCAATGAGTGCTATGTCATCGGCATACATCATCAGCCATGGAGGCTGGTCCTTGATGTAAGCCGAGACAGTGTCCAGCACTACATTGAACAAGAACGGGCTAAGAGCCGAGCCTTGGTGAACCCCAACAGAAATCGGAAAGGGTTTTGTATCGCCAACAGCAGTCCTAACCATTGAAACGGAATCGCGGTACATGTCTCTGATGATGTCAATATAGGCCTCAGGGATCCCCTTGGATCGCAATGCCCACCAGATACATTGACGAGGCACACAGTCAAAGGCCTTCTGCAGGTCTAGAAACGCGACATGCAGAGCTCTCCTTTTTTCCCTGTATGCCTCCATCATAGTTCTGAGGGCAAAAATGGCGTCCAAGGTGCCCGATCCTGGCTGATATCCATATTGACATTCAGAGACAGTACACTCTCGGCGGAACCTGAGGTCGATCATGCGCTCAAAGAGCTTCATGGTGTGTCATGATCTTAACGCCCCTATAACTACCACAATCCTGAACACTGCCCCTGCCTTTGAAAATAGGGGTAATATAGCTATAACGCCACTGACGTGGCATTGTCCCAGTGTTCAAGATGCGGTTGAAAAGGTCCGTAAGTATGAGCACACCAAGAGAGCCCAATGATTTCCACGCTTCGATCGGAATGTCATCAGGTCCCACCGCTTTCCGATTCTTCATGCGCCGAAGACAATTCCGAGTTTCGTCAGGTGTAATCGGGGCAATAAGTCCAAGATTAGGAAGTGGTTCGGTTGGAAGGCTGCACGGATGCTGAGTATTCAGCAACTCCTTGAAGTAGCACCTCCATCTCTCCTTCACAGAGGCATGATTACATAGCAGCGTGCCCCGGGAATCTTTGACGCAAAGACATTTGGCGATATCTTGCGTCGCTTTATCCCGAGCTCGTGCCAATTTGTAAATGAGCTTCTGCCCCTCCGCAGTTTCAAGTGTATCATACAGAGGTGATAACCTGTCACTGCGGGCTCTGGCAACAGCCCTTTTACATGCACGCTTCGCTGCTATGTACTCTAGTCTGTCTTTAGGAGAGTTGGATTGCTGCCACTCCTTAAAGGCAGCCTTCTTTCCACGAATCACCTCCTGCACTTTGTCATTCCACCACCATGTCTCCTTGTCGATGACCCGTCCTCCCCTAGAAATGCCAAGAAGTCGTTTACCTGCTGCGATGATTGCTAACTGGGCTCGATCCCAAGCTTCCTGAGCAGTATCGGTATTAGTCGAAAGATTACGACTCTCAACCTCTGCCCGAAAGTCGGTTTGCATCGGTCCATTCAGCAACCACCACCTGATCCGAGGCTTACGTTTCTCGGCTACTTTCTTTTTCGGGGTGACGACATAGTCCATGACAAGAAGACGATGTTGGGCCGTCAGGCTTTCACCTGGAATGACCTTACAGTTAGTCACCTTGCCGATATGACACCGTCTGGTCAGCAGGTAATCTATTTGAGTTGAGTGGGATCCGCTCTTATACGTGATAAGGTGCTGCGGAGTCTTTTGGAAGAACGTGTTCACGACGGCCAAGTCAGACACAATACAGGTTCTGAGAAAATTTTCTCCCTCTGTATTGCGACGACCGTAACCAAAACCACCGTGCACACGTTCATACGTATCCGCAGCCTTACCTACGTGACTGTTCAGATCCCCCCCAACTATGATTACTTCAGCAGCTGGTATAGCACGTAGAACCTCTTCAAATTGCTCCCAGAATGTCTCTTTTTCGGACCCGCTACATCCCGCCTGAGGGGCATAGGCACTGATTAAGTTTGTAATGACTCCCTCAATCAGTACCCGCACCCGCATCAGGCGGTCGCAGCGACGGTCGACTTCAAGAAGACCATTCCGAAGCTCTTCAGATAGCACTACAGCTACACCAGCTTTGCCTGAAGGCGACCCAGTGTATATCAGCCGGTAACCCTGTCCGATGTTTCGAGACTTATTGCCCTTCCAGCGAGTTTCCTGGAGGAACGCACACTGGACCCGACGTCTCATGAGTACATCTGCGAGTTCTCTGCATCGTCCGGTAAGAGAGCCAATATTCCACGTTGCAAAGCGGAGTTTCCGTCTGGGTACTAGCGTCTTTAGCCGTGCCCGTACTTGACACGGTAGCCCTTGCCCACTTATCGCAGGTGTAGGGCGATGTGCCTGCGCGTCGTTTAACGGCGACGCCCTAGCCATACCCAGCTTTGCCTTAGTTCGATCCATTTTTAGTGGCGAGGAGTGGTTTTAATGGAGCGACTGCCGTCTGACCTCCAAAACCCCGTTTTATGGGTAAAACCAAAGGGGAGAGATAGGGTAGAGAAAAGGGGAATGAGGTTAGGAACGGGAGTTTGGAGGGGTAGATAGGACACCACCTTCATGGATTGGAGATAGAGGTATGAAAGTGGTGGCTCGAGGATCCGGGGGCGCGTACCCGTATGCCCAAGCCCAAGTATCGGAAAAAAATACTTGGTAGGACACCCTCTGGATGTATTACATCCATTATAAAAGAAATGAATGTGTTAAAAAATGAAACAAAGATAATTACATACAATTTTAGACTCTTTCACTTTGCAAAATAAGTGTCGCGCCACTCTGTATTCCAATTACAATTTACAGATATTTCTTATTATTACATAAAATAAGTGTCGAGTTACTTTGTACCCCACTTACAATTTACAGATATTTCTTTTATTACATAAAGGGGGCAAACGAGCAGATGGATCACCTGATGGTAAATGGTTACCTTCTCCCATGCACATTCACAACATTAAAGTTGTGGATACTATTGGGGGTGAAAGAGAGAAAGAGGTAGCAAGGTTGACCGGAACATATCCTCAGATATTTGGCGGTTCGTCTTTGACATGATAGTGATCACAAGCCAGGGGGAGAACGAATCTTCTAATACCAAGTGACTGGGTTACCCTCTTTTACGAGAAGCTACCCAGTAGCGGAGGGGAATTGTATTGTTGACATGTCCCCCATGGAAGAAAAAAATGTATATTGAGTGGAGATATTGTATATTGAGTTGCAATTAAACACAGCGCTTTATACATAAAACACAAGCAAGATTCAAATCCATATTTCAACTGCATTTCTAATACAATGTAATAAGAAAAAAGAAACATTTCCATAGAACAATTGACTGCCCTGACATGGATAATACAAGTATTTTTTGTGATGCCCATTTACTGATCCTTTATTTTCTGGTTCGTAATCAACTTATCCGCATATCACGTATTTCATGTACCTTTAGACATGACCGACTCCAATTACGCAATGGCACGTAGCATGGGGACCATTAATAGTTTACCGCTGTCCCCAGTCGATATGTCTGTGTGTCTGTGTTTACGTCAATGTTAGTGTATTATATTTGTCTTTACACCTTTAAAGCTTTTTCCGCACAGCAGAACCTAGTGTCCAGACACTCCGCTCTACACTCTCCGCCCATATTAGAGACATTACGCAGTGTGTGTCGGAACTCAATGCCGCGCTTCGTCTTTGTCTTAATTTTATTGTCAGATAATTTGTAATGTTATGTGGAAAAGATAAAGAAACTTAAAGATCATTTTTCAAATAAATAAACATTATCATTAAAAAACCAGAAGCAAAAGCTTATGACAGGACTGAGTTAAAAATTTATTTTAAATTTATCCTGCAATTTCTTTTTATATACAGCTTATATTTATATACGGAATTTTGAGTTTTTTTGCAAATTCTGTAATAACGACATATTTTTTTACAAACAAATAACTATCACAGCGCACTAAAGATAACTCTATCAAGTTTTATATTTTTATATCAAACAACGATGCTCGCTATCGAAAAATGACGCTAAAATTTACAAAAACTATATACATGTATACATGTATACGATTTTATACCGTTATAATTTTTTATAGATAAATAAAAATCTATTATTAAAGTAAGAAAAATGGCGGCGTTACAGGATGCGTAAGGCCGTTTGAGTTAGTTCGAAGTCTTGAACCGTGACTGATTACTACGAACCGTAACCTTTACGTTCAAAATACATTTTAATATTTTATATGTAGCCAATATAGTTGAATTATGATAGTGAGCAACTTCATGCTTTTCCCGTACAGCAGAGCAGTCGGAGAGAACCTACACTAGGTTCTCTCTGAGACAAGACATTCTGTTCTCCACTTTCCGCCTGTAATCGATGGGAATGTGTTAATTGCCAACGAGGGGCAGTGATCCCACCCGGGGGAATAATTATATTAAAATTATTTTTGTTTCTTCGTATTAATTGCTGCATCAAATGCGATGTTTTTGTATTTGAAATTCATTGTTTTGAATCTACTATATTAAGTTCAAAACCTACCCTACCTTCAACAATTAATACGAGTTACACTTCCTATGGTCACATGTATCATGGGCACCGTTAATAAAACATAGGTGTCCCTTGACGATCTGTCTGAAGGACATATATTGAAATAGATAGCAAATTACAAACAAATCTATTTATATATTTAGAACAAGCAAGTCATTTATTTCCGAATTTAGCCCTAAGTTAACTTTATTACCCTTCTTATCGAAAACAAATTATGATATTGAAGATGAAAAAAAGAGATGTAGAAAACATATAAAAAGTTGATTTAGATTTTGAAAACATATGAAAATTTGTGGCCTGTCGTGGCCCAGTGGCACAAGCGTGTGACTGTAAACGACTGGTTGTGGGTTCGATTAGTGTTGCTCAAATGCAAGAACAAGACGAGACTTAGCCAGTCTTGGTCTTGGTCTTGCGCCAATACACCTGGTCTTGGTCTTGGTCTTGGTCTTGCGCTCCCAGTCTTGGTCTTGGTCTTGGTCTTGCCGCAAGAGTCTTGCAAGTCTTGCAATTACCTATTCCAAAGTTATATACCTCCAAAGTTACTATTCCTCGTGGACGAAGTCGCGGGCACAGCTAGTAAATACTTACTCTCATCATCTCTCTCAGAGATATTCGGGCTGGTAAGTAATACAAAACTCTTATCGCAGGCTTTTTATTTTATTAGTAGGTAAGTACCTACGCTTTTTATATTATTTTATTAGTTTTGTAGAATTTTTTTACACGTTTCAAGTATATTTAAAAGTGGCTACAATACTTATTAAACGGGTGCGGGGTGATATTTGAACACTTTTTTGCTATTTTTTCTTGGAAAAACTTAAGAAATATAATGACTAAATGTACAATAATAGTACCTAAGTAATTAGTTTAAAACCATATAAGTAATCAATATTACAATATATACTTACTAGAATGAATTAATATGACATCTACTACCTATCCTTACCATTTTATCCCAATCATAATACTACTTGCGTGATCAATATAATGTATTCATTTTCATTCTAAGCACTCTGAAACTTATTTATTCTTTGGAACACCTGTAGGTACTCTTAAAATTCGAAATTATTTTGCATGAGTATACCTACGCCTACGCCCTATGGCGGCAATCAAATAGTGTCAAACGTTATGATTTCGGCGTGGCGGCAACGATTGTTTTAGATTTAGAACTTCCGAAAAGCGGCAAATACTCAGTGAAATAGCGCTAAGTCCTAGCTGCAAGACGCAAGAGTCTTGCAGGCTATGTCTTGTTCTTGCTCAAATCTTGCACGGTCAGTCTTGGTCTCGGTCTTGCTAAAAATACGCGGTCTTGTTCTTGGTCTTGGTCTTGCAAAAACGCAAGAACAAGACCAAGACTGCAAGACCAAGACTGAATTTGGGCAACACTAGATTCGAATCCCACTCGAGGAGTGGAAATATTTAATATTTCCATTTTCTTCGCTCTGGTGACGAGTTAAAGTGCGGCGTTAAGTTCCGCCACTTAACACGCAATGCCTCCGAATTCGGCGGAAAGTGGGGAACGGAGAGTCCTAACACTAGGTTTAAAATTATTAAAAGTAAATTATGATATTTGTAATCAAAAAATAATATACTTCCATATAAAAGATGATTTACCGACTGATCTTTGTGTGGTGGTTGATAGGCCATAATACGAGATCACGTAACCGAAGTCTCCATAAAACAAATACGTGTGCGTAGCTGAGGCCAAGAGTGAATGGGCCAACTCGTAAAATTACGTCGCTAATAAATCGTTCAACTTTTATACGAAACTTTATAAAATATTATGTTTCTTTTTGTTTACGAACGTTAATGTTTTGCCTTTATGATAATACACTTAATTTTTCTTTTTTTTGTTTCGTATATTTCATTTTTGGTAATATATTAAATGGAGATGACAGCGGGACCAGTAGTGGCGCAGTGGCACAAGCGTGTGACTGTTAACGACTCCTTTTGGGTTCGATTCCCACTCGAGGAGTGGAAATATTTAATATTTCCATTTTCTTCGCTCTGGCGGCGTTGAAAGGTTACATTATAATTATATTTTATTCATTTTCCGTTTCTGGGATCTAAGACTAAGCGCGGCGTTGAATTCCGCCACTTAACACGCAATGCCTCCGAATTTGGCGGAAAGTGGGGAACGGGGTGTCTTAACACTAGGTCCCCTCTGCCTACTCTGCTGGGTGTGGGATACGAAAAAAAAAAAAGATGACAGCATGGCACAGCCATGATTCCATTTTTTTTCAATTTTACTTTCCTAGGTAGTCAGAGAATTTAGTGTTAAGATACTTCATTCTCTATTTCTCGCCCAAAATTAGAATATAACATGTAGAGTGAGGAAACTCGCTGTGGCCAAATTGCGCTCTGCCTTGTCTAAGCGGGAAAATAAAAGTAATTTGTATATATGTAATTATAAGTATCTTTTTTCAATATAGCACAAACGAATTTTTTTTACTTAAGCTTATTTCGTTCTTTACATATAACAAAAATCGTCTTTCAAGTAACCTACCTTACCTTTGTCTGAAAGTACTCAATAAAAATACTTCTTAAGAAGTCCCCTCTTACTTCTTAGTAGTATGAATTTCAGCAGCTCAAGTAGTCATTACGGTTAAGTTGCGGAACTTATTAAAGGTATAAGTATGGACGCTTTATTAAGACACGGGACAAATCAGAAATGTCTAAAAGTATACTGAAAGATATTAATTCAATCAGAATTATTTTGTAAATCGATGGGCAAAATATATACCTATATAAAAAAACAGCTTATGCTAGTTATGGGGTAGTCACAGAGTGCATAGTTTCACGACACCCCGTCCTCCATTTTCGGTTTGAAAACGAGACATTTTGCGTGTTGAGTAGCGAAACTCAACGCCGCACTTTCTCTAAAACACCAGAGCGAAGATATATAATATAGAAGATGTATAATCATTTCTCCGAGTGGGAATCGAATCCACAGCCTTCAGCTCCCTCTCCTCTATCAATATAAATTAAAAACAAAACTTTTTTAAAATCCATGGATCCATAATATATGTACATTTATATAATATATTCCTATCAAGTAGCCTGAATGATACGAGTAATTAGACAAATAGCATGGTAGCTGTGATATTTTAAGGCAGACCATTTGACCAGACATTACAAAATAGTCAACAGCTCGTTGCAAGCGCTTGATACTTTGACATTAATATTTACGAGAATCATTATTTAAATAAATTTATGGAGTAGACTAGTAGTATTACGTTTTATTTTAAAACTCATTTCACCGGCTGTACAAGCACCCATCATATTTCTACATAATATGAATAGCGTGTAAATGATCATGTTTAAAAAGTATATTTGTTACAAAGTCGGGGCACGTCGTGGCGCAGTAGCACAAGCGTGTGACTGTAACCGACTGGTTGTGGGTTCGATTCCGAAATTCCGAAAGTGGGGAAAAGAGTGTCTTAACACTAGGTTCCCTCTGCCTACCCTGCTGTATGCGGGATACAGCGTGAAGGTAAGAAAAAAAAATAAAAGCTTTTTTTCTATGGTGGTGTACTTAGAGTAAATGTAATGTCTCTCTGTTCTCCACATTTCGAGGCATTGCATTGCATGTTGAGTGACGGACTCAACGCCGCGCTTAGTCTTAGGTCCTAGAGACGGAAAATGAATAAAATATAATTATAATATAACCTTTCTCTGGAGTGGGAACCGAACCCACAATCCATCCATTTACAGTCAGTACTGCACCTTGATGGCCTTTTAGATTATTGTACTGTGTAATTTATTTTAAGTGTTTTATTATCTCGTTAATAAATAACGAAATTGACCTATAGTAGCGGCGTAACGGCGCCAAATATATAACTTCATAGCGTTGTAAACAACGTTATAGAGATCGTGAATTCAACGGCATTTAATTCGAGAGGACGTATTCGGAATAGGCGACAAAATGATTCGGCCGAGAGAATTTCATTATTCTGTATCTTTGAATGATTTATAAACATTGTTGTTTGTATTCATGAGAATTTACAGGGATTTGTCTAATTTGATTTATTTTATTGTAGTAAATTTAGTATAAAATATATATTAATTAATGTTCCTCGGTTATGTAAAATGTTTCATCTTCATGATTGCCCATATTTGAGGAAGTTCAAAAACCTGGTATTCAGACAGTAAGTTCTATATTGTTCGGCAAAATTCTAGACATTAAATGTCTAATGGCGATGCTGAACGGCACGGAAAGTACGGCGTACTTTATGTCTATTAGAGTGGAGATATAAAAACAATTTAAATATAATCATTTCGCAGAATTGCTTTCCTCGAGTTTGGTTTGAGCACACTATATACAACAACAAAAGCATATTTTCTTATTCAATATAAATTAGAAAAAATTGTAGTAAGTAAATTTTAATAAAGTTAGTTGTTCTCAAGAATTACTACAGTAAATGAACAAATTTCTTATGCCAACAAATATTCCAGGTCATATGGGAAATGTCAACAAGACTAGCCATTTTAGAGTCTTTAGCCAATTATTAGCATATCCTGCAATTACATCATTTCATGTTAAGGAACCCGCATATAGCGTGTACTTTACGACGGATAACATTATGATATTAGGTCATAAGTCTAATAGTATCTTTAAGCAAGTTCCTGAGAAAACTCTTTGGGAGGATTTCTTTAAACATCCTCTCTATTAAAATTATAGGATAGGCAAAGAGAGAGAGAGAGAGAGAGATGTGGTGATTTCTATTTGGCAATTATTTTAAAAAATATGTATCATTTATTCATTTTTTTAGCTTCACGCAGTATCTCGCACACAGCAGGGTAGGCAGAGGGAACCTAGTGTTAAGACACTCCGTTCCTCACTTTCCGCCGAATACGGAGGCTTTGCGTGTTAAGTGGCGGAACTTAACGCCGCGCTTTACCTCGGCACCAGAGCGAAGAAAATGGAAATATTAAACGCTAATAAGGTAGTTTTACATTAATTCAGTTATTATCGTGCAAAGTGTTTCTGTTATTACATTATATAAATAAATAAATACGATTATTGTTAATAATTATTATTTCAACATTAACTTCTACTTTTAACCCATTCAAAGATATTTTGCGGTGAGTCATGTCCAAAACTCCACTGGTGGTGACGTCATTATAGTGACGTGGCATTAGGAAATATAGAACTTAATATAATAGATGTGCTAATGAGATCAAGTACCTGCAACAAAATGTCTCTAAAATTTTAGAACGGTACTTATTTGATTAAAATATCTTTAATTTACGAATATAAGTCGTAATTAGTAATGATATTTATTACTATCAAAATTTATTTCTAGTCTAGAATAAATGAATAAAATGGTAACTTAACAATGCAGAATAAATTATTAATTTAAAATGCTTTAGTCTTTTGTTTATTTTGCTTAAATAATAATTATTACTATTATTTAAGTTTAAGAATGTGGAAGATCTCAAGAATAAAATGTATTTAACCAAAATTGCGTGCGATTGAATAATTCGACCGAACTCCTTATTCTGATGCTATAAAAAGTTATGGGCTCTCATACTTTATGGCAACCAGGAATGGTGTGTCATTTCACCCGGCAACGTTGCGATGGTAACGTATTTGCATTTAATTGAAGAAAAGTGAAGCTTATTTATACTGCTTCTTCACGCCTTCTCCGTATTGTAAAGTAGTCAGAGATAACTTAGTGTCAGGACACTCCGATCTCCACTTTCCGCCTGAAATCGAGACATTGAGTGTTAAGTGGCGGAAGTAAGCGCCGCACGTTGTATTTAATACCAGAGCAGAGAAGTGAAAATAATATAAAATCATTCCCCGAGTGGGAATTGATCACACAACCATCGCCTTTACAGCCAGACGCTATTCCACTGCGCCACGATGTCCTTTTTGAAGGACATTTATCCTTGTTGGATTAATTTTGTTACATGGAAGGCATCATGTTTTCTTAGTTAGCCAGCCTAATGTAAGTTCTTCCTTACAAGGGCATTAATTACTTGACCAGTCTTGTTAAGATTAACTACACTACATTATAATATAATTGGCTGATATAATCTGGTGTTAATAAATTATTGTATAGAAATGAAGAAAACTGGAGTATCTATTTGAAATATTAAAATAACCGCAGGTTACTAAATGCCTGTGTATGTATGTACATATATACAGTACATATAACAAAATAATTACATTTATTAAGTGTGTCTGTCTATAGTTAATCCCTAGAGGGGCTAGACCGATTTCGGCGGAAATTTCACTTATATACACAGTTTTTTTTTAATTATAACATTTGTGTTAAGTTTTATGCCAGGGGTTCCCAACCAGTTTTTGATCACGGAACACTTTTAAATTATTCTTCCTAGCAGGAACCACTATGTATGTAGATATAATAAAAATGAACTGTAATAATCAAACGAAAACTTTACTTAAAAAATTCTGAAGAAATTATATAAAAATAAATAATATTTAATTCGAAAATTGTGTCAATTGTGATGTTGTCGTGGCACTATTGTAAACAAGTAGTCAAATCCAATACTTTTTGCGAATTGTTAAAACACTTTACTTTAGGACATTCTAACTTATGTAAACTGACACACTTATTTTATAATATCAATGAATTAATGTGCATTTGCTCCTGTCACTCACTGCGCGGCTACCAACACCCGCTAAATTTAAAATCGTTCGCGGACCACTTTATCCGTCGGACCATTGGTGGTCCGCGGACCACTGGTTAGGAACCAGTGTTTTATGCCGACGAAGTTGTGGGCAAGGCAGATACTAAAAAACTAAATTTAGAAAAACTTTAGTTTAATATCATTTTTTAGTTAATTAGGTCGATTATTTATCACTTACTAAAGTGACATTAATAATATTTTAGAATTTTTATTGTACAATCTCTCACATATGTATTATTTCATATATCACCAAAAGAAATTTTATTAAACAGATTGTGAGGCAACGTCAAACTCCAAACTGATGATTGTGCGTTCGTTTTCTAATCAAGGGAATAAGAATGATTGATTACATTCAAATCATTCTCATTTCTAGGGTCTGATAAGACAAAGTGTGGCGTCAATTACCGTCACTTATTTTAGTTTTGAACAAAAGATGGAGACCAGAGTGTCTTGGCACTAACTTCTATTTGACTACCCTGCTATTCTGGAAAAAGAATCAAGCTGCTACTGATATTCTATTATTATTAGAAAAACAGGGAAATGTGATCATAACATAATTGAAATTTCGCCTATATGTATTAGAAAAGTTTATTTATGTCCTTTCCTTATTTTCTTGGACGTATCGAAGGCAATAACTCCAGCCAACATGCCTGTCCATTACAGCTGTACGGACGTAGCTTTTTTTACTTATTGCTATTTCAGAAGCAACAGTATTCCGAGCTATTTCAGTGTTCTTTGCAGTCTGCACGCTGGACCCAAAGCTTATTAACGAATTTCAGAAAAGTAAAGTCATTTTCCACCTTTCGGTATCAGACAGGTATTTTATAGATTATATTTTTAATTATATATCGTTGGTAGTAACCGAAGCTTCTGGTTTTGATGTGAAAATTACTTTTGTTAGTGGAATGGCCCTGTAAATTTATTTTAAAGCAATTTTTAAAAGCAGATGGAAATAAAAAGAACATAAATAATATTAATATTCATGAATGTAATGCACTTATACTAAATTTATACACTACAGTACTACAGTTCCGCTATTGTAAGCTTATTTATTATCAACTAGATTCTTCAATCGAGGCTGTTATGTATTTGAAAAATATTTATTATTCATTTTTAGTATTTCCGTTAAATGTTTCGGTCTAATTTATTATTTATTAAAGGCGACTAGGTATATAACATATAGAAGTCACAAACTATTATACTTACAGACGAGATGCCAAATTAAATTTCAGCGGCTTACCTGTAAAAATAAAAGAAAATATTTAAAAACATGTAACAGTACTACGTTTAGATCAAACGAAGTTCCCGAAATATTGCAAATTAAAGCATGTGCAAACTAAAATTCAGCCAACAGCCAAATGTTAGATTTAAAACTATTATGTTTCAAAAATTCCGAGACTTTAATTGTGTAAAAGTTTCAGCAGCAGTCATTAAATCTCTACGCGATAGTAAAGTCCCATTGAAGGATCTCCCCTCGGAAATAAAAATTCGGAGTGCATTTAAAAATTTATGAAGATAAATTATATAAAAATGGAGGGTAAACGGGTGAAATGAAAACTGTTAGCTTTGAGTATCCTGAACAAACAGCAGGTTTGATGTTAGCTAATTACTGAGCCGTGAGATTCAATGTAAACGAATTGTAGACTCCGGCAAAATAAACGAAATATTTAATCAGCGTGCTATCAAAAATGAATTTTTAATTTTTTATGCACTTGAAATATACATTTTACTATATTTTTTAATGAATACCTAAAATATATATGAATTTAAGCGTGGTATAAAGCATAATAATTTAGCTATTCTTTTGCAACATATATATATACCTATTATTTTCATATGTTACCTAAAGTGAACCAAATAACATTGACTGTGTAAATGTATATATTTCTGTACCATTGAACTAATCGCCTAAAATATTAACAAATATATAGAATAATGTAGCGCAGTACATTTTGACTCTAGTAAGACGAAATTATGAAAAGATGACGTTAACACGTAATGTCTTTAATTCGAGCGGAGAGAGGAGAACGGAATGTCTACATTAGATTCTCTGGCTGTCCTTTTATATGGGAAAAGGCTCTTGCTTTTTGAATATTACAATTTTCAACACTACTACTACTATTTCATAATTAAACAGTTTATTCGCAAAACGAGATCTCACACTCGTTGGCATTACAAGCCAAACCATATGCGGTCGGTAATGTTTCTACAAAGTTAAACTTAGTTCTCAGAGTGTGATTGCACAGATGTGCATGCATTTTCAAAGCAGCGCTTACGAATTATTTAATAGAAATAACATTTTTTTATTCATGATTATTTTATAAGAAACACAAACATTCTCTTGTGTTGTAAAAGATGGAAAAGAAAGGTGACCACAGTGACCTACACTGTGACGCAGTACAGCATCTGAACGTAAACCTTATGTGATGTGGGTTCGATTTCCACTCTTTGATTATATTTCAATTAGTTTTATTTTTCCGTTCACCACTCTAGGTTCGTTTTGAGTATTCTGCTAAGTAGAAAAAGTAAAAAACTGATAGTGACACAGTTCTCTACTCTCTCAGTAGCAGAACCTAAACTATGATGTCTAATAAGGAATAAATATGTTTAAATAATGTATAGTTATTTTATTTTTGTTTTTTTTTTAGCTTTACGCTGTATCCCGCACACAGCAGGGTAGGCAGATGGAAATTAGTGTTAAGACACTCCATTTCCCACTTTCCGCCGAATTCGGAGGCATTGCGTGTTAAGTGGCGGAACTTAATGCCGCGCTTTACCTCAGAAACCAGAGCGAAGAAAATAGTAAATATGAAATATTTCCACTCCTCGAGTGGGAATTGAACCCACAACCAACCAGTCGTTTACAGTCACACGTTCGTGCCACTGCGCCACAACTGGCCCCTGTATAATTAATTATAATATCAAAACACAATATACATTGCATGGTTACAGCTATAATTCATACTCATTAACTAATAAAAACCTTATTACATATCCAATCGTAACCCGATGCAATTAAATATGAAACAAACCGCAGACGAATTTAAATTATTAAATGCATAAATAAATAATTCACAAGTACAATAGCTAGGGCTAATATAATAATTAAATTCAAAGAGGTATGGACAGTGTAAATAGTGATAAAATTTTAATTTTTACTGTCTGTTTATTGTAGTGTTTACACATGAATTATCAAGTACGTAATATATGTTATTTGTTGAAATATTAAAAGTAGAAATTTAAATAGTAGGGCAGGTACAGAGAATCTCGTGTTATGACTACCGTTCATTGCTGAATGAGGGGCGGAACTGAACGCCGCGATTTGTCGTATTTGAGCATATAAATAGTTTAGAGATAATCAATGGCTTCGAGTGAGGATCAAACCCACAACCATCGTGTTTACTGTGGGATTTTGGCATTTTGGCGTTATTTCGCAAATGGAAACTCATACTTAACGTTTGATTTCAAGACATGTGTGTTTGATAATAAAACATATTTTTAAATATTTTTTTAAAATATTATTCCACACTTAGGAAAAATGAAAAAGACATTTAAAAAACGAATAAAAATTTGAATGCAGCGGGATTCGAACCCCGAAGAGAGAAGAGAGAGGTGGTTAGACGCTAACAACATCTGACGAATTTCGACACAGCTGGTAGTAGAACGCATGACTTAGCGGTGAGAGCGCCTGGATGGTATTCAGGAGGCGCAGGTTCAAATCCCGCTGTGTTCAAATTTTTATGCGTTTTCCAAATATCTTTTTCAAAACGTATTTTGTCTAAAATTGAGTGAATGAGAATTATATTTTTTTTAATTTTTATATACCTACTTGGATTTTGAGAAATAAGTCAACATTTATTTCTATGTCATTTTTTCGTAACAATTAAGCTTACAAGAAACTACAAGGTCACTATAGCGTTGAATTATGTTATTTATGTATATATCAAACTATAAAAGCAAATTTTCATTTCACCTCACCGCAAGTAGCGAAATTTTGGAGCTGATTATACTTTCGGGCAAATGTCGTAATTACAACCCCAGAGTAAATTTTATATTCAAAGTCTACGCAAGAATGTCGACATTTTGTTTAATATTTCCCTCGTGATTAAAAGTAATATTAGATTTTCCATTTATGTCTGGATGTATATAATAATAAAGTATATTAATATTTTTTTTATGTTATATCGATTTTTGTTAACTGAAGAACAAGTTATGTATATAATTATCCTAGTATATAAAATAAAGTAAGAATAATATAATTATGTTACCCTTTTTATTTACCATTGCTTTATGTAATTTTGTTAAATATATTTTTTTTACGTCACACTGTATCCCGCACACAGCAAGGTAAGCAGAGGGAACCTAATGTAAGACACTCCGTTCTCCGCTTTCCGTTTATAATATTACAGTAATTGTACGTACCTACGTAAAGTAAAAGATACATTCTACAGCAATTTTTTTGTATTTGCTTACTGAATGCAATAAATTTGATAAATTTATTGCATTCAGTAAGCAAATACAAGGTTAATAATTATATAAAAATAGTATTTTTAATGAGATTTTACTAACTTAAACGCTTTATTATGAGTTAAACTGGAGACTTTTAGTGAATTAGTCCTTCACTGTATTTGTCTAATTTACTTCGTTACATCACAAAGTAATTGCAATACAATTTAGTACTAAAACTATTTTTGTCTATGTAAAATAAGCCAAAGAGAGCTTAATGCTGAAAGCTTTGTCTTGTAAATAAGTAGGTTAAATATATTTGTCTTCTTCTTCAAACTGAACATTTCTGTATAGAATTAGTAACATTTTCAACCATTACGTTACATCTAAAAACTAATTTTGCAAAGTTTGTTATTTTACTTGTTTCCACACCTGGTGTCTCCCTACATCATTTATATGAATTAATATTGTAATGATAGGAGTCCATGGTGGCGCAGTGTTGCAGCACCTGGCTGTCGAAAGTCGATTAGTTGTGGATTCGATTCCCAGTTATTGGAATGAAAATGTTTAACCTATTTTTATTGTTCTGCTCTAGTAAGAAAATAAAGCGTGGCGTCCATTTACGCCACTTAGAAGTGTTTCTATTTCGAGTAGAAAGTGGAGAACGGAGTGTCTCAATACTAGGATCGCTCGCTTGTTATGCTATGTAGGAAAATTATTATTTAAATTTGCATAAATGTATATGTATGCATGAAATGATGATACCTATGTTAGGAACATGTATACACTTGTACAAACTGAAATGGTTTTTTTGGAATCGGTATAATTAGACAAAGAATTTAAGAATATATAGTCATTTTTCCACGTGGGAATCGGACCCAAAACCATCGTGATATTGTTTATAGTAACACGCTATGCCAATGCGCCACGATGTTCACATTCGATTCATACCCTTAATATTTTCTTAAAGAACAAAGCAAAAAGGTTCGATCTCGTTTAGAAACTACACACACATTTTCCAAATATGGTATTTTCGCCTTGTCCAATTAATTATAATCGATAGATAATAGTAACGATAATCGTTATATATAAAGCTGTTAGGCCGCCATTTGATATTCGGCTATAACCGTAAGACCCTAACTTCAGCGACGTTAATTGTGTTTCTAATTAGGGAGCTGGGCAATTACTTGCATATTTTAATACCTTTATCCCAGTCCCGTTTTTGTTGTCTTTTGTTTTTGGGTTATAAGGGATATTTGTAATCGTTTTATATATTACGTTATTTAGGTACGTTATAACTAAAATATTGTTTAAGTATGTATTTTTAGCAATTGCTTGTTGTTTTTTGAGATATTATCGTATGTTAATTGTTACATTTTATAAAAAAGTAGCTTTACGCTTTTTCTCGCATAACACGGTAGCCAGAAAAAAATCTATTTCTCCTTTCTCTCCGCTCTCCAATCCAATGCAGAGAAATAAAAATAAAGGCGCAGTGGCACGAACGTGTGACTGTAAACTGGTTGTGGGTTCGACTTGGGAGTCGAGAGGGAGTCGAGCGAAAGAAATAGAAAAATTAAATATTTCCACTCCTCGAGTGGGCTCGAGTGGGCTCGAGGAGTGGAAATATTTAAATTTTCTATTTCTTTCGCTCTGGTATCAGAGGTAAAGCGCGGCGTTAAGTTCCGCCACTTAACACGCAATGCCTCCGAATTCGGCGGAAAGTGGAGAACGGAGTGTCTTAACACTAGAAAAGCTAAAAAAATGTAGTCATTTCTCCGAGTGGAAACCGAAGCCACAACTATAGGTAGTATTTACAGACCAAGGCTGACACAATGGCCTACACCTGGTTTGTTTTAGTAAAATTAAAAATTAATGTCTTTCAATAATAAAGTATTTCAAAAAAAGTTAAGTGAAATAGATGTTTAAAACTTAAAACATACTCTAAAAAAAATTGCAAAAGCATACGTAACTTAAGTTCGTAGAATCACGATCTTGGGTATATGAAAACAAAAACTGCAGGTGACGAATGTTCCGTGCAGTATGGTGGCTTGATTTGAATATGTTTGATGCCGCATAATAATAAACATTTCTGTACTTTTATTGTTTTTACTGTAAATTAATCATGACTGTATAATATACTGACTAATGTACTGACTAACTCCTTAATATCACTGCCAAATGGTTCTACGCAATAAGTTACAAAAGCTTCTTTCAATTATTTTTTTTAGCTTCACACTGTACCCCGCACACATCAGGGTAGACGGAGGGAACCTTGTGTTAAGACACTCCGTTCCCCACTTTCTGCCGAATTCGGAGGCATTGTGTGTTAACTGACCGAACTTAACGCCGCGCCTTCCCTCGACACTAGAGCGAAGAAAATGGAAATATGAAATATTCCACTCCTTGAGTGAGAATCGAACCCACGACCATTCGCTTTACAGTCACACTTTGTGCCCCTGCGCCATGACGGGCCCCAAATATAAATATCATTTCATCTTACTATATTTAATAGCAAATATTTAATATAACAAAACCAAAAATTGAATTTTTACGGCAAGTAAACGTCACTGATAGCCGGTATCAAAACAGCGAGACGCTAAAGGTATTTTGAAATGATAATAATATTCCGCAAAGTTCCTAACCACGACAGCCCGCGTCCCCCAGTGCATTATCAAATGTTTCAGACCCCTGCCATATTTCACACTGTTTCGCATTTCCTTTTTGAATAAACGGAATGGCTGGCTCGTCGTGCATTTTTCCGTTTTACATAAACGAAAGTGGTGACTTAGAAATTGGTTTTGTTTAGAAACGTTTTGAAATTCTAGTATTATATAGTAAACAAAAATTCTAAAAATTTGTTTATTTTAAAGAAAAAGAGGGTAACATTTATTTCCGCTTCACGCTTTATACGCCTGAAATGGAGACACTATGTGTTCAGTGGTAGAGCTCAACGCTAAGCTTAGTTTTAAGTACTAGAGCGAAGAAATAAAAATAATTTATAATCACTATCATGAGTAGGAATCGAAACCACAACTATCACGTATACCATCAAACGCTGTCCCACTGCACGATGTATAATGCATAAGGACCTCATCAATAAAGATTTCAATGAATGTGTTCAAAAAGAAAAGAGGTATGTAGGTAACATACCTTTATGAATTAGTAACATACATATTTAGAATAATCAATACTTACGAACGTATTAAAACTACAATATTTAATCATCAGTATCATATCTTCCCTTGCAAATAATTATCAAAAATATACACAATGAATAAGGTTCTTTTTATATTCTCTTTATTGTATTTGAAAACAGCAAATTTGTTAGCTAACAATGGTGAACTTATCTGTAGAAGAGATTTCATTCAGTCAACCTGTGTAGGCGGATGAATAATAACATTTATTATTCTTTTTATATTCATACTAATATGGTAAATGCGCAAGTCTGTTTGTCAGTTTGTTAAGCGTTCATGGTGAATGTAACTGCCCGATTTGGATGGAATTCGAAATGAAAATAGTAGCAGACCCAGACTCATTTTTTTTCAATAATTTAAAGGGTTCATATAAAGAATGAGCTTCTATCGAATATTTAAACCGTTTAACCGATTTCGATGAATTTTCTAAGGAAGAAAGTCGGCGCTAAGTTGGCCTGACTACCTATTTTCTTGAAAAAATTAAAACCTAAGGCTGAAATATAGGATAAAAATGTAGGTAAGGCGAGCGCAGCCGTGTGCAGGTCGCTAGTATTTTAATATATAAATGAAAATGTTGTATTCTGTTAATATTATGTGGCTATTATGAAGATCTAATATTGTTCTAAAAGCTTTCTCTCGTCTTTCTTCAAAATTAGCTTTTAACTCAAGCATGTAATGACTCTAACGACTAACCTTTTTGATAAAATGTAACAGTTTAGACCATAACTTTACATATGTGTTATATAAAGTTTTTAATTTAAAAAGTATTAAGGTCATCATGGTACAATGGGACCGCGTCAGGTTGCAAACGCGATTGGTTGTGGGTTCTAGAGAAATAATTATAATTAAATTATATACACTTCTTTCAGGTAACTCACAGCGCGGCGTTGAGTTCCGCCATTCGACACGCAATGTCTCCATTACAGACAGCAGATGGAAAACGGAACGGACCGTTTTGACTTATCTAAGTGGAAAAATGCGCGAAGCTGTAAAAATATAAATACGAAAGCTACGAATATATCGAATTCAATCTTACAAAGTAACTAAATAATAAATATATTTGTTTAGCAACTAGAGCGTCGAGTGTGCATTTCGATATTGAAATATTTCTTATATGTTGTGCCCATATATGTATGTATATCCATAGTAATAATTTAAATTCAAAAGTCTGTCTGTTTGTTTTTGTTCTTTTGGCATAAATATATTTGATAACATAAGCTTAAACATAGGCTATATTATTATTATTATTTTTTATTGAATAAAGGAGGCAACCGAGCAGAAGGCCCTGGTGTTAAGTGGTTACCTTCGCCCATAGACATTCACAACATTAGAGTTATGGATGCGTTGCCAGCCTCGGGGATGTACGACAGAAGGAGGGAGGAAGGATGGGAAGGATGCGAATGGTGGGAATAGGGAGAGCTGGCTTACATGCCATCGAACCGGAACACATCATCAAACATAATATGTTTGGCGTTTCGTTTTTGCCACGACAGTGGTCGCAAGCCAGTCGGAGAACGAATCTCCTACCACCAAACTACTGGGTTACCCGCCTTTTACAGGACGCTACCCAGCGGCGGGGAGGAATTGTATTCTTAACTCATCCCCCCCACGGGCTAATATTATTTAAAAATTTACCTCAAAACGGTTATAATGGAATCAAACAGTAATAGTTGTGTAGTTAACGTGGACGAAGCCGCGGGCAAGCCATTAGTGTGTATATAGCAATAGTTATACACGTGCAGTGTTTGCATTCTCGCTAACTTGTTTAGCCGTTATGGTGTGATTCAATAACACGCAATTAAAACGTTTGATATTGATCAATCACAAGCAAAATCTACATGCAAATGTTATTTAGTGTCCAGTGAAATAATATGTTTAGAGAACTATTGTAACAAGTATATTTTGTTGAATTAAAAAGTTTTTTAATTTCCACTGGTCTACATTACGTTTTGGACAAACAAATTGAGCTTAAGTACACAAAGTTCAAATGTGACGTAGATTTTTAGTGTTTGTCTTATAAAACATAGGAAGTGTCCAAGTACTATATGCAAAAAATATATATTTTTAAATTTAAAAATATTATTTATTTGCACTACTACTGCATGTGGCACGCTTTCTGAATGTAATCCTTTTAGGTGGCGGTTCAGATCCCACGAATGATTATGTTGAAATAGTCAATACAAATACACTAGTCAATACAAGATAAAGCGCGGCGTTAAAATACGCCGCCCAAAAAGCTGTTTCAAATTCATTCATAAAGTTGAACACAGTGTCTTGACACTATGTGCTCTTTAACTACTACTACATACTATATAAAAAAAGCGTAAAGCTGAAAAAACAGAATTTAAGTATTTTCCGAATTGCCACTCCCCTAATATATAACACGGAAAGGAAAAATATATTAAAATTTGACTCCAAAAGGACTAGCTCGAATTCGTTCAAGACGATTTCCATAATGGTGGTCCTCTTTAATGCCTATATCCTCCATCTGAGTTGAATACTGATATAGTTGCGTTTGTCTTTTTTCGGTTTTACGATTGTAATCCTCTTTTACCGACCGTAAAACGAGTAGCGTTGTCTGCAGGATTAAAATGGCACGAAAGCCTATTTCATCCACTAATTAAACGCAACATAAAGTGTTTTGACTGTTTATTGTCGGTTGGCTCTTCATAAACATTGTGAGGTGATAAAAAATGTTTATTAAATAACAAATAGTTTACGCTTGAGGTAATTTTATTAATTACTGTTTGATATTGATATTCTTAACGTAGAAGATAGTATTTTATGCGTTACATTTGTTTTCTTAATGTTTGTTTTTGTGCTCTACGGAGACGTGATATGTGGACATACTTTTTGTTAACAAGTATATTATTATTATATAGCTTCACGCTATATCCCGCACACAGCAGGGTAGGCAGAGGGAACCTAGTGTTAAGACACTCCGTTCCCCACTTTCCGCCGAATTCGGAGGCTTGCGTGTTAAGTGGCGGAATTTAACGCCGCGCTTTACCTCGACACCAGAGCGAAGAAAATGGAAATATAATTTCCACTCCTCGAGTGGGAATCGAACCCACAACCAGTCGTTTACAGTCACACTCTTGTGCCACTGGGCCACGACTGGCCTTATATTGTAGGTAAGGAAAATGTAATAATATAATAATAATATATATTATATTATTATTATATTATTACATTTTCCTTTTCTCGTTACATTACATTATACTTTTCTAAAAGAGTCCAAATATTATTATTATGTATTTTGTAGCTTCGTTTCGTAAAGATATATTGACATTTAATATTAAAATTGGTTTACTCAATTCCATCTCTAGGACAGAGACTGGCTTTAAACGTGTATGCCGCTCTGCTAAGACAAAATGCGCTGTTGACGTCAAGTTCTGTCAATTAGCACACATTGTATCAAATTCGGCTTGAAACTAGAGAACGGAGTGTTTTGACACTCCATTCTTTCATTTTACCGTATTAGCCGCAGGAAATATAAAACTGAAAAAGGTGTTTAGAAATCGTATAAAAATTTGAACGCAGCGGGATTTGACCCTGCGCCTCCTGTATACCGTCCAGACGCTCTCACCACTGAGCTATGAGTTCTACTACTAGCTGCGTTAGTTCAAAACCTTATACGCTTTATTACAACTTATTTTTATTGTTAGCATCTCTGTAGAGAGATTTTTACAAATTTCTGCTACCCAAAGAGTATACTACGAACAATCGTTTGGCAAGAGAGCATGCTATTTATTAATTACTTTTAAACATTTTTAAGTGTTATTCCACACTTAGGAAAATTGATTTGTTCAGTTCTAATGTTGATTTGTTTTTAACTGTTCAGTTCATTAATTTGAAATATTGATCTACAACTGACATTTCATATATTCTCATCATAAACAATGTAATCTTATGATACAATTAAATTTATTACATATTAAAAATAATAATAAAACCAAACATTAAATTAATGTGGATCATCAAAAGCTCAATTAAAGTTCATTGAGTTTAAGTTCTTATAAGTGCTTTATCTAAAAATAAACTTTGATTAACGTGAAATCTTGTGGAAAATCCTTCAATTAAAACTCTTAAAACTTTATTTACGGCGGAAGTTTCTGGAGTGTTAAAGTTGATTTGCAGTACAGTATTAAGTGGTGTTGATACTGCATTCACTTTGCAAAGTGATCTTAATATAAGATTTTATAAAATTGAATAATGTTTTTAAATTAATTTCATAAGAGAATATTATTAGAGAGAAGTAATAATTATTTAAACTATTATTAACTAGATAAGTTAACTAGATATTAATTATATGTAAGCTGAAAAAATCTTTTGGGGCTATCGTGGCGCAGTGAAATAATGTTAGTTATTCGATAGTGAAAATTGTGGGACTGGCCGGCCGTGGCGCAGTGGCACAAGCGTGTGACTGTAAACGACTGGTTGTGGGTTCGATTTCCACTTCGAGGAGTGGAAATATGTAATATTTCCATTTCCTTCGCTCTGGTATCGATGCCAAGCGCGGCGTTAAGTTCCGCCACTTAACACGCAATGCCTCCAAAAATCGGCGGAAAATTGGGAACGGAGTGTAACAACACTATGTTCCCTCTGCCTACCCTGCTGCGTGCGGGTTACAGCGTGAAGCTATTTTCATTTTTTCGCTCTGGCACATAAGATATGGCGCGGCCTTGATTTTCGGCATTCAACATGCAATAAGCCGGTGGCGGACGGAAAGTGGAGAAGAGAGTGTCTTGACATTATGTTCTCTCCCATTACTAAGGAGTAACTATATTTGCCCTTAATTGAAAAAGAACCTTACCAATCAACAAATCGAATAAAACATGCTTTAAGTTATAAGAATAAGAATAAAACATTTTCGTTTATACAGTAAAAGTAAGAAATCTACATATCTCGTGTCCCAATATTATCGTAACGTCCTTTACGCATCGTCCGAACCTCTGGGACCATTTGGGAGTAGGACCCACCCACATCGATGCCATTTTACCTTTGGCCTTTGTTTTGTTTGTGACATTTATATGCTCAATTTGATTAAGATACCGATTGCGCTTCACATCTTAATTACATGTAATCGTAAATTTAACTTTACTCAGGAAATGTTTGATGGTTAACAAATATTATTGATTGAAATCTCACGAGTTTAAATTCGAAATAAAAGCTTTTTTCAGTATGATTACTTCTTTCTAATTTTTACTATTGATGCAAATTTGGATGCCTATGTTGACCAGTTTATATATGTACATAATAAAGGTTAATTTTTCAAAGGTTAATTTTACGTTCAGCCTATGGGTTTAAATCTATGATATTTTTTGCTTAAATCTATGATAAAAAGTATATATGTTTCTAGCAGTTGTTCAATGTTTTTCTCACATTTTTATTTATTAAATGATGAATGGTGTATGTTTACCAAATTTAATGCAGCGCAGCATAAAGGTTTTAATTAGAATAAAAAAATATATACCTACTTCTATGGTAGATACAAAATGTAACTAAAAACTTACAAAGCCAATTCATCAGTTGTTGCACTATATTAAAGAATTTCAACGGGACTGAAGTGTACTTCTTGATGCACTAAGAGCACTTCGCTGTACAAACGATAGTGAGACGGGGCAAAACAATCAAAGTATAAAGCGAATGTAAATAATTGGTTGTTGTGGCCTTCTTTAAGTCTTTTTATAACTGTAATTTAAGACCACAACGTACCATCACGAATTACAGTGGTGTGCAGAATCTTAGAATTATTTCGCTCCACTTTCCTTACTCAATCAATCGATAGGTTAACTAAAAGTCGCCTGGAGGCAGAGTCGAAAGAAAATTGCGAAGTATCAGCTAAATATATAAAATTTCTTATAATCATTCATGCCTACATGAAAAAAAACAAAGGACGAGGATTTCACTATGAAAATATTACATTTTCGTGAAAAATTTTATTTTTCAAATACGTTTCTTGAACTTTCTTGAAGTACTAATCCCCATGAAAGATGCTATATGTGATAAAGTTCGTACAGACAGGGGTGTACGCTTGATAGGTTAGTTTAAAACTTATAACAAAGTTAAGTAACTATTTTTGTAATTTATAAATTATTAACAGTGCCCGCAACTTTGTCCGTGCAGAATTTACGAAAGCAGTTTAACTGTAAAATCAAAGGGGCCCACTTACTTTATATTTGGGACAATTCTAAGTTTTATTCTGATGTATAAGCTATATTATTGTAAAGTTTCATTAAAATCCATTCAGTAGTTTTTACGTGAAAGAGTAACAATCATCCAAACAAACTTTCGCAATTATAATATTAACAAGATTGAAACAATTTTTTAAAGTAAAATCTTTTTTTAATATAATTGGGGCCAGGTATACCCGATGGTTGTGGATTCGATCACCATTCAGAAATTGTATTAAATCCAGTATTTAAATCATTGTATTCTCTCCGCTCTGGTAAAAAGACAAAACGCGACGTTGACTTTCTCCCCTCAACATTCAATCTATCGGATTTAGGCGAAAACTAGAGAAATAATTGAATACAGTATAAAAGCTTGTCTTATATTTTTTTAAATTCACCATATATATATATGTATATATATATATATATATATATATATATATATATATATATATATATATATATATATATATATATATATATATATATATATATATATATATATATATATATATAGTATATATAAATTATCTAGCAATTTTATAGCTCAAATATATCTACCAAAGATTTAATTTAAATTTCTTCCAATATAAAAACGCAAAAGTTTTTTAGTTTAGCTCTCATGCAAATAAATAATATCTTCGGGATACATACAATATGACACAATATGAAAGGCCTTTAGGCATAAAGTAAGAACGCGTCTATCCTTTGATTTCACATAAAACGGTCTTATTACATTTGTGATGTACATAAAAGCTTGTTTATATTCCTTATATAGAAAATGACAAGCCGAAAAGGGTTCAACATTGATTAGTTTTCTGAATGATTTCGACATTGAAACGGATCGACTTGATTTGTCGTCGCGATAACTCCCATAAATAAGAAGCCGTCGTGGTCCAGTGGAACAAGCGTGTGACTGTAAACGACTGATTGTGGGTTCGAGCGAAGAAAATGGAAATATTAAATATTTCCACTCGAGGAGTCGAAATATTTAATATTTCCATTTTCTTCGCTTTAGTGTCGAGGCAAAGCGCGGCGTTAAGTTCCGCCACTTAACACGCAACTTCTGGATTTCGGGCAAAAAGTGGAGAAGGAAGTGATTTGACACTAGGTATTTTATGTTATGTGAAAGAAAGTGTGATAGCTCTCGATTCTATATAAGTTTGAAAGCAAGGATTAAAATGGCCTTATACATTTAAATTAAACAATTACTTATTACAGGTTGAATAAATTGTGGAGATAACGTGTCAAGTAACCGATAGAATCCGATATATCAGTAATTTGTATAGACCGTAGAGAAACCTTAAAAGTACAAATATATCATATAATTATTGCAAAATTTTAATGAAAAATTAAACACTTCATTTTAATCTTGAACTATATTTTGCTTGCACATATTTTATACGTACTTAAAATAGGCCTTGACAAAACGATAAATATATGTTTTAAAATACATTTATAACACCACGTATTTATTTATTTTTAGCGTCGCACTAGATCCCGCACACAGAAGGAAAGCTAATGTTAAGGCACTCCGTTCGCCATTTTCTCAACACCAGAGCAAAGAAAATGAAATATAAAATATTTCAAGTCCTCCTATTTATTATTCTAAATAATATATTTAGATTACAAGCCATATGTCTACAGATTGTATTTATTTATTTTAATCTGACGATTGAATCCATACTTATATTATAAATGCGAAAGTCTGTGTTTGTCTGTCACGCTTTAACGGCTAATCTACCAGTCCGATTTGAATGAAATTTAGAATGAAAGTAGTAAATAACTATGGGTCTAACGTAGGCTCTTTATTTTTTCAGAAAATAGCCGCTAAAGGATTGAAATAGGAGAAGATGAAAGTTTATATGAAAAAACTAAACCGCTGGACCGATTGTAATGAATTTTGAAATAAATATAGTTGATAATCGAAGGTCGGAAATAGGCTCTTATTACTTAGTTTAATACTTTTTTTTTCAAAAATCCACCCCCGAGGGTTGCAACATAACGAAACAATTATGCAGTCCACGCGGCTAAGCCGCGGGCGGACCGCTAGTACTAAATAAATACATGCCTAACGTGTAATGAAATGTTGTAAATTTACTGAAAATCGATGAAGAAAAAAATTAAAATTTTTCCAACCGCCGTAATTTGGAAAAACTTCTGGGGTGCGACGCCCTTGAAAACTGCCTCTGTATTCGTTAGCGCGGACAAGTTATGAATAATTCATACACTCATACGGGACGCTTATTCTGAATGTGAGATTTTTTATTAAATAACTTTTTTTCATAAAAATATTATACTTTATTATGCTAAAGAGTGAAAGTATACTGATTTGATTTTTCTATTACGGTTGAGTTTGGTAGATTTTTTTAATATAGAAGTAGCTACACTTGAAATGTTTTTAAATATTTTTTTTGTTTTATAAATATGTTAATAATCATTTGTTAAAACACGTTTTTAATATTATTAAATTATAATTGACTATTAAATTGAAGTGGATGACTCGCGAACTAAGTATCCATACTTGCAGGATTGTTTAATCACAACCGGGGAAATCTGCATACAGTAGAATGTGGATATGATTTCTCTAAGGGGAAAAATAGACAGTTTATTATGATTAAATAATGTTGGAAGGAAAATAAGGAAAATTATAATAGTTCTAATTATCATATTTCTTTTCTATTCATTAAAACTTTTAAGTGTTGTTTTGTACATATAATATTACATTTTTTTAGCGTTCCGCTGTATCCCGCACACAGCTGGGTGGGCAGAGGGAACCTAATGTCAAAATACTCGATTGCCCACTTTACACCGACAGCAGAAGGAAGAAAACGGAAATAATAAATATTTCCACTCTTCGTGAGGGAATCAAACCCACAACCAGTCGCGTTTCAGTCACGCTTATGTGCCCCTGCGCCGCGTCTGATCTCAGTTGTATCGAAATGTAACAGTGGTGAGACTTTAATAACTTAGTTGGCAAAAGTAAATAAATATATATACACTTAATACACATATCTTTATTATTTATATATAAGCTGTGTCTTCTGACCATATTTTTAAGGTGCATATGAGGTGGTAATGTATCTTATAAAAAAATATGATCATTTAACGCTTCAAAGAAACTAAATAATTTACCCGTAAGTACAAGAGGCAAGTGTGTATTCCTGGTATTTTCAGAATAAGCGCTGCGCTCCTAGTAGGTAGATTAAATATTTTTCCTTCCCCCGTCCCGACTGAACAAAAGCATGACGTCACCGTGATTTATGCAAGATCTTTATTTTACTGTTAGGCATATGGAGATTTGAAAGTGAATGTGTGTTAATTTTAAAAATGTTATATTTGTCATAATATGATTAAGGCGATTAAGGTGCATTGGGTGAGCATCAGCGTGTATGCGCAATGGTTGTGGGTTACATTCTCACTCAGAAGAATGTTTTTTTCAGCTTTACGGTTTTCTCACATAGCGATATTTTCAGAGACGTTATATATTATCTAGTGTTAAGAAACTCCATCCTTCAGTTTCAGCCTTACATTCTATACAAAAGTAGTTAAAATATTTTATACATCCGTGCTTATAATTAAAAAATATTTTTGTATTATTTTAAAGTGAAACGATTATAGTTTTTCATTATCAGTAAATTATGCAAGATCTTTGCATTTTGCTATTTAATTGAAAATCTGAACAAAATAATAAAAAAGGATAAATAATAGTAGAGTTAAACCAAACATAAATAACACTTATAGTAAATATATGCCAAGGTGGAAGCATAGAGTACATACAAATGTCAACACAATTGATATGGGCAAGGGGACTCTTACCTTTAGGCGGAGCCCAATCCCATAGTAGGTAAAGTGATCGTTCAATTTTCAATAATACAAATTGGAAAGGTCAAAATGTTTGGGATTAACATAAGCAAAATAAGCTCTATAAATAGAATATGTCTTTGGTACAAGGTTCTATTTTTAATCGTTAGTATAAGTTTTTAAGAGTTTGTATGTTTGTTTGTGGCCAGTCGTGGCCCAGTGGCACAAGCGTGTGACTGTAAACGACTGGTTGTGGGTTCAATTCCCACTCGAGGAGTGGAAATATTTAATATTTCCATTTTCTTCGCTCTGGTGCCGAGGTAAAGCGCGGCGTTAAGTTCCGCCACTTAACACGCAATGCCTCCGAATTCGGCGGAAAGTGGGGAACGGAGAGTCCTAACACTAGGTTCCCTCTGCCTACCCTGCTGTGTGCGGGATACAGCGTGAAGCTGAGTTATTTATTTATTTGTATTTCTTGTGTTACGTCATTTTATTATATTTTTTTTATTTAATTGACATTAAGGAAATAAATTGCCCAATCGTAATAAAATTTTAAAATATCCGTTTTGAACAAATTTCACTTGAAAATATTTGAGATAAGTAAAAATAAGAGGCCTACTCAACAAATATATCAAATTACATACTTCAAGGTATATGAAGTCCTAGGAAACTATAACATATTATATTTATTTCTATACAAACGTAAAATTTAAAACCAATAGCGACAACATTTACTAAAAAAGTTTCCTTTTACTAAGTTTCTTTATAAAACTACAATCTACTGTACAAATACTAAAATTAATTATTAAAGCGTTTCCACACGTCAAATCAGTCACAGAAATTACCACGTATTAGCAAATCATAAACAAGCAAATCGTAATAGCCTATTATACATAGACTTTTATGTAACACTAGTTATTGCTTACGACTTCGTTTTCAATATTTTTAAAAATTCATATCAACATTATTGATTTCGAGAAAGAAATGTTTTCTTCTAAGCTAAAAAAAATGTTATTTTAAGTGTCATCAATATTTAGTTACACTTAAAATTACAAGCCCAAATTGTAAGTAAGTACCTTTATCTAAGCATTAATCCTATTGTTATGGTAGGCACGTAGACAATCCGCACGACTTCGATTACCTATCTAAGGGTTGAAGGCTAATAGGCGGAATTACGGTGCAAAATCAGCTTTATTCGCGTTTATCATATACATAAGTATATATTCTTTATATTATCATAATTGAAGTCTGTTTGTTTTCATATGCTTTTAACAATTCTTTTGCAACGTCAGCTTTTTTTCGAATAGTAAAGTAGTGAGAGAGAATTTAGTGTTATGACACTCCGTTTCCTACTTAACTGAAATTGAGATCTTATTTGTTAAGTGACAGAACTTGTCTTAGAAGCCTGTGCCTGAGCGTAAAAATAAAAATTATTTGACTATGATCATTACCCCTATTGGGAATGGAACCCACAACGTTCATGTTGGTAATTAGACACTGTCCCGCTGTGCCACAATGGCCTCACAATTTATACTAAAATCGATATAGATCACTAGCTTCCAATCGCAGAAGGGATAAACTGGTCCGCGAATGATTTTAAATTTAGCGGGTGTTGTACCTAGCTTTACCTAAAGTTATACAACTCATCGAACTACAAAATGACGGAAACTGCAAAGATTACATACACAGTGGTCCATGATAGCAAGAATAATGCAAAAGTGGTCCTTGATAAAAAAAGGTTGGGAACCTCTGATATAGATAGATACATATGTACTCATATATATATAAAAGCTAAGAGCAATTGTCGAGCGTTCGAATTCCACTTAGTAGAACCTTCGTTATGCCGCTGTTTTGGTTTTGGCATGTTGAACCCACCAAGCAGACAATGAATCTAAAATGGACAGAGAGTGACGTATGAGGAAATTTATCACTAAAACACTGCCCGTTCTTTTAAATACAGCTTATACGAAAGCATATATTTAAAAAGGCCATATTAAGTTTGACTAAAGTATATAAATTATATTATGACCCTTTGTCTAGGAAGTAATACACCTGTTATATTGAAAATATTCGTTGCCTATATTATTATTTTTTGCACCTTCGCACATATTCTCGTAGAGAGAGAGCGAAGTGTCAAGACACTACGTCCTCCACTTTACATCCAAAATCATACGGCGTGTTGAGTGGCGGAACTAAACTAAGCATTAATTTTGTATTAAGATAATTTCTTTTCTGTTTTTCCATATTGAATTTAGTTATTGGTTTCGTTTTTTTTTTTTAGATTTACACTGTACCCCGCACACAGCAGGGTAGACGGAGGAAACCTAGTGTTAAGACACTTCGCTCCCCACCTTCCGCCGATTTCTCGAGGCATTGCGTGTTAAGTGGCGGAACTTAACGCCGCACTGTGCCTCGATACCAGAGCAAAGAAAATGGAAATATTAAATATTTCCACTCCTCGAGTGGGAATCGAACCCACAACCAGTCGTTTACAGTAGCACATATGTGCCTCTGCGCTACGACAGGCCTCTTGAATTGAATTTAGTATTTACCTATGCAAAATTTCATAATCTTCTAACCGCAATACTTAAATCACCCCATTTTTTTTTGAAAATAACCCGATTTTTTTTCTTTCCGCACAGTTAATAAAACTTACAACTTTTATTATGTCATATTATATATAAACACATTTTTATTATCAAATAATAATCAACCTAGATTGAAAGGCGCGAGTAATTAACAGTTCCAAAATTTCGTACATTCAGTAACTCCATGACCCTTCAGTTATGAGCTTAATTTGAATTATGTTGGGACAGACGGCGCGTTGCGGACGTCGTTCGATATGTATATTTACGTTTATGCTCCCCATGAGGTACAATCACAATTTTCCAATGTACATATATCAAATATTTGGATAATTTTGTATAAAATACGAAAATTTGTGGTGGAAAATTTCTACATTTCATGGAAAATTTCAATATTTCACTTTTTTAACAAAATCTTTGGTTTTCGAGATTTTTACTAACATACATATTTCAAAAGCAATTATATTAAACCTTTTAAAAAAATGATGTTTCGAACCCTTTATGTATATATTCCAACTTGATTTCAAAATTTCGTACGTTATAAGCAAAAAAAATTAAATTAAATTAGACACAGAAAGAACCAGTTTTTTCTCTTCTCTTAAATATTGATATTTGTTATTCTCCCCTTATTACTATTTTCTCTTACTAACCTGCTTTGCCTTAACAGTGATTAGAAAACATGAAGCTGAAGAAAAAAAACTTTCTCTATAACTCTATAAATAAAAACATCGAATTTTAACGAGCAAAACCGCCTGTTGAATGCGATAATTGTGAGTTCCTACGCCAAAAATCTGTTCTTTTTAAAACATAGATAGAGGAGCAATTTATTCGGCGTTAAATATTTCTACTCGATGTTTTTTGCTTAATTAGTTAAAAAAAAACTGTTTTATAGACTGCAATATAAATTATCTCTTTTATCAAATATCATACATATTAAATAACTGTAATATTATTTCTATTAAAAAAAAGCAGCTTCAAGCTTTTTTCCCCCATAGCAGTACCCTGCTACCTTTGACTACCGTCAGACAAAACCTAATGTGAAAGTACTTCGTTCTCCACTTTCCGCCAAAAATCGAGACATGAGCGTTGTAAGTGGCGGAATTAAACGCCGCGCTTCGTCACACGTACCATAGCGGAATAATGAAAATAATAATATATAATCGATCGCCCCAGGTGGTAATAGAAGCTATGGCTTCTAAAAGCACACGATTGACTTATACAAATCTTTAATACTTAACTATAATTTATTATAAAAACAATCTCTTAATCTTACAAATAAGATAAAATAAATTATAAATTATAATTTCTTGTAAACTTATATTAATGCAATAACTAGGATCCCAAAGAATCAAGTGTCTATAAAATAATTGCAAAGTTGACTTGAAAAACGTGTTCGCGTAAAGCATAATCATTATTAATGTCTCGCTATTTATATGGTAAAGTTTGTTGTGCACGTCTCCAGCATCCGGACCCCCGACAAGCGGATCCTTGCGGGGGGTTGGAAATGCGTTCCACATACATTGTCATGTATAAATTTAAAAGCTTCATGTCGCTTGGTTAGGCAAAGCTCCAAAACCATTATTGTTATAAAACGATAATTTTGTAGGTTATACGATTTTTTACTATATACTATGTATTTTTTCACAATATGTACGACTAAATCGACTTGAGGAAATTAAATTGGGGCCAGTAAACGACTGGTTGTGGGTTCGATTCCCACTCGAGGAGTGGAAATATTTATATTTCCATTTTCTTCGCTCTGTTGCGAGGCAAAGAGCGGCGCAAGTTCCGCCACTTAACACGCAATGCCTCTGAATTCGGCGGAAAGTGGGGAACGGAGTGTCTCAACACTAGGTTTTTTCTGCCTACCCTGCTACATGTTACAGCGTGAAGTTAAAAAAATAAATAAATAGAAAGTGGGAACGGAGTGTCTTAACACTAGGTTTTATCTGCCTACCCTGCTACATGATACAGCTTGAAGCTAAAAAAATAAATAAATAGAAATTAGGTGATGATGATGCTGATGATGTTCTAAACGTTTAAATTTAGTATTATTATGTAAAAATTTATCTCTATATATAATAAAAGAGTAGAAAAGTCAATTCTGTACATGAAAAATTTCAGAAAAATTTTAATTGGGTGCGTTAATATATCGATAACAGAGGCCAAAAATCCACTCAGTAGAATTTTTGTCTGTCTGTCTGTCTGTCTGTCTGTCTGTCTGTTAATTTGTTCGTCAATCACGCAAAAACTACTGGATAGAAATGAATAAATTTTAGTATGGTGATAGCTTATAGTCCAAAGGTACATATAGGATAGTTTTTATCCCGGTATCCTATGTAGTTTTTTTGGAAAAAATAAAAAACCGATATAAGTAAATCATTTGTATATCGGTATCTACCGGGTAGAAATTTTTGTATGGAGTTAGCTTAGAGGTTAGAGCAACATATAGGATAGTTTTCATCCCGGTATTCAACATCAGAAAAATAAAATTAAAAAAAAATATTCAAATTATGTCGATAGTTCACGAGTGAAGCTAAATTTGTTTCAATATCACTAATTAAAATAATTATAAAATAAAATATGCATAACATTTATTAAATATACATTTGACCGGTCTATAAAACTTTAAATAATCTATATATTTATATAATCTATATGACAACAGATGTCACTACGTTTTCTGCAACGGGTAGCGCCATTTGTTATTATATAGTTGACATTGTATTAGACATATCCGCACTCATTAAAATTATTATTATAAAAATGCAAAAATCTGTATCTCTTCTATTTTTTATGTTTTGACGGGAATTCGTAAAGAAGATTGTTGAAGATGCAGGGTCATATAGGCTACTTTATAAAAAATCAAACCCTAGGAGGTTGAAACAGTGGATGAAACTTATGTATGTTTAGTATATAGTGAGAATGAAAGATCTAAGCTCCTTGACTGAAATGAATGAATTTTCTCAGGAAAATAGTTAATGAGGCAAGGTCATACATAGGCCATCTCTCTTTTTTTAAAAATTACCCTGGTATTCAAAACAGTTCCCGCAGAAAAGTAAAGAACTGGCAAAGTCAAATTGCATTGATTATTTGCAAGTAAAGCTATTTTTTTAATATCAATAAGTAACACAATTGTAAAATAAAAAGCTTAAAGTTTATTTAAGATATTATGACCGGTTTATAATACTATATACCAGATGGTATATATGTACGAAATCTACTATCATATGATAGCAGATTTCGTACGTTTTCTTACTAGAACAGTTATCGCTATATGTTATCAAATAATATAGACATTGCACTAAATGTATCGATGATTTTCTCATGAACATAATTAGTGACGAAAGTCAAATATAGACTACCCTCCTTTTACAAAAAAAAACCAATCCCAAAGAGGCAATAGAGGATGAAAGTGGTAGTTCACGTGGCGAAGCCGCGAGCGGGTCGCTAGTACATAATATAATGAATGTTAACAATAATAAAATGAATATATAATATGTTCTAACATGTTAGACAGACAAAAATATTTAAGTTATAATTATAAAAGTTTACTTTGACTTAATTAGGAAACTTTTGCAATTGGAAGCGCAAAAATAAAACTGTTTCAAATTCTACCGAACAAGCTAGGCGGAAATTAGTAGGTCTTGCACGTATATAACGTGTGGCATTGAATGCTTTTTAATGTGATGCATGCACATATAACATAATTTTTAAAAACTCTCTTGAATAATACTTTTCTTAATTATTAACAATTTTATAATTATTTTCGTAATTTTAAACAGAATATTATTCATTATTCATACAAAAACAAATTTTAACCCCTACTCAGCTTGTCGATACACATTTTAATAAATGGTTGCTTTTATCAATTACAGCTGTTTCATTAAAAACAAATAAGCAAACTATTACACGAAAAACTATTTCGTCAAGAAGAACGCATAAATGATAAGTTAAGTTGCAGTACCTAATAAGAAAAGTAGGGATTACTTATGCATAAATATGAACCTCCAGGTCTATAAATAGTACCCAGGCTATTTAATTCTAACATTAACGATGTTCTAATGCCAACAAATATATAGTTTTATGCTAATTTCCTTAAAAAAGTGGAATCATGTCATTAGATCGTTGACTCTATTTCCGGCAGTAAAGGTAATTTCAGATAAGAATAACGAGCAAGACTTTCGACGTTGGTCAATCAAGAGTGCTTTATAGAGTAATTTACAGTGTATTTTTTCCTTAATATTTTTACTAAATACATATTAATAAATTATTTTATAAAAAAGTAACGGTATATTTTTTGCATTTTCGTGCTTTTTCCCACATTGCAGTGTATACAGTAACGTAGTATGTACATAGATACGATATATCACTTCGTTCTCCACTTTTCGCTGAATTAATTGGAGACAAGTGTTGCGGGATAGAACTAAACGCCGCAATTTTTCTTGTCATCAGAGTGGAAAAATTATTGTTTTTTTAGCTTCACGCTGTATCTTGCACAGTAGGGTAGGCAAAGGGAACCTACTGTGATGACATTACGTCTTAAGTGGCGGAACCTAACGCCGTGCTTTGCCTCGACAGTTAAAAAAAAATGTTTAAATATAATATAAATCATTCTCGTGGTTGAGAATCGAACTCACAACAAAGACGCTGCTACAAAGAAATAGTACTATTATAGCCATTTGTGAACTATTTATTATTAAGAACAATTTTAAAAGAAACTCACTTTTTACTTATTTAGAACTGAAAATATCTTATAAAAGGCGTACCTTACAAAAGTAATACCTTAGGGAGCCAGGGAGGATCATCCCTGTCTACGGGACGCCGGCTATCCGGCTACTCGGCTGATTAATCACATATCAACTAACAAGCTTCAGCTTTCACATTAAGCCGATACGATGATGTGTTGGATTTCTTAGCGAACTTAATTGAAAGTAAAGCTAAGTGGATAAAACGATAAAAACTTTTAATTCATAGGTGTGTATGTATTTATGTTGTAGTAGGAAAAAATAATTAATAATATATATCAATATATTCAATCAAAATGAAGGCATCAGTGTAAGAATCTAAAACCATGATTTTTTTTTTTCATTTTCTGTATCTGACATAAGCCATTATATGTATATTATCATATATTTTGCTTTACAAAATGTCTATAAAATAACTGTTTTATTAACTGGCTGAATTCTTAGTTAACGTAGACGAAGCTGCGAGCAGTTCGCTAGTAAGTAAAAATTTTTACTGTAACCTCTAGGAGGTTACTTTCTATAAAAACAGTTAATCACACATGAGACTGTAAATCTATAACAATTTAAATCCCATAAATTCAATTCCACAAAACAAATAAACTGATAAGAGACTATTTCAAGGCAGTCTATTTAAATTACTGTAGAGACATCTCGACGTAAAGAACCTTAAAAGGATCTGGGAAAGAAATAAAAAATAGGGCGAGAGGGAAATTCAGTACGATATCGCTGAGTGAGGGAGTGAGGGGCGGAAACTAAATTTATACCACGCGGTTAGAAATGGGACCTGTTCACGAATATAGTCGGGGTTTGTTTATAAAGGTGTACAATTTTCCACATTTGGTATGGGTTAGTATCAATTCTTAGAAGAGTAATATTGGAAATAAAAAGATTAGAAAGATTAGAAAGAAAGGAAAGGAAAGGGCCAGTCTCCACGTAGTGGCACAGACGTGTGTCTTCAAACGACCGATTATTTCCACTCGAGGAGTGGAAATATGAATATTTCCATTTTCTTCGCTCTCGTACCGAGGCAAAGTGCGGCGTTAAGTTCCGCCACTTAACACGTAATTCCTCCGAAAAATAAAAAATATATATTAAGAAATATGTTGCAATTGAAACAAGGTTCTAAGTTAAATAGGCTAAAATAGTTCCTGGGTTTTGATGGTGTGTAATATTAACCTTAAATTAAGCCAAAGTGACTACATCATCGTCTACTCTAAGCCGTAGTTGTACATTCGATTTCCATACACAATTTTGTAATGAATATGTAGAATTTATTATGAGCATTAAAAAATCAGCTTTACCTTTTTCACCACATAACAAAGGAAGGAAGTCAGAAAGAGCCTAGTAATTGATACTAATCAAGATCAGTTCGTTCTTAAAGCATTGAAATCGAGACATTGCACGTTATAAGGCGGAACTTAAGATTTCAGTATAAGAGAATAAAATAAAAATGGTCAGTTATAACAGGAAAATAATTAAGGAAAGCGCTGTGTATTTACATATCATTACGAATGTATGTATGTTATTCACATAAAAGTAACTAAACGAATTTTAAATAAAATAAGCGCGTAGATATTATCCCTTTTTACATACTTACATGGGATTATAAACGTATTAAATTTTGTATGAGCATGTGAAATAGGTTTAAATCCAGATTTGTCAAACGTTTGAAATGGAATTTCATTCAGAATGAAATTGCCATATTATTTAAAAAATATTTTATATTTTTTAATGATTTTATATTAAGTATTAAAATAATGTTGCCATACCAAACTCATATGTAAAAAGCTACCTTACTGATATTTTTTTGATATAACTTAATAAACAAAATATATTCATAGCAATACTATAAAAAAAGATATCAGAATAAAATTTAACTTCTTAATTATCTGACTGCTCCCAGTTCTAACCGATTGAACTACAAAAACACGTGGCGTCGCTCTGATTGATTTCGCTGTCAGATTGACGAGCGGACGCGATGATCAATCACGCTGGCTGTAAAATTTATTTGTAGCTCAATTACTCTTTAAACGGTACAATTTGTTTAATGGAAAAAAGGAATAACCTTACACATATCCTAGTATTTTGCAGGATAGGTAGTGGTAACCTATTCATTCTATTCTATACTTTTTTTTATATTTGCTTTATATGGGGACAGTCGTGGCGCAGTGGCGCAGACGTGTGACTTAAAACGACTGGTTGTGGGTTCGATTCCCACTCGAGGAGTGGAAATATTGAATATTTCCATTTTTTTCGCTCTGGTGTCGAGGCAAAGCGCGGCGTTAATGTCCACCACTTAACACGCATTGCCTCCGAATTCGGTGGAAAGTGTCTTAACACTAGGCTCCCTCTGCCTACCCTGCTGTGTGCGGGATACAGCATGCTATAAAATAACCTTTGCTTTATATGTTGGTTGTGTTTGCGTTGGTTATTGCAAATAGTTTTAAAAAGATTAAACATGTATTGCATGTTTTAAAGTTACATATTTTACTGTGCAATTAGAATTTTTGTCGTTCAGAGACATCTACTTGTTTAGTTTTTATTTTTGTACACACACATTAATATCACAGGATTTAAATATGCTACTATCGTGTAGAAAATGTCAGTAGCTATAACATAGAAATAAAAATATTCTTTATTTATATAAGCTGTTACAAGTACTCTTGAGTAATCATTTAAAATAAAATGTATTGCCACTGAAACCTACCACGGCCTCGGAAGTCAGTTTTGCTGAGAACTGGACCACAAAACATCACCTACAAAATTTAAATATTTTTTTCTAGTATTAATTATTAAATTAAGACACTAATTGGTTTTCATACAATATTCATAAGCCATGACCATGAGGGTCATAGAAAACGAAAGCGTTACAGTTATCTAATGCAAATGAGTAATTAACAATATATCGTTAAATGCTTGGCTGGCAGAGCAGAATACCCTTAACATTATAGCATATTTGCATAAGCAATATGTCAAAGCAATCACGCTAAATACGTATGTTAAGATATTAAATATTAGTACATCTTTGTACATAAAAGTTAAAGATTACTCTTTAGGAAATATTCAAAATCATTTGACGTGCAAAAAAAAAATTGCAGGGGTTAGTTTATAGTAAGTGGACGATGGTTCAGAGCGACAGTGCCGGATTGAGGAGGTTACAGGACATTTTCTAGGACAAACCTTGAAAATTATTATTTCTTTTATAAAAATTTGAAATTTGTCAGATGCATAAAGCCTAATAAAATTGATATATCCAAAATATTGATATTGATATATCTAATTACAAACTGAGCTCGCGATTGCGGCCGCGTGAATTTTATCAAAAAGAAAATAGAAGTAGCCTAAGTTACACCCTATCACATCAGTTATCTGCCAGTAAAAGTCTCATCAAACTCTGTCCAGTTGTTCCAGATTTAGTTTCAGAGATTAGCCGAAATAAATAGATAGACAGACAGACAGATGTAATGAAAGTTCTTTTGTTACATGTACTGTATACACAGTATGTATGTGTATACACACACATATGAATTTAGCAAAAAGCGATTACTTTATTATTACAAATAGACACTCCAACTTTATTTATTAGTATAGATTAGTAAAAAATATAGTTTAAAATATAAATAAACCAACCAATACATGGACATTCGCGCACAAATTTGTCGTAAAGTCGCCGTCAGAGATTGATGTTAAGGACGCGTCGCCAAGGGTTCGATATCCATCAATCATGAACTGAGAAATTACATGCTATGTAACACCTAATGTAATTGGCTAGGCAATACATGCTTGGCTAGTAAAGCGCAATATAACGTCACGGGCTCAGCCTGACACGACCTCGTTAGAGACGCTTTGTCAAGGAATTTCATAACTTCATTATTAAGATACTAGAGCGTTATAAACAAAATAATTTATATACGGAAATATGAAAATGGTACAGAAAATGGACGTAATAAAATTAGGTTTGTTTTTTAATTAATTGTTTACAAAAAAACATATTTTGAGGCCATCGTGGTGCAGTGGGGCAGAGTTGTTAGAAACTTAATAATTTTGTTAAGAACCTTCATAATTTCATTATTAACACGTTCAACGCCAAGAAAAATTATGCATCTTCCCGTTCAAGCCGCGTCGGTCAGTGCTGACCGCGGTTTCGGATACTTTCAATTCATTAATACAGGCCGTAGGGCTATCTAATTAAAAACCCTACGTATTGACCCGCGTGGCTCACGAGTTTTTCTAAAATAGGTTAGTTTTTGAAAAATGTAAAATACTTGGAAGCAAGACGACAATTTCAAGTGCTGACCGACGTTCAATGACGTCACAAATAGTGACATTTGAATAGAAATGTGATTTTTGCTTGGCGTGTAGGATAGCATGCTGTCGGTCATCATTGACCGCGTTAGCAGTGAACGAGTTAAGATACTAGAGCAGTATATACAAAATATATTATATTAAGTAAAATCGACATTCCATGTTGGAAATGAAAATATAAAAAACTGGAACGGAAAATGGAAGTAATAAAATAACTTGATTTTTAAGTTAGATTTGTATTTTAATTAATTTTTGCGAGTCTCTCATAGAAACGATACCTTCGTATTATAACACAAATATACGTAAAAAAGTATAAGCATTCCGGGAAAGTTTATATTTATATAAAGTTCCATCACTCAACCCGCAACTTCCTGTTTCGAACGGAAAGTGGAGGACAGAGTGTTTTGACATTAGGTCCTCTCTGACTCACTAAATGGGATTTTTTTTTTTTGGAAAGCGGAATATTACATCGTACGTCTGTCTGACACTACATTGTTGGAGACACTATGTCAAGGAACTCATAACTTCATTATTAAGATACTAGAGCGTTATAAACAAAATAATTTATATATGAAAATATGAAAATAAGATATAGAAAATGGACGTAATAAAATAATTACATTTGAATTTTAATTAATTGTTAAGTCTCTCACAAAAACAATGCATACGGATTGTAGCATAAAAAAGGAAAAAAAAAGCATATTTTGAGATCGTCGTAGTTCAGTGGGGCAGCGTTTGGTTGTAAGTCCGATGATTGTGGGTTCGATTTCCACTCAGTGAAGTGATTATTTTTAATTTATTTTCATTTTTCCACTCTAGTACTTAAGAAAAAGCCATTGCGTGTTTTGACACTAGGTCCCCTCTCTCACTAACCCCACTTAGAGGAAAATGTATAACTACTATTTGTAGAGTTTGTCTGACACGACCGTTAGAGACGCTTTGTCAAGGAACTTTATAACTTCATTATTAAGTAACTAGAGCGCTATAAACAAAATAAATTTTATCCAGAATATGAAATTAGGGTACAGAATATGGAAGTAATAAAATAATTTGAAATTTTAGTTTAGATTTGTATTTTAATTAATTGTTACGATTTTCACAGTAAAACAATGCGTTTGTATTGTAGCGAATGGTAATATAACCAAGCATATTTTGAGACGATTTCGGTGCAGTGGGGCAAAGTTTGACTGGTTTAAGTCATATTCGGTCGGGGATATATTTATATTTAAGTTGTCTTTTTTTTTTAGCTTAACGCTATCCTTTGCAGGGTAGTCAAGTCAGTCAGTTATTTTCATTTACTATATTATCTCTGCTCTAGTGACAAGATAAGGCGCAGCCTTAGCATCGGATTAAAGTACGAAGTGTATTAACACTAGGCTCTCCCGAAAATTGCGAAACTGCTTGTAGGTAATATGAAAGGTATAAAAAAACTTATTAAATATAATTAATACTTACATATACTTTATTTAAATATAATAAAATAATCATTTGAAATATAATATGTACCTAATATACATACATCAAAAAAGTATGCATACAAAAAAACATCTCTATAATATTTTTGCAGGAAAGCAAAGGTGGCACAGAGAATTTAGTGTTAAAACACTACATTCTCCGCTTTCTGCTTGAATTCTAATATATTTATTTTCAAGAGTCACTACAAATAGACTAATAAATAGATATGGAGTACATTTAACGATAAAAGCGAAAGCACCGTTTTATTAGTGTTTTTATGGCACGAGGGAGGTTGTGATGTATGCTTGGCTAGTAGTGCGAGGATTTACTCTCGCTTTATAAAGAGATTGCGATTAGATAACTTTGTGAATGACATCATTTACAAACAGCTGTTATACACAGTTTCTGTAATGCACAGATTATTGTTTAATTTTTATTTTTTTTATCTTTTACAAGTGGAATAAGCAAAAAAAAAAATATAGCGAGAACTGTAAATATTTTTTGGGTCCAGAAGAGGAAGACCAAAGGAAAGACATGAACACCTATAACGTTTCCGTGAACGACGTGTCCAATTGAGCGAAGAGAAAAGAAAAGACGAAGAAAGGAGAACCTACAATAAGATAGGAGCAATAACTTATTATCACTCTTCACTACCTTATAAGTGAAGGAGAAAAAGACAGAGAATGAATTATCTTTTTTCACTATTTTCTATACGTTTTCTACGTAAAACTGCGTAAAACTGCGTGCTGGATACCGGAACTCACAAGCAAATAAAAAATGTCGTCCGAGAAACTGATAAAATATTGAAAGTAAAAAAAAACAAGCTTTTAGCGGATTATTTTATCCTAACAAGCTTTTAAATTTGATATGCTTTTGAAATTGAGATATCGAATGTTCTGTTATGTTTGATCCAGAATAACGTCACACAAGAACTTGGCTATGTGTTGTCATCCAAACTAAGCAAATATACAAATTTCAGCTCAATCGGTTAAGAATATGTTAATGTTTCATATTTAAGTTGCAAGATTCCATTCGTTTAAACCTAACATAAAAAGTTAAATAAAAACTTGTAAAATACACATAAATATAATATTTTAAATACTTATTAATATCGAATATTGATACTATTATATTATTTTGTCCAGTGGGATTTGAATCTGCAGCAAGCATCTGCAGCTGTAAAGCTACAAATACGTACACAAAGTATGTATACTTATATATAAAGCGACATTTTTAACATGGAATCTCGATTTTACTTTAAAAGTAATATAAAATGAAAAGTAAGTCAACGAGTATCATTTCGAATAGAACTCGTGGAGGTAACGAGTATTCTCAAGTATCAAATTTACATCATGAATGTAATTTCTGCGAAAAAACATATAATTTTATCACGGATCTACAAAATATTGTTATTATTTTCAATGGTATTTATGAATTAATAAAAATTATATCTTTTAACATAAATTAGTGATGACTATTAAGCCATGTTCTTCATTAACATTTAAAATATCAAAGATTTTTTAAAAGTTTAAATTTTTGTGATATTTTCGTGTAAAAGCTTTTTAAAGGGCTTTAATTTGTATAGGTTTATTTAAAAAAAAATGTAACGCAACTTATTCTATGTTTCCTACAAACAATAAACTTAAAATCGATTTTAAAAATTATTTAAATTTAATCTGAATTACCTACTTGAATCCCTTTTTTATGATCGAATAATAAACATCTTAATCGGATCACTTGTGGGTTTCATTCCCATTTAGTCGGTTTCATTCACTAGACGAAACTCGGCGTTGACTTTCGCCAGTCAATGAAATTTTTCCCCACCAAACAGTATCTTGACTATGGCAGTGAAGTGAAAAATGAGTGTCCTAACAGTAGGTCCTCTACAACTACCCTGCTATGAGCAAGAAAGCGTGAACCTGCTTAAAACAGAAAGTTTCACATTTATAATAGTTGTCCCAGACATAGTCCCTTGTTATAATAATTTTATCTGTTATCAAATTATCATTTCTAACGAAACGAGCAGTAAATCAAAACCAGGAAACGACTTACTATATTAAAGAGAAAGGCAATGTCTTCAAAGACTATCTCAACCACAAATAAGGTGGCGAATGCCTCGAGATCTGCTTTAATTAAAACAGCGCTATTACTGCACTACGCTAAACCCTAGTTTAAAGCTGTGTAAGCGAGTGTAGCAACAGATTTACTAAGTAAATACTAGGTATTTTCTAAGATTACTAGATTTCGTCGGGAAAATTCAGCGTTTTAGAACTAAGTGTTTAAATTTTCACTTAATTTTAGATTTATTTTATCGGTTTATTTCTTAATATGACAAATAAGCACAAAGGTAATAAATTTTAAAGACTTTATGAATTCTTTCAAATTATTTGTGTTGATAACGACTTTCTTTTTTTTTCAGTTTTACGCTTTTTTCCGCGTAGCAGAGTTTTTTTTAGCTTCACGCTGTATCCTGCACGCAGCGGATAGGTAGAGGGAACCTAGTGTTATGACACTCCGTTCCCCACTTACCGCGAAGTACGGAGACTTTGCGCGTTCTGTGGCGGAACTTAACGCAGCGCGTTGCCTCGACACCAGAGCGAAGAAAATGGAAATATTAAATATTTCCACTCTTCGGGTGGGAATCGAACCCCCAACCAGTCGTTTACAGTCACATGCTTCTGCCACTACATCACAACAGGCGCCCATTATTTATTAATTGTTAATTGCACGTGAAATTCACCTATTTGTATAATTCATGTATTTATATTTTAAAATAATAATACGATGATAATATAACGTGCTTAAGTTATAATAAGTTCATCTTTACTTAGTACAAAGTTCTTAATGAAGCCAACGTAACGCAAGAAATGTTCGCAACGCAAAGCGCACCTTAAGTTCTATATCTGGTTAAGCTAAACTGGTTACTTGTAACTCTATCTTAGGACAAGTAGTTAAATCGCGTGAATGCACTCTGATGCGATGAAAGACTAAGACAGTTAAATATAAGTCGTTAAAGAAGGGAAATTTAAAGTAATATAATTTTGACGTTTTTACGTTTTGGCGCAATGGTTGGCTGTAAAGATGGTAGTCGTGAGTTCGATTTGTGGATAGGAATTATATTCAATTTTATTTTCTCGCTAATCCTGGTAAAATGAAGCAAGGAATCGTGCTCTAATACTCAATACGCAATATCGTATTCCAGCCGAGAACGGAGTGTCCTGACACTCGGAAAGACAAAGAATAAGATTTGTTACCTTGGCTATTTTAATCGCTATGGGCCATTAAAATAGTTAAGTTAGTAAATATTAAAGGATTAGTTCTAGATATAACCAATTTGAAAGCTTAATACTAACTGTAGTTCACGCAAACTTTTTCAAATTGTAAAATTGTAAAAAAAATTAAATTCAATCGAATTATGTGAACTATCTACTTATATATTATGTATCTACTTTTAAACATATCCATATTCAACAGCTGTCTGGACACCTGTATGTATCTTTGTCTATTTTAGAATAACATGTGCTGTATACATTGTACTCGCAGTGGCAATATTGTTCAATTCTTCAATGTTAAGTATAAGGCTTTTTTATTGTTATAATTATAGATAAGTTTGAATTTTAAGTTAAATTCCGTCACTCAACACACAATGTTGGGTCGCAAAGTAACACGCGGAGTGTTTAGTCACTAGGTCTCTCTATTTACCCTGAACTGATAGTAAAAAAATAAGTCATCTAGTAACAAACAGGCAATAAAGTTACATAACAATATTAAAATTTTGCCGCAAGAGCAGCTAGTTGGTTGGAGCGCTTAGAAGTGTTGCTAAAAGGCTCAGGTGCCAACTTCGCTACTTTCATACATTCGTAAATTTATTCATACAATATTTGAACATACTTTTTTAAAGAAATCTTATTATCTATACAAATATCAAAATACGAAATTTACATACAAAAAATTGGCTGTTTGCATCTCAAGGCCCCGTTTGAATAAAAATCAAAACTTTTTGATTGTACAAGGTGTTTTATAAAAAGTCACCACAAGCACACCATAGTAAAGGGTTGAAATTAGGAAGGAAAGTTTGCATGAGAAATCTAACGGCTTACAGATTTTAATAAGTTTTCCTAAAAAGACAGTTGATGACGCAAGGTCAAAGGCAAGTCTATCTATATTTTTTTAAAACCAACCCTTAAAGCGTTGAAATAGGGGATGCAAATATAAACCGCTTAACTAAGGCGCGACTACTGATAACTAGAACGCAGACCATAAAAAATATGAAAAATAAAAAATATGAAATATGAAATAAAATCTCGAATGATCTAAAGAAAAAGCTTTTAAAAGCTATTTTCTTCCTTCACATCACAAATATATACCTGTATTTTATTCATACATACACATTAACATAAAAAATAACCGAGCGAGTGCGAGTGGGTAACATGTAAGTTTATCCAAGGAACAGGATATTACCACGCTTGAATGAACTGTAATGCGATCAAGGAGTGAACTTCATGATATGCATAATATGTAATAAATGTATGCTTCTAATATTGTAGGCATTTAATAAGTCTATAAAAAAATTAATATACTTATCGCAGTTGTATTGTGTATATGAAAAGTGAATATACATAATAAAGGTAACCGAAATTTGCAAAAGTTTTTAGTGTTAAGACCCTCTGTTCTCTACGTTCCGTCAGAAATCGAGAAATCGCGTGTTAAATAGTGAAACTCAAAAGTTTAAATAGGCCTCCAGTTTATAAAACTATATACCTTCACCTTTGCCAACAATATTGTTTGTTTTGCATTGATATTTTTTACAAAGTGCAATAAAGTATATTTATATATACCTATCCTTTGAATGTATTAACTTAAAAAGCATAGCTTTTACGTCAGAACTATTATAAAAAATATAAAAAGTTACCAAAAAACAAATACTTGTAAAAATTGACATAAATATGTTAAAATACCTAATATTCTATAACAATAGATAAACGACTTCTCTCATATTTACGAACTGGATTATCAAGTTAGGAACACATGAAGCAGATGCCGACTACATATAAGTAGAAACGTAAACCTGTTTAGATTATGCAAAACATTTTACTTTATATTATTTTATTCTATTCTCTGTTACACCTCAGTAGGGTCCAAAGTCAATAAGCTATCAATTTATTGCTCAATCGGTGCGCTGTCCTTTAATTAAATAAGCCTCCGAAGCCCGAGCAAAGGATGCAATTGATTTAATATGATGATCTGTATTTAGACTGATTATAAAATGGTTATAAATTATAAAGAACGAGATATAGTCGTTAAGCAATAATTATATAAAGCCTTAAAGGTCGTTTATTGCAACCGTTTTAATGTATTGATAAGAAATGCATTTTAAACTTGTTTAAGCTTGTTGATATTTGGTAGACTTAAGTTCATGTTTCTACACCATTGTAGCCCAGTGGTTGCTAGAAGCCAAACAATTGCTTAAAAAATCCTATGGGAAAATCCAGTTTTCGAATTTAGAGTCCACGCAAAAAAGCTATGGGTACAACTACGAGTAAATCTGAAGTAATTGTTCGTTAACATTTTTACTTTTTATAAAAATAACAATTTCAATATAAATTATTAACAAATAACATTACTTACGGCACTTATCGCCTGCGTAAACTGAAATATAAAAAATCATAAGAAAAAGTTGAACAGAAAAAATATTGAAAAAATTAAACAATAAATGTTAGAGGAAAATTGCCAAAATATAATACTAAAAACTACATTTAAATCAGTTAAGCCATTTTTAAAATTAGCATGCAAAATCATATAGAGAAAAACAATAAAAATCATTCATTTTGAGTTCATTTTGAGTTCTATTCCATCGATAAATTCCCCCATAATAAATATTTTTCTCACATATCTTTCCATATACAGACGACGATCAGTTGCACTTTATTACATATATAGAATAGAAAACACATAACATTACACATTACAATTAAACTCATACAAAATAGTTCTTAAATATGACAAATTAAGCTGGTAACAATTACGTTTTAAAGCACAATACCCCGGCATAAGCAATTAAACCCACAGATATAACATATTGAGATTCTGCTGTCGACGTGTCTGGGACTCAAGCGTGAAATGCTTAATGGTTCTTAAGCGGCGGCTCAGATTATACATATGTATATAATAATGTCTATCCCATGAGTTGTGAGAAATTATTAGAATGATGATTCGTAGGATGAAATATTATTTAATTAAATGAGTAAGGTATTATTTTAGTGTTAATATTTTTTTGTGTTGTATGTAAACATAAAGAAATAAAAAAAAACTTTAACATGAATAAGTATATAAAAAACATATAATATTCTATATTAAGTTATTTTGTGTAAAAATCACGCGTCTCTGGTATTTAGCACAGTAGGCAACCTAGGTTCTCAATTGTCCTCCTCGTCCACACTTTGTCCATATAGCCGGGTAAACAGAAAGAACCTAGTGTCGAGACACTCCCTTTCTCCATTTTCCTACCGAACTTAATACATTACGGTAGGAGTTTAAGATCTCAACGCAGAGTTTTGTCTAGTTGAGACCGGCGTAACAGAAATAATTTAATAATTACAATCTTTTCGAGTGGAAATCGGATCTACAACCGTTATTACAATCCGACTTGCTAAAAACAACACTTTTCTATCCTCCTATACAAAAGATTCGTAATAACACTGATCCGAAAATACTGAACTTAGATGCATGATTTTTGATGTGTACGCGTATATGTATGTTATAGCGTAGACGCTCATCAAGAATGGATTTTTGGAAATTTTATCCGATTTTTTTTTTTTTTAGCTTCACGCTGTAACCCGCACACAGCAGGGTAGGCAGAGGAAACCTAGTGTTTTTTTTTTTTTTTTTTTTTTTATTAAATACTGAAGCTCTACAGACACTCGGTCTCGTATCCTTTTTTTCCTTAATTGTTTTTTGGTTACAAATCTTAAATTACATACTACTCAAAACTAAACTGATGTTTTAAATTAACCTAAGCGAGTATTACATTTACTACTTATGTCTACATTTAAATGAACTATTAATTAACACAATATACAATTTACAAAATTAGCTATATCATAAAATTTGTTGGCGGGAAAAGGGCATGACTGCTATGGACGAGGACGTGACCGTTTCATTTCGGTCTTTTATGGCCATCTTAATGTTGTATTCCACGATTATTCTATTTGTTGCCCCCGTCGCGTTCCGGATTAGCCTTTTGACGGCATCATCTTTGTCATCGCTGTAGTAGTATGTGCAGTTGTCGGTGTGTCGCGAAATTGCTACCACAGCGTGTGGTACGCTATCGTGTAACTGCATTTTCACTGTTTTAAGATTTACTACTACAACGGTTGTGCTGGTAAGACCCTGAGCTTCGTGGATTGTGAGCACCCTCGAGCCATCCTGTCCTCCACATCCCTGGCTGGTCAGGGATTCTTTCTCTTCCTGAGTAAAAGTGAGGTAGAGGGTATTCTTTAGATCTTTTGGAACTGGCGTAGATTTAATATTTTTCATATAAAGGGAGTGCACTACCCTTCTCGAAGAGTATATACCGGGATATACCTCTCTTAGGGCGTAAGCTACGTCCATGGGACTCCTGTGAGTACACGGTAGATGTTGGTCGATGTTGAGGATTTGTGATGGTCTATGATAGAACATCTCAAAGAGGTTGTCCCTGTCTATATAGGGTATCTGGTTTACATCTCCAATCAAAATAATTTCCTGGGCTCCTGAGATTCTTCCTGCCATTACTATTGCTCCAAAGTGGTTCATCAGGGCTTCGTCCACTATCAGCCGTTTACACTTTTCTGATTCTCTTGGCGCCCCGTTTGCCAATATTGAAGCCATAGTACGGATTTTACTCCTTACCAGATTCCCTATACGTACCGATAACCTCTCTCTTAGTTCACTGGCCGCTTCTTTAGTATATGTAACTACCGCGTCTCTATCCAAGTCAAATTTTTCCACTATCCAACTGGTTTTCCCACATCCCGGAACACCATTTATAAATTGCATGTTGGGTAACTTCCACATATCATGTGAGGAATCCAGAGCGTTGTCTAAGCATGTAGCCTGTTCCAGCATTTTATCCTCCAACATGATACTTAAGCACTTGGCGACAATTACGATGGGATTGTTAGTTGGTGTGTTGAACTTGAGGTATCCTCTTCTTCGGGTTTCTTCTTCGTTAAGCTCTACAAAACCAGATGTTGTACTGTAAGCCGCCATATAAGTGCCCTTTATGTGTCCCATGATGGTCTGGCCGTTATCGTTATCGTATACGGCGGCTTCTGCCTCCTTGAGTTTCATTCCAAGGATCGAGTATCCACCTAAGTAAGCTTGTACAATATCCTCACACCTCTTCGACTTCACTTGCTTGGTGGCTCTCAGGATGGCAAGAAACTCAAGATAAGCGTTCTTGTGATGGTCCTGGTGTTCTCGAATTGAAACCAGTTCTGGTGGTTGTACCTCTTCCAATGTCGCCTTTGTGGGTTTAGGATAGGCTTTTGCAGGTGGATCTATTGAAGAGCTCCTTGTGAACTCCTCCAGTGCCGCTCCCTGTTTGTCACTAGCTAGAACTTTCCTCCTGCCAAGTATGTTTCCTACAACTGCACTGAAGGCGCTGCACATGGCCCTCGCAGATGAGAGTCGATGATCTGTCTTTGGACTCTTAGATTTCTCTTCAGTCATTTTTCGTTGGAGACGTTCAGAACCACTTTCCCTAGTTGTAGTAATCATTCTCGGATGATCCGTTTGAGTGCTAACACGTGCAGGCTTCAGGTAACTAAGGTCTTCACCTCTGTCCTCGTACACTATGACCTCGTGCTGTTCTGAGGCCTTTAAGCAACCTAGTCGGTCAGCCACTTCTCCTCTGTTATACTCAACCACCATTGCATCTATGCTTATTATTCGTGCTCCTTGTCCTGTTAACTTGCTTATTTCATTGAGCAGCACGCAAGCCCACTCAAACGGCGTCTTTTCACTCCAGTTGAGCAGTATTATAGACTTATTGTTCACTTTTACTATGCGACAGACGACGTCACCGACCATGCTTGAGGGTAACGCTTCATAAACTTTGCGTCTTAATGCGATTCTATTTGTACTTCCATTCAATAGATTGGCCAGTCCTGGCGACCGAAACCTAGTGTTAAGACACTCCGTTCCCCACTTTCCGCCGAATTCGGAGGCATTACGTGTTAAGTGGCGGAACTTAATGCCGCGCTTTACCTCGGCACCAGAGCGAAGAAAATGGAAATAATAAATATTTCCACTCATCGAGTTGGAATCAAACCCACAACCAGTCGTTTACAGTCACACGCTTGTGCCACTGCGCCACAACTGGCCACATCCGATTATTATATTATATTTTATATTATTTTAACAGATTCACAAAGCTATTAGACTTAGCAGAAGCTATTGACTACATATTTCAATGTAAGGTAGCAATAAAAGTATTAGGTATATTATAGCCATAAACTAGTTCTTAATATAACCATTACCCGAGTTGGAATCGAACCCGCAACTATATATAAGTAAGTACATTTAGACATCCCATTGAATTACACCGGCGTCATTTAATAATTTATTTAAACAGTAGCGGGCGCAGGTTTCGTTGAGTAACCTTGGCATCGAGCGTCTCGCCCTTGAACCGTGCCAACAATAGTCAGTTGTGATTTTACTTTAAATATTCCGACATTGTACTGTTGTCAGTAAAATTTGAAAGCTTCTCGTACTATTGACACAGATGGAAGAAAATTTTAATATACAGAAATATATTCGTGAAAATTGAGTTTCGAGCTTGCTAAATTATAAGTTTATTTAATTACCTTATGGGTAAATATGATTATCTCGAGGGTTATATTTAAGTTACAGTTACTATATAACTACCTAATTAGTATACGGATTGTTTGTGATTTTTTTTAATACTGTCGTTTTAGTATTTTTTTTCATTGTCACACTTTAATCTACATTGCAGGGCAGACAATAAAAACTTTTAAACAATTTTAAAGTGTTATTCCACACTTAGGAAATTTGAAAAAGACATTTAAGGAAAACGTATAAAAATTTGAAAGCAGCGGGATTCGAACCCGCGCCTCCTGAATACCGTTCAGGCGCTCTCACCACTGAGCCATGCGTTCTACTACTCGCTGCGTCGAAATTCTTATACGCTTTATTACAACTTATTTATGTTGTTAGCATCTCTGTAAAGAGATTTTTACAAATTTCTGCTACCCAAAGATTTTTCTACGAACAATCTTTTGGCAAGAGAGAATGCTATTTATTAGATACTTTTAAACATTTTTTTAAAACAGATCTTAAAACAGACAATAAAAATCTAGTGATATAACACTCCATTTTCCGAAATTCGCGACATTGTGCATTAAGCAGTAGAATTCAACACTTTTTTTTGTATTTCTAGAGCAGGGAAGTGCAAATAATAAAAAAGTTATATTTACTATAACCATTTCAAAGAGTGGTAATCGAACCCACATGCACAGCGTTCACAGACATTCCGCCATAATATATTAAATTGATTAAAATAATTTTGTGGAACGAAAATTGTATACATTTAAAGTGAATGGGTTGGTTATGATTTAAATGTTTATTTGTCGAAATTTCATTCTCAAATTAAATAGGAAAATAGCTATTTCTAGGAATTAGCAGAGTCTACACATATCAGAATAAATACATAAAAACATTTATACAAAAACTAAATATGTATGCAATTAATAAAGCACTATGCATTTAAAAATTCACTGATCCCAATTAATCTTTTTTGCCATTAGATCGGCATATTGAGCGCATAAGCTTAATGAGTTTATATTGAAACTGTTGACGTTTATATTTTATAGCAGTACGGAATACATTTTAAAACATTGTTTATAGTATCTGATTTTATAAAAAAGTTGATTAAAATATATTAAACATACAACCAAAATTATTAAAGAAAATTTATTGGCATCTAGTTTAATTACGACTCATAAGTCCATCCATAGTATGTATATAAGAACGAACGAAGATTAAGACTTGTAAGCTAAAAACACAATTTACCTAATAATATTTAAAACCTCTTGCAAAGAAAAAGGATCAAAAATTCTATAAAAAGTTAAGCTTATATATTTATTTTAATTTGTTAAAATAAAAAAATATTATAATAATTTATATATAACGTAATAAATTATAACAGGTTTTATAGCATTTATATGAACACTAATAATACCTGCATTTTAAAACGTCAAAGTTGAAGAAAATACGCTTCAGAAAGTTGTATTGCATATAATATATATTGCATAATATATATTATTTATTCTAATAAAAACAATAAAATGTAAATTGTAGTTTAAATATGTTGATTAAAATAGGATTTTTAATAACTAGTTCATACTTGTCTTAAATGATAAATAAAAAAATGCATTTAAAATTTTTAGAAAACGTTAAAAAATTTAAACGCAGCGGGATTCGAACCTGCACCTCTGTCATTAAAAAAATATTTTTTATATTTCCTAAATATGTGAACAAAATTTAATAATGTTGAAGTGGACAATACTTTTTATTAGTTTTAACTTGTATTATTTTCTTTCTAAACGTAATAATTATAACTAGTGGATCTAAATAAATAAATATACAATAAAAAAAAAATATATAAATCATAACATCATAATTAAACGATCACCCACCAAAAAATAATATGAAAACCTTACAAATTCCTAGTATTCTATAATTTGTATTAGTCGATACAATTTCACACGCGATACTGCGTGACCGCCTAACTAATGCTGGGTTTATTACTCGCTCCATTATGTTAGCATGGCTATGTACAGGTTTAATATAAACAAACTGGCTCGCTTTAGTGGTTAGTAAGCAGCTTAAAATCGTAAAAGCTTTTTTGTAGTACTACGAGGTAGCGTGGGCAGACTCTGGTATGTCTATACCCGCATATAAGCTGGTAATACGTTTAATATTATAGCGGTATATATCGTGTTGGAATTTATTGGAATTCTATATATGGGTATTGAATGGATTAAGAATATAATATATGTATTTTTAGTCTTTAATAATATTAAATACCCTTTACAACATTTTGATACTTATCTACAAATAGTTTATCTTATGTAAAAGTAGAAAAATGCCTTGTTTCTAAGCCTAGCTAAGTAACATGAAGAAGGACATGGAAGAGTGCCGATTTTGTTAACAAAAGGTACAGACCACGTTTATGCATCCATACTTAGTTATATTATAAATGGGAATGTCTGTCATGCTTTCACGGCTAATCTACCGGTCCGATTTGGATGAAATTTAAAATGAAAGTAGTAACAATAACTGGGTAAAATAAGCTGCTTATTTTTTCAAACATCAACCTCTAAAGGGTTGAAATAAGGGATGAAAGTTGATATAAAAAATCTACATCGCTTGACCGATTGTAATGAAATTTGGCATAAATATAATTAATAATCCAAGGTTAAACATAGGCTACTTTATTTTTCAAAAATCCACCCTCTAGCGTTCCGATATACCGCGACAGCTATGTAGTTTACGCGGTGAAGCCGCGAGCGGGCCGCTAGTTATTTAAAAACTCCACTAAAAGAAAGAAATCAACAACAAAACATAATCACATGTCGACCTTTAAACCAGACAAAACGAGCTAAATCCATTTCATTCACAAAAACAACAATCCAACAACAAATATGGACAAAAAGTTAAATTAGAAAAAGTAATTTCGCGAGATAGAGCATTCGGTTTGTTCATTAAATTTTCAAGTTTGTGCAAATTTCGGGGCGGAACATAAGCGGCTTGCCAAGAAGCGGGGCTCCAACTACTGGGCTTAAGTCTAATGAATGATGCAGACGCGCCAGTTCACTAAAGCGCGGAATGGGTTGAGAATCTGCCTAATTGTGTTTTGACTTACGTTTCACACTGATAAAAACAGGTAATGGAAGTCTTAATGAATCATAAAACATGGTTTTACTTGTTACTTGTAATTAAATACAAATATTTTTATACAGTAGCGGCCCACGATGGTTTAACAAAATGGTTTTTGTTTTGATATGGACAATTTCTGTTTTTATGATGTTTTAAATTATTTTAAGCTTTGAGCCCTTTGAACTCAATTTTATGGTTAAATTACAAATAAGTTACTTCCGATTATAATAAAAACATAAATAATTAATTTAAATAAGTATTATTTCACCTTTTTCTGCATATTTCATCTGTCTATATACAACATTAAAAAGATTTTGCAACACACTTTGTCTGACTAAGACAACCGCTATAATTTAGTGTATTTTGCTATGTTCATAAAGTTAGTTTAGTACATACATTCTAAGGCCAAATTTTAAAAGTGTCAATCTTTTTTATTAGCGTCACGCCGTATCCTGCACATAGCAGGCAGGGTATGCAGAGGAACATAGTGTTAAGACACTTCGTTCCCCACGCACCGCCGAATTCAGAGGTGTTGTTAAGTGGCAGAACTTAACGCCGCGCCTTGCCTCGACACCAGAGCGATGAAAATTGAAATATTAAATTTTTCTACTTCTCGAGTGGAAAAAAAAAAATACATTATTCGTTGTTGCCATTCTAAGCCAAAACCAGTTATTCTATGACAGATCTCATCTTTGTTTCAGATTCAAAACAATTGTTGACTTCATTTGGTAAATATGTAAAGCAGCAAATTTACTGATACAGCGTAATTAGATGAGAGCTTAATGTTTTCCTTATAAATATTTATGTATGATTTAAGTAGGGCAGCATTTAAATATTGGATTTAATGATCTATTTTATTAGACGTTTATATGAAGTGAGTCATAAAATTCGCTACATTTCTTGTAAGTTATGAATGAAATATATTGTACAAGCCGCCTTGAAAATATTAGGGTATATCGGTTATATATTAAGAATTTCTAGGTAGGTAAGTTTTAGATTTACTTTTAGTACTTACTAACTTTGGTGATAAAAGTCCGAATTCTTTCTAAAGTAACATTAAATCTCTTAAAAGTAAAATCTAAATTTTATCCAGATATCAGTTCGAAAGAAATCATTATTCATCGAGAATTAGCTTCGACTTTTAACGATGGTTGATGGATGATTGGTAAAGATAAGCTTAAAAGAAAATCTTACGATTTACGGTTCAGGAGTTCAGGTTCTTACATGTCATACGTATATTATGCACTAGTTGATTCCTGCCACTTTGTTTGTGTGGGGTTTATGACTTTATGACATGTTTCCACAATTCATCATGAGTCATCATTCAATTGTTGACTTTCAAACTTGCATCCAAAATTATAACAACCTTATTTAAGGTTATAATTTTGTTGTTTCTTAGAGTTCCACATCAATCGTTTCAGATAATCATAACTTTATTTCACCTTCTAGTTTGCATGTTTCGGGTGACAAAGAAATGTACTGTCTAGTCATTCCCAAACTCGAGGATCCGTTTTGTTTTACCGCAGAGAGAAAGTCCATCCAATCTATCCAATGGAAATCAAACTTACAACTATCGCGTTTCGCGTCAGAGACTGCCCCACTACGCCAAATGACCTAAATGTCCAATCATTTTTATTTGTCAACGAAAACTGCCTGTCAAAGAACTAATATTCCCTTTTAAAGAACTAATATTCCGTGGCCCAGTGGCATAAGCGTGTGACTATAAACGACTGGTTGTGGGTTCAAATCCCACTCGAGGAGTGGCAATTATACTTCCATTTTCTTCGCTCTGGTGTCGAGGTAAAGCGCGGCGTTAAGTTCCGCCACTTAACACGCAAGCCTCCGAATTCGGCGGAAATTGGGGAACGGAGTGTCCTAGCACTAGGTTCCCTCTGCCTGCTCTGCTGTGTGCGTGATACAGCGTGAAGATTAAAAAAAAATTTTTTTTTACAAAGAGACGACGTATAAAGACTAACGGTCTTATTCATAAAAAGTTATGGAACAGTTAAAGTGTTCTATAAGCCCACTATAAGAGAAACGTCAAAAAATGGTATTCATAACAGCATTTTAGCGCTAAACAGTACTATAAGCGTACTATAAAGTTATCGTGGCCAATACCCTACTATAGCGGCTCTATAAGATAAAAAATGGCCGATTCCTATCAGCTGATCATTGAAAATGACATTTGACGTGAGTGACTCGTCAATGTTAGCTAATCGAATTTGCATAACTTATTAATCCAATCCACTAATAATTATTGCTTTGTATCAATTTTCCACTTTTATATTTAAAATGAAAGCTTTACAAAGCATACATGCTTCGGAAATGATAGCAATAATGGAGAAGAGTTCGGAGCGAAGAAAAGTGTATAGAAGCAGGGGTTGACCCGTTTTCCTTATACGACGAAGAGTTTCGGAAGCGTTACCGCTTTCATAAATATACTGCTTTTATGATAAACCTTGTGCGTAGATTAACCATGGAGACATGCAATTAGACAATATTATTAATAAAGTGAAGTTTTAACTAGGAGAAATTTTAGTTAATAAATTTTATAAAATAGTAAGTTTAACGCCGAGCTTTCCCTCAACACCAGAGCAAAGAAATGAAAATATAAATTGAAATAAATAATTTATTGCCTGGAGTGAGGATTGAACCCACAATTAGTCTTGTTACATCTTCACTTTGTGCCCGTGCACCATGACTGACCTCAATTTGTTAGATTTTGGTTAATAAAAAACAGTTTATTTCTATAAATTTTATTCTTTAGATGTGTAATACAATAATTTACGTTTGAGTAATTCTTCATTTAATAGTGAATTATTTAACTTTTGTTCTAAAATTTTTAATTTTTGCTTTTCTACGGCCATCTGGATCTCTCAGGAAGCTCCTTTCTGTAAGCAATTACATTTGCTGCTATTCTTGAGCTTATTGTCATGCTGTAACCAAAAATGTAATATATCTATTATTCTTTTTAATATGTTTTCCGAAGAAGTATGTATTATAAATTAATAAAACTTATTTTGTTGAAAGCTTAACACATTTTATTTATTTCAATTCAATTTAAGTTTGTTAATCCAAATTTAATATTGCTTGTAGATATAAGATAGTACTGAATGATTTTAGTGAATCTAACTTAGTAATATATTATAGTAATAAAAATAAAGATAAGTTCATTCAACATACACATTTCTTTAACCTACCAAGATTGTGTACTAGTGCTAGTGCTTGGATGCACCATCTAAAAAGAATATAATCAGATTTCCTTGCTGAGCATTCTTTAGGTAGTATTAGCTATTTAATGTATTAAAATAAATTTTGTCTCGCTTCCCATCAAATTATTTGTTGAAAATAAAATTGAACTAAATTGACTAAAATAATAAAATGAAATGACTTTCTGGGTATTGTGGTATTATTGTTCATTTAATATTTCATTCACCACAATTAATTATACTTAACATGTCTTATTACTTATGAATATCATTTAAAATAAGATAGGTGACAGAGTGAGATTTGTGTGCTGCTGTTTATTTCATAATATTAATATATTACACATACTTTTTTCTTCTTTTATATTATTTTCTGTTCTATTCTTAAACAAGAATTGATAATAATTACATAAATATTTCTTTATTCAAAATGAAACACTAATTGGCCAAATGTTCGTATTTGTATATGTACCTGGTTATCTGAGTAAAAATAAATTGAGTATACTGTGAACTCATGAGGGAGCCAAACTGAAATATCATCACCAGTTGCTGGTTCTGTAGTAGGTGGTGAGCTACTAACTGTTTTTAGTATTTGTTTTTTTTTCTATAAATATCAGCTTCTTAGCTGACATTTTTATAATACCCTGAGCTTCTTAGCTGACATTTTTATAATACCTTGAGCCTTAATTTGTTCTTTTTCTTCTTCAAGAGGTTTTTGCCATATTGTTAAAACTGAAACATTAAGTGCCGTGTTAATAAAATAACTACACAATTACTTTTCCTCAGCAATTCTTTTAAGATCATCTATGGAATAAAGCATAAGCATTGAAACATAACATGCGTATGAATGTTTACAAAACAAAACTTACGTGTTCGAATTAACTGTATCAGTAAAACCAACCTTATCCTCCTCCAAAAAATTCTCACTTCTCTGCCTTTTCTTGCTCTCTACAATTTTTGATTCCGATGCCATTTTATAAGTAATGGAGTAATATTTAAAATAAAATTAACACGTACGTACTACTAGTAAACAAATGTCAATAGCTTATCGCACCACAAACAACAAAATATGGTTTTTATCCTTAATAATGTCTATGATCAGTCGAATTTAGTAAAATTATACACATTATCTGTGGTCAATTGGCAAAGTTTCTTGCCAATTTCATCGTAGTGGCAACATTTTAGCTTATAAACAGTATATTAGTTATAGTAGGCTTATAGTACTGTTATGAATACGCATTTTTATGGAACGTTTCATAAGCTTATAGAGCATTTTAACTAATGAACGTTTTAAGCGTTCTATAAGCATTTTTTATGAATAAGGCCGTAAAACTATTAAAAAGTGTAAAGACGGAACCAGATGTGTCTCTAGTAAAATGACACAATTAAACAAATATTTGTAGAGTTTTAGGGAAACTTATAAAATATAGTGTTACTGTTAGACAGGAGGCAGGTGCCTTGATAAAGGTAGGGTTTTAGTGAACTTATCGAGCCGCAACAACGGTTACCAGATTTATTGATTATGGCTGAAGTTTAAATTGGGATTCGTTTTATATATTTTTTTATATATAATAAGATATTACTTGCTTCTAATATTGTTTTAAATAAATGTTTGGATTGAAGTTAATCATAATTTTTAAACGATTTCTTTTAATTTATCAGTAAGATTTTGAGAAAACGTTTTAATTATAAATAATATAAGTTATTTGTTTAACATTACAATAAGGGCTCTGTAGGGGTCAACATACAAAAAGTGCATCTCATTACATGCACATGCAATGAAAATTTATTAATATTTATGAAAGAACAAGAAGTTTATTTAAGGCGAAATATTTCTTAAAAAGTCAAATAGTGTACAGCAAAGTTACCTGTAACTCCGTCATCTTTGATTATATTTATAAAAACCTATCATCATCATCATCATCAGCCATTGGACGTCCACTGCTGGACATAGGCCTCCCCCAAAGTACGCCATGTAGAACGATCGGTCGCCTCCCTCATCCAGCGATTTCCCGCAATTCTGACGAGGTCATCGGACCACCTTGTGGGGGGCCGTCCAACGCTGCGCCTTCCGGTTCGTGGTCGCCACTCGAGAACCTTTACTCCCCATCGGTTATCAGTTCTTCGAGCGATGTGGCCTGCCCATTGCCACTTCAACTTGCAAATTTTGAGAGCTATGTCGGTGACTTTGGTTCTTCTGCGGATTTCTTCATTGCGAATCTTATCACGCAGGGAAACTCCGAGCATAGCTCTCTCCATAGCTCGTTGGGCGACAACGAGTTTTCTAATGAGGCCAACAGTGAAAGACCACGTTTGAGTGCCATAAGTCATCACTGGCAATACGCACTGATTGAAAACTTTAGTTTTCAGGCTCTGTGGTATGGACGACGTTAAGATGGGTCGAAGCCTCCCGAATGCTGCCCAGCCGAGTTGAATTCTACGAGCGACCTCTTTGTCGAAGTTGGACTTACCTAAACGGACTATTTGTCCTAGGTAAACATACTCGTCTACAACTTCGATAGTATCGTTGCCAACAGTTACCGGTATAGGTGGGACATGAACGTTGTACATAATTTTTGTCTTCTCCATGTTCATCCCGAGACCAACCTGTTGGGAAACTCTACTGAGGTCGTTGAGCATAGTACTAATATCCCCTAGCGACTCCGCCATTAAGACTATATCATCGGCAAAACGAAGGTTTGTGATGTACTCGCCATTTATATTGATGCCCAGTCTTTTCCAGTTCAAGAGCTTGAAAACATCCTCCAATGCGTTGGTAAACAGTTTCGGAGATAGGACATCTCCCTGTCTCACGCCTCTCTGCAATGGAATTTGTTCCGTACCCTGGTTCTGTAGTCGGACTGACATGGTGGCGTTGCTGTACAAACACTTTAACACTTCGATATACCTATAGTCAACTTGGCATCGCTGCAGGGACTGTAGTACTGCCCAAGTCTCGATAGAATCAAAGGCTTTCTCGTAGTCCACGAACGCAAGACACAGCGGCCGATTGTACTCCTCGGACTTCTGTACGATCTGCCGCAGTGTGTGCAAGTGGTCCACGGTGCTAAAGCCCTTTCTGAACCCGGCTTGCTCGGGAGGCTGGAATTCATCAAGCCTGCGTGCAAGACGGTTCGTAATGACTCTCGAGAACAGCTTGTATACGTGGCTCAACAGCGAGATAGGTCTATAATTCTTTAATAAGGTTTTATTACCTTTTTTAAAGAACAGCACCACCACGCTCTTGTGCCATGCTTCGGGCGTTATGCCCTGCGAGATGACAGAGTTGAATAGCTTCTGGAGGACTACAAGTACCGGTTTATCACCCGCTCTTAGAAGTTCAATCGTAATTCTGTCTTCGCCTGGTGCCTTGCTGTTCTTGAGCTGTTTGAGAGCCATTCTAATCTCGTACAGGCTGATGTCCGGGATGTCTTCGGTATAGTGTCGAACTAATTTGGCTCTGGTGTCTTGAGCCCCGTCGGTTACGGGTTTGCAAGTCGAGGTGTATAACTGTTTATAAAAACGCTCAATTTCTCTCAGAATCTCGAACTTGGATGAAACTATACCATTGTTGGTCGTGAGCTTGGTTATTTGGCTCTGCCCAATAGACGAAATCCTTTTGAACACTTTAGAGCCCTGGTTTTGCTCAATAGCGGCTTTGATACGTGAAGTGTTGAATGCACGCAAGTCGTGTCGCAAGGACTTTGAGATTCGTCTATTGAGTTTACAGTATTCTAACATATCGGATGAGGATTGTAGCTTCATTTCGTTCCTTTCTGCCATGAGTTTCTTGGTACGTTCTGAGATTTTTTGAGCGTCTTTTCGGCGTTGGGGTCTGCAAAACTCAGACCCCACAGCTATAACAGTTTCCACCAACCCGTTGCTCAACTCGTCTATTTTTTCGCATTCGGTTAGGCACTGGAAGCGGTTTTGGAGCTCTAGCTGAAAGCTTTCGGGGTTTTGAATTTGAGCAGGGTTTGGACGGAGCGCAGATTTCACAAGCCGTGACCTCTCGATCTTGACATTCATATTCAATGTGCCTCTTACGATACGGTGATCGCTACCAGTTTTCACGTTGCTGATCACAGAGACATCATTGAATATATACCGTTTGGTCGTCATGATGAAGTCAATCTCGTTTTTAGTGGCACCGTCAGGGCTCATCCACGTCCATTTCCTGGATGGCCGCTTCTTGTAGAAGGAGTTCATCATGAAGAGTCCCTCCTTCTCCATGAAGTCGACTAATCTCTGTCCCCTGGCGTTCCTCTGCCCATACCCAAATTGCCCCACTTTCAGCTCGTCACCGTTCCTTGTTCCAACCTTTGCATTAAAATCTCCCATCACAACGGTGAAGTAGGTTTTAGAGGTATGTATGGCCTCGGAAATGTCCTCATACATAGCTTCCACTTCATCGTCCGAATGTGCTGAGGTTGGTGCGTATACCTGTATCACCTTCAGCGAATACCGTTTGGTTATTCTGAGTATTAGGTACGCTACTCTAGCCGACACACTATCAACCTTAACAACATTGTTTACGAGAGATTTGCGGACGAGGAATCCGACACCACCTTGGGATTGTTTTTCTCCCTCCCGGTAGAAGAACAAGTTACCGGAGTCAAGGATTAACGTGTCCTGTCCCTGTCTTCGGACTTCAGATAACCCCATAACATCCCAACGTAACTTGTGAATCTCTTCTTCCAATTCGACCATCTTTTCGTCCGCCTTGAGTGTTCGTGCATTGTAAGTTGCCAGGGCCAGGGGTCGTTTATGAGATGGGTAGCCGTATCTCTGCCGGAGATTCTTCGCACCCCCCTGCTCCACCGTTACCTTGACCGCTACCGTAATCAGGGATAGTGGAGCTGCCGGGGACTGGGGGCCTTGGGTTTGTTCTATTTGTCATAGAGGGGGGAGTTGCCGTAATACACCACGCTTGGCAGGCGTCTTGGTGATCGCAGTAGGTGTTGGTGTAACTAGCGGAAAGTGCTGCTGCCCCACTTTCTGAATAATCCCTTAGCCGCCTCCTACGGCACCCACGGGGTGAGATGGGGTGGTCCTATTCTTAAGCCGGGACCACACGGCTATAATAAGAATATATATAGTATAGTATATATAGTACAAATATCGATTATATTAAGACGCTTCCTTGGGCTTTCCGCCCTTAACCTTAAACAAGTCACATCTATTCGGAAGTCCCATAAAGTTAGTAGTTTGTGGGATTCCCGACCTCAACTGAAACATACAGACATTCCTAACTAGTTTAAAGCTCAGGACGAGTACATAACTTTGTATGAGTGGTTTAACGTCTTTGAGCCATATTTGATTAATACTTTTTGTGGCCAATGTGGTCCAAAAGGACAGTATCTGACTCTGAATGCGATTGGTTGTGGATTCGATTTGTTTAAATAATTTGGTTTAACATTTATATCATTGAAGGGTTAATCACCCACTTAAGAAATTATAAAAGACATTTTCAGAAACCGTTAAAAAATTTGAACGCAACGGGATTCGAACTCGCGCCTCTTGGAAACCATCAAAGCGCATGGTTTAACGGAGTCCTGCTCACGTTCAAATTTTTTATTGGTTTTCTAAGTATGTCTTAATATAATTATTTAGCCAAATGGGATTTTCACCCCGCTCTGGTGAACAAGAAAAAGCGCGGCGTTGAGCTCGACTACTCAATACGCAGTATACCCGCGTAAAATGGAGAAATGTATCTCTTGAAAGTAGATTTTCTCTGACTACCCTGCAGCGACGAAGTGTAAAATTTTTGTAGAAGTAACCCGGCGTTACAGAAAATTTAAAAATGTAGGATCCATCAACGAATAATTTGCTAAAGGTAAGCCGGTGGGTATCGTGTTATATGGACACTTCGTCACTGCTCTACTACGTGGGTAAAGCGTGAGGTTAAAAAAGTTAAACTTAATACTACTTCATTCGCCTACTGAATGATTGATTTTATAAGAAACTACAAAATATTTATAGAATATACCTATATCTTGACACTTTCCAGATAAATCTTTTATGTATATTAAAGAGCCTTCGATTTTTTTTTTTTAAATATTTTCGGTATCGAATAAGAATACAACAGTTGTATTAGTACGTCTTTTTGTTTTTTGCTTCACGCTGTATCCCGCACACAGCCGGGTAGGCAGAGGGAACCTAGAGTTAAGACACTCCGTTCCCCACGCCGAATTCGGAGGCATTGCGTGTTAAGTGGCGGAACTTAACGCCGCGCTTAGCCTCGACACCAGTGCCAAGAAAATGAAAATATTAAATATTTCCAGCCCTCGAGTGGCAATCGAACCCACAATAATAAATTAATACTTATTTAAAATGATACATTTTCTTATAATAAATATTTAAAGTTTGTTTGTCATTAAAGAGTAGAAAAGTCAATTCTGTACATGAAAAATTTCAGAAAAAATTTTAATTGTATGCGTTAATATATCGATAACAGAGGCCAAAAATCTACTCAGTACAATTTTTGTCTGTCTGTCTGTCTGTCTGTCTGTCTGTCTGTCTGTCTGTTAATTTGTTCGTCAATCACGCAAAAACTACTGGATAGAAATGAATGAATTTTGGTATGGTGATAGCTTATAGTCCAAAGGTACATATAGGATAGTTTTTATCCCGGTTTTCCATGTAGTTTTTTTGGAAAAAATAAAAAACCGATATAAGTAAATCATTTGTATATCGGTATCTACCGGGTAGAAATTAATGAATTTTTGTATGGAGTTAGCTTAGAGGTTAGAGCAACATATAGGATAGTTTTCATCCCGGTATTCAACATAACTCCCACAGAAAAATAAAATTAAAAAAAAAAAACATTCAAATTATGGCGATCGTCACGAGGGAAGCTAAATCTGTTTCAATATCACTAATTAAAATAATTATAAAATAAAATAAGCATAACATTTATTTGACCGGTCTATAAAACTTTATATAATCTATATATTTATATAATCTATATGACAACAGATGTCACTACGTTTTCTGCAACGGGTAGCGCCATTTGTTATTATATAGTTGACATTGTATTAGACTTATCCGCACTCATTAAAATTATTATTATAAAAATGCAAAAATCTGTATCTCTTCTATTTGTTATGTTTTGACGGGAATTCGTAAAGAATATTGTTGAAGATGCAGGGTCATATAGGCTACTTATAAAAAATCAAACCCTAGGAGGTTGAAACAGTGGATGAAACTTATGTATGTTTAGTATATAGTGAGAATGAAAGATCTAAACTCCTTGACTGAAATGAATGAATTTTCTCAGGAAAATAGTTAATGAGGCAAGGTCAAATATAGGCTATCTCTCTTTTTTTTAAAATTACCCAGGTATTCTAAACAGTTCCCGCAGAAAAGTAAAAAACTGACAAAGTCAAATTGCATTGATTATTTGCAAGTAAAGCTATTTTTTAATATCAGTAAGTAACACAATTGTAAAATAAAAAGCGTAAAGTTTATTTAAGATATTATTACCGGTTTATAATACTATATATCATATGATAGCAGATTTCGTACGTTTTCTTACTAGAACAGTTATCGCTATATGTTATCAAATAATATAGACATTGCACTAAATGTATTGATGATTTTCTCATGAACATAATTAGTGACGAAAGTCAAATATAGACTACCCTCCTTTTATAAAAAAAAGGCAATAGATAGGCAATAGAGGATGAAAGTGGTAGTTCACGTGGCGAAGCCGCGAGCGGGTCGCTAGTAATAAATATTTAAAGTTTGTTTGTCATTAAGAAAATATGAGTTGGAGCGTCAAAACTTACATTTTAAAACTTTTAAACTAGGCGTAAAGTATCAAAACTTTAAACTCAAGAAAAATGCTTTCACTGCAAAAACTATAAGCTTCACGTCAAAGAGGAATATCATTTTTTTCTGTAATGTCTGCTATTACTATTATATATATTCTTTGTTTAGTTATATATCACTTTATTTATGTTTGTAAATAAACTAGTTCTTTTAAATTTAAACTATTTTATTAGTTATTCAAAAAAAACATTTTTCTGATCTGGTGATAAAACAAAACATGGCATTAACTTCCACAACTCAACACGCAATGTCTCAAATTTTGGAGGAAAATAGAAAAAAAAGCTTAAATTTAACTTTGCCCTACTACTACATCATGTACTTCTTTTTTTTTAACGCTGCGCTTTGCCTCGATAACAGAGCAAAGAAATTGGAAATATTAAATATTTCCACTCCTCGAGTGGGAATCGAACCCTCAACCAGTCGTTTACAGTTACACGTATGTGCCACTGCGCCAAGACTGGACCCTAACTGGTACTTCTTCTATTATTATTATTTATTTCTTTATTTGTACACCACATTAAATGAAAACATATACACAGTACAATATTTGTGGCCAGACGTGTGACTGTAAACGACTGGTTGTGGGTTCGATTCCCACTCGAGAAGTGGAAATATTTAATATTTCCATTTTCTTCGCTCTGGTGCCGAGGTAAAGCGCGGCGTTAAGTTCCGCCACTTAACACGCAATGCCTCCGAAATCGACGGAAAATGGAGAACGGAGTGTCATAACACTAGGTTCCCTCTGTCTAACCTGCTGTTTGCGGGATACAGCGTGAAGCTAAAAAAAAGAAATGTAATACATAAAATTCTATGAGAAAGTACCATTTTTATTGACACCCGGAAGCTCCATTTTAGTCCATTTAAATAACTTAACTGGGATATACAAACGACAATTTAAACATAAAGTGTTTCTATTTTAATTAATTTGGCGCGTGTATAGTTTTCATGTGTAGTTAATAATCGGATTACGAATTTGGCAAACTTGAATGAATAATTCTAACACACATAAGTGGCACATTTATTGTTTGTTCGTAGAGAATTACTGGTTAATGTGGTCGGTGCATAATTCCTTTCTTTGTAAATACTATTCGTTGTCTTTAATTTGTTATAAGAGATTTTAATGCTTTACTATATAAGGTATGTGCAAATTTAATGATAATTCATTAGAAACTAAAATACTTTCATCGTTAATTATCGATTACCTCTCTCTGCTTAATTAAGTAGAGAGAGGTAAATTAAACACAGGAGAATCTCTCTACAGGGTTGCTAACAGAATTTGGATAAAGCCGGAGGTAGAACGCGTGGCTTAACTGAACAGAGGGGTTTGGACAGTTTCCAAGAGGCGTTAGTTCGAAACCCGCTGCAATATATTTTGGTATACATTTTCAACAATATTTTTCAATTTCTCAAGTATTCGAATAACACTTTAAAAATGTTAACTACCATGACATTCGCTGACTTTTGAGAACATTAGTAGTACAAACTTGGTATTTGTAATTCGTTCGTCCTAATTCCAGATGCTAAGATGTCACATTCACAATTGGACGCTAAAAGTTTTAAATGTCATTCAAAAGTTAGTTGTAATTTGGTATTTTTTTACTTTTAAAAGTTTGTATGTATATACCTATTAATATGTTTATTCAACTACACGCCACTTCACCGAGTCAAGGAGTAGACACTGAAAACCATGGGTTGAGTCACTGTTATTCACATTCAGTCCGAATTAGACACATGTGTTAATTGGCACGATCTAACGCCGCGTAATATCTTACCAATATGTTTGATGATTGTGGATAACAAAAAAGAAAAAAAATTGGATAACAAAATAACATAATTTTTAAATATAATCAATGCCTTAAATAGAAATCTAACCCAAAATCGACACTTTACACTTATATATGTACCTACTTATGATAAAAAGAAACATAAAATGATATCATTAATTTTATATGAAAACGTTTTTTAAAGAAAGATCCTATTTGTATTGAGCTCTCCAATTAATGTTTACCGATATTGGAAATTGTTTTCTGGCTTTTCACTAAAGAACAATACCATCTCATAAATCTAATTGCATAAGCCTTAATTTATTGTGGATTATTTCAGAAATATGGGCAAAAAGGAGTTCTGTTGTTGCAAAATGTTTCGCATTGTATCCATAGTTGCTTACTTAATTAATAATATTATAAATGCGAAAGTCTCTCGGCCTGTTTGTTACACTTTCGTTTACTGGTCAGATTTAAACGGAAATCGAAATGATGATAGTTAAAAACCAGGGTTAAACATAGACTTTTCTTTCACAAACCAACCCCTAAAGGGTTGAAACTAAGGGATGAAAGTGTATATATATAAAAAGTTGTATAGTTATACGCAAGCAAAGCCTCAAATGGTAGGTCGCTAGTATTACAATTTTGCAATTTCGGTATTTATCAAAAGCAGACTATTTATATTCTAAAAAGGAGCAGATGCATGGAGAGTGCACGTCAGTAAGGAATGTTGTTGACAATACTAAGTTTCATTTTACGTTCGCATGAATGTAATAATGTACATACTACCAAGCTTTTTTGTCGCATTCAGCTGTTAGAGGATGTGCTTTTAATATATAATTTTTCATATCTACTGACTGTTTTAAGTTTAGTTTCTTTTTAAGAATATATATTTATTGTATATTTTTGATGTTTTTATTAATTAAATTGTATGAACGAAAATACGAGAACGGAGTAATGGATTCTGTCTATCTAAAAAGTAAGCTAGATATGTGAAAATAAAATAAACGAGATGATTCCATCTTTGCCTTCTATATTTTAATAAAGAATCAATTTCAAACTAATTTTATACGTAAACGGAGTGAACGGTACGTCTAATAGTCGTGTTGAATATTTAATGTACTGGAAAAGTACACAGCGATATGGTAAGTACCTTGCTGAAGACTAGACATAAAAATAAAGGGCTGATTTTATAAAATTATTCAGATATATACAAATATAACAATACAATTTTTCTTAGTTTGGCCTTGAGACCAACGTGGCATAGTGTGACGGCGACTGATTGGTAAACGTGATGATTGTGGATTCGATTCCCCTTACTATTATTTCAATTTTCATTTTTTCCCTCTGACACCAAAGACAAAATGCGGCGTTGACTTATGCCAATTCGTTTCGTTTACAATCTCCGCCTTCCGTCTTAATTTCGGGTGGAAAGTGGAGGATGGAGTGTCTTGACACTAGAATCTCCCTATCCTATCCTATCCTGCGGGAAAAAATGTGTAACATTTTATTTTCCTAAGCATACGCTTGCTTCTTTAACACGGAACAAGACACTCGATTTGGCAATATTTTTCGTTTCAATCCATTACACAATTCTGTTCTCTAATATAAAGTGGTGCCTACTTACATATGTATTTTGTATAGAATAGACGTCGTGTATCGGCATTTTATATTATTTGCTTAGGGATCATATTGGGGTCTTTATCTTGTTCAGTTTTATATTGCCTTCGATTTATGATTTATTTGAATGTTACTACTAGTAGCCCTATTAGGATTTTTTTTAGCTTCACGCTGTATCCCGCACACAGCAGGATAGGCAGAGGGAACCTAGTGTAAAGAGACTCCGTTCCCCACTTTCCGCCGAATTCGGAGGCATTGCGTGTTAAGTGGCGGAACTTAACGCCGCGCTTTTATCTCCGAGACCAGAGCGAAGGAAATATTAAATATTTCGACTCCTCGAGTGGGAATCGAACCCACAACTAGTCTTATACAGTTACACCTACGTGCCACTGCGCCACGACTGGCCCATATAGGAACATTTATATCACTTAATACAAAAGTGTACGCAAACATGACAGTATAAGTAATACTTATTTATTCGAATTAGCCGCGCCGTTATAGCACAATAGGAGAGTAAGCTCGATGGTTGTGATTTTGATTCCCGCTCGGAGGAATTACTCGTATATCAAAATTATTTTCATTTCTTTGTTCTGGTACCTGAGGCAAAGCGTGGCGTTGACTTCCATCACTCAACATACAATGTCTGGATTTGAGGGAGAACAGAGTGTTTTAACACAATTTTCTCTCCGATTGATTACCTTGCTATATGGGACAGTGAATGAAAAAAAAAAGAATTTTTAATGCTCAGTTATAAATAGTATTGGATTTCTACTCCATTTCCTACTAATATGTTCGCATAAATAAAAGAGGTCGAAACTTTATCTTTTAATATAGGAATTTTAATTTTTATATTATTTCTGTATATTAATTTCCCATCAGAGCAAATATATTGTTTTATAACAAAATTAAAGGTCATTACACTTGTAAGAACATTTATTACAATAGCAGGGTGGTTCCGGTTCGGTGCCTGGGAAATCTTTGGGAACTAGAGACCTCCTGTAACCTCTTTCACATATAATATGTACATACATGCAGTCACTAAAAAGAGACTATGTAAAAAAGCTTCTCTCTTATTGCCGCATAACATGGTAGTCAGATATTAGTGTCAAGACATTCTGTTCTCCACTTTCCGCTCGAAATTTTGACATTGCGTGTTAAGTGGCGGAACTTGACACCGCGCTTTGTCTAAGGTAGGTGAGTAAAGTAATAAATTATAACATATAATAGGTTCGAAATCGAACCAATAACCATCATACCATATGATATTCTTCTTTTTTTTATAGCTTCACGTTGTATTCCACACACAGCAGGGTAGGCAGAGGGAACCTAGTGTTAAGATACTCAGTTCCCCACTTTCCGCCGAATTCGGAGTCGTTGCGTGTTAAGATACCAGAGCGAAGAAAATAGAAATATTAAATATTTCCACTCCTCGAGTAGGAATCGAACCCACAACCAGTCGTTTACAGTCATACGCTTGTGCCACTGCGCCACGACTGGCCCAAATCTGATATTCTATAAAAGATATTTAGTTACAAAGTCAGATGTTGTTCAAGCATATGGTTCTTTAATATTATTTGTATAAATGTATAAGAAAGTATTTAAGTAGCTTTCAGCGCTCGGAGGAAGTGAAGTCAAGTTAGATAACATATTACAATTGCAAATACTTTGTCGAGACTAGATAGCGAGTGCAGTGGGATATTTATGTCGTAATTATGTATGTCAAACAATTACTTGAAGTTTTTGTGATATAGTATATTATATAATCGTTAAATAATATGTAGTAGAATATTATTATAGTAAAGGGTTGAAAGAAGAAATGTTTTATGTGATTATATTAAAAATATTGATATAATTTGGTTTTTTTTTATTTAAAGCCATCTGTAGAAGAAAAAAATGTGTGAAGATAGTAATTTTAAAATATTCCACTAATGACATATTTCTGAGAATATTTCTATAACTCCGAAGTTTACATGAATCTGAATAGTCCAGGACATATGGAGTATTAAATAGATTGTTTTACTATGCATGGTGCATGGTCCAGTCTAATCTAACACATTTTAAATTATAATCTCAATATACAAGACGTTAAAATACAGTTCATTCGTTCTGCAAAAATCGAGGGCAGTACTCGAGCCAACTACGAAATAGAAGACCGTAATTTGATATAATAATTGTATCAGCAGACAAATACCACTTGAAATACCCGTGACCAAGAAACACTGAACATTTTGCAGTTCGAACGCTGCATATCCTTCAATAACATAGTTTGAATAACAATATTAAACTTAAAGTCTGTATACATATGTTTTTTTATGTGAAACGTTAACGTTATTATGATTGGTGATTAATCACCTTATGTGATCTAAGATAGGTTTTGTCATATGAAATTTTTCATCGAAATCGCTTGCCTCATGTGCATAGGCGCGTGTGGCACAAATTAGTTTGTGATATTAATTTAATATTTAATCTAAGAAGACGAATTCTCTCTTAAGAAAACAAAGCGCGGTGTTGAGTTCCGCCACTCAACACGTAATATCTCGATTTTGTGCGGACTGGACTTTCTCTCTGACTGCCTGTTATACTGAAAACAGTGTGATTTTTTTAATATTATGATCGAAATATTTTACCCTAGCTACCTTTACTGTAAAAAACGTAGCCTATGTTTCACCCTGGATTTTCAACTATTTACATTCCGAATTATATCTAAAACGGGCTCGTTGATTTGCCGTGAAAGCATAATAGACAGGCGTACAAATTTTCTCATTTATAATATTAGTATTGATTATAGATAAAGGTTGACAGTTTTTATCCAAGCAAATAAGACCCATTTTAAAACTACAATTTTTATTTTATTAGTGGTAAACCGCCATCACTTGGCTAACCGCTTTTATACAATCGACAAATCATAATTCCCGCCTTGTCGCGTCGTTCCGAGACGCGCGTTCAGAAGTAACGAACACGGATTCTTTAATGACGTAGGGTTGTCGCTTGTTACTAAGAATAATATGTACTATGCCTGGTACAAAAATTTGAAAAATAATTACGTGATCGGCGGAAAGTGGGAAACGAGTGTCACTAGGTTCCCTCTGCCTACCCTGCTGTGTGCGGGATACAGCGTGAAGCAAAAAAAATTGTGATTGGACCTTATATATAATTAAATATTTCATACATCAGATATTCAATGAAAGTAGCATAAATAAAATTAAACAAATATTTAATATTAATTCCCACGTCAATAACTAAGATAAAGTGTGGCGTTGAGTTCCACCGTTCAATGTCACACGCAATGTCTAAATATAAGGTGGAAAGTAGAGAATGAATGTCTTAACATCCTGACATCGCTCTGACTACACAAAGCGGGAATTTTTTTTTTACTTTTTTAATATTTTTAAAAGTTATTTACACACTTAGGAAATCAAGTTATTTTTATTTTTAATTATTATTTTTTTACATGTGCATAATCATAATCTTTAACGTAAAGTACTATAGAGAATGCAAATTAACAAGGATTATAACAATCTCAATAGTTTTCACAAGGATATCGTCTATCTTTATTGGAAAAAGATCAGAGGAAACTACTTCCACTCTAACATCGTATCTGATTAAATAAGTTCGCGAAGTATCACCGTGAATCTGAACTAAGTAATATTGACGTATTAGACAAAAGTAATTGGATTAGGAGAATTTTACTATTTCTAGTAAAAATACTCGTATTTTCTTAATATTTTTATGATAAGTTTTATGTATAAAATATGTATTTTACCCGTGGGGGGACGGGTTAAGAATACAATTCCCCTCCGCCGCTGGGTAGCGTCCCGTAAAAGGCGGGTAACCCAGTAGCTTGGTGGTAGGAGATTCATTCTCCGACTGGCTCGCGACCACTATCGTGTCAAAGAGGAACCGCCAAACATCTGATAATGTGTTTCTGATAATGTTTCCCTATTCCTACCATTCCCATCCTTCCTGTCTCCTTCTGTCCTACATCCCCAAGGCTGGCAACGCATCCATAACTCTATTGTTGTGGATGTCTATGGGCGAAGGTAACCACTTAACACCAGGTGGGCCTTCTGCTCGTTTGCCTCCTTTATTCCATAAAAAAAATATGTACAGATACATATTATGATTGTACATTTGTGATTTATAGCTTGATTTCGAAACAAAATTGTTACTTGAAATTGATTTAACAATTCTTTTATATTAACTTATGGATATTTTGCCAGAAATAAGTTAAAACAAGCGCCTAAGAATTTAATTATAATATGGAACGTATGATATAGCAGTCAGAGCGCTTGAATGGTTTCATTGGGGGCTCGGGATTTGCTACGTTTAAATATTCATACGATTTTCTAAAAATGTTTGTGATATCCTAAATGTGTAATTAATACTTTAAGAATATTAAAATTAAAAAATAAACTTCTTAGCATTCCATAGATACATTCAGTAGAGTAAGAAAAGAACACCTAGAGACAACACACTCTCCCATATCACACTCTCCCATATCACACTCTCCCATTGATTTTATATATCAGAAAAACACAAACAAATATTTAAACAACACTTTTACAAGATTCCTGGTTGCTTTGGTTAAATAAGTTTACAACAGAACCCTAGTGTAGTAAAGAGAAGCTATTTGGATGCGTCTCACGAACATCGAGTATGCGAGTGCGACGTCTGCGCCATTCAATGGTTATGAGTCTTACTGGAAGCCGATACTCAATATCTTTTAGGTGGCAAGTGTATTAGAAAAGTTTAGTTTTCATAATATCTTTGAATATCGTAAAACGTTTAACGGTTTATAATATATTCGTATTTATTGGTATATTGATTATGGCAATATAGGTATATAGGCTTTTTTTCTATTATTATAGTTATCTCACTTTACCTATGCTCCTATACAGTGTGTTGAGTGGAAAAATTAAAAGCCGCATTTTGTTTTACCATCAGAACGGAGAAAGCCTTATTAGAGAGAATAGTTTAAATACAATTATTCCCCCGAATTCAGAATCGACCCCACAACCGTACCGTTTACAGTCAGACGCCATCACACTGCGCCACGATGATTTTTTTATTACAATATGTCATATATTTTCTATTTTCGGTACCTAAACTCGTAAAGAGCTTAGTGTCTCTATTTATTCCCTAACTACAATAATCACTTTTAACGTTAGCGATTTTTACATGTTTTATTTTAAATAAAATTGAAATGTATTTACAAAACATAAGCGATTAATCAATGTAATTCACTTAATATACCTACAATATAATATTATACTCCCGCAGCTGGCTGTAGAATGCAGCCTTGAAATACAACAAAGCTCCAGAATAATTGAATACTTTTTTCTAACCGTTTTATCTATTAGCTACGTATATTTTTAGAAAAATAGTTTAGTAAAAACATAATTTGTAAAATGCACAGAGCGTTTTAAGGAACAATTTAAACAATAGAAATATTTCAACGATATTGTTGATAGTTTTTATTTAAAAAAAAAAACAAACAATGTTGTTAACAGTTTTTACGTTAAATACTCAGTGTCCTACATCCAGAGGGTGTCCTACTAAATATCTGTCCGATATTTGGTTTTGGGCATACGGGTACGCGACCCCGGATCCTCGAGCCACCACTTTCATACCCCTACCCAATCCATGAAAGTGGTGTCCTATCTGCCTCTTTCCTAATCTCTCCTCCTCTTTTTCCTAATCTCTACCCCTTTTACCTTTTCCCTTCCTCGGTTTTACCCATAACAGGGGTTTTGGAGGTCAGACGGCAGTCGCTCCTTTAAAACCACCCTTCGCCATTATTATGAGTGACAACAAGGACACGCTGGGTACGGCTAGGGCGTCGCCGCTAAACGACGCGCAGGCACATCGCCCTACACCTGCGATAAGTGGGCAAGGGCTACCGTGTCAAGTACGGGCACGGCTAAAGACGTCAGTACCCAAACGGAAACTCCGCTTTGCAACGTGGAATATTGGCTCTCTTACCGGACGATGCAGAGAACTCGCAGATGTACTCATGAGACGTCGGGTCCAGTGTGCGTTCCTCCAGGAAACTCGCTGGAAGGGCAATAAGTCTCGGAACATCGGACAGGGTTACCGGCTGATATACACTGGGTCGCCTTCAGGTAAAGCTGGTGTAGCGGTAGTGCTATCTGAAGAGCTTCAGAATGGTCTTCTTGAAGTCGACCGTCGCTGCGACCGCCTGATGCGGGTGCGGGTACTGATTGAGGGAGTCATTACTAACTTAATCAGTGTCTATGCTCCTCAGGCGGGTTGTAGCGGGTCCGAAAAAGAGACATTCTGGGAGCAATTTGAAGAGGTTCTACGCGCTATACCAGCTGCTGAAGTAATCATAGTTGGGGGGGATTTGAACAGTCACGTAGGTAAGGCTGCGGATACGTATGAACGTGTGCACGGTGGTTTTGGTTACGGTCGTCGCAATACAGAGGGAGAAAATTTTCTCAGAACCTGTATTGTGTCTGACTTGGCCGTCGTGAACACGTTCTTCCAAAAGACTCCGCAGCACCTTATCACGTATAAGAGCGGATCCCACTCAACTCAAATAGATTACCTGCTGACCAGACGGTGTCATATCGGCAAGGTGACTAACTGTAAGGTCATTCCAGGTGAAAGCCTGACGGCCCAACATCGTCTTCTTGTCATGGACTATGTCGTCACCCCGAAAAAGAAAGTAGCCGAGAAACGTAAGCCTCGGATCAGGTGGTGGTTGCTGAATGGACCGATGCAGACCGACTTTCGGGCAGAGGTTGAGAGTCAAAATCTTTCGACTAATACCGAAACTGCTCAGGAGGCTTGGGATCGAGCCCAGTCAGCAATTATCGCAGCAGGTAAACGAGTTCTTGGCCTTTCTAGGGGAGGACGGGTCATCGACAAGGAGACATGGTGGTGGAATGACGAAGTGCAGGAGGTGATTCGTGGAAAGAAGGCTGCCTTTAAGGAGTGGCAGCAATCCAACTCTCCTGAAGACAGACTAGAGTACATAGCAGCGAAACGTGCCACTAAAAGAGCTGTTGCTAGAGCCCGCAGTGACAGGTTATCACCTTTATATGATACGCTTGAAACTGCGGAGGGGCAGAAGCTCATTTACAAATTGGCACGAGCTCGGGATAAAGCGACGCAAGATATCGCCAAATGTCTTTGCGTCAAAGATTCCCAGGGCGCGCTGCTGTGTAATCATGCCTCTGTGAAGGAGAGATGGAGATGCTACTTCAAGGAGTTGCTAAATACCCAGCACCCATGCAGTCTTCCAACCGAACCACCTCCTAATCTTGGACTTATTGCCCCGATAACACCTGACGAAACTCGGAATTGTCTTCGACGCATGAAGAATCGGAAAGCGGTGGGACCTGACGACATTCCGATCGAAGCGTGGAAATCATTGGGCTCTCATGGTGTGCTCATACTGACGAACCTTTTCAACCACATCTTGAACACTGGGACTATGCCACGTCAGTGGCATTACAGCTTCATTACCCCTATTTACAAAGGCAGGGGCAGTGTTCAGGATTGTGGTAGTTATAGGGGCGTTAAGATCATGAGTCACGCCATGAAGCTCTTTGAGCGCATGATCGACCTCAGGCTCCGCCGAGAGTGTACTGTCTCTGAATGTCAATATGGGTTTCAGCCAGGTTCGGGCACTTTGGACGCCGTTTTTGCCCTCAGAACTCTGATGGAGGCATACAGGGAAAAAAGGAGAGCTCTGCATGTGGCATTCCTAGATCTGCAGAAGGCCTTTGACTGTGTGCCTCGTCAATGTATCTGGTGGGCATTGCGATCCAAAGGGATCCCTGAGGCCTATATTGACATCATCAGAGACATGTACCGCGATTCCGTTTCAATGGTTAGGACCGCTGTTGAAACCCTTAAAAACCCTTTCCGATTTCTGTTGGGGTTCACCAAGGCTCGGCTCTTAGCCCGTTCTTGTTCAATGTAGTGCTGGACACTGTCTCGGCTTACATCCAGGACCAGCCCCCATGGCTGATGATGTATGCCGATGACATAGCGCTCATTGACGAGAGCCGGTTGACGCTGGAGCGGAGAGTGAACCTCTGGAAGGGTACGCTTGAGAACGGCGGTCTTAAACTAAATGTGTCGAAGACCGAGTACATGGCTTGCGGGAGCCCGGACTCATGCACTATCCAAATAGGTCCTGAACCAGCCGTTAAGTCGGAAAAGTTCAGGTACCTTGGATCTATTCTGCACGAGTCTGGAGGCATCGATCACGATGTCCAAGCCCGTATCAGCGCTGCTTGGGCGAAATGGCGTGAGGTCACAGGTGTGGTCTGCGACCGCAGAATACCACCCAAGCTCAAGGGACTGATATACAGAAGCATAATCCGACCGGTTCTCTTATATGGCAGCGAATGTTGGCCAGCACTGTCCAGGCACACTCAGCAGCTTCACGTCACGGAGATGAAGATGCTGAGGTGGATGTGTGGCGTTACACGGGCTGACCGCATACGCAACACATTTATCCGAGGTAGTCTTGGTGTCCGTGACGTAGCGGATAAGCTTCAAGAGAGTCGCCTGAGATGGTATGGCCACGTTGCACGCCGGCCTGAGAACTATGTCGGAAGAATTTGCCTCGATATATCTGTCCCTGGAGCAAGACCCCTAGGACGCCCAAGAAAGCGATGGCTGGACATCGTGAAGCACGATATGAGAGCCAATGGACTTACCACCGAGGATGCCAAAGACCGTGCAAAGTGGAGAAGGTTAAGCAGGAAGGCAGACCCTGGCTAGAGCCGGGATAGTGCCAGGAAGAAGAAGGAGACTCAGTGTATTACACAAATACTTGAATATTTTAAAGAACTGGTTGTGGGTTCAATTTCAACTCGAGGAGTGGAAATAATTAATATTTCCATTTTCTCCGAATTCGGCGCAAAGTGGGAAACGGAGTGTCTTAACACTGGGTTCCCTCTGCCTACCCTGCTGTGTGCGGGATATAGCCTGAAGCTAAAAAATGTTCTTTAAATACATATATAATATTACATTAAGTCAGAAATGTACCTAAATGTAAGGTAAGTGCAATTCAAGATATTTATCACGTCATGACTTAAAAGCCTTACAAAAAGCTAATCGATATCTCGTCTACACAGCTATGAATCAGAGCAATTATACGACGCCTTCCTTCTTCCCGACAATTAGGGTTGCTTGGTTTACGTTCAGTCGTTCACAGATTTATTTTTAGAAAGTTATATATTTTCAAAGTAAAGTATATAACTATACTAAATACATGAATTTTATATATGTCTTGTGGTATATAATGTACTCCATAGCAGGGTACTTGAACAAATAGTAGGTTACTTTTATACTCTTGCTCGCTCTTACTAAATCAATTCATATGTAAAATATGTATATGGTCTCAGACTATAGGTACAAAAGTGTACTAATACGTTAGACCCATTGTAATAAATCTAATATTTATTTTACAATTTTTATATATTTTCAGTCAGTCAGTTTATTTAAAAAAATACAGATTTTTACTATTTCTTTCTGTTTAAACTTTAACTTGCTGACTACTTTCTACTCCTTCATGTCTTTCTTTTAAGTAATCTAATGATTTAAGCTTAACCAGTTACTGTACTATTAGTTAGTTAGATACCTTGATCAGTTATCTAATAAATAAGCAATCGAACGGTTTCTCGTTTTTTCCTGCATAGTAATCACAGAGAAACTAGTGTCATGACACTCTGTTCTCCACTTTCAGCCCGAGATTGAGACATTGCAAGTTGAACAACTTTATGTTGCCTTAAATACCAGAAGGGAGAAATAACAACAATTTTAATATCCCCCGTATGGAAATCGAACCCGCAAACATATCGCTTACTTAGCTTAATAAGCTTGTTTAATAAAAGCCCTTTTACCATTTCTATAACAAACGATTTCACTTTTGACTTTCTGTATCTAAAAACAATAATCCCTAAAATGTATTTGAAATTCAGTTCAGACTTAACAATTTTCAATTCAAAAATTTTACCATAAAAATGATATAACACTAAATTTCAATTACTAGCACTCAAATGTATTGGAAACCAAGAACATTTATAAGCCTGACATGAATTTTAATTTTAATTATGGAGCCACCCTCTTCGATAAGGCCAGTCGTTTATCTTACAATAAGAACAAAAAAGTATAAAATCATTCTAAAACCCTTGTTTTGCTTTTGACAAGCCAATTAATTTAAGAGTCATGGTGTTAGTGATAGAGTGTATATTCACTTTGCTTTTTATGGTGGTTTTTCTATATTATACGTTATAGATATCTTTTAAAAATAAATTAAGTTAGACAGTAAGATACGTGTGCCGTAGCTTTAAGTTCCGCCATTTAGTATGGGTTGCAATAGAACTATTTCGTTATATTGCAACTCTCGGGGGCGCATTTATAAAAAATAAAGCAGCCTATATTTAAGCTTAGATTATTAACTATACTTATGCCAAAATTCATTACAATTGGTCAAGCAGTTTAAATTTTCAATTAAAACCTTTATCCCCTATTTCAACCTGTTAGAGGTTGATTTTTGAAAAAATAAGTAGCCTATGTTAGACCCATTCACTATTACTACTTTCATTCTAAATTTCATCCAAATCGGATCGGTAGCGGTTAGCCGTGAAAGCGTGACAGACAAACTCACAGACTTTCGCGTTTATAATATAAGTATGGATATTTCAAATTCAAGCGGAAAGTAGGGAACGGAATATATGCGGAAAAAACATTAAGCTGTTGCTCTCTCTATTTTCTTTTGGAATATATACAAAAACTTTTTGTCGGAAACTTTTTTTTCGTATATTATTTATAGATGTCACTCTAATTTCATTTTTAAGAAGGTTAAACAATATTTAAGATACCAAAAAGCTACCCAGTCAAATTAATCAACACTAACTCAAGCCAAACTTGTAAGGACACGTACTTATATAGAATTGACACTCGTAGTATGCTTGTATACAAATGTTAGCTGTGCTACTTCCACGAAATCTTTTTGATTATTTAAAGCGTGTTTAAAGTATGTTTTAGATTTCTTAAATAGGTTACATTTAACTTCACCTTCAAATAAGTACATCAAAAATTAATATATGAATATTTTATTATTTGTAAACTGTTATCCACGAACTTGGGATATTTTTTTTTAAAGAATACATAAAAATTTGAACGTAATTCGGATTCGAACCCGCATTTTTATATAGGTACTGTTTACTGCTAAACCATACCTTCAATTCCGTGCATTTGAACAACTTCCACGAGGCGGCGATTCGAGTTCCGCCAATTAAAAAAAAATTATATACATATACTTTCAGAATCTGTTTGTTATAATGCATGCACTCGATAGATAAAATAAAAATACTTAGAACACATAGCTTTATATTTGGCTGTATAACTTCAGAACTTATTTAAAATAATTAGTTTTTTAAACTTAGAAAAAAATCCCGGTCAATAATAACGTGATATTGTGTCACAAAAATCTTTCCAAAATCTGCACATTGTGTAAAAACAAAAATAACCTTCCAGCTTACCTTTAATGGGCTTTCCAATGAATTGTATCTATATCTGAAACAAAAGAATATTTAAGTAAGTCAGTAAAGTTGATACAGAAAGCATTAGTTATTTATTAGAGAAGTAGTCTGTGTAACTACTCTATTGTACCGACATAAATACTCAGCATGCCACCGTCGAGCACTTTAGGGGTCCTAAATAGGTACAGCCCATTGACAAATTTATGATTAAGACCATTAATGGCTGTAGCTATATATTCATTATTATGGTAATCTCGTGAATGGTAATTTTATAGGTAGAAATTTTAATTAAAACTGTCATAATAGTTAATTTTGTCGTGGGCTTTCATTTTGTAACTTCTAAAGGCCCGTATATACCTAGGGATAAAAAATATTGTGTATAAATACGTCAATAGGCACGAAAGTTACTAAATTAAATTATTTAGTTTTACGCCTATTTATATACATAGCAGGGTAGACAAGAAGAAACCAATGTCAAGAAACTGAGTTCTCCGCAACGGCGGAATTCAACACCGCGCGTTTTCTTATTTAGAGAAGAAAAATAAAAATAATTTTCAAAATATAGTTCCTCTTAGTGGGTGAATATAATGTCCACGACCATAGCGTTAACAATCAGACGCTCTCTCATTACGGCACTATAGCCTCTAATTATAAATTTGTGTCCATAAACCGTACATTCACTTATTGCCTACACATTTAAATCAAGCAGTGCTAAAATAAATATATATTTGTGACCTGTCTGTAACAGTATTAGCGAAATATCCGTGTTCACTCGTCCGTTATATTGCTCCAAAACTACTCGTGCGATCGAACTTTTTATTACTTTTCTAAGCTCGAAAATGTTTAAACGAACGTTATACGACAGCTTATCTTTGATGAATTTTTCAGCTTTTAATGTGACTAATAACTGTATAGACATTTTTGGCATTTATGTGCATTTTTTATATATAGTAAATTTATTAAGATTTAAGAAATAGAATTTTTCGCCTAATTTCCTTTTGGCAAAGTTTATTTTTTCCTTAAACACAGGGTTAATAGAGAGAGCTTAGTGTCATGACCCTCTATTCCCAGCTTTCCTACCGCAATTAATAACTTAGCGCTGTGCTTTGTCTTCAGTAATCGAAGCCACAATCATCGCTTTTAAAGTCAAATGCTGTCTAACTGTGCCACGACGACTTTCGTAAAAAGGAAAAAAATAAATATCTTCGGAGCCTTATTCAATTATTCATTTAATAATCAAATATAGACATTACATTATACAATAATCTTACTAACAAACTAACTTTAAAAGCATAAGAGTTATTGTGAGAATTAATCCAATTTTGGTTTCGTGTTCGCAAAGAAATTCCTTTTCGTTACGTCGGATACTATTATCCGCTACAACTTTAGGTATTTGAAGGCATACAAACTTAGTTCTGAAATATGTTTCATTCCATTATCTCCCTATTCAATAAGTGAATCATCCCCTTTGAACGCGTCTCGGTAAAGCTGGCGTCGTATGAAGTATAAGGAAAATTTTGCCAATATATAGCTTTGTCATTTATTTAAAATATTTTTGTAGCGTGCTACAATATGCATCTTTTACTTATTAACAGGAGGGTAGCCAGAGAGAATCTAGTGTTAAGACACTCCATTCTCCTCTTTCTGCCTTAATTTAAGATATTGTGATGTGAGGCGGTTTCGCGTTAACGCCGCGGTTCTCGTTCAAAACAGAGCAAGGAAATTAATATAATTCAAATAAAACCATTTCGGGAGTGGACCAAACCTACAACGAATAGTGTTTATAGTCAGGCGCCCATGTAATATACCTTCATTAAAAATGTCTCTTGTCTTCTATTAAAGAAAATTATTGGTATATCAAATTGCAATGATTGCAATGATTTTTTAAAATAAATATTATATTATATCATGCTACCAAAAAACCAAAAGACAATTCGAGGCGACACCCATTTTAAATGTATAAAAACTGTATAAAAGTTCAATGAACACGTCGAGTTTAACTTAAAAAGTTTCCACCGTACGACAGAATTATGAGGCAAGTTGGCATCCAACTTTGAATGGGAGAAAACAAAATATTTATGGCTCTCGTAAATTGGTAGGCAATTGGAAGTTTTTCAACGTAAGCTCCTAGGATTTATAATTCAATGGAAGAACGCCTGCAGCAACGCTTGAGGAGATAGTTTGAAACTTTTATATCCAAAATTGAAACGTTTTATTATAATAATTATAACCTTACGTAGTTATTTTTTTCACCTTTACGCTTTACGCTTTTTCCCGCATAGCAGGGTAGTCAGAAAGGACCTACTATCTACTTCTTTCTCCACTTTGCGCCCGAAATCGAGAGACAGTGCGTGTTGAGTGGCGGAACTCGCCGCGCTTTGCCTAAGACACCAGAGCGAAGAAATTAAAATTTAAATATAATCATTCCATCGCGTGGGAATAGAACTCACGACCATCGTTTTACAGTCAGACGTTCCACTGCGTTACAGTAGCCTCCAGTTACGAGTAGTTTATATTCAAAAATATACACATTTTTGAATGAAAAGATAATATAATTTATTTGCAGTAGATATTTCATTATTTTCGTATCCGTCAATTACGTTATTTTATAACAATCTACAAAATAATTATAATTCAGTAAGAAAATTGTAAATATGAAATCTTGTGCCAGCCACAATAATTATGTAGTTAGAGCACTATTACACGAAGTAGTATAAACTAGTATGAAATGTAGCCTAACACCTCGCCACGGGGCTCTCATAAAACTGTACTTATGTTTCTGCGTCATTTCCCTAGAGAGGTGATAAACTAGCTCGCGTTTTTCAAAATATTATGGCTCGTTTGCCATAAAACATATGATAATATTTTTTTTTACATATTTTACAGCTTCACGCTTGTTATCACATAGCCAGGGAAGCAGATAGAACCTAGTGTCAAGACACTCCGATCTCCACTTTCCGCCAGAATCCTAGAGATAATGTGAGATGAATCCGGAATAGTATGTAACCAGGACATAGAAATAATAATAATATAAATAAAATAATAATTTCGAGTGCGCATCGAACATAATCATCGAGTGGACAGTAAAAATACTATTTTTTGAACATCGATGTTACATATATATGTTTATTTAAAATATTAAAATTGAATTATACCAAATATAAGTCATAAAGAATACATTCATAAATTCTGTTTTTCGTGATTTCTGTTACAATAACAATACTTCAATTAACAAAAACAGTAAGAAAAATAAAAACTTGCAACATTTAAACTTATTTTATTTTGTAAAATAAACTTCTACAAACCTGTGAGAAGAAATATTTAAATAAGTGCCAGTCTTAGAAGATATATTCAAAGGTAAAAGGAGCTATTCACGGAGCCGTTCATGGCAAAGCAAAGTGGCGCAGCTCCAGCGTTTTAACTGAAAACCCTTTGCAGACGCGATACGACGTATTAAAAACGTACTTATTTGTGAAATATCCTGATATTACTGAATAAAAAATATAAACTTATTTATTCTACTAATATCAAGGGTATTTTGTATTTTTAGCAAACATTTTCAATGTAATGCTTAAAATAATATTTCTTCTTATATTTTTCAAGTGCAGTAGTAAGTTATCTATGCACTAGGAATATGAAGATATTTTTTATGAAATGTATAGAAATCCCAATGCCACTGAGTTTAATACTCACATAATACAAAAGAAATCATGGTAATATATGTATTTTGAAAGAAAATTCCATACAAAAATGGTACTCATTACCGTACAAACAGTTAATCAAGCGCTTTCTATTTCAATATGACAAAGCTTTTATTTAATACACTCAATGAAACATGTCAATCAGTCGTTTGTTAACAAAACATGGGACTGTCGCTATAGAAAAATATTAATATCAACACATTTGGACTTGAGAGTATTGCAATATGATATTTTAACAATCATAATATCAATTTTATAGGTTCAATCCGCATTTAAGTAAATTATTATATTTAAATTTCTTTCGTTTTTCTGCTCTCTTGTAAAAAAAACACCGCGGCCTTGTATTCCGCAACTTAATGTACAAGCGAGTCAAAAGCGAAAAACGATGTGTCTTACATATTTAGAGGGAATCTACTCTACAAGGATAAGCATATGGTAAAGCGTGACGGTGCTGATATATGAGGTAAGTACATATGTAAATCTCAAATTACTTTACACAAATAATTCCATACAAATTATTTTATCGTCATTTGAAACACATTTGGATTTGGATTTGGCAAGGATTCAAATGCAACAACCTTTTGCAAGAACAATTTTAAAAACATAAAGACGCATCACTACATTTTCTGCTTACCATCAAAATGAGATGTATGCGTGAAGCTAAAAAAGGAATAAATTTGCTACGTACGCGTCGTTAATTAACGGCAAATAATTGCCTTACTTGTAATTACAACAGCCATTCTGAAACTAGTTCGATACTTAATTTGTTAAGCGTAAACTTGAAATACGTGTTTAGCAGTTATTTAAAAAATGGAGTGGTTTCTATAAATAATATTCATCTTGTATTAGCTTAGCTAGACTTACCATAAAATACCGCTTTTAAAATGCATGCACTTACTGGATGAATTATAAATAAATTCTGAAGTTCTATGTCATTTAAAAACTTTTGTGTAACAACACTATACTCGTAATCTAATTTCTTTGATATTTTAGAAATAACTTTCATGATTTACTTTGAATTATTGAATTATTATCAAAAAAATGCATTAATCTGAGTGGGATTCGGACCTCTAACCAATTACGACTAGAGTCAGACGTTGTTCCATTGCGTTGTGATGGCAATATCCTTATATTAAAAAATATTTAATTAAAATTAATTGAAAACTTTAAATAAATCAATGTAAGTATGTATTTTAAATACGTATTTATTATTAATATTAAGTTTATAATAATTGATTGAGTAAAATGTCAATTTTACTTACTTATAAAATGGCCTGACAAAAGAGACAACCGATCTCAATTTTACTACTACACTAGTATACAAGACAATGTTAACGGCGAACATTCCTTACATTGTAGAAAACATGAGTTCATTGTTCCTAGTATACACATTTACATTGAGCAGCCGCCTACATTAATAAACATTATAATTTGCTATAATTTAAGCGATTCTCTTTAAAACTTTTTTAAAAATATAAAAAATGACAAAGGGGCCTGTCTTGGCGCAGGGGCACGCAAGTGTGACTGTAAACGCGACTGATTGTGGGTTCGATTCCCACTCGAGGAGTGGAAATATTTAATATTTTCATTTCCTTCGCTCTGGTGTCGAGGTAAAGCGCGGCGTTAAGTTCCGCCACTTAACACGGCATTGCGCCTCCGAATTTGGCGGAAAGTGGGGAGCGGAGTGTTTTCACTAGGTTCCCTCTGCCTACCCTGCTATGTGCGGGATACAGCGTGAAGCTAAAAAAAAAAAATCAAATGACAAACAATTATATGATATTTTAAGCAGAAAAAAGTATTTTTTTGTGGCTTCATGTTTTTTTACGCATACCAAGATAGTTAAAGAACATAGTGTCAAATGTCAAGACGCTTCCTTCTGCATTTCCCGCCCGAAATTGACACATTGCATGTTGAGCCGGAAATCAACGCCGAAATACATTTTAATCGTGTTTTACATTCGTTACAAATATAAGAAAATTCTACAGCTTTAGCGAAGATATAGCGATTTCTTTGAAAAATCACTCCTATACCCCATTAATAAGGAAATTCGAATTTAAATAACCTTATCAGAATATGCGAGTGTTTTCGTGCAATTAAATTAAAGTAAGAGAATACTTATCGAAAGCTTCAGTTGACAAAAACTTATAAAACTTTTTATAGTTGAAATATATATGTTATGAATCATGTTGAATGAATGATGATGGCAATCGTAAATTATCAAAATTTTCAAAATTTAAAATATTAATGAAATTATTCATATCCATACATTTCTACAAGTTATTTTGAAATACAAACATAAATTGCGAATATAATGTTTAACTACTGCTATTCAAATATAAATGCATATCTAAACGTATAACTGCTTTATAAAGTCCTCTCGTACGCGTTAGGGTGGCTTAGGCCCAGTAGGGGATGATCCCTAACAACAAAAGATGTTAGCAACGCGTATCGATTCAGTATTCGCTACCCTTTAAACTTACCTAATGAACAAATGTGGATATTTTTGAGTCGGAAATTAGTAATTTATGTAAAGAGCTGTATATTTTAAAAGTAGTTTTAAATAATGTAAGTAATAATTAGCTTATATTAAAGTAAATTGGTGTAGTATAATCTATAAACGTTTTATTATATCATATAATTAGTTAAATATTTATAGTAAGCATTTTTTTAATATTTTTTTCCATACATTTTTAAACGCTTATGTATTTTTGAACAGGTCATAAATACATACAGTATTTCGACTAGTTTTTTTTTATATATGTACTACTGGCATATTACCTAACGATTTTCTTTATTAAAAAATGAGCAGTTGGAGTTCAGTTTTTATACTACACAGAAACACTAATAAATGATTTTTCAAAATTCCTAAGACATACTAAGAAATTTTCCAATCGTAACTACCGGAGATCGATATGTAAATAAAGTTAAAAAAGACACACAAGCAACATTTGAGGGGGACAATTGGTTGTTATATACCTTACCTTATCTAACTATAACCTACTAGAAAACGAGTAAGTTTAGCTTACTGCTTATTGCGATTGGGAAAGCCACAATTATATTAACCAAAATGACACAACTCTTTTTGTATTTACCTGCACTTACTATAAATTTCAATTTCAACCAACTACAATTATAATACATGGGACAAACAAACAAAAGGTCAAACATTTATAGACCTGACCAGAGCAAATCCCACCAACAATGAGATACGATTATCCAATTGCCAAGGCCGATTCGGATGGATCTAATGACGCCGTGGGCAGACACGCTCATTATATATAAAGCTGATCGAGTAAACACTAGCAGTGTCTAACAATGGGTTTACGTGTGGTACTAGTGTTCGCGGTGACCGCTATGTGTGCTGCGGCTCCGAGTGATCGTGAGTCGATATTCATATTATTAAATGCACATTAAGTTACATTTAGGCATGATTTTTAGTAGGAATTCGGAAGAAAGCCATATTTTACTCTGTTTTTCATTTTCTCCGTGTTTCTTTTGAATTGGTAATACGGATATATTATTTTAAGTATTGTATATAAATGTATTTCACAGAATATATTACGTAATACACATATGTTAATTGATTTACCTACCTATTTTTTAAGTTCATTTTACACGGTTTTATAAGTAAATAGCTTTTCATTGAGATTTCATTGATTTATTGTTGGAGTTGAGTAAAATACAGAAATAATTCTAAAAAAATGACAACATTATAATTTTAACTTATATAAAATTTTACTACCTTCCTACCAGTACCATTATCAAAACTGGCTACTCTTCTAAGCGGAAAAAAGCGAGAAACTCTGTGTATTTACAGTGTACGTATATATCAATAAACATATATACATATATGTATGTATGACAGTCGCTTCTGGAATTATATTATACGTTTGAAAATATCTCAATATATCCCTAATAAATTATGGGTGCACAAACAAAATAATATAATAGCTAAACAACATCTGACCTCATTACAAATTATTATCAGGTATTATATAAAAAAGCACAAAAACACACAGTATATCGATCAGTACACCATCGTAGCGCAGTGAGACAGCCTCTGATTGTAAACATAATGGTTGTGGGTTCGATTCCCACTCAGGGGAATGACTATATATTATTTTTCTCTCTCTGCTCTGGTACCCAAGGCAAAGCGCGATGTTGAGTTTTGCCACTCAATACGTAATACCTCGATTTCGAGTAGAAAGTGGAGAACGGAGTGTCTTGACACAAGGATCTCTCTGATAAGCGGAAAAAGTAAAGCTGAACAACATCAGGATGCATAAACTAAACATGTAATACAATAGTTAAACAATATTTAATCGTCACCACAGATTATTATCAAGTACATATTCCATACAAAACCTTCGCAATATATTCACGTAAGTGTGTATAGAAACATTGTTGTACAAATATTTACCCGAGGAGAATCATTCAAGTGGCATTGGTCCAGTGTTTGCTCTAAACCCCAGTCGGTCGATGGTCCTGCATATTTGATAACTGGTTTATATCTCATACCTTAGATAGCGAGATGCCGAGATAATAATATACATAATTGTAGACCGGTAGAGGCGCTCCATTGAGAAAGTAAAAAGTTGAAACGAATATAGTTATTGTCAATTTGTTTCGTGCGAGTGGACCGTGTTTATTTAAGTGATTAGTTTTAGTTAGGAAATTTTGTATGTATGTTGTTTTTATAAGGTATATTATAGTGAAACATTGGGTTGTAGATTTGCTCTATGTAATAAATTAAAACAGGTAAATAGACTTTGTGAATTTATTAGGCTTAAATTTCTGCAATTTACTTGATGTCTTACATATGTAGGACTTATCCAACAAAAAAAAATAAAAAAAAGCTAATAACATCGCAATGAGAAACTACTTACGATATATATGTTGACCGTTATGATTTTCACAAAATTAGGACTCAAAGATAATTTTCTAGTAAACCTTGTGTGATTATAAACCTAAAACATCTGCTTACTAGTATTCGTAGGTATTACGTACTTATCTATTTAAAAATATTCAGCACACGATCAAGTTAAATCCACATCGAAAAGTTCAATGTAGGCAATTCATCTTAGCAACTGTATCGACTCGTTATTCATTGAGGCCTGAACATCTATCCTAACTTTCTACGGAGATTATTTTATATATTAATTTGTACACAAGTTTTAACTTTAATTAATTGCTTTTGTAAACATAATATTAAATTTTGCTAACAACATAGTAGATACCAATTAATCAAATTTGTGGTAAAACAGAAAATATTTACAATATTAATTACAAACATAGCACAGAATATTTATTTGATATAACCACAGATAAAATACAAACATCCCAAAAAGGTTAAACATACTTTGCACTTTTGCATGCCCGACTTCACGATAAAGCTATCGATACCAAACTTCGATCCTCGGAAGGGACTTACCTCAGGGCAGATCAGCAGAAGATTTAAAAGAAATTAACCAAATTTCAACCTTATGGTTTCAAAAATAAGGCGCAAAAAGTTGTAGACGCCAAAAAGCCAAAACTCAGAGGTCTAACGCGTTATAAATAACCCGGCTGGTCCTTTATGTTTTTGGAGGAAAACAATCGAAGTGTTACTTTAAACAACGACCGCGGTAATGGGAATTTTATTTCGAAAGAAAAGAATATTTATATGGCGAAGAAAAAGTTACTACGAATACTTTTTCTACTCAAATTCTCGTTTTGTTCGGAATATTATTTCAAGCCCAATAATATTATTTTTATTATATTTTTTTTTTATAGCTTCACGCTGTATCCCGCACACAGCAGCCTACCCTGCTGTGAGAGGGAACCTAGTGTTAAGACAGTCCGTTCCCCACTTTCCGCCAAATTCGGAGACATTGCGTGTTAAGTGGCGGAACTTAACGCCGCGCTTTGCCTCGACACCAGAGCGAAGGAAATGGAAATATTTAATATTTCCACTCCTCGAGTGGGAATTGAACCCACAACCAGCCGCGTTTACAGTCACACTTACGTGCCCCTGCGCCATGTCTGGCCCCTATTATATAAAATTTATGAAAAAAAAAAATGCATAAGATTTACATTTCAAATGTCATTGAAATCGAAACGTCATTGATATATTTTTATATTATTATATTTATACATAGAAATGTATATTATTGTCTTTGTCACTAACAATAAGTTAGAGAGAGACGGGACAAATGAAAAGAATTGAATTGGAACCAGTTTGTCCGTTGCCTGGCGGTCATATAATCGATCCGACTAATGCGTTCGTTGGGTTTTTTACCTACATAACATATTTTTTGAGTTTCGTTTAAAAATAATTAAAGCAGGTAGCGTTCTAACCGATGATTACTGAGATTAATGGTTAGTTGGAACAACGCATAAGATAAAGAATGTGTTATTTTTTTATTGTAAGACTGTATGATTCCACAACAATTTAAATATAAAGAATAATGAAGAAGATTTCAAATATATTTTTAGTATATTTAGATTTGCTTCGTTTTGATTGTTCGTACCTCGTGGTGAGACCAAGGTAGCTAAGTGGGACGACGTCTGATTGTTGTAGGTTCAATTTTCATTTGGGGCAATGATTATATTACGACAAAGCGAAGCCTTGAGTTCTATCAATCACGTAGTATCACAATTTAGAATGGAAAGTAGAGAACGGAGTGATTCGACACTAGGTTCTCTTTGACTACCCTGCTATCCGAGAAGAAGCCTAAAGCTGTTTCATAGCTCTTAAAAAGTAGTATTTAATATCATTAATAATAACGATACAGATTATATTATGTAATCTATATCGTTATTATTAATTTGTATAAAGACAATAGTATTTACTAATAAGACAATAGTATTTACATATCGTCTTCAGAAATATCTTTTCAAAAACCATTCAAGTACCTATATAAAATAATATATAAAAATACCATTGGTTCTAGTGGAGTCGCTTTTAAATTAAAAGGTTCAGGTAGTTTTAAAAAGTTCCTCATAATTTACTGTTCCCATCATAATAATCGGTTACTATTCACGCGATGGCCCTATATTTTAAGATGGCAAAATTGCACCTTTGTATTATTTTAAACGGTGATTATTAAGTTTTATTGTAATATATTTAAAATACTAGCCACCTGCTCCCAGCTTCGACTGCGTAAATTAAAGTTTTAGAAAATTTAATTAAACAGTCATTTTATAACAATTTAGTCGAACAAATTTTAAGTTCTTGAGACTTTTTCATTCATGAACCGATTGTAATAACAAAAGCACTAATGTTATGGGAAGACTTCCAAAATAAAGTCTTCCTGTGGTCAGTGTGATCTTGGGCGAAAAACTGTGTTTAAATCGGTTAAGCTTTTTGTGATAGTAACGTTTGTGCATGTGCACGCACAGATAAACAGAAAAGATATTAAAAATCATTTAGATTTTGAATAGCATAAAAAGATAAGTATAGATTATGAATAGCATAAAATTAAAATACATTTTTTGCAATGATTTTTGCAATTACATTTTCTATGTATGCTGCCTAACTTTTCTGATATCTCCTTGTATTCTCGATACAATGTGACACTAGCTAAGTAATAACTGCATTTTATACGTCAAAAACGTATGAAAACCTACAAGAAATATAATACACTTTCTAAAATCTACTTCATTTAATTGTATTACACTTTCTATTGCCAGAATGCATACCAGAATTAAGTAAATATTGATACACCCAGTACTGCGACCACTGACTTAGTCAACAGGCACGTCGCACACACCGTGTCTGCAACTCTACACAATCGAGACCGAGCTTGTTGTAGACAATCAACCAACTACTCAAACAACAAACTAAGTTCAATATTCATATACATATTATACACTTCGAAATTTCAACTAAAACTGTATTCTACGAGTATGTTTCGTTTCTTTGTTGCAAGTCTGTGAAGTACTAATTACTGGTTCATACTTTTTCTTGAATTGTAGGGTAGATAGAAAGAACTTAGTGATAAGACACTCCATTCTCCACCTTCTGCTCGAATTCAGTACTGTGATTGGGGTATCGGCATTAAACGCAGCTCTTTGTCCTGTCACTAAAGCGGAAAAATTTATTGAATTATTCTCTTTAGTGGGGCCAGTCGTGTCGCAAAGGCACAAAGTGTGACTGTAAAGCGACTGGTTGTGTGTTCGATTCCCACTCGAGGACTGGAAATATTTAATATTTCCATTTTCTTCGCTCTGGTGTCGAGGCAAAGCGTGGCGTTAAGTTCCGTCACTTAACACGCAATGCCTTTGAATTCGGTGGAAAGTGTGGAACGAAGTGTCTTAACACTAGGTTCCCTCTACCTACCCTGCTGTGTGCGAGATAATAGCGCGAAGCTAAAAAAAATCTCCCTAGTGGGAATCGAACTTAAAACCATGTCGTATTCAATCAGACGCTGTCACACTACTCTCACGATCCTAAATTAATGATGCGTAATTACCACTTACGCATCATTAATTTAGACATCTATACGCAAGAAAATTGTTGTCAAGATCTTATGTAGGTCTTTTTACATATGCATTATTTCTTATTTTATTATGTATATATTTTTTAAATTGGTAAAATTGACTCGGTAATAGGCAGATAAATTAAAAAGGCAACTATTGGTTTGTAACTTTTTCTATACATTGAACCAGTTAGATGGTTTACAAGAGGATATACTCGTATGTACATACATACAAAAAGAGTAACTCAGCGTAATATTTTGCGTTGATAAATTGTGGAAACAAAATTATTACTAGTAATTAGTATTATTATTATTAGAGATATTATATTATTTTAAAATGTTTCAATTATAATTAAGTCAAATTAAGCCAAATTTGAACCTTCAAATATAAACTGGGTAGGTTAGACGCAATTATAAAAGCCGCAAGAAATTTTAGACTGATAAATAATTAATTTTAACATTGATTATATAAGATTTAGAAAATCTACTAATCAATAATACCAAAAAAAATTAGTAACAACAAACAAATACATGAGAGAATAACAACCACAAAGTTAATTTACTATATATAATACGATCTTACAATATCTATCATATTCATCGTAACAGATCTTAATATACCTACCTCTTCATACCAAGACATGAGGCTAAAGTAACTTCCAATATACACTGAAAGGAGGAACAAATTAAGACTTTTACGAGAATTAGCCGGTAGTAAACTTTGGGGTAATCTATTCAAAATTCATCACAGGCTTGTTAACAGTGATTAAGGATGCCAGGCAACTCTTAGGACCTAGCCACGTCAAAGCCTTGGATGATTGCTTAATTAATGAGGTTACTTTGTTTGATACAATTTAGTGGGAACTTGAGGAAGCTATTCGATGAACTTTCGCTTTGATATATAGGATATAACCGTTAGTTTACTTGTGCTGTATCAACTTTGGTTCGTAAGTTCGTAATATAGAGTTTTGATTACATTGCATCAAATATTGTTGAAGGAGATACCGATTCTTCTATGTTCTTAATATAATAGTACAGTGATTTTTTAAGGCAGTGTCAAAACTCCGCTGAACTCAAGATTTTCCGTTCGAAATAGAGACATGTTGTGTGATAAAACTCAACGCCGCTCTATATTTAAACAGAGCAACTAAGTTATGATAGTTTAAATATAATCATTACAACCCAATGGTAATCGAACCCACAACCAATAGCGCCTACAATCAGACGCTGTTCGACTGCGTCACGATAGCCTAGGCTTAATAAAGCATGTCTTTTTCAAATCAAAAGAAAGGTAATTAACAAAACTTTATATTTGTCATACTCTATTAATAAAAACAATTAATCAACTAAAATAACGTTTAAATGTTAAAACTTATCACGATCTCAGACAGTTCAGTTCCAAGAAACGAAAACTCTTCGAACTAAGGAAATTTAATTCACAATATAACATAGTGATGTAATTATTCAAATCTTAAACTAATGGACATAATCGAAATTGTATTCTTTTTTTTTTTTCAGCTTCACGCTTCATCCCGCACACAGCAGGGTAGGCAGAGGGAACCTAGTATTAAGATACTCTGTTCCCCATTTTCCGCCGAATTCGGAGGCATTGCGTGTTAAGTGGCGGAACTTAACGCCGCGCTTTACCTCGACACCAGAGCGAAGAAAATGGAAATATAATTTCCACCCCTCGAGTGGGAATCGAACCCACAACCAGTCGTTTACAGTCACACGCTTGTGCCACTGCGCCACGACTGCCCATATTACTAATTACACGATTAATGGACATAATCGAAACTGAGTTCTGAAAAGTAATTTTGTACAAATGCCGCAACCAAGTCGCATTACGTTACGGATACTTCTACATACAAACGTCTATTATACGCAAAGCCTAGGTTTCAAAGGAAATTAGTAGGGTTCGCTACGGGAGAGTGGTTCTGAGGGACGGATCATGGAATGTTCCGATTAATATTAAGGGATTACATATAGCTGATGTATTTACATATTGATTCTGTTCGGGCTTTTCTTTATGTAAATTATACTGTTTAAATGGGAATCGAAATAAAAGTCTTTTGTTTTGTTAGGTATATATAACAAATCTTTATTTTGAAAAGCATTTCTTTTAAAAAATATGCAGCGGGGTCTGTACCTGCACCGTTTGGAAACCGTCCAAGCGCTCTGACCACTAAGCCATGCGTTCTATACTCAGCTACGTCAAAACTTTTATACGTTTTTTATTCTTTTTTTGTTAAACAACATCCGCCGGCTCGATTGCTGCACTGCGCACTAAGTCTTAGACGTCTTCTAAAATATGTTTCTCAAGTTTCTAAGTGGACAAGTAATTATTTTTTTGAAAAGTATTTCCGTCTTAATTAAATATGTCGTTATGTTTAAAATATACTTTTAACTGAATTAATCACCTGATTTCATTTAAAAATGTTTATGTTCACATAACAAATAATAATTTACTTAAATGTTTTGTTTAAGCGGACAGCACACCGATATGTGAAAGTTACTTTAATTCTGCAGGGCTATAAATTGCGAAAATTTTAATCCGTTTATCTGCCGGCCCCATTCTGCCCTTTGTTCAGGGCCAAACAAGAATCGCGGGGATTAGGACCGAAATGGCCGTATGTTGAAGATTTAAAAGTCCTATGGATAATGTTTGAAATGTGTTAATGGATTTTGTACGCATAAGTTTATTGCTTTCAATTTTAATAACATGAAATCATTAATCTGTTGTGCTTTTATTAATGCATGATTTACTAAAGATATTAAATTAATTTTTATATTACAAAATATTGTATAATCACAAGACCTCTTTTGATCGCAATTTTTCCTCATTTTGATATGATGCTATTTTGACCAGAATATTCGAGTAGTTTTTGGTATTTGTAATGTATTTAATATTTTAGAAAACCGGTCGTTTCGAACACGTTGCAGTTGTTTATTGGTAAGAATTTAAACTTTTTTAAACAATACTAATTACACTAGTAAAAACTACCCATTCAGGAATGAGATGTATACCTATTTATAGCTCTTCCCTCGTTAGAAAAAGTTGACTAAATTCAAATCACGGGAGACTAATGAAAGGAAAAGTACCAATAAGAGTATGACAGTTCATTTTACAACCTCTATCGTGCATCTAATATTCATTTTATAGTTATTCTTGAATAAAGTAATAGTTGTGGCCAGTCGTGGTCCAGTGGCACAAGCGTGTGACTGTAAACGACTGGTTGTGGTTTCGATCCCACTCGAGGAGTGGAAATATTTAATATTTCCATTTTTTCGCTCTGGTGCTGAGGTACAGCGCGGCGTTAAGTTCCGCCACTTAACACGCAATGCCTCCGAATTCGGCGGAAAGTGGGGGACGGAGTGTCTTAGGTTCCCTCTGCCTACCCTGCTGTGTGCGGGATACAGCGTGAAGCTAAAAAAATTTTTGTAGTAAAAGAAGACTCCAGAGACATATATACGTATTTTTTCGTTTTAAAATTTAATAACACCCATTTTTATAAATACGGTATTAAAGCAAGAATAGTATATTTTAAAAACTATGCGTTTTACTAGTCATAATTATGTAAGTATATCTGCGAGGGGGCTGTGGTTATCCAAGCGGAACTGGAGAACCCTCGCTTAAGCTGATGAGGGTTGGAAGCAGCTGCTTATAGGGTTATGTAATGTGGTGTTTTAGTAAATATCACGATTAGAGATAAATTGTGCCTAGAACTAAAAGGGGTCTCAACAAGATTATACAAGTACTAATATATACTGAAATAGGTACAGAAAAATGCCTCATATTTCCTAGATTGTTGTGAACTTTTGAATTTATTTCAATACAGCTGCTTTTTGTAGCTATGTTTTATGATTACGACTTGTCAAGTTCCGCCACTTAACACACAATGTCTCTATTTCCCTGGAAAGTGGATGACGGAGTGTCTTAACACTAGGCTCTCTGACTATCCTGATATGCGAGAAAAGGCATAAAGCAGCTTTAATCTTTTTTTATAACTGCTTTCATTATTTTTTATTCAAAACAAAAGAGAAAAAAACATAATCATATAACAAAGGTATTTGAAAAATTGCCAAAACAAACAAGCTAGTTGAGTAACCTAACAATATCCACACTAGATTGCCCTGTCGCGTCGAAATATGAGTTGACTCGTGGTTTCACATCACATATTAGGCATACCAAATAAGTGCATGCAATTACACAGGGGACACTAATGAATTCATTCAAAAATAGTCCTTTATGTCCGTTTAATAGAGTTTAAATTTGTATGGTTAGTGCAGTATTCTGATATCGCCTACATGGAGTCATGGTTGCAATTAACGCGGTGAATGTGTTGTTTGGTCGTTACTGCGTCTATACGGCTCATCCGCACTTTGTAAATTCAGTAACCTGCCCGTCCCTTCATCCTTCAATGGACTTAGGTTATTATGATAAACGTATAGTTATTAAGCAATTGTGGGTGTAGATAAGGTGTTATTATTTGAGAGAGTATATTGCCAAGTCATTTTTTACTTCGTTTAACGTAGCTTGTTAGGTAAAGGTCATTATGGCACAGTAGTAGAGCAACTGTGTGTGAACGCAATAGTTAGGAGTGCGAGTCCTACTCGAGGGATTATTATATTTATATTATTGTAATTTCACGGGTCAGGTTCAGTATAAATGGGACCCCATTTTCGAATATCAAGACGGAAAGAGAAAAACGGAGTGTCTTGACACTAAGTTGTCTTCACCTATTCAGCTATGTGTGAAAAACGTAAAACTGCGAAGAAATGGTAATTGCCACAAAATAGTGACTTTGTTCTATCAGGTCAAGGAAATTTAAGCCTTAATCATTTCGAGCAGTCATACGCAACTATACCACTTCGAACTCTATTATAAGTTTATCATGTTTTTAAAATCGTCATGAAATGAAATTCAATGAATACATAAATGAATGGAGCATTCAATATTATCAAATAAATGAATGGATCTGTACTTTTAGCAACAAGTGAAAGGAATTATTCTAATAGTTTCCGATTCTTAAAGGCCTAATAACCATACCGAAGCTTGTCAATAAGCACTATTACCGCTTAAAGAAGCATCGACATATTCATATTCTACACGTTCTTACAAATATGAATCTCTCAATTCCAAACGTTAGCATTAACATAAAAGTTTATTGCATTTGTGCGTGAGAACTTTGAACACGAACTAGCTATGCTTTATGATAATATTTCGTAAGATAATTGCGGACGATCTATGTAACAGGTATGCACGTAAAGAATCGATGTCACGGAAGCTTATTACGAGTATAATTAACGATTTTCTGTTACATTTTTGTTATTTTTCATATAAGTCAAAATAAAATATTCAAAATAAGAAGTTACATACTTCATTTTTTGAACCTCAAATAGTTTACCACCGGTTTACTAAAGTTAATGCCTAAGATCTGAGAAGAACCGGCGCAGGAAACTCAGCGGGACTTTTTTTTTTAAAGTAATTTTGATATACAGATTTATTGCTGACACTGATACTTTTGAAATAGCCTGAGCGAGAATTTCATTCCCAAGGCGTGTTATCATTTATATCATCTTTAATTAGGTACCTTTAACACACAAACGTCTTCTCACAAATTTTTGAAATTGTGATATAGAAAAAACTTGGAATATGAAAACTATTCCATAAAAAAAAAAATGCACTTAATTAATAATAGTTACATTTAAACGTAACATTTCTTTAGATTAATACTTTTGTATTCAGTGTCAAACGACATATTGTAAATATGAACCAGGCAGGATATAGTGTTGCGTCACTACACTATAATAATATTGAACATATATTTGTTTTCAGGTAATATAAGTTACAAATTCAATTCATAAAAAAAATACAATTTCTAACATGCACCAAAGGAAACATAAAGTGCAACCGCTAAATATACATAATACTTCTTTCATAAAGATATACACGTTCCTATCCCATAGCATTTGTATCAAACGCATTTTTAATTAAACGAAGTGGGCAAAATATTATTAAAAACCGATGTTCAACCGCTTCACAGTGAGTGACTGCGCAATATTCGATTTCAATGATCGCTACCAGACAAACCCTTGTAATCAAATGCTAGACAATCCCCAACGTAGTTTTAATTTAAAATCCATTTACAAATAAAATTCCGGACCCTCTGGGAGGAGCACTCTCATGATAAAATGTGAAAAAAGTTATAAGATTTTTTTATATAGAGTTATTTACTGTATGTTTTGCTGAGATTATTCATGATAGGTATAGGACAATTGGCGATATTTTGTACGACGATATATTTATCTAATATAATTTCTAGATATGTATAACTAACTAATATGTAATATTTTTTTCTAGCTTCATTTCAGCTTTTTCCTGCATATGAGGTCATCTTAGAGAATCCAGTGTAGAGAGAGACACTCTGTTCTTCATTATTACTCCGAAATCGTGACATTGCGTGTTGAGTGGCGAAACTCATCGTCGTGCTTTCTCTTAGGTACTAAGGGGAAGAAATAAAATAATATTTATAAATATCATTCCCCCGAGAGAGAATCGAACTTACAACCATCGCGTTTACAGTCAAGTCCTACTCTATGAAAATATATTTTTATAGTATGATTTCTATAGATAAAGTGACAAACTAACATATGTTAAAATAATTATATAGGTACGTAAAATTAAATACCGTTTTGTTGTTTTTAAGCTACGTAGTTTTTGTATAATCTACTGCTATACATCAAAGCTCTGATCCTTGAACTTTAGTTCTTAATAAGTAATTTACAATGAAAATCGTAAAGGAATATGGACGAGGGTCACGCATTAATTACGTTTATTTTGCTTTCCCCACTCTCTGTTACGTGAGAAATAACGATATAGCAAATTAATGCCGCCCATTATATTTTTATAGCGAATTTTATTGGAGCGCTCGCACAAAACTTTTGTATGAATCCTATTCGAATTTCGGTACGTTATTATAAAAGTACACATTATTAATAATTAAGTGCTATTTATTACTACGTATCAATTATTGATCAATTATTCTAATATATGACTTTTCAAACGTGTGATAAGTTAAGAAAATATGAGAAAATATATTCTAGTAAATTGCCATATTAAGATCGATAATATTTAAAAATATATATTATTTATTAATAATAAATAAACAGAAACATACTACGTAGTGACAAATTATTCCGCTCTATAGAATGTGGGGACATTTTCTATTGAGTAATAACGAAAGCCGATAGAGGAATGTTAACATTGAATACTACTAGGCGTTTATAATTTTGATTCTGTGGACTCTGCCATTTCAATTTCTGATTTATGTAAATTCGACATCAGAAAAAAAATCTCAAACAAAACTCTACTAACTTCAAGATCCAAATATTCATTTGAATAGAAATTTCAGAAAGTTCCCTCGTAGTCGTTGTCAAGGAACACACAAAATTTCAGCTTTCTTTGTAGTCTCTCAGTCATATAGACTGATGTAAGTATACCTACTTATTATGAACATCGGAGTACAATTTGAATCCATAATTACCGTACTTAACCAATATCAATTATTGTCGATCCTAATCTAAAAAGTGCAACCTTAGCTTAAGCTAAGGTTTAAGGCTAGATTTAATCTAAAAATTGACTGCTAGATTATCTAGCAGTCAATTTTTTGAGTAAAGTAAAGGTTGAATATGAAATCCTTCGACCAATAACCAATCGAAGGATTGCATATTTAACTTTTACACAAAAATTTATACCTAAATAAATCTAAGGTTGCAGTTTTTGGATTAGAATCGATTATGGGCGTTAGTCAAACACGATGTCATTAATATTAAAATTAAATAGCTTCACGCTGTATCCCGCATGCAGGAGGGTAGGCAGAAGGAACCTAGTGTTAAGACACTCCGGTTCCCCACTTTCCGCCGAATTCGGAGGCTTGCGTGTTAAGTGGCGGAACTTAACGCCGCGCTTTACCTCGACACCAGAGCGAAGAAAATGGAAATATAATTTCCACTCCTCGAGTGGGAATCGAACCCACAATCAGTCGTTTACAGTCACACTTGTGTCTCTGCGCATGCTGTAATATTATAAAATGTATATACCATTTCTTTTGAAATAAATTATTTCAGGCCTACTACTTCTTTTATTTACATAAGTGTTGGATAAAGCCGTCTCTCACGTTCTACAAATAAAACGATTACCCGTCAACCACAATCCAACTTTAATCTGTTGCGATTGCTTTTCGTTTTGTTCGCGAGATTATCGAACTGAGATGATCAATCAAAGGAACACAAAAACTTTGTTGTGCGATGTCTGTCTTATATTGGGAAAATTTGAGTTACAGTATTTTTGTGGTTTAATTTGAAAGTCAAATCATGAGGTATACTATTGAAAATTATGTTAAAAAATTGTATAAAAGTTGATGGCAGTGGATTCAAATCCACTGCCTGTTCTTTATTCGGCTACGTGGACATTCTTATACGCTCACTACAACGTTTTTTTTTAAATGTATTGATTTCCTGTCTGTGTAATAGCAAGAAATAACTGAAATTTTGAAAATGAAACAAAATACATCCTAATTACAATAAAAGAGTAACATTTACATTCTCTGCCTAAATTAAAGTTACAGCAGTATATGTCTGCCATAAATGTATATTTTAATATACAGCATATATCAATAGCAGCAATAATTACCCTTCTTTACCTTTTATCTACAATAATTATAAAATTTAGAAACGGTTATTATAAAAATCTATTTTTTCAATGTTAAATAGTAAAGTTAACGTTTTATTTAGTCTTAAATCAGAAAATTATCGCAATCACTATGTACATACATACATGTACAAATGATAGGAGGACTCGTAGGAACTATAGCACAAGTTCATCTATACAATATTACATATATGTGTATAATACCTAATAGCCCCCCTCTAATATACATAATAAAATATGAACGCCTCCGTCCTCGTTAGCTGATGTTTGAATAGTTTTTCAAAAACAATTACAGGCACGTGCAAGTTGAACAGGATCTTTAGTCATGCTGTCAACGTCAAAGCGATCTGGTGTGCAGACAGGCCACCATTTGTTTGCTCCTACCATTTACAATACCATAGTTAAGCATTATACGCCATACGTTTTCCGACCAATAAATTCTAACATGATTTTCATAAACGCGTAGAAATTTCAAAGCTATTTCATTTCATAACTTTCAACCAAAGTTTTCGAAATGGCTAAAGTTGTTGGCATACAAATTTTGTGTTTTTAACCTATTTTGTTTATAGCTTTCTATGTTAGTTAGAGGTTGTGTTAAGTGTGTATAGAAATGAAGTATGAATAAGTTATGTGATTTTTGTAGTTCAATATTATTTATTATTTTTTTTTTTATTTAATGATATGGATATGGATAAATTTAATTATATGTTTTGAATCAAATTGAATCCTTTCTATTTTTCTCGTAATTACTTACGGTAAAACATATGTATTCAAACAGGAGGATCAAAGGAAATATATACAAAATTAGTTTCCAGGTCTTTTTTATACAAACTTTTATTTTAATCACAATTTTTTATTTCTTCCTCCCTATATTAATGAAATGACACTAATAGTACTAAGTAAAAATAATAAAAAAACTTCTGAAGCAAATTTGAACCCGTTACAATCGCCTTTAATTATTATACACGGGCTATATGTGCCTTAATAGCGTGAATTAGCTATACACAGGTATAATTCTGGTATAGGAAAGTAAATTAATGACATTGTGAGGCTTCACATTAGTGAAGTGAGCTTTTATTAAGCTCGTTACTTCGGTTTTCCTTGTCTGACAGCTTAATTCCTAACGCATTTAATTCATTTAATTACCTATACCTGTAATAGTGTAATATTTAACTACATATGTATTAAGTTTATGTATTAAAATTGCTTTGTTTTTTTCAAAAGCAAAGTTGGGTTACCAGAGGAGAAAAATAACCACCAGAGTGAACCTAATGTAAGAACACTTCGTTTTCAACGTTCTTTCTGTTTCTTATACATTGCTTATGAGATTAATTCATTTAATTGAAATATTTATTACTCAAGAAATAGGTAACGACCACATACACAGTTAGGTAGTTTTTAAATGAAGATATTGAAATAATCTAAGCATATTCTTATACATATACCTACTCTAATTTCATTCTATTTTTTATATAAACTGACTATGTAGATAACTATAATGGCTAAAACGTTGCTCTAACACCCTCCAGAAACATTTGTGAGAGCAAAACCTATTGCATACTTTAATGTCATTATGAACTACATACTCGATATTTTATATATTCATCGCGAATTACTTATTTAATTACGTCATACTCATTCAAAAATCATTTCTAGTACAATTAAAATTTCCGTAAGCAAAGTACTTAAAACCGCATCGAAGCGTTTAAGTCTCGCCGACACTAATAAAAATGCAATAGCAAAAAGAGAGAAAAATAAAAAAAAACAAACGCAATCCAATTTGTGGGAATCGAGAAACTTGGCACGAGTACGCCGTGAATGAATCACAAAATCGATGTTTGTAGCGTGTAAACAATACTAAAGTGTAAGTTCAGAGTGGTTACCGTCTAAAGGTCAGCCGAAAACATGTTTTGTAAAGGTATATGATACCTATAAGACTCTACCTATGACACTCATGGCGAAGGGAGACAGCGTCTGACTGTAAAATCGATGGTTCTGGGTTCTATTTCGTCTGGCAGTAGTGATTATTTAATATTTTCTATTCTTCTAGTACCTTAGGTAAAGCGTAACGTTGAGTTTCGTCTCTCAACACGCAATATCTCGGAGGAATAGTGAAGAAAGGTGTATCTTGACATTAGGTTCTGTGTAGCTATATGGAAATTATAGGACTATAAATAAAAAAAAATAAAAAAAGAAAAGAGGAATTCTATTTTACTCTTTATCTTACTAAGATGTGATAGAAATATGATGTATTTCAAATTTTTATATTACTAGACCTGTAACGTAAGATTCATATTTTATGAATATGTTACTTTATATAGAAGTATGTAAACTTATAGTATTAGTAGTTTTTATATTAAATTAATGTATATATATTTGTAATTCAATGTTAAAACGTGAAGGAAAAACTTTAGATTCCTTTATACGGAACAATAATTACCCTAAGAACAAATCCAAAGCTTTTCTTCGAGTTTCCATATAATGATATATCAGAGGAATTCTCATCATATTACTTATATTATGTTTACAAATTTTGAAATCAAATATATTATAAATATTAGGTATTGTAAGTCAAGAAAATATAATAAAAAAATTATACTTTGGCGCACATACCTCAAAATTTAATTATCAAATCGATAGTCTGCAAACAACATTAGTTAAGTTAAGTACTTTCACCGGCTAATGGTCACGTATTTTCCGATTAACATTTTAAGCGAGGAAATGAATGAAATATGAAGACAGGCGTTATTAATGACCCGATGTAGAACCAGATAGCGAAAATAAAAGTAGTTTTTGGCAAGACAATAAATTACAGTAAATACGAAAGTACTATAATAGAACTAAAAAATATATGAATTATGTCTGATGGCTGTCTAAAGTCTATTTTTTGGCTATGGAGCTTTTAAATATAATATTAATAAAAGTAATTTAAGTGTATCGAAAACTTTACAATAATCACGAAAATGACTACAACACAAAGCTTTAAGTTCGTCCACTCTACTCACAATGTCTTGTAAAGAAAATTAAAAGCATCATCTAGGCCTCTAGCATTGTGTCTAAAATATATGATCGAATACGAAAATGTATGTATTATACGTGTTAAAATAGTTACAAATAAAACTCGTAAACAATCTTATCTTTACACATCAAGTATACAGGATTTGAATCTACGCTTTTCAAAAAAGTCTATGTAAGTACCAAAATGGTCTAAGTCCAACCATTAAAGCGATAGCCCGCCATGATGAAATTTCTATACAAAGGTTAAAACCTTTATTTTTTCCAGTTTATTAAATTTATTAACTCCAAGGGAAAATTAACGTTATGCATGCATATTTTTGTCTGTAGTAATATAACTTTAACACCCTATGTGGATCTACACAAGGTATAAAAGTTAACGTACGTACGTACAAGGCCATAATTTTCATGGAAGTCGTAAAAAGACGCGCCCCGCCATGTTGGCTGGCTGTGTTTTGGCGGGAAAGCTTCAGTGTTATGTTTCTTTTGGGGAGCAAAGTTTTTGGTTGGCATAAAACAAAATGCTAAAACAGCGACTCGTTAAGGCGTCATTTAAGTTAATGGTAGTCTATTTTTCGAGGCAAAGTGCCTACTATCTACTTTCACATGTATACTAAAGTTGAAGTAGTGTAAAGTTTAATAATTTAACCCACTAAAAGTGAATTTGACCTAAAAGCAGAAGGTCTTGGATAACGGAGAGAAGAGGACAAAAGAAAACGATTTTTCTCTATATTCTATTCACATCTTACAGACATATAACGCATTTGTAACATCTAATATAAATTTACGGTATAAAAATTTGAAGAGCTGCGTTATTCTATTAAGGCTATTTAAGTTATATGTAATTAATTATAAATACTTAAGTAAATAATATTATATGGAAAACGTCAATAATATTTATAATCCGCCACATTCCTCCCAAAGCTCCAATTTGTACAAACTAAGTAAATCTGGTAAGTTACACATCTACTTAGTGAAGTTATCGCATCAACGCCGTTTTGGGTATTATTTAATCTGGAACCTTCCAGCTCGCATATAAATGTGGGTTGACTATTTCTTATCTTAAGCCTTTAAGTATTATAATATATACAAATATATAAAATTGAATGTCTGTTTGTAATAATTAAATAAACGCCTTTACCGCTAATTTCTGAAACGACTGGGCCAATTTTGACAAGACTTTCATTGGCTAATAGTTGATGTAATAAGGAGTATCATAGGCTTAATTTTAGAATTTTAACTTTTTTGTTGAATTACAAGCGGATCACGTCGCGGGCGGTAGTACATAAGGAAAGGGAAAACGTTTATATTTTTCAATATACATCAACTTTGTGGATTCACTGTTTAGTTTATATATAAATCTTGGTTCGATAAAAATATACATATACATGAGTATGTATAAGTCTTAATTAATTAATTATTATCCATTACACAAATGAATAGTAAAGTTCGAAAACTTTGCAATTATTAAAACTTTTGAAAGCAAAATAATTACACTTCAACGTTGAAAGTGTTTATAATTAATACGTTACTTAAAATAGCTCTAATTAAAGCATTCTCAGAACGTTATTTATTTTTATAAACTTTTATTTTCAGTATAATGTATATCTCTTCGTATGTAATGTTGCAACACAATTTTGAAGCATATATCATTAAGCGATTAAACCCAAATGTTGAGTACACGTTTAGTTTAGATGACAATGCATGGTCAGTTATATCATATTTTTCTAAATTCAACATGGCGGAACATCCAATATGGCAGATTAGATATTTATAATGCACTCCTATAACAGGGATATCAAATAAAAGATCTTGCTGTCATTATTTCAATAAAAGTTTTTTTAAGTCTTTTTGTTATCTTTAACTAATAAATTATACAATCGACACATACATTACACGACAGGAATACTTACCTCCAAGAACCAATAAAATTTCCACAAAATTAGTTAAAACACAAATCAACACACACAATAAAGCCCCAAATCTCTTGTAAAATTTAAACTTTGATTTAATTTTTATCGCTTCAATCTCATTTACTCGCAACGCGTCGAAGTGTCACTAATCAAGCTTCCAGACTATATTATAATAAGGATTCAGCCTCGTACATTAATATTCCCCGCAGAAATTATTCAAATGACATTTTCAAATAAAGCAAAGTGATGGGGTGGACGTGTTAGACGAGAGTCATCTGACGTGCGACGTTATTGCTACACATAACAATTCATGTTTATATTATCTATGACGGACACGAAATGAATTGACTTTTAGTGGCAAATTGTCGGTTAGGAACGAAGACAACCCTTTTTCTTTAGTTATATGAATAAAATAGCAATAAAACGGTTTTCTTAGAGAGCGTTACGAGAAGCGTGATGGGAGAGGCGAACGGAAGTTGGAAAAGAGGAAAGAGTTATGTTTTGTATATTATTGTAGAGCAAGAGAGCGAGGTACGAGTAGACATTTTCATTCTCTTTTTCTCTCATAGCATAATTACGTTTCGTAAGTTTTATTGTAAACGTGTGCCACACTCTTTTATATTAATTTTATTATAATTGCCAGTCGTGGCCCAGTGGCACAAGCGTGTGACTGTAAACGACTGGTTGTGGGTTCGATTCCCACTCGAGGAGTGGAAATATTTAATATTTCCATTTTCTTCGCTCTGGTGTCGAGGTAAAGCGCGGCGTTAAGTTCCGCCACTTAACACGCAATGCCTCCGAATTCGGCGGAAAGTGGGGAACGGAGTATCTTAATACTAGGTTCCCTCTGCCTACCCTGCTGTGTGCAGGATACAGCGTGAAGCTATTATAATTACAATTTTTAATTATTTTTAAAAATCATAATAATAAATTATTTATTTTAATCAAGTATTTTTTTTTTTGTTTTGTGAGCGTATTCTGCACATCGGCTCAATAAGTTCTCTCTTTTCAATTATAATTCACAAAACATTCATAATTATCATTAGCCTACCGATTGAGCATCAACAATAATATAGGCCCATTGACTTTATACTAGCGCCAGGTCTTTATATAAAACAGCTAATTAGTAAAATTGTTCGTATATAAAATTATAAATGATTACTATAATTGAATGCAGAAAAATCGTTGAAATTTTAACAGAATTCCACATAAGCGAACACGGGCATATTAATTGAGTTATAAGCCGTAGGTATAAATTCTTAACGCCAGGCCGTCATTGCGCGCATGTCGGTACATGGCATCTCGACCGCAACCGTTTTCAGCGTTCACACGATAATACATTTATAAAAGCTTAAAATATATAATTGTAGTGATTGAATTTTGTCAATATAATATCGAAACAGAGGCTTCCTATTAAGTTTGGATAATTGCATTTCTTTTATTGAATTAACAGAATAATTTTAGTAATTAGAAAAATACGGCGTTGAGTTCTGTCTCGACTACCTGAGGAAAGCGGAGACCAGAGTGTTTTGATATTAGGCTCTCTTCTTGTAGGAAGGATAGAGGAAGAAGCGTGAAGATATAACTAGTAATTTTAAGGCTATCTCCTTGAAATATTAGTAGTATTATATAATGGTTTAACTTTTTTTTTATTATAATAAATATAATGCATATTACAAAATGCGTACTATAAAATAGTTTACTATTATAGCTTAGTTTGGATGTACTAGAGTAAATAAATTTGTTATTAATAAAGATGCCATCTCTTAATAATAGAGATGTCCATCTTAATTATATTTTTATTATGTTATATTTTGATTATATTATATTTACTAAGGATTCTTGAACTTCAAGGAGGTGTAGGTTCGAGTCCCGCCACGATCAAAAATTTTATACTTTTTCTGAAAATGTTTTCCTAGTTGTAGATCTTCTTATATGTCAACTTACTAAAGTGAAGAAGCTGCTTGAAAAAAACAGCCAATATCCTTGAGTGTTATGACAAAACGAATACTAATTCCGAGTCCCCCAACAAGTTTAACAAAGTGTTGTCAGTCATTTGAACGAATCACGCTAACTTTCCCTAACTTCGCAGAGGGCAAGCTTTTCAATTCATAGAAGATAGGAAGTGTCTAATTTACATAAAAATCAAGATATTCACAATATATTTAGTACAGAATTATACAATTATACTATTATTGTTACAATTATTACGGTTAATAACATAAAAACTACTAGATAATATTATAATCTATATCTATTCTAAATGTTTTAATTGTTTAAAATAAAATACCTTAGTGATATAGATAGATAGATAGATAGATAAATTCTTTATTGCACACAAAACAAAACACAATAATTAGCACAGACATATAGTTAAATTTAAATTTCTTTTAATATAATGATAATGATAAGGTATAAGCGAGATTACTATTTATTATTATTTGCATTGTGAATTTACTCTTTTAAATAAAAATGCAATGAACCAAAAAAATATATAAATTTATACATCGGGTTATTCTGAACCATCCTTCTAATTGTCATGTACTTTTATAAAATTTCTACGATATTTTTATGTAAACAGTAAAATCAATGAAGACAAAATTTCAATGTTAACACAACAATTTTTTTTACCAGGCAGAGGGAAACCTAGTGTTAAGACACTCCGTTCCCCACTTTCCGCCGAATTCGGAGGCATTGCGTGTTAAGTGGCGGAACTGAACGCCGCGCTTTACCTCGGCACCAGAGCGAAGAAAAATGGAAATATTAAATATTTTCACTTCTCGAGTTGGAATCGAACCCACAAACAGTCGTTTGAAGTCACACGTCTGTACCACTGCGACACGACTGGCCCCGTGACAACTATTAGTCAGTCATCTTTATTTAGTACATATATTTAATACAATAAAATAAATTGTAGTCGAAGTGAATATTAATGTAACATAGTGTAAATTCAGAGTGTCACGCGTAAACTGTTCCTATGGACTACAATATGCAAATTTATACAAATCTGTGAATTTGCTGTGGGATCCGACGCCACGTGTACAGAATCTCTTGTGTCCATCAACCGAATAATTATTAAGTAGATAATAATATTTTGAATATAATATTATACTATGATTTCCGTTTTAAATTCACTCTTTGGATTGGTATTCAGTTATAAGTTATTTCATAATTATGTACATAAATGTATCAAGATAATATTTTTTTAAAGAGAATATTTTTGTTGCTTTATATTTAACGATGTTAAACACAAAGACTATTTACTTTAAATATTCAATAATTAACGCAATAAACAGACTTACATTTAACACAATAAATAACAAAGGGGGGAACGGAGTGTCTTAACACTAGGTGCCCTCTGCCTGCCCACACCCTGCTGTGTGCGGGATACAGCTAAAAAATAAATAAACTGAATAAAGCAATTCACTAGATTTCCACGCAAAACTATAGAATTTAAGAATTTTACAACTAGCTTACTCGTATATATTCTGAACAACCCCAAAAAAGAGGACTGATAGGTCAAAAACAAAATTAGATGGGTCCAAAAAGCCCAGATCAATAGTGAATGCATGCGGTATGGTACGCTGTACTAAGGGTAGTACGTGCAAGGGTCCTCCCCTCTGAGTCATAAAGAGGGTGGCGGCTCCCTCTCACTTTTGAGGGTTTGGTCGATATACCTCTCTTTTGTTTTCGCACTTTCAACTTACTGTGTCTCGTTTCGACTTGATTTTTGGATAGCCAACTTTTTTCTTAGTCATAGTAAATAATTAATCCAATCAACATTGTATATATTTATGAACAAGCTATTGTTAATATTGCAATAAATAATAGTATTAGGTAGATTTGAGTATATATATTTATTTGTTTGCTAAATGTATTTTATTTATTAAAAATGCCTTTTTAAAGTGTTTCATATATTAAAACGTATAGGTTGGAATAGTTTAAAAGTATAGGTATAAAACAATTTAAATCATCTAGTTAGAGCCTGTGTAAACTATATTTATTAAGCGCTTTCTATAGGATGCTTAAGATATCCAGAATACCTAAGCTGTTAAACACGTAATCGGGTTATTTACTTACAACCAACTTAAAATATTTTTTTAATAATTATTAATGATTCAGTGGCCAGATTGTGGCCAGCCGTGGCGCAGTGGCACGAACGTGTGACTGTAAACGATTGGTTGTGGGTTCGATTCCCACTCGAGGAGTGGAAATATTTAATATTTCCATTTCTTCGCTCAGGTGTCAGAGGTAAGGCGCGGCGGTTAAATTCCGCCACTTAACACGCAACGCTTCCGAATTCGGCGGAAAGTGGAGAAGAGAGTGTCTTAACACTAGGTGCTGTGTGCGGGATACAGCGTGTAGCTAGGAAAAAAAAATAATGTATCAATCATATTTAGTTTTAGATAATTCCTTCCAAAAATACATATTACAAGAGGGTCACTGCAATAAATGTTCTAGTACAGTCCACCCCCAAAATTTCGTGGCTTCGGTCATTGAACCATAGGGTGCATTTTTATGATCAATGAATTATTATATGATAAATGCTATTTGAATGGATTATACAGGAACATGCGTATAATATTAAAATTGTATGAAATGTCTTCCAAAGGTTTATGGCCCACACACAAAACATATCAACAGACAATTCAATAATAACTATCTAAATATCATACTCTAGATGTAAGTTAGAGGATGGATTCTACTTACTCTTTTCGTGAAATACAACTAACATGTCTATAATTTAAATAGTATTCGTAAATTGTAAAAATAAAAAAAATATTAGACCATATAGCACTTTATTTCACATGTACATGATTTATCCTGTGCAGAATAAGCAACACGTCATTGCTCGACATATCTCCGTGCACAAAATACATGGACTCCATACAACAACCGCTAGTAAAAACAGCAATATATCCCTGAATTGCTTATACAAGTTAATCAAAGACAAAAACTGTGGATAGAGCCAGGGCCATCTATCATAAACGAATAAAAATGGCCTTTTTCTACGCGAGCTCATATAAAGGCTGCCTCCAAAATCGAGACGCTCACGAGAACGCACCGGCCTTCTCGGTTTTACAATTCGCTTTTTAGGATTCTTGTCCGCTATGTGCAATATGTAATTTGTTATACCGTAACTTTCTAGTGTACGTTTAAGTTTCTTCACTCCATTCATAGCCAAGCATCTAAGACGTACTCGCCTCATGGTACTCGCAACACCAATGTCATTTAAACAAATTTTTAATTTTCGTGCAATTAACCTTGGATCGTCTTTCATAGCTTTAAGATTTCGAATAGCCTGTCTTGGATCGGAAGAAATTTTAACAACACCGCGTAAAATGTCCGTACAAGCCGTAATACCCAATTTACCAATGTCTATAAATGATTCAGCACATAACACGAAATCACTCGATTGTTTATTAATTTGTTTCTCCTTTTCCTTATCTTCTTTTTTACGTTTTCTCCTATGAATGGCATCTTCTTTAAGTTGGTGTTCATAGTTGACATTTATCTCTTTGGCTTTTTTTTTATCTTTAAACTTTTGACAAAGGCAGGTTACTTCACCTGGGTCCCGTAAAATTCTTTTCATAGCAGCAGATTCGCGATAGCAAATTGGACTGTCACATTTGCATTGCTTCGAGATATTTTTTGTACGTCTACGTGATGATATATTTTCATTTTTTTCCGCACATATTAAACTTCCACAGATACATGGTTGTTTTTTTTTATTTCGTCTTGTTTTATTTGGGCTAGCCCTTGCAAAATTGCCCATAATATCATCTTTATTTATGATATCATAATTACCAGAATTTAATAGCATTTTCAATGCAGGCTTTGGTATATCTTTGCTCTCACAAAGTTTGGGACATATTTTACTTCTAAACATACGTTTTAATTTTTCACTAGGTGATTTACTTCGTTTGTGAGACTTTCTTATAATCTCAGTATAATCACCAGCTCCTTTGCGTATCTCCTCTGCGTCTATTATTCTACCACAAGAACGGCAACGTTTCTGTTGTTGTAATTTTGGGCCACTTATTTTAATACGTTTTTTAAATCTTTTCTTTCTGTCTAAAAAATCAATCTGCGACGTTACTAAAGGATCTAAAAAACGTACATTTAGTCTAGGTGATGACAAGTTATTCCTATTAATTTCATCTTGGATTTTGTTTTGACAAAATGAGCACAATGTATTCATTTTCATATTGTCTTTAGCCTCCTCTGGAAAACATTTACACGTGCAGTGAAGATCAAGATCTTTTTTATTATGTTTAACATCTTTGGTACTTTTCGCACTTTTAGTACTTTTCGCATTGATTTCATTCACATCTTTTCTATTTCTAAATTTTGAAGATCGTGTATTGCCAATAGCATCGTTAGTATTAAATTTATATTTTTTCGACTTTTTTACAGGACATTGCTTATTTTCGCATAGTTCCAAAATATCTTGCGCTGTTAATATTTCTTTGTTTTTATTAACAGGTTGTGTATTGTTGTTATTAAAATTAATATCCTGCGTTGCGTTCTCAATTTTATGTGTAACATCTTTTTTTGGGCTTAATAAATGTGCGCATTGACAAAAAAACTTTTTAATGTTGAAACCGGAGGACTTTTTGCTTGGGTGCTTAGAATGCTTAACAATATTGATCACTCCTTGACTTTTTTTTTTGGTCAATCTCTTATTAGAAGGGTCTTTTTCTATAACCTTATGATAATCATTTTTATAGTGTCTAGTGAGCAACGTTTTACTATTTGATTTGTTGAACTTTTTAGGCGTATAAGGAAGAATAGTCCTCATTTCATTACTGTTGTTGTGTTCAGAAGTTTGGCTTAAGTAACACTTACATTGTTCACTAACATTTTTCTTTTTTTTACACTTATACTTGGATTGCGTCGCCACTGTTCTTATAGGAGGCACTGTTTGTTGTGCAACTTGCTTAGGTTTTTTTTGAATTGACACTCTTCTAACTTCAAGAACTTGTGGGTAAATTTGGACTCCACTTAATTTTGTTATATCCTTTTTTACGGGTTTTGACTTTACATCTTGTAATTTCAAAGTACAAAAACATCGTTTTAAAGCGTTATTTACTTGCAACCTTTTACCTTTTGAAGTAATAGGTTTCACTTGAGAACTTCGACTATCGGAATAAAGGCGCTTATTGTAAGGGCTCTTTTTCTGCCTTGAACTTTCATGCTTATCCATGATATTCATAAATTCCGTTTTGGGAGGCGCTCTCTTAGAAAATTCTATTTCAAAACTAATATTTGAACCTATCCTTACAGCTTGCTTGTTTAAGGGTTTTTTAAGCTTAGGTACTTCAACTAATCTTTGCTTTCGCTTAAGATAGCCTTGTTTAGAGAAGTCATTCACTTGATCTACAAATTTAGTTTGAACATTTTTTTTATATCTTGGAGCTTTCATGCCAATACCTTTATTAGAAGACTGTCTTACTATTTGGGAAGTTGCATCTCGTGACTTACTTTTACGTTTATCATATAGATCAGGGGAATTTAATATATTTAAATTAGCGGGTGTAACATTTGACATAACGGACCTTTGTGATGGTTTTTTTTCGATCCATTTATTTTTATGACGTTGGTATTTAAATGAATTTCCTGGTAAGTTTTGAAGTTTTAAAGTACAAAAACACCTTGTTAACGGAGAGTTCATTGATAGCTTGTTAAGATTTTTATTCTGTGCGTTAGATTGTAATGCGAGTTCACGCTTTAATTTTTTAGCTGTCGTCCGATTGATTTTATCACTGCCCATTTCATTATCTATAAGTTTTCTAACGTGCGTATCAGGTTTTCCATAACGATTTTTGGAAAATTCTATATTAAAACTAAATTCTGATCCAATACGACAGACTTTTCTATCAAGATTTTGATTCTGAAAATTTTTAATATTTGGTTCATTCTTCAGCTCCAATGATTTTGGTATTTGTAATTTAACTGATTTTCTTTTCATTGTTTTAGTTCCTTTTTGTTTAGAACGTAATGTATTTTTAGTCTGCTGGTTGAATTCTTTTAAATGACGACTCTGTATTCGTTTTTCACATTCAAGAGGATCACACATTCCTGGAACGCAAACACCAGGCTCACACTCGTAAGGTAATAGTTTAGGCTGCGAACTCAATCTACTGATTTTGTACTGTGTGCCAGTACTTGAATCAGTCGTATTAAGAGTTTTGGTCAAAGGAATTGGTTTGGTTTTAAATTTGTTAAGTTTTAAAATGCAAAAACATTTCTTATAAAAAGATTTAAGATCTGAATACTTTGCCTCGCCTTTAACATGTTCAGTTTGAAGCTGAGGCGTATGCTTAGTTTGTACCTCAGACATAATATGTTTATTTTGTACACGAGGAGGAGAAGTTTTCTTCGTGACTTTTTTTGGTTTATCTTTGGCCTGAACTATATTTTTATGATAGCTTTTCAAATCTGTGTCACTTGTATTTTTATAAAATTGTATATCAAAACTAAATTTAGATCCGATCCTTACAGCTTGCTTATTGTAGTTTGAAGCCAAAACTCTTTTTGCAGTTGCATTCGGCGAAATTAAATAATTTTTATTATGAAATTGGTTATTTTTATTTTTTGATCTTGCATTTGTTTTTGTCATTGTGCTAGCTGTATACATATCATTAGCAGCAGCTGTGCCAAAGTTCTTAGTGTTAAATTCTCTCTTCTTTATTCGTTTTAAGCATTCAATAGGATTGCACTCTCCCGGGATACAAGTTAGAGGCTCACATTCATACGGCAGTAAAATAGGTGTACTTTGTTTTGCAATCCCATACATATGCTTTTCTTTTTTCCGTGTTTGCATTATTTTATCACATTTATATGGGTCACACTGGTAGGGAATACATATTCCAGGTTCACATTCATAAGGAAGTAATGTTCTATTTTCTGTCATCATGCTTTTTGTTTGAGTTTTAGTTCTCGCTCTCCCGTTTAGGACTGTTCTCGCTTTCTTATTATAGAATTGCATAGTGCAGAAACAACGCTTAATTACACTATTTATACCCTGATTTTTCAGTTTAAAGCGGTTAGTTTGGGATTCTTTAAACCAACAAAAGCATTTTTTAAAAAAAGAAGGCTTTGGGTGTTTTCTAAGATGCAATCCAGTATTTTTTGTATTGGTTCTGTGAAGCTTGGCGGTGCAGAAACAACGCTTCACAAAAGTAGATGCCATCGAAGAAGTATTTTTAACAATATTTTCCGCTTGAGATTTTTTGTGAATTGGAGATTTTAACTTCAAAACTTTAGAAGACTTTTCTCGTAAAATCGGCTTCACACTTGATTCTTGTTTTAAATTATTCGAATGTGAAATATGCTTTACATAATTGTTATTCTTTAAATTTTTATGATCAAGAGAAGGCTGTGGAAGACCTTTAGTAAACTCTATGTTAAAGCTAAAACTTGATCCAATACGTACAGCTTGTTTTGGACGAATAACAGAATTCGGTTCCACATCGCCTAATCTAAGCTTTTGTTGACTTTTTGGTATACTGCGATATTGTCGGATGCTTTGAGAAGCTTTTGATTTGTTTTTTGTAGTTATACTAAATACAGATTTATTTTTATACAAGAGAGGATCGACACCTAATTTTTTATCGTGCCTATATTTCATATTCCTTTTCATTATTTCCAAGCACTGATAAGGATCGCAGTTATCTGGATCACAAATATTTGGTTCGCATTCATAAGGTAGTAATCGATTTGGTGCCTTTAATATTTTATTTTTTCTTGTATTTTGACTTTTAGTAGCAGTTTTAATTTTAATAACGTTTTGATCTTGATAAAGAGGTGGCTTTGCTTGTTCAGTGCTAAGGTTTTTGTACATTCTACCCTTTTTCTGTAGCTTCAGCGTACAAAAACATCTTTTTAATATAGGCAAAGTCGCAGACGCCTTATGTGTCTCCCTAAGTAATTTGGACTGTGATTGCATAGAATGATAATTCTGTTCTTTCATTCTCGTCCCCAAGGTTTTGAATGATTTTGATGATTTATTTTTATTTATTTCTGCTTTCTTATAAGGTGTGATTGGTGTCATCAAAGCAATTTGATTGTTGTCATTACCATCTGTTAATGTCCTAGATTTTTTGAAAAATTCTATATCAAAGCTAAAACTAGAGCCAATACGGACAACATTATTGTTTTTAGAGCCAAACGCTTCCTTACGATTTTCCGATAAATTATTTTTCAAAAGAAATTCTTTTCTAGCTTTTGTAGATTTATTTACAAAAGGGTAAGTATTACTAGAAAAAGTTTGAGTAATCATTTTACCAGCATTATTTTGTACTGACTTGTGTCTTCCACCTCTTTTCATAATCAACTTTATACATTCATTTGGATCACATTGTCCTGGAATGCAAACTCCTGGTTCACATTCGTAAGGATGAATAGCATTTTTGGGATATGTATTTTCAAGATTTTCTAAACGACTCCTCCTTTTAAATTTCATATTGCGGAGATTTTTGTGATTATATTTATTTTCTATATGTAAATTCATAGTACAAAAACATTTTTTATAATATGATATACGATTTTCTTGCATATTATTTGATGTTAACGGAAACATGGTCATCTCTTCTGCATATTTATTATTATCACAAGTGAAAATATCATGACACTCGCTAGTACTGTCAGTTACAAAAGATTGTCTTGTGTCTATAGCTTGATTTCTACAGACAGCACTGGATTTATTTAAACAAATATTTATTTGTTTTGAATTAACCTTTACAGCTTCAAACATATGCAAAGTAGATTGAAACATGCGCAATGATCTAGTTGTACCTTTGTTGTAATTTTCCTCAGAAATGCATATTGATTGGTTGGATACATATGGGTTGAGATTACTAACGGATATAGTATTATTTTTATTATATTTATAGTGAAGGTTACTTTTTTCAGTCAAGATTCTATTTACTGTATAAACATCATGTCTCATTGAATTAGAAAAAAGTCTATTTAATAAATGCTGTTTATGTTTCTTCTGTAAATTCAATGTACAAAAACATCGCTTCATTAAAGGGCGGATCATAGAAGACTTTTGATATTTTCTAGGTATTTCTATCTGCGTGTCTTCAGTGGCAACATTCAATATTTGACTATTTGTATCTTTATTTTTTAAAGTTTTTCTTTTAGGAAAATATTGTAACGTAGGCCGTGTTGTAGGTACTCTATTTTTTTTAAATTCAATATTAAAACTAAATGATGAACCTATGTTTACTGATTGCTTATCTCTCCAATTGTCGCTAAACTTTTCATCAAACTTTAGCCTTTTAAAGCTTTCTGATTTTCTCTTTGTAAACGTTTTTTCATGTTTGGGCCTTAGTTTAGGTTGAACTTGAATAAATTTGGAAGATATTTTAAAGTGATCAGTATCAGAACCTTCTGCTCTTAATTGTGGTTGAGTAATTACACTGGCGTTTTTTAATTGTTTATTACGTTTTTTAATTCTTTCTAAACATAAAAATGGATCACATTCTCCTGGAATGCAAACAAAAGGTTCACATTCAAAAGGCTCTAACAAATTTGTTTTTCTATTATCCATTTTTGTACTTCTATTTAACATAAGAATATCAAAGTATGAATTGTCTACCGTTTCAGATGCCGTAGAACGCATTTTTTGTTTTTTATTTCTTTTTAAATAATTATGTTCTTGTAATTTTAATGTACAAAAACATCTTTTAAGATGAATGTTTAAACCTTGTTTTTTGTGTGCTTTTTTTACATGGTAATCACTAGAAGTTCGTTGATTCTTCCGTAGCTTTTTGTATTGTAATTTCTGTTGCTTCTGTGCCTTTGGTTTAGTCAGTAAATGTTGATAAGTACTAGCTTGTACAGGAGGAGGCGTTTTATTTTTATAAAATTCGATATTAAAGCTGAAAGTGGATCCAATACGAACGGCTTGACGATTATTGTCAATCGTTTGTTTCTGGTAAATAGGCATCTTTGGGCGTTTTTTAACATTTTCAATCCTTTCTACAGGTTTCATAACATTTTTAGGTCTTTTTGTGTACGCTATCATCGATTGCACATTATTTGTTGTAGAATTACCCCTTGAAGTGAAACTAGAAGTAGATTTAGTTCCACGAGAACGTAAACTACTACCTGAACAAAGACATTTGACTGAGCGTTTCTTAACTTTCGCCCTTCTCATGTTCATCACTTTTATGCAATTGAATGGATCGCATTGATCAGGTATGCAAATACCAGGATCACATATAATTGGCACAAACTGGTTCTCGTATGGTTTTATGACTTTTTTATTAATTTGCTTCGTATATTTGGCCTCCGGAAGCCTGTCACGGACTTGTGAATTATAGAACGAATCAGTCTGAGTATGTTTTATTTTGTCTTTTGCTATTTTATTTGCAAAGGTGTTATTTTTATTGCCTCGAAATGCTAAAGTACAGAAACATCTTTTTAAATTCGTTTTTGTTTTTTTCTTATTCTTGGGTTTTTTTATGTTAACCTCACTCTGTGAACTGCGATTATGAAATCTGTATTTTGATCTCTTAGTCTTTTTCGTTTTATAGTTGGTATATTTTCTTGGAAGAGATTGATTACTCAAATAAGAACCCTTTGATATTGGTTTGTGAATATCCTCTGTAGGTGCATTTATATTTTTATAAAATTCAATATTAAAAGAAAAAGAGGATCCAATACGAACTGCCTGTTTTGAATTTTTTTCTCTGATGGGCTGTGTGTTATGAACGTTTCTATTATTTCTAATAGGTCTCATTAAGGTTTTGTTTGCTTGTCCTTGTTTTTTATATTCACTTTCAATCTTTTTTCCTTGTCTTGATTTAATATGTATTAGTGGCTTAATTTTTAAAGAATCATCAGAATAAGCTACTTTTCCCTGTTGATTTCGAGCCTTCATTGGCTTACCTATCATTTCAGTTTGCTTGTTCATTTCATTTTTAAAGTCAATTTGCTTGCGTAACTTTGGTTTAATTTTGGGAGAGGCCTTTTGTCTAAGTTTTATAAAACATTCTTTTGGGTCACACGTGCGTTCATAGCATTCAGGTTTACATTCCGATTGTTTCGATATATATTTCTTTTTTAAATCATCCCTGAATTTAATAAGAGAATCTTTTTTAATTTGCGATATTAAGTCACTTACAGGACATTCACATCTTGATTCAATATTTATGTCTGGCTTGGTCTTTACATTATCTTTTTGTTTATTAAATTTTTTACTAGACATTATCTTATCTGTCGCTTGTTTTATTTTTTCCAGTGATCTTTTCGCACTGAACTCCAAATTTTCTTGTATTTTTGTTTTTGAATCTTTTAATTTCTGCATACCTTCCAAGAATGCATCTGCCACAAGTTCTTTCTGATTTTTCCAGTTTTGGGATAGTGTCGCTGAAAAACTTCGTTTCGGCCTTATATTTTCTTCGGCCATTGATTCTAAATCAAATGGCACTGGCAGAGGCGAAGATTTGTGTAGTTTTTTGAACTTCATTTTAGAATATTTCTTTAGCAAGCCACTTAATTTAAACGTACAAGTACAAGGATCAGACCGTATATGCTTAGTTTTAAATCTTACTCCTTTCTTTCCACCATACACACCTCTCTCTGCCTTATGGCGACCAGTTCTATACATACTTTTGTATGTAAGCCTACGCTTATACCTTTTTGGTAGTTCATCATGGGTGTCAATTTTAGAAGCGCAACTACAACAACTACAACATTCACTTAAATTTTTTGAACTCAACGCCCCACTTTGATCATTCATTTCGATTAACTGTAACAATGTGCTCGATCTTTTTGCAGGTAACTTATTTCTATGTGCAGTCTTTCGTTTTCTTTTAACGCTAAGTGTACTATCAGAGAGAATTTGAGCTCGTAAGTCATCGTATACGGCTTTAGTTCTTACTAGTCGTTTCGTTAGCTTTTTCTCCCTAAGTGGGATATATTTGCCATAGTAAAGACGATCTATTCTTGATCCGTGTGCAAGGAAATCTCTTACTGATTGACGATCCGATTCACTTTTATATATACATGAGGAACATGAGCAATTTGAACCATTACTTGATTTAGTAATTGCATCCATAGTGTGTTGCTTTTTCTACATAAATAAGTACATACACTTTAATAAATTAAGTACTCCAGTTTACTTGTACATGTTATTTGGACGGCACGAGCACAGGACATGTCACAGTAAAACGCACCTTAAAATTCAGGATCAATATTAGTGTTATTTTTAATTATATATGTTAAAACGTAATTAAGAATTTAAATTATTATTACATTTATATATTTTACATGGAAGATTGGGAGAGTAAAATATAAATACATTACCTACGTATAGTTAACTTGCGGCGTTAAGTTCCGCCACTTAACATGCAAGCCTCCGAATTCGGCGGAAAGTGGGGAACGGAGTGTCTTAACACTAGGTTCCCTCTGCCTACCCTGCTGTGTGCGGGATATAGCGTGAAGCTATTTATTTATTTATTATTTACCTACGTATTACGTTTACTTTTAATTTCAGAATAGCAAATAAGAGTTTAAAAAGTGGTATAATTTAATCTATATATACTTACAAGCTTACATTTAAGGTTTAAAATAACCAACATTCTTACCAGACAATACCAATACAAAACAATTCCACACACATATTAAGTAATATATAAGTAAATAAATCTCATTGTCAGCTCTCAAACATTTTATGCCTAAATCGTCAAAAACCGACGAAATTACAAAAAATTTATAAATAAAAGTATAAGTGCTAATACTAATGCATCTGAAAAGTATTGTCTAATTTAAAAAAAAAACTGATGACATTGTTAGCGGCCAGTTAGAAAGTTTTTCATAGGTTCTACTATAGAAAAAAAATATAAAATTATATTCGATAATAAACAAAAAAAAATATACTACATTTTTTACTTAAAATTTAATTTAATTTAATATACTTATAAAAATAAATCTATTTATTGTATCGCATCAGGAAAGTAGTATATATTTATTCATCTCGGAGGTTAGTGACTTGAGACACCTGCGTGACAGGTTGCACAAAAGTTAAAGTCATGAAACTTACCTTATAAGTTAAAAAGTTCTATCCGTAAAGTTATTTTCCTATAAGAAATCACACACAACAAACACAACACTATAATTTCACAGCAACAACACTTTTAAAGTAAGTCATAAATTAGTTTTATCGCGAGTTTAGAACAAAACTCCTGGCGTCACGAAACGACTCCCACACTCCGGTATTCATAGGAAACTAAAATAACGGACGTAAGCGGCAAGTTAAGCACGTTGCATTCGTGAAGCCATTTCAAAACAAAGTCTTAGTGCCGCCATCTATGACTTATAAGAAAAAAATAATGTTCCGCCGTTATATTTGTAAGTGTCGCCATCTACTCGCTTATTGTATACAGCCAGAAAACTGACTGCACCGTAATTTAACCTAGCTATTTGTAGATGGTGGTAATAATCAAAAATCTAAATTTAGTTAGGTTTTATAGATACAAAATATATATTTTACTTACACATAAAGTTAAAATTTATGAATTGCACAATTTTTCCTTTAAAATTATTCTTAATTGTAACCGCGATTGGTTGTGGGTTTGCATCCCAATCGAGAAATTGAACTATTTAATATTTCATTTTATATATGTACTCTGGCATTGAGTTCTACTACTTAAGAATTAGGTGGGAAATGAGAAACAGTTTCTTAATATGAGCTTCCTTTACCAACCCTGCTGTGTGAAGCTAAAAAAAGAAAATAAATTACTATAAATGTATATCAGGAACTGTAAATCGGGTTTTAAATTTCAGTCTAAGCAAACATAGTTGTTGGTTACAATTCAAAACAAACTACAAGAAATAGAGAAATGTTGTGGTATTATTTTATTAACATACATAAGTATATCCTGAAAATAAGATAATATTCTTCAGGTTCTCAATGTGGGATGAAATTAAAAAAAAAATATAATTTAAATATGTGTATATTATTTACTGACTCTTTTCACTTTCAGTATCAGAATCACTCGATGGCCACATTTTCCTTGTGTCAGTTTGATTTCCAGCAGTCTCTAAATATTTATCTTGTGCTTCAATTACACTTTTGCTATCTGTACATTTGGCATACATATCTAACGCTTCAGAATTTAATTCTAAAAATGAATGTCCCCAAGAAAACTTTGATAAATAAAAAGTTGCTTCCTTTTTATGTCCTGTGATGAACATTGCCGCTGCTAAAGCCTCAACACAGCTTAGTTGATATGGTTTTCCATAGTTGATAGGATTAGCGGCAACAAGAAATGGTAGAAGTCTTGGGTGTGGAGATTTCATTCTACCGAACGGAGTTTCATCAATTTTAGCCCATGAACAGTCTATAACAGCCAATCCATATTTTTCTATAATATCTTTGTCATTTGGACTAACACATTGTGTCCCTACTGGTGATAAAACAAGGCCTGGAAATTTTTGTCCAAGTTTAAGATTTTTTATTAGGTTATGTCTTAAAAGTTTACGACCTGAACATTTTTTTGGATCGCAGTGGTTTAAGTCCCACATGCTTACTGCAAATGTGGCTTCAACTCCCTCATTTTCCGAATCATCTGTACTGTCATCACTGCTATCTGAAGATTGTATACTTAAATCGTTCACTCTTTCTGCATAGCTTCTTTCAACATGTTGATTAGATCTTTTTCCGCGTGTTGCTCTGTTTTTTCCAGGGGCCATTATACTTGAGGTAGATAATTTCTTGTCCTGTCTCTGTAAGAACAGAATAAAAATGATAAATGTAGCTTGTATTGAAGTATTGAAACGATAAGCTTGATTTGTTTTGATTTCACCAAAACACATTCACAACATATTTCATTGACGTTGACAACTGACAGCTATCAAATTTTACAGACATAGGACAAGTAACTGAAGGTTGACATACGTTCTGAAATTGTTTTGATTGTAAATAAGTACTGCTTTTTAAATTACATATTTAGAATCTTAATCTTTTTATAATAAAAAAGTAAGGCAAATAATAATAAGTGAAAAAAAAACATAATTTTAATGACACTTATTTGACATCTTTTCGTAGATTACTTCGAATACTAAATAATTGAAAAGCATACTGTTTATGTGCTATATTATATTTTGGAGATTATAAATAACTTCAAGATTGATTTTACTCGCGGCAGGATGAGCAGCGCCTCAATGGCGGGTAAGTTTGAAAATGTGGACTTCAAATTTAAAAATATGTAATAGAAATTGAATATAATTAATGTTTTACTATTTCACTACTTTTCCTTTATAATTTAATTATTGAAATTACGTTTTCCCATTTCTTATAACTTAAATCATATAAAACCACATAAATAAATATTCGTGATTTGAATCTTTTTCCTTTATAACATAGACTATAATTAGAATATAATAGAAATGTGCAAGTCTCGTGACTCATTATAATTAGTATACCACATCAATACATCAACACTAAAACGGAAAACCTAACTTGATATACAGATATCAAAATCACGTACGTATTTAGTATTATTACTTACAAGGACACATTGTAATCTATAGATATTAGGGGTAAGTTTTTCTTTTATTGTATAACATATATATACAAATCATTTATGTACAAATTTATTGTTAGAAAAAATAAATAAGTTAAATGTGCTTTGTAATCATTGTATTTGAAAGCATATAAAGTAATTAGGTAAAGCGGTACTATAATTTTCTTGACTTAAATTGTATAGAATTATAGAGTTTACCATTAAAAATTATCAAATGAAAATGAAATGGCTTAGCTTCTAATTGGATTATCGCTGTATTAAAGTACATGACAGCATCTTTATTTTACATGATTGAAAAAAAAAGAATATTTTCTTTTTTGAATAGTTATTAAAATAGTTAAATAGTTTGAAATAGTTTTTTTAAAAGTAGTTTATCATATAAATGAAATTTATTTGCGCAGGAAGTACGTTTCTAGATTATTACTTAAGGAAATCTCATTCGTTTCTTAAAGAGAGCAAGGTTGGTTTATCCCCGCTACTGTGAGTCACAATGCTCTACTAATAAAAGCAACGTAACGCATTGAAGTATATACACAGAGGCTTTATTTACTTCAGTAATTTAAATCAGTATTTTATTAAAAATATATATATTTATTTATATTTAAATCATTTATTTTAAAAGCTTTGTTTGTAGCAATCAAATTCGACACACATTGTCCTATCTCACGCTTTATCAAAATCTATAGAAATTAAAATTACTATAATTTACAAACGATAGCTGCTACATAATTTAGGTGAAGCGATCGATGTGTCGTGTTTGACAATTGTGAACCATCATTAATGACTCAGGAGTGAACACCGGCAGGCGGCTTTCGTATTTGCGAATACGAGTACGTTATAAAATACCTAATTGGTGAGTCTGTCAGGGTTTGTTAACTTTCAATGTGAAATTTATTCTTTAAAGCTTTCTAATCGTTTTAATTATGATTTTAATTTTTAGTAAATTATTATTATAATAAAAGTAATTGCTTGAAGAGGTTTGCAGTGATTGCTAATTTACTTTTTTTTAGAGCAAGAGTGCGATTTCTTGAATTACATTTAAAATTCTTAAAATAATGGAAATGCTTTTGTGATACGTAGATAAGTAAAAAAGGTATTAATTTTATGTATAAAATATCAATATTTTGCGCTTCATTAATTATGTTTAGGTCTATTTTATACCTACACTGTTAATGCAAACAAAACCCCCCATTGCGTAGCGTATAGGACATGTCTGTAGTGATTGTGGATGCAATTCTAATATGGAAAAATGTATAATACATTAATTAATTATTGTTTGAAATTATTTTTAACCTATAATATGTTATTAGGTTCTCCTTATTTTAAATGCCTTAAAATGCTATAGAGAGACTAACAAGAAATATAGACTGTTTTGGCTTTTAAATATTTACGCTGATATAATAAATGATGAACATACTACAAAGATAATATATAACACCATAGTATTTTTTTAAATTATTTGTTTAAATGACACGCCACAGACATATTTAGTTCTTTTTTATTTCTGCCCTTATTTATTTCTTGTGTTTTATTTCTTTAGCATTTTTTTGAGATCGAAGTTTTCTTAATTACAATTTATGTTATATCCCGCACACAGCAGGGTAGGCAGAGGGAACCCAGTGTTAAGACACTCCGTTCCCCACATTCCGCCGAATTCGGAGGCTTGCGTGTTAAGTGGCGGAACTTAACGCCGCGCGACACCAGAGCGAAGAAAATGGAAATATTAAATATTTCCACTCCTCGAGTGGGAATCGAACCCACAACCAGTCGTTTACAGTCACACTCTTGTGCCACTGGGCCACGACTGGCTTTTTTTTTTATCTTGTGCATCATTTGTTTTATTTGGCAATCATTTTATTTTGTTTATTGTAAGAGGGCTAGAGTCGCGCTCAAAGTTACCTATGTTTTTTAAAAATTATTTTAAAAGTCAAAATCGGTGGTTCTAAATATATCAGACACTACAGTGGTCTAGCCAGGTTCACACTTTGGAAGAGCTTTGGATAAAAAAAAAGTATTGTATTTATCCCAGCTTATTAGGACAGTTAGGATTATTGGTTCTCTCCTACAGCCCATAAGTATACAAACTAATATGTACAGGGACTACCAAACTATAAAATACGAAACGATACTATTAGAATTATTCCCACTATCCGCAAAATATTATATAACACTAGTAGTCGCGCGCAGCTTTATTAACAGGGACTTTAAAGCTCTTGATGTACCCTTATTTTTTTCTTTTTCTTTGTTTCTACTGTAAAATGTAAATCTTACACTATTTGTTGTAAATATTCGAAAAAATATCCTCTCTAAGCGATCACGTGATAAATTTGTAAGTCAAATGGTCAAAAGAGGCTTTCTACGTCCAGTAGTTTTAGGTGTGCGTCGTCTGCCAGTCACTCAGTGAGTATCAATTAATTTAATATAATACGATCGTTATAACACTGTTATGGTGCCTTCAGATTACCACTTGTTTCCAGGCAATGTTCAATAATTGTACCAAGACTGTACAGAATACTTATATTTGGAAATTTGAGAGTAGTTTTTTAAAAATATTCTATTGTTTTGTGTAATAATCATAAAGTTATTCAGATGTAAATATTTTATCAACTACCAAGCGTGAAGAATCAACCAATATGGTTTATAGCGTGGGCTTGGTTTGAGTCATGTAGACCGTGACTAGTCTCCAATCATCAATTTAAACAATAGGTCTTTTATCTTTACTAACTACTTGATTCCATCTGCGTTAGTTGCGTTTGGTTGATTGCTTATCTTTATTGAAGGCATGTTTTTTTTTCTTCAACCTATACTATTTACTAGTTATTTGTTTATGTATTTTTATTTTAAAGTATAGTCACTATGTGCAGATATACAAACATACTCTTTTATTTCAAGATATAATTAAATTATTATTACATTTGCGAGGTAGAGATAATTCTCTGAATCTTCCAAAGTCTTACTCAATAGTAAGATTCTGGAAGATAAAATATTATCGTAATGTCATATTTTTTTTAAACTTCTATTTACTAGTATTTTATCCGGGTATTTTATTGTATTTAAATCATAATTCTAAATGATTTTTATACTGTCAGTCAAAAAATAACAGCTAACTCTGTACAGTTATAAATTATTAAAGCAAATATTTTGTTAATTTTTGATCTAAAAGATTGCGATCAACACTCAAATTTGTATTTTTTATAAAAATATAATTATATAATAAATATTACATGTCACGGTAATTCATTAAATAAAAGACTTGAAGCTGTGATAATAGATACTGCCAGGAGTACTATTTGGCAATGTAACCATCGGGGCGTAAGTTATATCAATTCAATCGATGTCTAATAGCCTGTATGTAGCCAGCCATATTAATCTATTTTATAATTCAAAGCAATAACCGTAAAAGTTTAATAGAAGGTCATATATTTTATTGATTTCTGTATAACTATAGAAAACGTTTTACGGGCTTAAGATTTAATTTTAAATTTGTATTTTGTAGAGTTTCCAAAAAACATTTTGTAAAAAGTATTATTTTTATAAGATAAGTCATATAAATGTTTGCATTTTTTAATGTATAACAGTTGAAATATATAAAATCTATTTTCATTTCTTTTTATGTTTGTTATATAAGTATGATATACGTTCTTGCCATATCGTGGAAATCTTTCGCATTCCTTTGCAGTACTTCTCCCTCGGTTTTGATAGTAAAAGTTATGTAACCTTATTTTGGACTTCCTCCAAATATACGATAGATTTCTCTGGAAGGTGGTTAGCCATTGCCTGGAACGAGTAGCTATCGTACGGAAGTATATCTGAGACCGGTGGAATGTAAGTCAAATTTCTTATAGCTTTGAGATTTTTTTTCCCGATTTAATGAGCCTGCGTAAAGTAATATTTTCTTCAAAATAAAATTATTTACGCCAAGTAGCCCTAGGAAATATTATTAAATCTCCCGATAATAAGCTCAAACAGAAAGGCATCACCACAATCTTGCAATACCAAAATCATATAGTTTAGTTTAGTATGCACTCTTTAAACTGCTTGCCATTTAAGTGTTATTTATTAGCTTCAGTTATATATTCCATTGTGGCCAGTCGTGACCCAGTGGCACAAGCGTGTGACTGTAAACGACTGGTTGTGGGTTCGATTCCCACTCGAGGAGTGGAAATTATATTTCCATTTTCTTCGCTCTGGTGTCGAGGTAAAGCACGGCGTTAAGTTGCGCCACTTAACACGCAAGCCTCCGAATTCTGCAGAAAGTGGGGAACGTAGTGTCTTAACACTAGGTTCCCTCTGGCTACCCTGCTGTGTGCGGGATACGGCGTGAAGCTAAAAAAAAAAAAAGTTATATATTCAAAAACATATAAATTTCAATAAATTTTACAAATATCATATTTTTACCCAAATTCTAATGTATTATTGAATGCGTATACATTTGTATGAAAATTCCCATGAGTTTTTCTTTCATAATTAGATTAATTTCCCTTGATGTTTATTCGGAATTGGGTTAAGTAGTAACGTAATTGACTGCGTACCACTTACATGAAATTTGGTAATTAAGTAATTAGGCAAAAACGTACCTATAACTAATTCTTTAAAATATTGTTTTGCATGTCTATCGTTAATAAGACAGCTAATTATGGTAGCCCGTGAGAATTTATGATATATGGTAGATATAGACACTAGGCACTGAGCTGTAGAATATCAAAAAGATCGATAAAAAGAAAAAGATGTTTCACGCGTTTTCCGTCATGGCAGGGTAGTCAGAGAGAAGGTTAACTTGAATTGAAAAAACTGTTAAGGCTTATAATAGGTATAAACACTATTTTATAGACTAATGATGTGGTCAGATAAATTTATTTTATCCATCTATAATATTGTTATATTTATTTATTTAAAAAATCGGACTTAAACAACGTTATTACATTTGTTTTTTTTTAGCTTCACGCTGTATCCCGACCACAGCAGGGTAGGCAAAGGGAATCTAGCGTTAAGACACTCCGTTCCCCACTTTCCGCCTAATTAACCCCACGCTTTGCTTCGACACTAGGCGAAGACCAGGCAATGGAAAAATTAAATATTTCCACTCCCCGAGTGGGAATCGAACCCTCAACCAGTGGCTTTACAGGCACACTCTGTGCCTCTACGCCACGACAGGCCCTACACCTACTACCTACCTACTGGACAAATTTCCATGGCCTGTTATTAGTATATTAGTTACTGTATTTATCTTTACTGTATTTTTTACCAACATAAATGAGATTGGAAAAAGTTTTTTACGAGTTGTAAGATTTATGTCAAAGACAACAATTTACATGTTATTAATGTTAATGTCTCTCTTTTTAATCAATCAAATTATTATTTTTTAACATTGGTAAAGTACAGTTACTATACTTTAGTTAAGGGCAATCGATATTTTTAATTTATTATTATACATTGATCCAAAAAGGCGAAGTATCATTATTCTTATACGAGATACATAACATGGAGAGCTTGAAACTTATAAATGACAGTAATAAAAATATTATATTCAATTCTTAGTTAATTTAGTTTAGTAGGTTATATACATATACTTGATATGTTTATTAACTAGCAACTTATTTTGTTTGCAGCCTGCTTTAATTACGGCGACGCGCCTAATATCAACAAAGGCGATAAGAAGGACACCAACTTGAACATAATGGACGTTGGACGTAAGTATCTAGCCATATATATTTTCTTTATTCATATTTCACGTTCTTACCTTTTTGGTAGAAAGATAAACATCATTTTTCATCATATTATACATATGGCTGGTTATCCTTAACCATGCTACAAATTCGAGCGTACATTCTGCTGGAAGAATTATTTAGTGAATTATTTAGTGAAATATTAAATCAAATGTATAGTTATATTATAAAGGCGTAATCGTTTGTGAGTTTATATATTTGAACTTTGAGGTAGGTAATCTCTGTAACTGTAAAAACCATTTTCAAAAATACTGTTAAAAAGCAATATTATTGCTGATTGTTATAGATATATTTTTGTTTTGAATTATGTTATTAGATTTCAGCCAGATCAACAAACATTTATTTATCCAGATCATTTATTAAAGTAATCCAGGAAAGAAGCCCTATCGAAAATCTATAATATATCTATAATTATATATATAATTCGAAAAATCTCAAAAAATTGGCCAGTTTCTAAGCGGAAAAACGAGCTACCGAAAATATAGCAGGCATAACTGCGAACGGGTCACTACTGTATTTAATAGTAGTGATCCTGAAAGAATACGCTAAATTTAAAACTATTTTACTACATTATATTATATTAAGAAAAAATACCTTAAAACCAGATTATTTAAAATATTATTTCTTCTTTCATTATAATTGATGTAAGTCGTGAGATAACCACCAGTGGAAAATCACCCAAATACAAAGTACAAGCTAAAACGTTTCATCCAATTACTAGAGACAGAGTTGAGGGATAAATGTTGGCTTTAAAAATCAATACTTCCGGTAGTATACAATTTTAAATGCGCTACAAACTTTGTGTTTGTGATGCATAAATTATAAATACCGTTTAAAGTGAGCAAGTTTGTTGTTTAGATATGTAAGTAAGTAGAAAATGCGGGTAGACATATTAGATATTAAGACCTACCTGTACTAACGCACATAGTAGAACGACATTCAACATTTAAAAATTAAAAAAGCAGCTTCTTCGCTTTTTCTCGTATAGCGGTTTAGTCAGAGATGACCTAGGGTCAAAACACTCATTTCTCCTCTTTCTCTCCGAGCTCAAGTCATTTCCCCGAGTGAAAATCAAACCCGCAACTAATAGCGTTTACAGTCAGACGCTGTTCTACAGTGCAGCGGCACAAAGACCTGCTTGTGGTTTAAGGTTTTTTTGAGTAAAATATTTAAGGTTTTTTTATTAAAATATTAATGATTTAATTAAGTAAATTTTAAGTATAAAAAAACCCAGTAGCTTGGTGGTAGGAGATTCGTTCTCCGACTGGCTCGCGACCACTATCATGTCAAAGACGAACCGCCAAATATCTGAAGATGTGTTCCGGTTCGATGGCATGTAAGCCAGCTTTCCCTATCCCCAACATTCCCATCCTTACTCTTTCCTTCTGTCCTACATCCCTAAGGCTGGCAACGCATCCACAACTTTAATGTTGTGGATGTCTATGGGCGAAGGTAACCACTTAACACCAGGTGGGCCTTCAGTTCGTTTGCCTCCTTTCTTCCATAAAAAAAAAGTATATGTATATAGTTTAATGTAAATAATTTAAGACCAATATAATATTTGTAATTTTGTTCAGTACCTACTTAATTTCTTGTGGTGACTATATGCTTTTATAACAGAAAACTATATTTTGTAAAAAAAAAAATTCTGAAATAGACGATGACTCACATAACGTCAAATGTTAACTAATTCGTAGGCACCAGGTGACACATTGTAATTCCTGGTATGAACAGCTATACTTTTATTGAATGTAATCGAAATCCATTTAGTTCCACAGCTCATAACGTTTTGATAGATTTGAGTGAACTAATAAATGCCAGTACATGTCACATAATTTTGTTTAGGTATATTCAAATATTATATAGCAATTTATACATATTTAATATTGAGGAACACTTATCGATTTCCACTACTTCTAAGTGACCTAGAAAACTAGTCTTATTTCGCTTTTCTAACAATTAAAGTACCATCTGTTTGGCTCTCATCCATACTTATATTATAAATAGGAAAGTCTGTGTGTTTGTCTGTCACGCTTTCATGGCTAACCTACCAGTCCGATTTGGATGAAATTTAGAATGAAAGTAGTAAAAGTAATTGGGTCTAACATAGGCTACTTATTTTTTCAAAATCAACCTCTAAAGGGTTGAAATAGGGGATGAAAGTTTATATGAAAAATCTAAACCGCTTGACCGATTATAATAAATTTTAGCTACTTTATTTTTCAAAAACCTACCCCCGAGGGTTGTAATATAACGAAGCTGTCACGTAGTTCATGCGGCAAAGCCGCGAGCGGGCCGCTAGTATTAAATATTTTAAGCTATATATGTATGTAAGTGTTTATGTTCAGAGAGAACCTAGTGTTAAGATATTCCATTTTCAAATTTCGGCCCGATTTAGAAATAGTAGGTGTTAAGTCGCGGACTTTAACGCCGTGTTTTGTCAGAGCTTACAAGAGCGATGAAATCGAAATAATTAAATTATAATTATGCCATCACTCGATGGCATAATTATAATTTCCCACTCGGTAATCTAACCCACAACCAATGATAGTTACAGTTGTCTTACTGAGCCATAATGGTCTTGTATATCTTATCCATCTCTCTTGAAAAGAATCTCTTCTAGAGAGAGAAAAGTCCAACTTTGTGTGTTTTTCTAACTCTTTTTATGGAATAATTTATGATATTTTTACTTTTCCTGTTATATTGCTTAATAATGTTTGATTATATTGCCAATTGTTAACAGTTAGTTAGTGTTGACGCTATCATAACGCCTCGCATGTCGATAATTATATTCAGGCTAACTTTCCACACGCGACTACAAAACAATTCTTAGGCCCTTTATAAAATCAAATAATTAAATGTCCTAGGGTGTACAGCCTACAATTATTGTTAATACGGTTAATAAATTAATTTAATAATGAAGAAATTTGGTAGTTGTGACTGAAAATACCGTGGTTGTGGGTTCGATTTTAAGGGGGTATTTAACTTATTTTATTACCGTTCTCCGATGAGATATAACGCAGCGTTGAGTTTCGTCACTCAACATATAGTTTGGTGGTTTAGTCTGTAGTATAAATACATGCTCGTAAATTCTATTTGGATAAAAAAAAATACTATACGCTTTATTAGATATATTGTTGTTGGTAGGTTGTTGTTATTTGAAAGCCAATATCATAAGCCAATTCATTCACGTGAATCATACGTTACATTGTAATGTAAGGTAACAGTCTACCATAATTAATAAGTTTGATGTCAGTTTAATGGTCGATTTTTACTACGTTTTTGATCCGTACCCGATCTGGTTATAAGCATATATTCAACATGTATATTTTAAGTTATATATAATTAAATTTGCCTTGTTTTGTTTAAATAAATGTAATATTTACTTTATATATTAAGCTTAATTGATAACTTTTTTTCTGCGTATATTATAATTATGGCAGGAAACCTTGTACTACTAATTGATTGTTTTGTTTTCTTGTCCTTGAAGTTCTATTTTATAAACAAATGTTCTTGACCTACATCAGGAATAATACGTGATATCGTTTAATGATGAATTATAATTTATGCAACATTAATCTGCTTAGAACAACGTGCGGAATTAAGTTCCGCAACATTGCTTAATAAATATATGTAAATAACAAGGCGCGGCGTTAGGTTCCGCCTATCGACAGAGAGAGATAATATATTTCCTTCATTACGATATACATGGGTCAGTGACTGCTACGAAGTTTCGAGCAAAGGGCTACGAAACGATAGCCATTCTGTGACAGACGCCAGTCGTTCGTAGCGCGCTCTACGATGCAGACGTGTTTAGTTTGTTCCTTAAAATGTTCTTCATTTTCCTGAGCTGTGCTTAAGTAAACTGTTTGTAATATAATATACTCAACAAAACATGTATCGAAAAGGAAAAATGACTTCGAATTGTAAGTTTTTAGTGTTTTATGATATTTTTAAGTCTTTTGCTTGTTATATTTTGTGTTATGTTAATATTTGATAAAGATTTGTCGTTTTTTCATTTTTTATTAAGATTTTGCTTACTGTTCTGTGTAATATAGATATAGAGCTATTTATAAGCAATTGATACATTGATAGAGTTGCCGCACATCGATCAGTTAACTAGTGATATGTAGGTATAGTATTTACGAGGTGTATTGTGTTATAATGGGATTGTAATAAGCGCCTTGTAATTTTTAGGTTAGTTTAATGTTTTGAATAATTATTTTATCAAAGTGAAGGATTGTTCTTGTTATTTCTTAATTATGACAAATTGAAAGAAATATTCTATTATTGTAGCCCAATATGAGTAGTTTAGAAAACATATTTGTTACATTATTTTACGTTATAGATATTTTTTGGATGAATTGGAGTATAAATATTGTTCTTATTATATTTTAATATCTTTCTATATTGATGCAGTCGTGTCGTAGTTTGACAGCGTCTTATTGTAAGCACGGTAGTTATGGATTCGATTTCTTCTCAGGGAAAGAATCATATATTAATATATTATTTTGATTTTTCCGCTTTGATACCTAAGATACCTAAGACACGGTGTAAAGTTCCGCCACTTAAGACTTAAAGTATGCACTGGGGGTCTCTCTGACTAATTAGTTATGTGGAATTAAGAGTAAAGCTAGTTTTATATGTTTATTGTAACCTACAAACGATCGGAATATCGTGAGATAGCACAGTAAGAGCCTGTACAATATAATGTTGGTTTCGAACACCTTTGAATTTTGTTCAAGGTATTCTTTAGGTATAGATATATATTTTATAATTATATTGTTCTACATTTTTTGACATCATAATTTTGAATTCTCGTGATAGTAAAAACCTATTTAAGCCATTAAACAGAGCATTAAAAAAACTACAAACTTTCATGACTCAACTTCATGACTGGCCATGTTGTAGCTATATGCATATTCATAAATTTTAATTCTTGGTCTACTTTAGTTAAAAAGTAGAGTGAGTGTCAACTGTACTATGTGGAAAAGTGTCGAAAATTCTTACAAACAGCTTTTTACACTTTTTCCTGTATAGCAGGGGTAGAAAGAGAGAACCTAGTGTCAAGACTCTCCATCCAAGACTTCATCTCGTAGAGAACCTAGTGTAAAATCACTCCGATGTTGTAATAAAAAGATGACAAAAAAGTTTTAAAATAAAAAAAATACTAGCCGTGACTTCGTCCGCATAGAATTAAAAGAAAATATAATTTTAAAAGTAGCTGGGTTACTCCTTATTATATGAGCTATCCGTTATACTATCAGTGATAGCCCCGTCAAAACTGGTCCAGCCCTTCCAGAGATTAGTCGGAACAAACAAACGGACAGAAAGACAGACAGACAAAAATAAAAAATGTCATCTCGGTATATATAACGCGTAATTTTATATGGGTAATAAGAAAAGTACCTATAATAAAACGATTTTCTTTTAGGTAGATTGAATTATATAGGTAATTGTGCCGCTTTGTTTTTTTCATTGCATGTGTAAGCAATAATTTAGTTTTAAGCGTAAGTATAGGTTAGCGAGAAGCGCCTGCAGTGTGTTTATTCATGCTATAAAATATGTACCCCCGGTGTTCCCTCGTGTAACTTATTGTAACGAGTTACAACGATTTATTGTGTAATTTAAGTGAAAAAATAATGAAAGTACATTAAAATGATTCCTCAAGGAATCATAAAACAATTTGTAATGTATTTGGGTAAAACGCTTTATGAAACTGTATCTTTAAAGACACTAGGTTCAAAATTCATAATATAAAAAATATAAGAAGTTATTTTCGTATTTATAATGCATTTTATATATAGACGTGGAAATATGCAATGATTATATTATTTAATAAAGATATCAATTAATATACTTGAAATTGTGAATGCCGATTAGAATGAATTACTAAATACTTTTATGTGAATATTAATTTTTAAAAGTTTAAATATTTATGATTATACAGTTGGTCAACTGCGATGTAAAATTTACTCTTGAGTCTCTCTTAATGTTACGGTATCTGTAAACACGACTGTTTGTGGGTTCGATTCCCACTCGAGGAGTGGACATATTTAATACTTTCATTTTCATTTCCGTCACTCTGTTAGCGAGGCAAAGCGCGGCGTTAAGTTCTGCCACATAACACGCAATACTTCCAAATCGGTTTAAAATTATGAATAGTGTCTCAACACTAGGTTTCCACTGCCTGCCCTGCTGTGTACGGAATGCAGTGTGAAGCTATAAAGTATTGTATTGGGTAAATCCTCTTAATTTTACAATTTTCATTCCCACAGTAGCCCTACACCGTCCTCAGTCAGCGTCCTCGCGTGTGGACGAGGAGCTGATACAGAAGAGCACCCGCGCTCTCGCAAATACCACCGATCCGTTAGAGAGACTGCGCCTCTTATGTCTGTCGCTTGGTGCTTCAGGAATTGTTGGTATTGGCAGGTGGGTAATTTAAATATATATTACGTAATTTTAATCTAGTGGTTTGACCGTTTTTCCTAGCATTGTAAGGTAGGCGGAGAATCAAGTTTTGAAACATTTTCGGTTTTCTATTTTCAACTGAAATCAACTAATTGTGTGTTGAATGGCGGAATTCAAAGCTGCATTTTATCTTCGGTACCAGAGAGGAGAAGATATAATTGAAATGTAATCGTTATGGCAATGAGATTGATTTCTACACGGGGGAGTGGAAATCAATGTCATTGCTATTGCGCGTCATTTCAGACGATGTCCCACTGCGCCACGTAAGACTCAAACAAATATATTAAAATAAATTTTGGGGCCAGTCGTGGCGCAGTGGCACTAAGTGTGCCTGTAAAACGACTGATTGTGGTTTCGATTCCCACTCGAGGAGTGGAAATATTTAATATTTCTATTATCTTCGCTTTGGTGTCGAGGTAAAGCACGGCGTTAAGTTCCACCCCTTAACACGCAATGCCTCCGAATTCGGCGGAAAGTGGGGAACGGAGTGTCTTAACATTAGGTTCCCCCTGCCTATCCTGCTGTGTGCGGGACAGCGTGAAGCTAAAAAAAAATATTTAAACCGGAGTAACCAGGTATATTTTGGTATATATATATGTATATGTTTGTTAAACCTGACATTTCGAACACACTACCATACCATACCATATTTTTTATATACCAAAATATATGTATTGATTCCAAATAAAATATGTGAAAAACTAAAATTTACTTATTTTGATGGTTGCGAAGCAAATGTTGGTCGTTATTTTGTAAACACTAACTGACTTTTAAATGCGTTCAAAGTGATTAATTAATTACACTTATCGCTGTATATCGTTTATACCATTAGTGTGTATTTAATTATCACTCTTAATTAAACTACTGTGGACTTTGCTGTTAGTTTACCAAGCATGTAATGAGTAACATAACTGTAGCCTACATATATCCAAATAACTGTTTATTCTTTGTCTACTTAAGACTTTTTGGCATGGCAGAGTAGTCAGTCATTTTTTTTTTGCTTCACGCTGTATCCCGCACACAGCAGGGTAGGCAGAGGGAACCTAGTTTTAAGACACTCCGTTCCTCACTTTCCGCCGACTTTTGGAGGCTTTCCATGTTAAGTGGAGGAAGTTAACACCGCGCTTTGTTTCAAAATCAGAGCAAAGAAGATGGAAATATTAAATATTTCCACTTCTCGAGTGGGTATCGAACCCACAACCAGCCGTTTACGGTCATAGATTTGTGCCACTGCGCAACGACTGGCCCTATCATAGAAAATATATTTATTTATTTAGTATCCGCCAGTAATAATTACATTATACACAAAAGATAGGAACACCAATTAAAACTAAGAATTAAATGCTTTATCGTTTAAGATAAATACAGCGTGCGTTTGTAGAATAGAGTTTTTGGTTTTGTTTCAAATTATATTTTGTTTTGTTGCAATTTAGAATTCATTGATTTGGACTTATTTTTATTTTTAGAATTTAGTATCAAGATATTCCGTTCTCCTTTTTTGACACACCCGAATTTGACATATTGAGTGTTGCATAGTGTGTGGCATAACTGAATACTACTTTTGTCTTACTATATCAGCGTAATAAATTAAAATAATTTAAATCGAGGCGCCAGTCGTGGCGCAGTGGCACAAACGTGTGACTGTAAACGACTGGTTGTGGGTTCGATTCCCACTCGAGGGGTGGTAATATTTATTATTTTCATTTTCTTCGGTCTGGCATCGAGGCAAAGCGCGTCATTAAATTCCTCCACTTAACACGCAATGCCTCCGAATTCGGCGGAAAGTGGGCAACGGAGTGTCTTAACACTAGGTTCCCTCTGCCTACCCTGCTGTGTGCGGGATACAGTGAAGCTAAAAAAAATGCAATATTTAATTCCTTCTAGCGAATCAAACCCACAACCATTCGCGTTTACGCACAGACGCTGTCCCACTACGCCACGATGGTCTCAGTATATAACTGTTTGGTATATGTATGTAAATATTTAATTGGGTCAAGCTAGAATGCTACACTATTCAGCGCTTTTCGTTTTATGAGTGTCATTGTGAGGAACTCTTTGATGTTAGGACCGTGGAGAAAATCTTTTGTTATTTTGAACACTAATTATGTCACGTTTTAGTTTTTTAGTAAATGTGACTGGGAATATAGATCTTATTTATTTATTTATTATCGTGGCGCATTTGATTGTAAACACGATGGTTTTCGGTTTGGTTCCTACTCGATATTTTTTTATAGCTTCACGCTGTATCCCGCATCCCCGTTTCCCACTTTCCGCCGAATTCGCAGGCATTGCGTGTTAAGTGGCGAAACTTAACGCCGCGCTTTGCCTCTGATACCAGAGCGAAGGAAATGGAAATATGAAATATTTCTACTCCTCGAGTGGGAATCTAACCCACAACCAGTCGTTTATAGTCACACGTTCGTGCCACTGGGCCACGATTGGCCACAACTTTAATTATAATCATTTTAACACTCGTTAAAATGATTATAATTAAATTATTTTTACTCTCAACTCTGTTATATAAGACAAAACGTGATGTTATCCAGTCACTTATTAGGTATTGCATTTCGGGTAGAAAGTTGAAAACGGAGTGTCTTAACGCTAGATTCTCTATGACTACTCTGCTTTGCGTGGAAAAGCATGAAGAAACCCCATTGAGCTTACAAGTAACACGCTGTTGCTCTGCGGCAGAAAGGTCCTCAACATGATGATCACAACCAACTTCACAATGTTTCGCACGACCATATTCAAAGTAAAAAGTTTCTTAAAATTTTAGCTATACCTACAACTTTTCCGGGTTGGTTTTTTTTATACGTATTGATGTTTTATTATTAAAACCTTTTGAAGTGCTATTCACACAAATAGGAAATAAAAAACATATTTAGAAAACATTTAAAGATAAAGTATACATTAGGATATAACATACAAAATAAAAGCATTTTTAAGGCAGATTTTATAAAAGTATAAATTTTGTAAATGTTTCACATTGTTTCTTTTAGAGTTTTTCGTCGTATGGATGATGACGGCAGCAAGCAGCTCAATAAGGAAGAGTTTGTCAACGGCATTAAAGAGACTGGTTTGGAAGTCAGCAAAGATGTAAGTAAAATATATAGAATATAAAATATATAGAAACAGTGATGTAGCTAGGGGTACAAAGGTCCCGGTGCATAGGGAAACAATCAGGCCTACATCTCCTTTTTCCGCGTAACTTATATTGGCCTTCAACATTATAGATAGGAATAATAATAGGATTAGTGAGTTCCACTTATCCCTAGTAAGCTAAATCTATATGCCATCATCATTTATTTTGGATCTCGATTTTTTGCAAATACCACTCAAGTATTTAACTCCCGTTTTTTTTGCATCTTTCACATTGCTAACAATTTAGGTTGTGGGCATGCCCATAATGCCCACCGCGATGGATCCACGCTTGGCTAGACGGCCCTGTAAGCTCGAGGACCCTGGTGCACTCCATCGCCTAGCCAAACGATAGCTATGCTACTGTGTAGAAATAGAGCTTAATTGTATGAGAAAAAAATTACGTTTTGCGGATTGCGGGCTCGCGAAACACCTACAGGCTAATTAGGAAAGATAATTTCCTGCTCTCAATAAATGTCCCAGATTTTCTCCTTCTTTTTTATGTTGAATATTTTAAAATAAATAAACATTATTTTTGTACATTAAGAAAAAATCAAACTGAACTGAAATAAAATCAAGTAGGTAGTATACCGCTAATATAAAAGGTACATTGAAAGAATCTGAGTATTTTTATTTTCAACTAAAAGTATATTTTTATTAAAGTTAATGTCAGTTTGGTATCAATTCTTGGTATCAATCAATTTTAGTCCATATGCATCTATGTGAGGATTCATGCAACTATAGATTTGTAATAATTTATTTAAAAAAAAAATAACTGAATATTCAATATTTTACGTACACTTAATTTTTGCCTATATGAAAATGATGTACCTTTATATAGTCTCACGTTTTTTTCACGCAAAGCAGAGTAGTGAGAGAGAACCTACTGTCAAGACACTCTGTGCTCTGTTTTCCGCCAGAATCCTGCATTTATATAATAAAAAAGATATATAAATTATTATTATTATTTTTCAGGAAGCCGAGGAGCTATTCAACAAGTTCGATACAGACAAAAGCGGATCTATCAGCCTTGATGAGTTCCTTATTCAGATCAGAGTAAGTTGTAGTGTTTCTTATATAATACAATAGTTTAAGTTTAAGCATTAAAAAAGTAAATATTTAAATACGTTAAAAAATAATACTATTATTATTACTTTACTATAAGCTATTACAATTACGAGTAGCTCTCTAGAGAGCTAGCTCTCTAGCTACGTAGTATTAAAAATACAAAACAAAATACAAGATAAGTCCGGTCGAAGGTTCGGGTTCGGTTTCGGCCAGTTTCGGTTAGGCCCGTGGATGTGATCCAAAGATACCGTAAACGATTTCAATGATCTACAAAAGATAAGTTAATATTGAGTATAATACTATGAATTGCTGACGACAGAATAAATGAACTATACATGTTAATCGATAATGACACTGTGTATGTTCGCGTATGTGTGGCTCCTTGTATGGGAGATTAAAGATTTTGGAGAACCTGGGCTAGTTACTACATTTTAGGCCTGCCTAATTAGTCAAACTTTCATTTATTAATGGCATTTTTTATCACGAAAAATGTACAAATAAATAAAAGGGTCATAATGTCAAGTGTTCTCAATCTATTGCCTAAGTAGAGACTGAGGTTCCCAAAAACAGAGCCCTGGGCTCAAAAAGCCCCTATGTATATACATATTTTTACAACGTCACGCTCTGGTTTTATTGCATAGCAGCGTAGTCAGAGAGAACTTAGTTTCAATATACTCCATTCTCCACTTTCAGCTCGCAAGCGTGATTGGTGAGGTTTAACGCCGCCAGTTATCTTAGGTGTGATCACGATGAATCAAATGCATATGTAATATTTCACTATATAAATTTTATATGGTGAACACGACATTTCGCTAATAACATAATAAGTTTTAATTAGTAAAAGAATTTTGACGTAGCTGGTAGTAGAGCGTATGGCTTAGCGGTGAAAGTGCCTGGACGGTGTTTAGGAGGCGCGGGTTCGAATCCCGCTGCGTTTAAATTTTTATGCGTTTTCTAAATGTTTTTTTCAACGTTCACATTTATAATATCAGTATAGATAAATATATATACTTCTTGATATTTATTTCGACTCTTCATGTATATTAGTAATTAGAAGTTTAAATTTCTTTTCAGCCACCGATGTCAGAATCTCGTCGCGCTATAGTCGAGCAAGCATTCAAGAAGTTGGACAAATCTGGTGACGGAGTCATCACTATAGATGACATACGCGGGGTTTATTCTGCCACGGCACATCCTAGGTGAGAATATTATATGTGGAATTTAAGAAAAACACAAATAAAAGTAGCCTATGTTATACCCCAATACTTTTATTTTCTATCAGTGAAATCCTCGTTAATAGCTGTCCGTTTTAGAGATTAGCTGGAGCTAACAGACAGATGAAGATGAAAATTGTATGCATATATAATATGCATTTAGTTTTTTTTATTGCTTCACGCTGTATCCCGCACACAGTAGGGTAGGCAGAGGGAAACTAGTGTTAAGACACTCCGTTCCCCACGCACCACCGAATTCGAAGGCATTGCGTGTTAAGTGGCGGAACTTAACGCCGCGCTTTACCTCTGATACCAGAGCGAAGGATGTGGAAATATTAAATATTTCTACTCCTCGAGTGGGAATCGAACCCCCAACCAGCCGTTTACAGTCGTGCCACTGAGCCACGACTGGCTGCATTTCATAAAAAAAAGATTATTTAAATATTACAAACAGACACACAAATTTTATTTATTTGTATTGATGCATATATAAAGCCTCCATGTTTTGACGACTCGTATTTTAGATATCACGTGATATCGTCTCTTAGCGCTTACCTAATCCTCTGGATTCAACAGCCAATTTTGGCTTCCACCTGAAATGCTCATCCTTTATCTTGCAAATATTAATGCTCGTTCAAACTTTTCGCAAATGCATTTTGTTTTACCAAAATTCTATTGATTATTTTAGCAGACTTATTTTTCAGTCAGCTTTTGTTGTGAAAAATGAATGATAATTTATGTAAATTCTGTTATTGATTACTTAAGTTATTACTTTACAGTATTTTTTTTGACACTTTCCATATGTTCAAAGTCTCCTTTTTTAACTTCGTAACTCAACAAATTCACATGAAAAACATTACGCCTAAAATGTTAAACGCTTATTACCACTTATTTTTGTTGTTAACTTCTCTGTCACAATATTTTTACAAATTTGCACTCCGCAAAGTTTATTTCTACTAACAATCGTTTGATAAAAGATAGTACTATTCATTAACATATATATTATTTGAAAACTTTATACCTCTTCTAAAAAATGAAGTCTGGGATAAACACTTTAAAAAAGTTTAAAATGTTTTTTTTACATTTTCAGATATATGAGTGGCGAAGAGTCAGCGGATTCGATTCTCAATAAGTTCCTTGCAAATTTTGAAACTGAAGGCTCTGTTGATGGACAGGTTTGTGCACTATATGTATTATTTATAATTATTATCCTAAAGTTAATATAAAAGCTATTATAAGTATATGGTATCTAAGACAAAGCGCCGTCTCGAATTCCGAAAAGTGGAGAACGGAGTGTCATGCCAGTAGGTTCTCTCTCCGTACTCTGCTATTAGGGAGAAATCGTAATACAGCTATTTTTATAAGTACGACACTTAGTAAAAAAAGTGTAAGAACCAGAAGTACACTATAAGTAAACCAAGAGTAAGTCATTTTTAGATATAATTCGTCCTTTTGTTAATTCCTTAATACTAAACATACTCGTATATATAGCTGGTATTTGGTGATGTAACATTAGCTAACTTGTTATATAATATAATTTGAACCTTTCTAAAAGAACCTGGCCCTCAGAGAATGTAGTGTCAAGAAATTCTGTCCTCCACTTTCAATTTTGTCTTTTTCGCATTTTGTCTTTAGATACTAGAGCGGAGAAGCGAAGAAGGAAAAACAATTTAAATTAATATAATCACTACCCTTAGCGGGGGTCAAACCCCCACCTGTCGGTGTCACCCGTCTTTACAGTTAGACACTGTAAAAATATATTTTTAGAAAAAGTATAAACATTTGAACGAAGCGGGATTTGAACCCCACCCCTATTGGAAAACGTCCAAATCTGTGTATAATAGGCTAAAACTAGTTAGAGGTTCGTTTTTATTGCAAAAGGGAGCAAACGAGTAGCAGACATCTACAGCATTAGAGTTATGAATGCGTTGCCGACCGTGAGGATGAAGAACGGAGGGTAGGAGGGAGGATGAGGGTGGTAGGAATAGGGAGAGCTGGCTTACATGTCGTTAAACCGGAACACATCGTCAGATGTTTGGCGGTTCGTCTTTGACATGATAGTGGTCGGGAGCCAGTTGGAGTACGAATCTCATACAACCAAGTTACTGGTTTACCCGCTTTCTACGGGACGCTACCCAGCGACAGAAGGGAATTGTATTCTTAACCCGTCCAACCACGGGAAATATTTATATTTTTATTTAATGTTATGTTTTTTTTCAGATAACTCTAGAAGAGTTTATGAACTACTACAGCGGCATTAGCGTCTCAATTGACAGCGACTGTTACTTCGACCTCATGATGCGTCAAGCTTACAAACTGTAGCCGTCCCGCTCCCGCTCTCACACACGCGCAAGAGGGAGGGAGACGGCGATATTGCACCACGGTTTAATATTCTAACAAATGTGTTTGACTAAATTATTGTGTGTATTAATTATTATTAGTTAATAAATATTTTAACTTGAAGTTTGTTGTTTTTTTATTGATTTTGGTCTTTGTGTGATTTGTGTTTTAGAGATTCTAGTGATATTCTGTTTTCCATTAATTTTAACTGATTACAATGTACACTTTTTGTTTAAAATTAAAATTTAAAAAAAATCGGTAATATCAAGAATATATCTATGTAGCTAAAGTAAATCAAATATGTATTAAGCTATATTTATTTCTAAAAATAATCATATTTTACTAATGTGTCATGAGATGTTGCTATGATTGTTTTTTTGAAAAATGAAAATTAAAGTTCTTGTGACGTTTTTAAATTTCGATGACGACTAGTTTTTGTTAATTTTTTTGTGGATGATCTAGTTATCTAGTTACAAATAGAAATTTATAAATCCATACTTATATTATAAATGCAAAAGTCTGCCTGCCTGTCTGTCACGCTTTCATGGCTAATGTACTGGTCCAATTTCATGAAATTTAAAATAAAAGTAGCAAAAAATCCAGGGTCAAACATAGGGTCAGGCATATTTTTTCAAAAATCCATCTCTTAAGGGTTGAAATAGGGGTTGAAAGTTTATGTACCGCTCGACCGATTGTAATGAATTTTGGCTTAAATATTGTTGATAATTCAAGGTTAAACATAGGCCACTTATTTTTCACAATTCCACTCCCGAGGGTACTACAAAGTAACCGAAGGGTTACTATAAAGTAAACCGGATATGCCACATTACTATAAAGTAACTGGAAGCTGTCAATGAAGAAAGCCAAAAATGTTGAGTTTATCTATGCTTTAAGAGCTTTTAAAAATATAAAATGACATTCATTTGACAGTTTTATATTGATATTTTCTAAGGAATGGTCACTATCCACATATTTTTAAAATAATTACAAATTGGCTTTATGATATCTTTTAGAGAAAGGTATAAAGAGATCCATATTTTGTTTGTTGATAATTTATACTGAAGCTATTAATTTATTTATAATGAATTTTAAAAATTTCAGATTCCAAAATGTGTCGAACAGTCCACGCTGTGCTCCAAACCGCAATATGCGGTATACAAATGTTGGTCAGAGTGTTTATGACAATTATTCTTATGATAGAAAATCTTATAAGAATGATTTTACAAACTTTGTATAATTTTATATCTTTCCTGCTTCAAATGATATCTTTGATACCCATATGCGTAGTATTCCTTCTTACTGCGAGGTTAAAGTGTTTTATGTGCGGCGGAGGCGGCGGATGTCCGGTAAATAGAGGTGGAGGATGCGATTGTATGATGTCAGCTGTCGCTATAATAATCCTTTTCTTTATATTCCGTGCGACGGGCGTGCTAGATAAGATTTTCTACAGCCTTGGCTATTCGAAAGCCAGACCGGTTGTACACCGATTTGTACCCACCCCTGGCGATATAACAGAATGTTCGAGAAACGATACCGATTATCCAGACGAACCAACCACACTTGAAACAGATTTTACTACAACTATGTTAAATGAATTATTGTTCAACGATACTATGACTATGGGATCAGATATCAACTTCTTTGATACTCTATCGATAGAGGAAGACTCGTCTACATTAACAACTTCAAATACAGATTCTTTAGATACTTCAGATTTAGGTCCTGCTGCTCTTATGGATTCTACTGCTACAACGGAAACAAGTTTGATGGAATTGTTGCGCGGAAGTAAAAGAAAATATTTAACTCTACCTGCGTATGCTTTATAATTATATTTTGTGTTTTGTTTATATATTTTAAATGTTATACAATTATATCATTGAGAACAAATGAAATTTATTATATGTATTGCCACCTTGATTTTCATATCACATGATGATTTAAGATCGTTTAGAAATTTTGAAAAAAGTTGAAATTCAAAAATACGTTTTCAGAAAAGGTATGAAATTTTAAACGGATTCGAACACCCGCCTCTTGATAACCATGCAAGCGGTCTGACCACTCGCTAAGCTGTGCGTTTTACTACCAGTTGCGGCGAAATTCTTAATGGCTTTAAAGCCGGTAATCCGTAATATTACGGATTATTTTTGTTTTGTGCATTTCTGTTGAGAGACTTTTATAAATTTCTGCTACCCAAAAATTATTCTATGAACGGTCGTTTAGCAAGAGATAATATTATTTATTAAATACATTTAACACTTTGAAGTGTTATTCCTTTACTCAGGAAATTGTAAAAGACGTTCTTAGAAAAGTATAATAACTTTAACGGATTCCAACGATTCCATTTTGGGAGTCGAAATTCTTTAAAAAATATACTTTTTCAAAATTGTATTTTGCAAATTGCATCTGTTCATATGCGTGTCAAAACTCTAACCAATTCAACCAAATATTCCGAAATGCTATGAAGAAGAACAAAAAATATTAGTATTAAATCAAAACATGATGTGATTATTTTTTTTAAAATAAATGGACAATTTTGCTATAAGCTATTAAATATATACTTTATATATTTAAACAAAATTTATGTTTATGAAACAATAAACAGATATATTAAAAAATCTAAATCAAGTATTACTTTTATCATCTGTGTTTTATCAATGTGACATTTAACTTAAATTCAAAACAAAATCCCCAAAATTTTATAAAATTGTAAAAAAAGGGAAAAATGAATGTAAAAGCATAAAAAGAAAATGCTAAACTCATTTTAATTTTGTAAATAAGTCATATAATTAGTAAAAAAAATTAAAACAAGAAGACATGTGTTACACTTTGATCATACCAATAAAGTGCACTTTGCAAACTATATCAAGAATTGTTATTACAATATTACTGGCAGTAGAAGATCTTATACGTATGATAATACAAACAATTCACAGTTATGTATCAATGTGCCTTCAATGCATTTCTCTACTTCCAATTTGCATGGTTTTTTGTTGCGTTAATAAATTTTGCCATACAAATAATTGTGGAACGGGGTGCCATCCTTACGGCCATAACTGTGGATGCATTTTTGTAATCATCACAATTATGGTTATCCTTGCAATATTATTTTTTGTACCAATTACGGATATTTTGGAATCAAGTGGAATAGCCACTTGTAATTTAATGAATGGCCTGAAGAAATTATTAAATATGTTTCATATAGAAATCAAAAATCACACATGTGGTATGTTAGTAGGTAAAGGAAACAGAAGAGCCATAGATCTATTAAAAGAAACGTACGATGAAGAACTTAAGTATGACGCAAAGAAACAAATCTTTGATTACGAGAACTTTATTGATAATTCTGTCGATGGGGCAGAGTTACGGAAAATCAATGAAACGGATTATTATACAAATTTGTTAGAAACATCAAGTAAAGTTTCTTCGAATGTTCCACAGTTATCACATAGTAGTCAAAATACAACAGTTGTTGTACACAAGATTCTGGATAAAATTGGTAGTTAATTATGATAGTATACAGTGTAAATATCAAAATGGTATTTTATTATGAATCACGTTTTTACCTTGTTAAATAGTGTAAGTAGAGAAAACGTAGTGTCATGACACTCCAACTCCACTCCACTCCTTTCTCATTTTCTATCAAATTCGAAACATTAAGTATTAAGCGGCGGATCTCAATGCTGATAAACTTTACTATTTAAGATTGATTTTTATTTTTCAGCTTCACGCTGTATCTCGCACACAGCAGGGTAGGCAGAGAGAATTTAGTGTTAAGACACTCCGTTCCCCACTTTCCGCCGAATTCGGAGGCATTGAGTGTTAAGTGGCGGAACTTAACTAAATTTTATTGTATTGCAATAAAGCACCGACGAAATCCAAAAATCGAATTTAGGCTAAATTTAAATTGCCCTTCTTAAAATCTTAAATATCTTTTTTTATTATCAAAAGCAAATTAGTCATGCGACATTTTCTTGGGTGTTTAGTAAGATTATTTTGATGAAATTCCGAAGCTTAAGTTAAAAATGGTGTTTCAATTCAAAAAACACTTGCTAATGAGATCTGTCTCCTTGCTTTCAGCATGGAGTTCGAATTAGTAAAATGATTGACAATTATATTGACATTTTAAGTTTTATACCTCAGCAAGCTCTCGTGGTTATAAATTATTTTTATAATATAATGAATAACTAATAACGGTTTTTTAAAATAAATTTTATATTATAACACGTTTCAAACAATTTTTAAACTTTAAAATTCCGATGTAGTTTACCAAATATGGTAATGGTAATTCAAGCATTATTTAAAAGAATAAAACATTATCGTATTATCATAACAGAAGATTATCAAGATTATTTACCAAAATTAAAAAAGTTTATATAGGGTGGAATACCTCTAAATATCAAAATAGAGTGGAATACCTCTAAATATCAAATTTAATAAATTTTGGCATAAGTATTTGTGCTTACAGTTTTATGCCATCCATTCATGTGATCGATATTGTTCGAGTTTGTTGTGAAGTAGAACTCAATACACTGTAATAGATTCATCATGTTTTATGGAAATATCAAAGGAAACACACTTTATCCTGTAGGACAATGTCCTCATAATCAAATGTCCTGTACATCGTGTCGGTCTAAGGGTAATGTACACAAGCCCATGACTATAAGAGTACCGGTAGTCAAATTTCCGGAAGGAAGTAAAATATTTGCTACACCAGTCAACTCTTGCTTGAGTTATAAATCCCAAAAACGAAACAACACTAAATTGAATTCACGAAAAAGTATCAATCCTGTTCTTGTAAAACCAAATGTCGTCAAAGTTCAAGCTCAAGTTTACGACAAATGTCAGGACCCCTATAAGCAGCTTAAAATTATTAAGAGAAAAAACGATTTGGGTGTACAGTTTTGCCACGACTGGAATAGTATATATGAAAATCAACATCTTCAGAAATCAAACAATGTGAGATGTAGTATATCTGGCTTAAAAACGTTTAATAGCGTTGAAAATATTCACAAAGAATCTTACAAATCTTGTGAACATTTAAACAACAGAAGCTGCAGTAAAAATTGTAATATAAAAACTAATATACAGAATTGTACTAAACCCTCTTGTAACCAACTTTCATATTATGATCTATCTAAACATAAACACCATATCCAAACCAATTGTTCCAATAATGAAATTGTATATTGTGGAAGAAAACACAGTTATGAGAAACATGGTAACTGCCAATCCCCAATGATAAGAGTATTTCCTACAGAAAATTGTCCCTTTAGAAATATAAACGAAAACTGTTGTACAAAATATTACAAAAAGGTTGAATCATCACATTCAGACCAAATGTTGGCAATAAAACGAGGCGGACTTCCTATTTGCAACGAAAATAATATTTACTTGAAAAGGCAAAGGCAAATAAAGCCCTGTAATGTTATATGTTCAGAAACTGTTACATGCTGTAAGCCCCATGACACTTTAACCGGCAAACCTAAAATATGCTACCAGCATATTCGAAACCATGCCAAACCAATTTATCGGTATTTAAGAAATCTAAAATTAGAACAACATTTGGGTAATGCAGAAATAAGCTGTTCTACACAATTTAAAAAACAAAATTCACATATTTGTCATCACCATCGGTGTTATCCAGACCATAATAAAAATTTACTCAAGAACCAAATACTTTACCCAAGAATTTGTGATACAATAACAAAACGACGTAGATCTTGTTCTCGCCCTACAAAAACTTACATACACGTACCATTTAAGTTATGGAAATGTAAAATATATTTGTGCGACCAGCTATATAACAACGCAAATAAACCAAAATGTATGAAGAAGAGAAAAAAGTTATCACACTGTGCAAGAAGTCTTACATATACATCACACAAAAGTGGAAAATGCAAAGGGAAGAAAAGGTACAAATGTATGATGTCTTATATAAAATGTTTGTATAAAAAAATTAAAAGGAAATATAAAATATACCGTACGTGTCGAGAAAATAAATGTAAAAGAGTCAAAAGACGTCCCAATTATGATTGTAATCAATTCTTTGCACATATGCTCAAAAAGAGGCCAGCTTTCTTCCTGGCTTACCCTGACTGCCGGGATTACTGTCGAATGCAATGGAAACATTGTTTGCAAATGATGTTTATGACTTGCACGTTTTTAATTTGGTGTCCATTATTTTTTATTCTAGAAATTTGCAGATTATGTTTTTGCTGTTCTTTTTGTGAATAGAAGCTTATTAAAATATAATTTTGTTATAAAATTGTCATATGGCTAATCTTAACTGTAATAATTTAATTTAATTTATAGCCATAGGTCACAATGTATCTTTTAATGCCAAGCATTTAATTATTATTATTTCATCACGGTTTCCCATAATTATATTATTCGGGTTCCCGAAGTTCCTTGGCCTATAATTTCGCTTTGCCTCGATACCAGAGCGAAGAAAATGGAATTAGCAAATATTTTCATCCCATGAGTGGGAATTGAACCCACAACCAGTCGCATTTACAGTCACATTTTTGCCACAAATTGAGGCTTCCATTACTGGACTTTAACTCAATGTCATAAGGTGAAATAAGAAGCTGTGTGCCTTATTGGGCTTATCTTAAATTACAATACAGAGCAGAAGGGAAAAATAAGATAAAGTATAATACAACACGTTTTATAATTTACTTCAAAAACACTACATGGATACTTACAAAACCTAATGCGTGCACAATAAACAACACAAAAAGGACCGACACAATTCAAAAGAAACAATACACGGTGTCCAACATGCAAAAGCAATCAGATATATAATTAAATGAAAAAAGTTCCTCATGAAGGCAATTAAATTAAGACATTGTGGATATAAGTCTGGACAGATGTAATAAAACCAAAGAAACGGAGTTTTCCTCATTGTCGTTAAAACCATATGGCGACAACCAAACAAAGCTTCATCATGCCTTTTTCTTATTCTTTTCTTTCTTATGCGCCTCTTCTTCTCAAATTCTGCTCTTTCTTTCTGAGTCCTGCCTTTATTAGCAAATAGAGTTTCGTACATATCCGTACTTTCAATTTGGTCTGCAATCACGTTTATTGCGTGTGAGTCTTTAACTGTCTGAGCTAATCTTGACGTTTTGTTTGACCACGTGTCAGCGAACCAACGGACAATTCTATGAACAGTACCAGGTGGGTCTTTAGCTCTCTCTCTGATATAGATATAGCTTCCAATTGGATTAAAAATCAAAGAAAAAAACGCTGAAAATACGTTTCTTACTGATTTTATCAATAAATTCAAGAAACCAGAAATTGTATTCGTTAAACAGTTCCAGTTATGTTCATCTAACTTTCTTTCCATTTGTTGTTTTCTTAATTCCTTCAGGTACTTCTTTGCTTCTAATTTTTGATTTTCATGGTACTCATCTTCTTTCTCTTGCAACTTATTCTCGCATTGTTGTCGTTTACTACGTAGGCACTTCATAATATATTCTAGTATTGTTAAGTTTTCTTCATGTTCTATTTCTGTCTTGTGTCGTGCTCGAGAGAATAACATGCGTTTACCTTTTTTACTTTTGTATGACTTCGACTTTTTTTTAGATTTTACTTTGGCACCTTTTTTTCTTCTGACTGACTTTTTTCTTTCTTGTCTTGTTTTTTTGTCACATTCGCAATAACATTTACAAAAATCTACTTCGTCTTCTTTATATCCGTAATGCGAACATGAAAAAAATATATAAAACAATATAGTAACACTTCAATAACGCATTAATACCTACCGAATAAGAACTAGGTGTAAACGTATAAAAAGTTATTACTGAATATTGTGGCCAGTCATGGCCCAGTGGCACAAGAGTGTGACTGTAAACGACTGGTTGTGGGTTCGATTCCCACTCGAGGAGTGGAAATTATATTTCCATTTTCTACGCTCTGGTGTCGAGGTAAAGCGTTAAGTTCCGCCACTTAACACGCAAGCCTCCGAATTCGGCGGAAAGTGGGGAACGGAGTGTCTTAACATTAGGTTCCCTCTGCCTACCCTGCTATGGGATACAGCGTGAAGCTAAATAAAAAAAAATGAATATTAATAATAACTTTTATAGAATAAATTTGATTGCATTTTTTTTTGGCTGTAGTATTAAGTTTATAGAACTAAAGTGAGCAGAAATACAGTACTTTACTTTTTGACATTTAAAATAAAATAGGCGTTTCATTTCTTTTCCGTAATGAGATCAGGTGATGGTAAAAACTTTAAGAATTTTGCTAATAAATAAAGAGAACTAAGTTGAAAATCATTAGTATTTTTTCAATGTCACAAAGATTATACTTATTTTACTGCTACATCTTTTTCCTCGCGCAGCGAGGTAGTCAGAGAGGACCTAGTATCGAGACACTCCGTTCTCCACTTTATGCCTAAAAATCGAGACATTGCCTATTGAGTGGCAAAACTCAACGCTGGGCTTTCTTTGTTACCAGAACTAAATACTTAAATATAATAATTTTTAGTGGGAATCGACTTCACAATCATCACGTACAGTCAGACTATGTCCCACTGCGCTATGACGGCCTCAAATGAAACTGTACTTCTTATTAAAAAATCTCTTGTGAAGAATTGGTTAGTAAGATTTTCATAATACTATACCTGTTATTTCTTTAGGAGCGCGATATAAATTCGTGTTATACGAATTTTGTTTTATTCTTTTAGTAACGTGATCTGACCCTATTTTATATTCACGTTTTCTTACTTGTGGTTTCACTTGATAATTGACTACTAAGTTGTCCGACTTGCTAAATATTCGGGAACATAAATAAGATATTTTACACTTTCTACGAGGCTGGCATGTTTGATGCGTACATTCCATAACATTAGGAATTATCTTTTTATTTAAACATTTACAATTTAAGTTCATGTTTTTTCTCGCAGCAGCATTACAAATACCAGTAGGACATATTTTGTTGTTAGCATCAGTCAATATATGCTTAACTTCATTTGAATTTAATACCTCCATATTAGAATCAATCATTACTTCAAATAACGGATTATTTTGGCTCTCATATTTTGAAGATTTAGAAGAATTTCTTCTGAATTTATATCCCTTCTTTCCTGAGTTACATGTCGTGTCTGCGCATTCGATTGTATGGTGCGTACCACACTTACATTTGAATCGGCCATTCTGCCTTACTGCTCGTTCACAAATTCCTCGATTGCATACATTATTTGAAGCAGACAACCTAGAAGGGCAAATACATTGTTTCTGTTCGAGCGTACCAAACTTCTTAACATTAATTTGTACTTCCCTTGGATTCAAAACACGCATTTTTTCTGAATCAACTTTCATTTCAAACATAGGTTCTGTTTTAATAGGAATGTCTGGTATTTTATTATTGACTTTCTTTATGCTTGCAATTTTTTTTAATTTATTTATGAAACACTTACATGTGTGAGATTTACTGTCCACCTTTTCTGTGGTACTAGGAATAGTTCGATCACCTTGCCCCTCTATGTGATCTTTTTTATTCGTATCGATATTCGTTTTATTAACTTTATTTTTCTTTGTTATCTCTTTAGTTACTTGTTTACCCTCTCCTTTCTGGGGAACGATGCTATTAGCTAAGCCTGTCCTACAAGGTCCTCCAATACAAGAGTCACCGGTACCACCAGGTTGAGTCAGAGGTTCTTTCTTTTTAGATTTGAGATTTTTTTTTAAATTAACTTGAATAGTGGGAGGTTCTTCCTTGATAACGTTATCATTAGGTAATGGGCTGTCTTTCAATTTGTCTTTACGTTTGTAATAGATACCTTTTGATTTCTTTGCATATTTACTCTTATTTTCTTTAACTTTTGTTCGTCTTGAGGGAGTCAATAACGTTTCAGGTTGTCCTGTCTGTTGTGGTATCTGGTCTTTACTGCCCCAAATCTCAGTAGTGTCTCGGTCACCGTACATATTAGTTATGGACTCCCACGTTTTTGGCTTATTACTATCATGGCATAGGCAAAGTTTTGTATCATTCGTTTTTTTATCACGTTTATGTTTTTTAGATTTCTGTTTTAAGAAATCTTCAGTGTTAGATTTAAGAGACGCTCTCTCGTATGGCGGTGGTGCCAAAGCAGCATCACTTACTTGCAGGTTCTTTTGTAGTTTTCGATCTCTTTTTTTCTTAGCCATGTTTTATTTACTAACCAAATAATAACAAATAATTATCAAATACACTGTAATGTATTTGATTGTATTTTAGACACCGTTTCATATTTTTATTTTTCTTCCTAAATTGTCATTTTTTCTTTTATATTGATATTTGAATAAATAAAAACTTTAAACTTATCAAATAATAATTAAATACTTATAAAATTTAGATGTACATATACCCATAATTTAGATCAAACGTCAAATAAGTCTATTAAAATCTTATACTTTTTAAGTAAAGTTTAAAAAAGATAATTAATGAGAATTTCAGTGACATACACATGTCTTATAATTACGTATTCAACAATATAGATATATTTTTGTTAAGTTTCCTTAAAAAATCGAATTTTGTAGAATTATAAGTATATTTTTTCAATTTTAAGGAAGCCTTTATTAGTCTGTATTACCATATACAAAAAACGCTTTTATACAATTTATATGGCTACACAGAATGAATGAGAACGTTGTAAATTGACTGTCATTCTCATTCATCATTCGCTGCTCGGAATCGAAATTTTAGTTCATCATTCAGTTCTGTTGAAAGTGCCACAGTGGTTGTGTGTGCGGTGTATATTTTTTCGTACTTTAATGTAACACGAAACCGGTTTTTGTTTAGCTACTTTTGGTTTTTTCCATTTTCTGTGTATAATATTAACAGCAAACGACTTGTGAAAACCACAACATGGCTCTAAAATATATTATATTCGTCGTATGTATTGGTAAGTTTCTTTTTCTATGAAATTAAAATATAATCGAACTATAACGCGTTTTAAATTCTACTCTGTATTATTGGGCTAAAGCATACATATATATGCTACATATTAATTTAAATATATTAAAAAAAATCGGTTCTGCGACAATGATTTTCGTAACCATTACCTATTCAACTTAGATACCAAAGGTTCATAGTTCAAAAAACCAGTGGTACTTCCGTTAACAGCACATCCATTTGATAACGTTCATATTTACGATTAAATATGCGTAAGATATCTTCTTTTTATTTTATTTTTCGTATAAATTTGAAATTTTATAAATACCAACTAAACAAAAAATAAATGCGAATTTTATTTTACTTAATTAATGTGCATATAATGATATTTAAATAGAAAAAGTTAATTATCTTATTAACCATTAGAAAATCTGAATAATAAATTTGAAGTATGGTAAATCAAGAAATCTATAATTCCAATCTACCTATATTTATTTTTCTTACATTACTTAGGAATGGCTTGGGCCCAAAGTGAGCCATCACTCTCGGATGCTTTAAACAATTTGCCTCCTGAATATCAAGGCAAGATTGATGAGAAACAAGTAACAGAACTGAAAAATAAATCTATGCAAGTATTTAAGAAAAAATGTGAAGATAATGGAGGCCCTGATGCTTACCCATCCAGTGAGGTAAATATTTTTTTAATTGTTAAATATTTCTACCAATAGCTCTTACGTCTTATAATTTATCTCTATACATTTTCACAATCTAAGGGTAGGGAAACAGGAAAATATTTGTATGCCAAAAGTTAAGAGTTATTTTATTTAATGGCTTTTTAAGGTATAAAATAAATATTCAACCAAAATAGAAATCTTATCAAAAAAAAATTACAGTCAGATATATTACTTGAAAAAAAATGAGCTCTGAACTAAAAGTATTCAAATATATGAATATTTCCTTTATGCTTCTTGTATTCTAAAGTTAAGTAATAGAATTTTAGCAGTGACCCTAAGTCATGTTCAATGATATTTCTTAGCAGTTTTTAATATTTAAAATAATGCCAAATCACAGAATATACTGTTCTTCTATGATTTACTCATATTTATCTTTTTACTTTGCTGTTTTTGTTATATACATTATTTTCCATTCAAAACCAGTTTTCCTCATATAAGTTTTACTTACAATTAATTTATCGTTGACAGAACAATCACTTGTGACTGTTGTTATAAATAATGTTACTTATTACATGGAGAATAAATATACTAATTGTTGTTTTTATTGTGTGTCACAAGAAAAAAGATTAATTGAACAATAATTATATTTTTATTAACATTATTTAAAAAGAGCCCATTATGACATGTACATTATCTGACTATAAACTGCATTGAGGTCCGTCATTCATCATACAAAGCTTTTAATTCAAGGAGAAACTGAAGAATGAAGTTCCGGGACAATAGGTTCTCTCTGGCTAACTTGCTATTCCTTAATTTTTTTTAACAGGTTAACATTTGATATATATTTTGCGTACAAAGTCTTCAAAAAATATTTAATAAACAAAATTGCTTATATAAAATATGTATATGACAATTAAACTAAGCTATGTAGCACTGAATGCAGTTAATTAATATAAAACTATATAAATCTTAAGTACCTACCCTAATCCTTAAATTAAATGTCTTGTTTGAATAAAATCATTTGCCTTTGACCAAGCAATAATAAAATAATTTAATAGCTTCAAATGAACTGTAATATAAACTAACATTGTTAAAAGACAATAATTGTATGCACACAATAGCTTTCTTAGAAGCATAGCTTTGAAAGTGTTACTGATGTCTTAATGATTATGAGTAGTGGGAAAATAGTGTTGCAACTGCATATTGTGGGAATCCCCTACTTCCAAGACATGGATTACTTTATAAAAGTCAAATGCTTAGTTATTAAAAAAGGTTTTTGTTAGTTATAAATGTGCTATAATAATTTATGTTGATAAGTGTACCTTTAAAGATGACTTTCAAAATTTCAAGTTTAAAGTGATTGCTTTTAAATTATAATTTTATTTCTTGTCTTAAGTTTTGCATTATTAGGGGTTTTAATCTCTCTATTTACGTATTTGTTCTATTTTACGTGGTAAACAGTCGTAATCCAAGTGTATGGACATCTGCTAGCGACTCGATACATTTTCAATAAAAATGTTAGCCACTCAGAAATTCCGTCCAGGAGTCCTGTAGTAACACCGGAGTATGTCCAATCAAATTAAATAAAAAGATATATATAAAGTGTGTTATTTTTATAGCTTCACACTGTATCCCGCACACAGCAGTGTAGGCAGAGGGAACCTAGTGTTAAGACACTCCGTTCCCCACTTTCCGCCTAATTCGGAAGCATTGCGTTTTAAGTGGCGGAACTTAACGCCGCGCTTTGCCTCGATACCAGAGCGAAGAAAATGGAAACATTAAATATTTCCACTCCTTGAATGGGATTCGAACCCACAACCAGCCGTTTTCAGTCACACGCTTGTGCCACTAGTGCTAAAAGGTTTAATTCCTAAATAAATGAAAGTTTTTACAAAAAGTTGTATAGTTACGTAGACGAAGTCACAAGCAGTTACTATTTGCTTTAAATAAAAATATATACTTTAGCTATATTGACATTTATATATGACGGTGACGAAACAAATTTGTAAATGTTGGACACAATTAAAAAAAATGTTTTGAAGAGTGAATTTATTTCTCTTTTTTGGTACGGATGCTGTACTTTCGTAGTTAAAATATGACATGACACAATTAAATAAACGTGGAAAGTAAGCCGATAAAGTGCAGTAGGGCAGCTTGTGACTGTGACGGTTGTGAGTTTGATTCCCACTCCAATGGGGAAATGATTGTATATTTTCATTTCTCCACTGTAATACCTAAGACAAAGCAGGACGTTAACACATAATGTTTCAAAGTCAGGCGATAAGCAACGTACAGAGTGTATTGACACTGGATTCTCTCTGACTATCTTACTAACACAAGAAACAGGTTGTTTAAATACTAAGAAGAAAATTCCGAACGCAATGCCTCCGAATTCGGCGGAAAGTGGGGACCGGAGTGTCTTAACACTAGGTTCTTTCTGCCTATCCTGCTGTGTGCGGGATACAGCGTGAAGCTAAAAAACCAAAAAAAAAAGAAAATTCTAAAAATGTTTGCATTGAAATAGATATGTAGTTGGCAGTAGTGAATCAAAGTGTGTAGTTTTAAAATTAAACTGTTTAATATTTCATTTACAAGGACCACTACTTGTATAATTAAATATGAAAAAAGTATTTTTATTTCATATTATATATCTTATTTAAGTTAACTATTATTATGTATTTAATACGGGCGAAAACAAAAATTAAGAAAGCAATTAAACCTGCTATGTAAAATATTCGTAAAACATAATATTATCAATATTATAATTTAAATTTAACTTTAAAATTATTGAAACACGAAAACAGGTATTTGGACCAATTATTGAGTTCGCCCTTTTTAGCAAAAAAAGGCAAACGTTCCGAGACGGGTCATCGAACCGGTTTTAATGAACTCGCAAACTTTTGAACACATATGTTCTATACATGCAAAGTTAGTGTGTAATTATATCTCGATTTTGGTCCGGAAACAGTAACTCGATATTATAAAGTAAGGACAACATGCAAAGTTAACGTTTTTTTTTAAATATCGGTAATTAAAATTACCTAGAAGTAAAGAAAAGGTACCTATTATGGAATACCCTATTCCATAATAGTGTCACACTTTTGAGATTTATTTTAGTTAATAATATTATGAAAAGTGTTTATTATTTGTTAATTTAAGTATTATTTTTCAAGAGTTATTACCTGCAATTATTTATAACCTATATAGACTAACAATGTTGTACTATTTTTTCAAGGATTTCCGTTTAATATTCCATATTTGGTCCCTTTCCTCTGTATATCAAATATAGATATGTAACTTTAATTAGTAGAACAATTTTCAATAGTGCAATTTAGTTTGAAGTGTTTTTTTTTCTTTATACATAGTCCATCAGAAAACCTAAAAATATTAAATAAACAAAAAGATTTGTAGAAAATGTGTAAAAATTTGAGCGCAGCGGCGAATTTACGTATTAAACGATTTTTATATTTTATACATTTTCTAAAATGTTTTTTTGATTTATTAAGTGTGTGAATAATGCGCGTTTTATGTTTATTTATGAACTTGGAAGACAGACACTTTGTTTAGCAAGATTGAATTTATATTTGTAAATGAATTAATTATCCGTTTAAATTGAATCCAAAATATCGCGTGACCCAGACGAATATCCGCGTAATATTTTTTCTGTAGTAATGTCTGAAACTATGTTGTCATGGTAAAAATCTAAATAAAAATCTCGTAGTTAACGCCGTCCTGGCGCAATGGGACAGTGTGTAACTGTAAAGCGACAGTTGTGAGTTCGATTCCCACTCGGGGAGAAATTATATTCAAATTTTCATTTCTTCATTATGGTACCTAAGACAAAGCGCGGCGTTGAGTTTCGCCTCTCAACACGTAATGTCTCGAAGTTTCGGGTGAAAAGTGAAGGACGGACACTAGGTCCTCTCTGACTACCCCGTTATGCAAGAAAGCGTGAGGCAGCACTACTATTTACTAAATAAAAAAGCTTAAATAACGATATGGTTATTAGGCCAGTCGTGACGCAGAGGCACAGAGTGTGCCTGTAAACTGGTTGTAGTCTCGATTCCCACTAGAGGAGTGGAAATATTTAATATTTCCATTTTCTTTGTTCTGGTGTCGAGGCAAAGCGCGGCGTTAAGTTCCGCCACTTAACACGCGATGCCTCCGAATTTGGCGGTGCGTGGGGAACGGAGTGTCTTAACACTAGGTTCCCTCTGCCTACCCTGCTGTGTGCGGGATTCAGCTTGAAGCTAAAAAAATTAAATAAAATTTAGCTATTTAATTTTCCTTACAACTTCATTTTAAAAAGAATCTCCACCAATTTATAACATGTCAATGCCAAATGATGTACTTTACGGTATAAATATTACTGTTTGACATTATTTTTTCAAAGGCCATGGCAAAACTCATTGTGATTCATAAGATGTTTTGTCCTCCTGTCTTCTCGGACAGCGGAAAACTCGTGTCTGTTTCAATATAACTCGCCTACCGTAAATAGAGGTACTCTAATTAATTTCTAAGAATAAAATGAATGAAGAATGTTTAGATAAAACAGACAATCGTATTATTTTTGAATTTAATAGAAAAAAAGAATATTTTTTCATATAGATAATTAATAAAAAAATCCCTAGTTAACACTTAACTTTATTCATATTATGGTGATGCGTCAGAGAAAACCCATATGAGAACATGTTATTGTACAAACATTACTTTTAAACGCATATATTACGAGTATGATAGCGAAAACGTAGTGTTTAAACACCTTACATAAAATTAAAACACAAAATATTGCGTTTTGAATGACGAACACGTTGTTTGTACCAGTAATCTCTAGTAACAAGATTGATCCCATAACCATCAAATTAATAAATGATTAAGCAAGGCAATATAAATTTAAAAAAAAGAAACTAAACTTTCTTAGGGTATATTATAAGTCTCAGTTTTAAATACTGATTGTGTAAAGGAATTTATATTTTAAAGGAAAGGAATTTATATTAAATAAAAGATTTTTTTTAAAAAGGTATCCGTAAACCTTATGTAGTGTGATAAAATAATACTTAAAAAAAACATCAAATGTATAATCAGATATTGCGCTGTACTATGAAGATTTTAGCAACAAAAAAAACTTTTTTAGTTACGAACTTATAGAAGCATCCATTGTAGTTTTCTTAGGGTTAAGATAAAAGACTTTGAAGGTTAAGAATTTCAACGAGCCAGTGTCTTTAGGCTATTCTTTGTCAAGTTCAACGTAAGATTTGTACGAGTATACTAGTATGTACAGACTACAGTTCTTATATACGCTTGTACCTTTGCAAGAATGTCGTGTGTTTTTATAGTAGTATAGTATCTACTTATATCTACATGATAAAAATATAGTTGTTAGTTAATTTAACTTGTCGTAGATGTTTCTCAGAGAAATATTCATTAAAATTAATTTAACTTTTCTGTTTGGTGCCTAAAAAAAGCAAAACAAGTTCTCAAAACACAATATGAAAGAACGGAGTGTCTTAACACTATATTCTCTCTGACTGGGTAGTCATTTTGCCGTACCCGTATGTTATACGGGATGCAAAATGATAGAAATATTACTGTACCATCCTAATACTATATGTATTGTGATGTTACAGTAAAAGTTAAGCATTAGCCTATGCTAATTATTCTTCATAATTATTGAGTAGTTTTCACTTATTAGTTAGATCATTGCCTAATCACCAAAGGTATTCTAGAATCCTTGTATTAATAGAAATTCAATGAATTGAAGTGAACATCTCAATGAATAGTGTAATTTATATTTCAAATAAACTCAAATAACCACCTATTACTTGATGAATGTGCATTATGGGTTTTTGCTATTTACTTGCATAATTTACAAACGCTTACGTTACTCAGCCAGCTCTTATGTAAGTCACCACTGCTTACCTTCTAATAAATCAACATTCCAACGTGTCAAAAGAAATTTACTAAACAAACTTATACATTTGAATATTTTAACGCGTTCTTCTTATATTGATGTACTAGCTGTTTACAATTCTAAATTAAAAGTAGCCTATATTATTCCTTATTACATTAGCTATTTGTGAATGAAAATCCCGTCAAAAACGGTCGAACTATTTTCTAGACTAGCCGGAACAAACAGACAGACTGACTGACTGACTGACAAATAATAATGTTCTGTGTGTCTGTCTTCTTAGTTCATAAATAATGTTATATGTACCATGCACCTATGTATAAATACACACGCTTTAGTAAAAAGCGGTTATTTTAATATTACAAGCAGACACTCCAATATTATTTATTTGCAGATAAAGTATATAGCTAGGTTACCTAAAATTAAAACCTATTAAAGCACTTGGTATGTTTTTTCTATTACTTCAAACAAAACCTGACAGTCAAAAGCGTATATTTTTTACACGTTTTTTTGAACAAAATGTTATAATGAATATTATTATATTTTGTATATGTACGATCAGTCAACCTGTGTAAGTCTTTCGACGATGCCAATTGTATGCCTTACAATTTGGATGAATTAAAATTTAATAGATTATTGAACAATGTCCCTGAATTTTTATTGGTGTTATTGTTAGGGACAATGTAACTCAGGCCGTTACGCCATACTAACAATAATATAAATTATAACGTTAATATTTCATGTGATTGCCTTTCGTTTTAAATGTTTTTAAAGTGTTCTTCGCATATTAAGGATAGAAACATTTAAGAAACATTTGAAGATTTGAACCTAGCGAGACTTCAACCCCTGCTCGTTAAAAACCGGCCAATTTTTTTCCTAAGTACATATTTATTGGTTTAGAAATGGACAACTGAATATATTTTACTATGTTAATGAACTTACTTAAAGCACCGTAGTTATCGTTCTATGCATGTTCCTTCCAAATATTAAATAAAACAGAGTAGGGTACTCAGAGAGCACCTAGTGTCGAGACACTCCTTTCTCCACTTTCCGTCCGATATTGACACGTTGCGTCATAAGTAGACGCCACAGCAGAGAAATGAAATTAATTTAAATAATTAAACATTTCCCTGAGGCTACAACAAATTATGTTAACTATAGTCCGTTCCAAATCTTAATGCACACAATAATAACAAACTTTTCGGTCTAAAATTACCACATGATCACTCCTTATACGTCCCAAGTAACACTTTCACAGATATTTCACATATCTTAACTTGGTATATTAACACTTATTATGCCATTTTTACGAAGATTAATATTAAAAAATCTTATTTAAAAAATCTTCGACTCAAAATCGACGAAACCTGTCAAATGACAACTGACAGTTCTATTGTTAAAATTAGAGACGTGCGAATGCTGACGAGTTATGAAGTTTAGTAATCGATTTATATAATCGGTAAAACATAAATATTAAAATAAACATTTGTTTCCTAATCAGGTTTATCCCATACACAAATAATATAAAAATTAATATTATTTTATAAAAATATAATTTGTGTAAGGGCAAAATTTGATTTGTAAACCAATATTTATTTTAGTATTAAAAATAAACATATAAAATAATTTCCTATTGATAAGTAGGCATTGACCAGTCAGGATGTTATGTGATCACCGCCGTATCTACTGCCTCTCCACAACACTCACCGCTTCTCAACAAGCACATCGTTGAAATAAAAGGAATAATAAATTAACGAGAATGCCAAGTAATGGAAGAGTAGTAGGAATAGAGGCTCTATGTTTTGTCACTCATCGCACGCAATGCATCTATTCTAGATATTTTATTGGAAAGCTATCTTTCTGTGCTACTTTAATAGGAATTTATGATCATACATTAAATAAAGTAATTAATACAACAATAAATATATAAAAATATATCACGATCAATAAATGTTGATTACACTGGTGTATTACACGTTTGATTGTTACTTTTAATTAATCAACGTTTAATAATTAAAAATGTTTTATTTAATTTATATAGTGTTTATGAAGAGGTGTTTTATAAATCGTAAGAATGTAATAACAAAAAGAAAAAGAAATAATCGGTAAATTCGATACTGTTCAGATTGATTCGAATTTGAACTGTAACTGCACATAACTAAACTGTCAGTCGTGAGGTGAATGAACTTTGTGTTTTGGTTTTGTGCATAAGGATTTGGAACGGACTATAGTGACTATATTCTTAAATAAATAAATAGCTTCACGCTATATCCCGCACACAGCAGGGTAGGCAGAGGGAACCTAGTGTTAGGACACTCCGTTCCCCACTTTCCGCCGAATTCGGAGGCATTGCGTGTTAAGTGGCGGAACTTAACGCCGCGCTTTACCTCGATACTAGAGCGAAGAAAATGGAAATATTAAATATTTCCACTCCTCGAGTGGGAATCGAACCCACAACCAGTCGTTTACAGTCACACGCTTGTGCCACTGGGCCACGACTGGCTAATAAATAATATAATAATTTAATCATAATAATTTCTCTGAGTGGAAATCAAACCCACTATCGCGTTTACAGTCAGAGGCCATCACACTATACCACAATGGCCTCTAAAACGATTCAAATTATTAATTTTATTTAAACACCTGTGTAAATCTGAAGACCCAATTTAATAGTTAATGATTTACTGATAGGTAACTATTAAAACTGTTTGATTTACACATAATTTTATTATTAAAAGATTAGTTATCTGAAATAGATTAGTTGACTTAATTTTGATAGAGTTTTATCGGTTTTATCATTGTATTATGAAAATAAATGTGATTTATAAAAATAATGTCGGTATCAAAGTACAAATGTATATCTTTTACTTTTTATTATACTACTAGCGGCCCGCTCGCGGCTTCGCCCCGTGAACTACATAGCTGTTTCGGTATATTGCAACACTCAGGGGTTGGTTTTTTAAATAATAAAATAGCCTATGTTTAACCTAGGATTATCAACTATATTTATTACAAAATTCATTACAATCGGCCAAATTCAGTACAAACTTTCATCCCCTATTTCAACCCTTTAGAGGTTGATTTTGAAAAAATAAGTAGCCTATGTTAGAATCAGTAATTGTTACTACTTTCATTCTAAATTTTATCCAAATCCGAGCAGTATATTAGCCGTGAAAGCGTGACAGACAGACAGACATTCGCATTTATAATATAAATATGGATAAGTAGCAGGGAACCGCCTTCGACCTTCGGCTTCGCCTGCACATAATTTTAGATGGCAGATTTCATTTTATTGCCTGTCTGCAATATAATTGTTATAACTTTTCAATGAACCAATGAAAATAAAATAAATACTGAAAGAAATCTACTAAAAATACAGTAGTCAAAATTACATTTAAATCGGTTAAGCTATTTCGGAGATTAGCATGCACAGACGAACAGATAAACAGAAAAGAAAACTAAAAATTATTGTTTTGGATTCTATCACATAAAAAAATGCCCCTATATAATATGTTTTTCATCTATCTTTCATATACAGACAGAAATCAGTAACATTTTTATTATATGCATAGATTTTGTTGTAAGAAGTCAGGTTTAGCGATTAGTGTTATAGCCAGACTAAATATAAACTTGTATTGTTAGATTATGTCTCGTTTTTCGACGTGTACGTACGGAACGCTCGGTGAAGCTAACAGTACTAAGAATTTAAAATTGTTGAGTCCATATTACGCTACTATCTGATAAATTACCGTTAACTTCCTGACGCAATATTTGATACTGTGTTTTCTTTGTTATAATAAACAAAATGTAGTAATAAATCTTTCATATAAATTAACAGTAAGTTAACAAGCCGGTATAATTAGGGTTTGTTGCGTAAGTTAATACTATATTCATAACTCAAGTATATATTATTTTGAAATAGCTTTTTTTAATATATTTTTATATTTGAAACGCAGGCGCAGTTGTACAGTTTTTGACTAATAAAGATGGTTGCGGGTTCGATTCCCACTCGGGGGAATGATCATAAATTATTTTCATTGATCCACTCTGGTACTTAAGATAAAGTGCGGCGTTAAGTTCCGCCACTTGTCGCGTAATGTCTCTATTTCAGGCGAAAAGTGGAGAACGGAGTGGTTTGACACTAGGTTTTCCTGACTACGCTGCTATGCGGAAATGTTTTTTTAATTTTATTTAAAACATATAAGAGTTTTGCTTGTGAGATACATAGCATAGCATAGCACACCAGAGGTCGTTGACACAATGTTTTGCCACATTAATGTCGCAATTTACTTTGCTTTGCTTAGTTGCTTGACGAAATACCTATTCTATATTTTATTTTACACATTAATTTATATTTACATATATTAAAATTTTGTCATGTTTAAACAACCAGGTAATTTCGGCACATTGTAACTGCGTCTGACTGGAAACGCGATGAGTTTGGGTTCAATTCGCACTTGGGTGAATGATTGTATTTTAATAGTTTTCATTTCTTTGCTTTAGTACGATAAAGCGCGCCGTTAAATTCTGCCTCTCAACAAGCAATATCTCGATTTTGAGCGGAAAGTGGAGAACGGAATGTCAGATGACTAACCTTTCAGTAATGTCATGTCGTTTAACAGAATAAAATTATATAAAATATGGGTAATTAATTGAATTCAAAACAATTTCTTGTGTTGTTCCTTGTGTCGTATTTTCGTGATTTAGTGACAAATATTAAATCTTACTAAAAAGCTTTCACAATACTAGTAAAATAAAAGAAGAATAGAATTTCACACCAATAACAGTAAATCGTAACAATCGTTGTAATACAATTGTAACAATGTATGTATAACCGAAAAAAGCCAAAAAAATAACTAATTGATTTGAACATTGAGGTGGTAAACAAGAGGAGTGGTTGAGATGTTCCTTAGTTCGGAATTTATCCGTAAATTCAATAAATGTATATAGAATCTTGAGTGCAAATGACACATTCAAATATTAAAGAAGGAAAAAATATGTTTTTCTTTTAGAAACGGATACGCCGTCTGAGTGATAACTCGCACTGGCATTACAACAATGGTCATTGTTTTAAACATTGTGTTGAAAAAAATGGGGAATTTCTAATATAAATAAAATAAAATAAAAAATAGAATATGCAACTTCAAAAAGAACAAAGATCTGCAAAACGAACAACGTGTATACCTACACTTCTCAGATAAACCTAGTGGCGTTGGCTCCGATCCAAATGCTCTCTCATCAGAACTGGCTTTGTACGGCCTTAGCATATTATCCAAATGGAACATAAATATATTTACGGTATCTAAGGTAAATGTAATATTATTCATATATAAGGAGCACATGAAAATGTTGAAAGGTATTTGGGCTTATTTGAATGTATGATTTGTCCCTTTTATATATTCACGCATCTACCGCTTCAGTAGGCAAAGATAAGTTTTATTACAACTTTCGGTTCTCCGCTTTCTGACGAAACAGTAGTATCTAAATGCTTGTAAAAATAGTCTGCAGTCTCGGTTTTATTACATTTTTGGCGCGGTTTCATTTGTTCGTTTTAAATGCGTTCGTTATATATGTATGTAATGTTCATGAGCATGTACAATTGTATATGTATATACATATACTTTATGCCTTTTCTCGCCTTTTTAGAAGGGCATCAGGAGAGGATGAAGTGCTAAGACACGCAGTTTCAGACTTTCCATCTCTGATATACTATGTCTTAGTGGCGGGACACATCCTAATTTATAAGTACTGTTGTCAATAAATATACATTTTATAACTTTTATTTTTTTTAAAACTTAAAACATATACTTAAAATTAAGAAGAAATTTCTTTAGTACACCTAGAAAGTATAAGAATTTGTTTTTTTTAACACCGTTCATTCCTTTGTGGCAAACATGACTACACGTCACAAGGATATTTTTATCCAATTACGGAACGGCCAAAAACGGTAATAATCTAAAGCGTTAAAAATAATTTGTACGTAGATCACGTGGCCTTGGCCTCTTTTTGGGTAGCTTCCCAAGGTCTAGCATACACCTAGAGCGAGCGTGCATCCAAATTTTTTGACAGAATTTATCTGATATGGATAATTTCGAAAGTGGCTCTTAAAATTACATACATTCTCATTTTTATACTATATTTTCATTAAAATATCGAGTTAAAAATACAGAATACATTGTTGCTAATAATGTAAAACATTTGATTCTTAATGGTGTCCGGAAACTCCGCTCATTCACAAATTATTGTAAAATAATTGATTCATTTTTTTTAATTTTAACCTCAACAAGTGGCTAAAGTCCATTTCACACAGTCATAGTCTTTATTCGCTTCGTTTAATTATTGCTCCTGTTCGTGGCAATTGTAATTAATTATTATAATTATCATTGGTAATTAATTACAATGGTTTGTAGATCATATTCATTTTTTCATATCATAAAATGACTTATACATGCACGCACGCAATACATAGAAATAGGTCAATTAATTAGTGAGGTATGTCATCTTTGTTCAGTGTCAAGTAACTGGTACTTATCGCCGCTCCTTTTGAGCGTGTTTTATGATTTTAACTATTCATTAAAAGAAATTATTTATTTAAAGAATAATTCTTTCATCGACAAAACGTCAAATTCTAGGTATAATAATCACGTGTTTATTACATAGTTTTTTTAAACAATACTTTACTAGTAACCTAGTTGACAAGTAAAATACACGTTGCCGGTAACGTGTAGGTACATTATACAAAATGTACATATATAAAACAGATGGAAATTTGTGTAATATTTATTTATTTTTAAAAAAATAATATCTGTCCACTTTTAAATACAAAGTCATAAGATATGTTTGATATTTCTTCCATAGGAGGGTCATAAGAAATAAGCTAGTGTCAAGACACTCCTTTCTCCAAGTTTTGCCGGAATTCAAATCGTTGCGTTTAAGTGGTTTAACTTAACGCCACACTCCGTCAGCAGAGACAAATAATAAAATTTGTTTAATAAAATATTTGAATATTTCTTTGTAATTTTCAAATTGTTTTTTGTTTAGAACTATAAATACACACTTCATAGATTCTCACAAAGAAAAAAATATGTCTTTTATTAACGCTCTATAAAATATTTGTTATTTGACTTTGACTTTCTATTTTGCTTTTAATTTACCAAAAAATTAAAACACCGATTATTGTGGGTTCGATTCTCGAGGGAATGATTAGGTATATATGTAAATATACGAGTATGTTTCTTATTTCTCCGCTCTAGTACTTAAGACAAAGTATGGCGCTAAGTTTTGCTACTTGACAAGCAATGTCTCTATTTCGATAAATGGAAAACGGACGGTCGTTCCATTACGTTCTTTCTGACCACCCTGCTAAGAGGGAAAAACTTGAATCTGATTTTTTTTTATTAATTATATGACATCAGATATTTTCAAATGAGAAATTCTTTGCTTATTAATAGTTTATTTTAAGACGTAATCACTGTAGCGATTATTATTGTAAGAAAAAATATATTGTTTTATGATATATTTAATACTTTAAATTATATGTGAAGGGCAAATCTTATCTTACTTTAATTTCACGCGATAAAAAAAATAAATCGTTTTTTTGATATGGATTACACGTATTGATAACCTAAAAAAGTTATTATTGGACGATTCAAAACTGCTTGCGACTGTATTTAAATAAATAATCATTTATTTTGAATATACAAATTAAGAGACCGCCATGGCGCAATAGGATATCGTCTGAATGTGCACGCAATGGTATTGGATTCGACTCCCATTTTGTTATATTAAATAATTTACTTCTTCAAAGCAGTATTTAGAGCTTTAAAGACTTTACTAGAATAACTTTTATGAAAATATTCATAGTAAAGAAAATACTAGGAACCGCCTCTTTTCTCTGCATGGCAAGAAGAGCTGAGCAAAGTACATATTTAATGTTATTACATGTTAAAAAAACTTAAAAAGCAAACACTTAACCATCTAATTACCATTTATTTAAAAACTACAATTACAATTGTCACCAAAAAACTTCACAGCACACAAGACACTGTGCTCGATATTCCTACCAAAATTCAGAGGTCTACTACAAATAGCCCAGGAAGAGTTAAACCACAAGAAGCACACTTTTGACCAATAAGATAAATTTAATCTTTTAATTCTTTATTTATGGCTATGGAGTGTTTATATGGAGATCAAAATATTGTGAGGTCAATAAATATGGTAGTTAACAAATACATTATGATTATAGTACATTGATTGGATTATGTATTATCATAAAACCTTTGTTTCAAGTCTTTGTTATATTTTGTTTTAGAACTTGACTCATACTATACATTTTTATGATTCAGTGGTACAAACTTCGTTTGCGTGGACTTTACGTTTTTATTTTTGCAAAGAAAATTTCGAATGAATAAAATAAATCTTTAATGTTCTAATCAACATTTTGTGGTATTTTCGCTCGCGCTACATTTTGTGGTGTTTTAGCGCCTCGCTACAATTCCCTTATTTTATCTTTCTACGCCCAGTTGTTTCGGCGGTGCAATGTCTGTCGGTCTCTATGTGATTAGTTAATAATGGAATAGATATACGAGTATGTATAATAATTTAAATATAATAATTATTTAGTTTATATTACGTTTCACCAAACGTGCATTATTAGTATTTGTAACACACGTTTAAACAACTGACAAAAACATTGAAATACTTTATAAAAAAACCAGCTGCTATCTTAAAACTTTTATACATGTTTTTATTTGTGTCTTACTTACCTTGATTTTTTAACCTAGATTAAATTGTCCTCTACATTTTACCTTAAATTTTATTTATTTTAAAATACATTTTTATAAAGCCCGAAAATCCATACTTATATTATAAATGTGAAAGTCTGTGTGTTTGTCTGTCACGCTTTCACGGCTAATCTACCGGTCAGATTTGGATGAAATTTAGAATGAAAGTTGTAAATAACCATGGGTCTAATTTACCACTAAAGGGTTGAAATAGGGGATGAAAGTTTATATGAAAAAACTAAACCGCTTGACCGATTGTAATGAACTTGAATAAATATAGTTGATAATCGAAAGTCAAAGATCCACCCCCGAGGGGGTGAAATTATTAGGCAGTCCACGCGGCGAAGCTGCGAGCGGACCGCTAGTGTTAATATAAAAGTTAACACACCAGCTTAAATAGTTTTATTTTAAAATGTTTCAAAATCGCAAAACCAAATATCTTATTAAAATACATTTTTTTTTACTAAATGGTAAGTTATCGTATTCTAAGGAATTTTATAACTCGAGAAATAATATTGAATTATCGCCTGAATAGAATCTAATACTATTGTAATAGTATTTTTTTAATAGTACATTGTTTGTATATTTTTTTATAAAATTGCACGTTTTTACTTTTTCTACTTATATTTTTTATATGCAATAAAAAATATTCCGTTTTATTAATTAATAACACCGCATATAGGTACATCTTTTCTATTGTACTATGCGTAAATCGATAACAACAGTATAAATTCATATTTATCACGAAGGTCTTACCCCGGTCTGGTTAGATAAGTCTGGGGTGGTTTTCGAATTCGCTTCTCGGAACGCTATGTTGTGTCTAATATTGGCAGAAATTTCAAAACAACGTCACTTATCGCTTCTCTTTTCTCTATTATCCTTATAATATACATGTATAAATAACACAAGTGTATAAATGACAAAAGTGACACAAGTGTGTGACTGTAAACGACTGGTTGTGGGTTCGATTCCCACTCGAGGAGTGGAAATATTTAATATTTCCATTTTCTTCGCTCCGGTGTTGAGTCAAGCGCGGCGTTCCGCCACTTAACACGCAATGCCTCCTAATTCGGCAAAAATAGGAGACGGATTGTCTTAACACTAGGTTCCCTCTGCCTACCCTGCTGTGTGCGTGATACAGTGTGAAGCTAAAAAAAAATATACAACTTGTGGGTAGTTCCAATTTAGTTTCTTAATAACATGCTTTAATTAAAGGTGATTTTTTATGCTTTTATTACTTCACCTGCAAATATCTACCTATCCTACCGTTTTGTAAATGTTAGAAAATGTTGTAATCTCAGTTTGACCTACTTCTTGCTAACCTATTTGGTTGAAAATTTGCGCACTCGTCCGGCTCTGATGACCATAGCAGTGGCAATTTATAAACCTATGATATTTGTGACGACAAGGTTAACGAGATTGTTATTATTTAATTTTATTTCTTACAATTTCTTTTGGAATTAATGTTATTATATTACAATTCTAACATAACTTAGTTAGCTACTAAATTATGTAACTTATGACAGTATAAATTCAAGATTGAGTTTATTTCATGTATATCAATTAGATAAGTTATTTATTTATTGATAATATTGGTCAAAGGAAAATTGCTGATGTTATCATGATGTAGGAAACGTATACCGTCTGCCGGTATCACGATTGGTCGTACACTATAATCCTACTCAGCGGAAATATCATAGTTTAAATAATTTAATTTCTCCGCTCTAGTGATTAAGAAGGACAAGCGAAATGTTGAGGTCCATTGCGCAATACGTAATATCTGGATTTCGGGTCGAAAGTGTTTACTCTTTTCTATTTAAAGCAAGACAAAATGGGGAACGGAGTTTCTTAACGCTAGGTTCCTTCTGCCTACCCTGCTATGTGCGGGATACAGCGTGAAGCTAAAAAGAAGAATGACAGATTTAACCCTAATCAATTAATTAATATAGATAGCTTTGTTTAGTTTATACATTTTTTGTTTCAGAAAGCATTTTTAGGATTTATGGAATGTTTGAAAGAGCTGGTGGATCCCGCAAAGCTTCAAGAAGAAGTTGAAGAGGCAAAGCCTAACGGACGAGTGGATGAAGTCTTTAAGAAGTAAGATAGAGTTAATAAAGTTTTTACTGTTTTGGAATAATTATGATTCCTATATTAAATTTTAACGTATTGTATGTAAAATATGTGTGTAAAAGTTCTCTTAGATGTTATGTTTTAAATTATAATTTGATAATTAATAACTTGATTAATTTTGATCGCCATCAATCGTTCATTGACAGTAGGACTCGTAAATATAATCGTGGGATAATTAATATTTAAAATTTTTCGTACTTCCGACCTGTTAAATAAAATGTTAGAATCCTCTATTCCACACGTCAAATATAATGTAATATGGCAAAAAGAATAGAAATTTGAAATTCATGTGTTTTCTACAGGGGAAATTGTTTATATTTACAATATATTTCGAGGCCGATTTCGATTTCATTTGTCCTAATGAAACTTAAAAGTCCATTCAGTAATAATCATATAATAAAGAGAGATTTACATATAAAATTATATACCGTGTATACTTTATACTAAAAAAAACTAAGAAATAATTTATTTTTCAGATATTGTGACAAGACACCATCATTCAAGTCGTGTTTCCGTAACTTAACAGAAACGGTCAAAACCTGTTTCTCCGTGGAAGAACAAAAGAATCTTAAAACTGTTTACAACATATCTGAACAAATGGCCGACTTCGTATGCTTTAAGGAGGGAGATAGAATCGCCCGTAAGTTTCTATACCTAATCTATTATTAACATTTTTTTATGTACAAATGTAGGATTTTGTATTCGACGAAATTTAGCAGAGTGAACCTAGCTTCTCTTTACTTTGATATTTTTTACTTTCCTACTTTATTAACTTATTTTGAGAAAATGAAAGTACTGGTGGAATTTATATATTATATATTTAACAGATGTAATTGGAACTAATCTAAGATTTTTAACAAATATATATAATTTTTTTTTAGCTTCACGCTGTATCCCGCACACAGCAGGCAGAGGGAACCTAGTGTTAAGACACTCCGTTCCCCACTTTCCGCCGAATTCGGAGGCATTGCGCGTTAAGTGGCGGAACTTAACGCCGCGCTTTACCTCGGCACCAGAGCGAAGAAAATGGAAATATTCAATATTTCCACTCGTCGAGTGGGAATCGAACCCACAACCAGTCATTTACAGTCACACGCTTGTGACACTGGGCCACGATTGGCCACAACTTTTACTAAATTGTTTAAGCAAAATATGAATTACGCAAAATGTTGACTTGGATCTCTATTTTAATAGTGCGATATAATAGATTTATTCACAATAAAAGAAAAAGCCGATGTAAGCAATATTATAGTCATGACAATTTCTAGAGAAAACGTATACGTGAGTACGACCGCATTTTGTGGGAAATAGACGGAAATTACTCGAGAAATAGAGCACAATGGGCTTACCTTGTACCATGTTATATAAATTCTGCCTTTATTTTGTCTTTATGTGTCCCATTCATGCGAGGGTCGGACGAGGTCGACTAAATATATCTTTATTGTGAATCGATATCTACTGTGTATATGTATACGTATAGGCTTATCTATAATAATTACTTTTAATGATTAAATAAGAAATCAAATATTTAAATTTTCCTTTACAATTCTGCTGACGATTTATGCCTAATATCAATATTCGATCCGTTTCAAAAACTGAAACCTTACATTGATCTAACAATCAATTTTTTAAATAAATCATTATTTTGTGCAAAGTAAAGGTTGAAGGAAGGAATCCTTCGCTTGGCAATAAAGCCAATAAGCAATATGAATATGCAATCCTTCCATAGATTTACACGCAATGCCTTCGAATTGGGTGGAAAGTGGGGAGCGGAGTGTCTTAACACTAGGTTCCCTCTGCCTACCCTGTTGTGTGCAGGATACAGCGTAAAGCTAAAAAAAATATAAGGTTGCAGTTTTTAGATTAGGATCGAATATTGATATTGAGCGTTAGATTTTTTCATGCGTCAAGTGCACCTCCACCTTTAAGGCCGTCGACGCATCGCCTCTCTTAACGCCTCTGTTGTAAATGTCCAAGGGCGAATAACTACTTATCATCAGGCGGTCCTTCCGCTTATTTGCCCCCCTTTATAAAATAAAAAGGAGTAGTGTTATGTAGATAGTCTAAATAAATAAGTTATATTATGTTAGAGCAAACAAATTTATGTATATTTAGAATAAAAGATATTTTTTTTTGTTAGAAATCTAAATCTGTGTTATGCTAATATTTAAAAGGGAAAACGTGAATATATTACTTTCAATAGTTATACAGCAAAAGGAGTACTATTATATACTAAGATTTTTTATTTTTTCTAAGTAGTTAGAAGAAGAATAAGGCTTCATTTAAAACATATATCCATATAAATAATGTACATAAACTGCCTCATTGTTCTCAACATTGCGTACTTACAGTAATTGACTTGAATATCCTTCCTTCAGTAAGTTCAATGTTGTCAACAAAAAAGAAACCTTGCAAGTAGTTTTACCTTACTGTCTTAATTGAATCATACTTATCGTAATACTTATTTAATTCAAGGATATCAGGAATTAGGAAAATAAATTACTTATAATCTTGACGACGTAGCATCGTTTGTATAGAACCTTAATATAATCCTTGGGGTTGGGGTTGGGGTTAAGAATACAATTCCCCCCGCCGCTGGGTAGCGTCCCATAAAAGGCGGATAACTCAGTAGCTTGGTGGTAGGAGATTCGTTCTCCAACTGCCTCGCGACCACTATCGTGTCAAAGACGAAACGCCAAACATCTGATGATGTTCCGGTTCGATAGCGTGTACTATTTCACCACCATTCCCATCCTTCCTCCCTCTTATCCTACATCCCCGAGGCTGGCAACGCATCCATAACTCTAATGTTGTGCAGATGCAGAATGCAGAGAACATGTAGTGTTCACTTCTACTCCCTCTCTCTACAGTTTCTGACTAATTTTAAATTACTAAACATCGAGTGGCGTCGCAAACTGTTTTTTTAGTATAGGAAAATGGAAATAATTATATATTGTACCATGTTATATAAATTCTGTCCATTCCTAAGGTCAACGCGGTAGTTGTGGGTTCGATTCCCACAACTTTTATTCAAATAACTTTAACTTCTCCGCTCTAATGACAATAAAGGCAAAGCGTAAAATACTTGTATTCGTTACACTATGACTCTATTTTCGAAAAAAATACTTTCCCCCAAAGCTTCAACCTGCAACCATTGAGTGTACTGCATTTATTCACTGTACTTTACGATGTTTTGCTTGTTATTGCATACATACATACATATATTATATTACATCAAATTTTATTCCACTTTAAAAATTATATGTTAATTTTAAGTTATTTATCTTTTAGTTTTCATTTCGGAGAACGGACCGGAGTGTTTCAAGGAGAAGAGTCAAGAAATCGAATCCTGTTTAAACAGCACCCTTGGTTCAGAGGTTAATTTGGACACTGAGAAGTTTTCGTTAGATAGCATTCCCGAAATTAAATTCGGAGTAAGTATATTATATATATTTCCTTTTTTTAACTTCACGGTGTATCCCACACATAGCAGGTAGGCACAGGGAACCTAGTGTTAAGACACTTCGTTCCCCATGTTGAGCCTCTGCGTGTTAAGGTGGCGAAACACTACGCCGCGCTTTGCCTCGCACTCGGCAGAATGAATTAAATATTACAATCCCTCGAATGGGAATCAAACCCACTATCAGTCGCGTTGACAGTCACACATTGTGAATGCACAAATGACCTCTGAAATGAAAATAATCTAAGTAGGTATAATAATACTCGAGTGACGATAAGACTACCATCTTGTTTATAGTCAATATAATTATAATTTATAAAATTCAGTATGAAAATGGTTGTAACAAGTTTAGAACCTGTATCTATTGCAACTAACCCATCTCTCTAGTTGATTAAACTTAAAACATGGTAAAGCTTTACTAAGTGACTTAAGAAAGTGGCCTGTCGTGGTCCAGTGGCACAAGCGTGTGACTGTAAACGACTGGTTGTGGGTTCGATTCCCACTCGGGGAGTGGAAATATTTAATATTTCCATTTTCTTCGCTCTGGTGTCGAGGTAAAGAGCGCCGTTAATTTCCGCCACTTAACACGCAATGCCTCCTAATTCGGCGGAAAGTGGGGATCGGAGTGTTTTAACACTAGGTCCCCTCTGCCTACCCTGCTGTGTGCAGGATACAGCGTGAAGCTAAAAAAAAAAAAGAAAAAACAAGTAATTGACTTAGTAATGCCACACAGTCACCTAAAGCAAAATCGGATGCCACTAATTGTTTTTCTTAATAAATAATGTCACTAACTGGTTGCTTCTAGTATTTCAAGGTCTTTTTTTCTACGACCATTAATTTCATTTTTTTTAATTGACTTACGAGTTACGTATCAACCTCGCAAAGGATATAACCGGTTATTATGTGCGAAGTATGCTATAGTATGATTTAAATTCAATTAGTAAGTTATGTGCTTTTTAATATTTATAAAGTAAACATTATATACATTTTGTTCTAAGTAATATATTTGTTTGCAAGTTTTAGCTATTAACTGTGTGTGTGGTTTGCAAAATATAAAATCTTGTTTTTTACCATTTCTTTAGAAATTAAGCTCAACTCTAGTAGATTTTTAATGGTATTTAGGGACGCCCTGCATTCCATTGTCGGTTACTCCGTAACGGATGAGTTTTTATATAAAAAGTTAAATATTAAAAGAAAATTATTAGTTTACGTCATGCATTATAAATAATATTCTTAATCAAATTTATGAAAAAAACTTATTTCTTAAAATATCTTTTAAATATCCAATGGCGTTGAGTTCCTTCCCTGTGTGTTGACATAGTCTCTATTTCAAATGGAAAGTCCAGAAGTTACAGTCGTAATACCCCTAGAATTATTCTTTTTGACTACTCTGCTATACGCAAAAAAACATGTCGCTGCTAAAAAAGTCAATTAAGTTTTAAGCTTTGGTTTTCTGTCACAATTTTATGAGACAAACGATATTATCTAATTTAATAGACTAGCAAAATATAATTTCCTTTAAAACGGCAGTTAATAAAATGTTAATACTTTTTATTATAAAACATATAAATAATATTGGGACAAAGAGTCCTGTCGTGGCGCACTGGTATAAAGTGGGACTGTAACGCGACTGGTTTTGGGTTCGATACCCACTCGAGGAGTGGAAATATTTAATATTTCTATTTTCTTCGCTCTGGTGTTGAGAAAGCGCGGCGTTGAGCTCCACCACTTGACATGCAAAACGTTCGAAATTCAGCGGAAAGTGGGGGACGGAGTGTCTTAACACTAGGTTCCCTTTGCCTACCCTGCTGTGTGCGGGGTACAACGTGAAGATAATAAAAAAAATTGCCTTCCCCACTTTTCGGTGATTTCTGAAAATTATAATACATAATAATATTATTATAAATATTAAACGAAAAAAAAAACTGCTTAAAATATATTAAAATCATAATTTCTCAACATCTACAGGATAAGGAATGCAAACAATTCACTGACCTACAAACGTGCATAGTCGGAGCTTTGGAAACATGTACAGCGCCTACTTCAGCCAACATCGTCGAATCACTGTTCAAATACGCTAGGAAATCTACACCGTGCAAGGAATTGCCTGTAAGTATATGAAATTATTGTTAAAATATACATTTAAATAATATGTATACTTAAAAAAGCTTTAAATAAATAGTCTTATTATAAATATGCAAACCAAAAAATAATGATGTCATTAAAGTTTTTAGTAAGTAGTTTTATGGAGTTAAAAATAAAAATGTTATTTAATGACATAACAACTTATACTAAAATCAATAACTTTTCCATGGAAATGTAAATTTTTAATAGTTAATATCTATCCATACTTATATTATAAGTGCGAAAGTCTGTCTGTTTGTCTGTCATGCTTTCACGGCTAATTTACCGGTCCGATTTGGATAAAATTTAGAATGAAAGTAGTTAATAATCTACAGTGGCGAACATGGGCTAATCATTTTTACAAAAATTATGAAATAAGGGATAAAAGTTTATATGTAAAGTCTAAACCGCTTGACCGATTATAACGAATTTTGGCATAAATATAGTTGATAATCAAAGGTTAAAAATAGGCTACTTTATTTTTCAAAAGTCCTCCCCCGAGGGTTGCAATATAACGAAACAATGAAGCAGATCACGCGGTGAAGCCGCGAGCGCACCACTAGTTATATAATAAAACAGTAAAAATAGAATGATTTTACGCGTAAATTTTCTAAAATAGTGTACAGATTTGAGTAAAACTATTTTGTTATATAGCTTTCGAGCTTAGACAGGAATTAGGATACGATTGATTTTGACTTTCCCACCTGATATAGAACTATAAGAGATGCTCTATAAAACAACTTTTTTAGTATTTAGGCATTGAAGCCATTAATTAAATGCAAACAAAGTTGCAGTCAGATATATAGCTAAAAATGTTTTTTTTTTGTTGGGAATGTTTTTTAAGGTGTGGACCGAGGGAACCTAGTGTTATGACACTCCGTTCTCCGCTTTTCGCCAAATTCTGAAGGCATTGCGTGGTAAGTGGCGGAACTCAACGCCGCGCTTTGACTCGACACCAGAGCGAAGAAAATAAAAATAATCGATACAGTGGAAATAAAGATAGAGTGGATAAATATAGATAGAGTGGAAATCAAACCCACAACCATTTGCATTTACAGCCACACTTATATACCGCGATAGGTCTCTGGAAGTTATAATTAATTAATAGATTAATAAAGAAATAATAAATTGGTAACATTTCTATTAGGAAGTAGAAGACAGCAGTCTGAGGAGTCCCACAGTAAGTTTAGGAGCTTGCCCTAGTATTGTAGTAAACATTTTTTTTTTGATAAATAAGTAAATATAAAAATAAACTAATTTAAACAAGAGTAGAATATGTAGATTTTATATTTGTAATGATATTTCGTAGTTATTGTTGCGTAGAAGAATTTCAACATACTTTTTATGGAATATTTTTTTTAACAAAAAGCTCTTTCTCTATTTTTTCTTACTGCCTGCCTTTCACTTTTTGATATTTAGCAATAGACACCTGAACAAGAAATACATTTAAATGACAAAAAACTTTACTCCTTTGTAAAAATTAATACAAACGAAGAAGTATGAAATTCAAAATTGTTACAGCTTATATTAAAAAGTCTTTATTTTTTCATAATAATGTATTAGACATACATTATATTAGTAAAATAAGCATCACACACAACCATGTTTTTAAAATACACTTTTGTGTAAAATATATATGCATAACTAAGGCTTATATTACGAAATTGCTATAAATGTTAATAATATAAATTTATTTAAAGCGTTGTAGATAATATTCGCTATAGTATTGCATGTCGTTGTTTTTGCATAATATATACTTATGTAAATAAGCTCTAGTATAAAATAGTTGTAGTAGTAGTGTTTATTTTATATTACTCTTCCATGTTAAATTGTATATTCGAATATCAAATATATTATATAAAAAAACAGCTTCCCCACATAGTGGAGCAGCCAGAGAGAACCTAGTGTCAAGAATCTCCGATCTCCGATCGAAATTGAGACATTGCGTATTGAGTGGTGGAACTCAACGCTGCGCCATGTCTTATCACTAAAACATACACGTGAAAATAATTTAAATGTAATCATTCCCCTGAGTGCAAATCGAACCCACGACCATTGCATTTACAGTAGGACGCTGTCCCACTGAACCACGGCGGCTTTAATTTTTTTTTTTTACCTGCACACAGCAGGGTAGGCAGAGGGAACCTAATGTTAAGACACTCCCTTCCCCACTTTCCGCCGAATTCGGAGGCTTGCGAGTTAAGTGGCGGAACTTAACGCCGCGCTTTACCTCGAAACCAGAGCGAAGAAAATGGATATATAATTTCCACTCCTCGAGTGGGAATCGAACCCACAACCAGTCGTTTACAGTCACACGGCTTTAATAATTAAATATAACTAATAAAAATACTAATACATATATTTATTATTCCAGGAAGCCAAATCGAACAAGCAACAGCCAAACTCTGCCAACAGTTTGACCCAATCGCTGATAATGGGTGTCTTCGTATTCGCTCTTCTCGTCTAACTCCACGTACTTTATGACGCTCTGGTACTTCTGTTTCATTTCACTTTGCCAAAGGTCATTGAAAAATTTTGCTAAGAACTATATAATTATTATTTGTATGAAAAATGAATGAATTTTTGGGATTTTTTTATTTATTTATATTTTATTTTTTATCTATTTTTCTAATTTTTTTATATAAAATCTCAAAATATTATAACATAAAGAAACGGAATCATTTTTTTTATTTATTAATATAATATTATACTATTTTTACTTTTTTTTAAGCACACATTGTTATTTCATTATCAATATTTTTATTTTATACAAAGTTTGAAAATATTATTAAATGAAGTAAAAGTAATCATTTTTTTTTTAATTATTTATATGTATTTGTATGTAATAACATTCTAATTGTATATGTTAAGCTGCATTCTTTTTTAATTCTTAATAAAATCATGTTAAAGGTAGTTCAGCAAAATTATTCAATATCTTATAAAATTTGCTATTATAATGAGGAAAGTAGATAAGTATATTTCTATTTTTGTAGCTATTTTTGTTTCAGTCGAAACTAAATGGAAATGAAATACATATTTAGATTATTTAGCGTTACAAGATATTGTATTAGAAAGCTTAGGCGTTACCAGCTTTACATAATATTGACTCGGCATACCAATTTCAACAATTATTACATTTAAAATAAATATTATTAATAGTCAGAAATGTAACATATGTTTTTCTATTCTTCTATTCTCAATTTTTTAGAAATAGTTCAGTGAAGTTTAAATTTTGACAATTATTCATTCATTCAATGACGTTTGACAGTTCAATTTTTAAATATGTATTAAAAACAAAAATATCATACCTTATCCAAAATTAAATACACTTATAATGAAATAATTAATTGTTTTGATACTGTTTTTAATTAATTATATAAAAAACTTCACTGAATTTGCCTAAAAAATAATAGATACAGATTTTAAAATGGCCGAGTCAATTTCATAATAGTACACATATCTATAACAGTAATATCAACATATTAAAAAAATACTCTAATGCCAAATTCGCCAAATATTCGCTTCCATCCGACTTAGTTAAGTATTGCATCGATATTTTTAATAAAAGCTATTCGATATACGTGTGTGAGATATTAAATCGATTTTTTGACATATTTTGTACAGATTTTGTTTTTTTTTCTTATTGTGTGTTACTTCACAAATGTTAATGTTGGTTGTTAATAAAATGACATTTTTTAAAATTTGTTATTGGGATTAAATATAATGATTTAAGATGTTTTCTGAATCATTTTAATTAATTTTGACATTTAAAACGTGTATATTAAATGCGCTTCTCATTTCTTCTAAAAAGTTTGTTAATTTTTAAAGTTAAGTTTGTAAAGTTTTGTGAAGTAATATATGATAAAAGAAACTTTATTTTAGGCCGGTTCCTATAATAATTTAATATTACCTGCATGGGTTGTGAAATGTAAAAGACAGGAGAATTATTGTTTCGGTTAGGCTTTAAATATATATGTAGGAATTTTGTATAATTATTTAGTGGTTTTAGTATAATTATTTTAGATTGATATTATTTTTAGGCTTAGCTTATTTTTGACTCAACTTAAAACTGCAAGTGCTAGTTGAGTTAAAAAATCAATATATCCATGTATTTGTTACTTATTCTGTGATTTGATAAAATATACTAAAATAGTTTGGCAATATATTATTAATATCCATACAATGTTTTCTAAAAAAAAATTCGTTTTTTTTAAATATTGTCCAAAATTCTCTTTAAACAAATATTTTAAAAAGTTGCCAAACTATTTTATTTATTTATTTAATAAACACATATAAAAATACCGGCCTAGTAGACATTGCTTGAAATTGATATATTATAATTATGTATCAAATACGAATTATTACCTATTTTATAACATTCCTTGACATTTTTTTTAAATATGTTATTAATTATTTTAACGTATGAAGTGATATTTTGCTATTTTTCTATGATATACTTAGCGTAGTAGCGTGGGTGTAGATGTTTAGCAGTATTGCGGTCATTGTATTGTATGTTGCTTTATAAAATGGTGGTTAAAAGTTTAAATGTGTTTTTATTTATTATTAAAACCTTACCAATTACGTTTTTACTTAAAAAAACTAATTATGAAATAACTATTTGGTTAAGTTAAGAAGTTTCAGCCATTTATATGAAATGATATGAGATATATTTACGAGATGGTGGTAGGTTCGATACCCATTTTTATTTTATTTTATATATTTTTGTTGTTTCCATTATTCTGTATGAAATATACATAAATTTTATTTGCAATTTAGAGCCGAGTGATGTGTTTCAATTTTACCTACACAATATTAAGCTGAAGAGGTGGTACTGTAATAATTCATTTCTACAACGAGTAATGTTTTTATCAACAACTAATAAAAAAGTATTTTTAGCTATTATTAAATTTTATTTTAAAAGTTATTTATTTTTTCAATTATTTTTTTAGACATAAGATTCTTTTTAACAATATAATTTATATTATACGTAGTTAGTTTCTATAATGATCAAAAAGGATATGTTAATAAAACTATTACTATGTTTTTATATGTTTAATAATGATACATAATCTTTAAATGGCACTAAATGACAGTTCTTCACAGTCTTCACTTATGCGCTATATTTGCGCGTATTAGTTGTTCTGTAACGAAAGAAAAGAAAAAAATGAGTATACATTGAAACGTAAAAATAGTATAAATTTAATTATAAATATAAATATATTTTTAATGACTATATAATATTAATAAGTTGACTCGCCCCTTGTCTAAATTATTATCAAGTAAAACAAGAGATATGACAACGAACATCAAAGTTATTCTATAAGAAGTCTCGCATTTTTATAAAAAACTGGACTCTTAAAAACTAGTTTTGACTTAAAAATATTTATGAACTGTTTTAGTCAGTAAGTTTTCACTTAAAAGATGTGTTTTAGTAAAAATTATTTAGTAAAATACTTTTTAACACTTTGAAAAAGTGTTATTGCCACACTTAGGAAATTGAAATTCAATTTCCTCATGAAATTGAAATCATCAGGAATAATAAATAGCATTCTCTCTTGCCAAACGATTGTGCGTAGAATTCGTAGAATAATTTGGGTAGCAGAAATATTTAAAAATCTCTCTACAGAGATGCTTACAACACAAATAAGTTGTAATAAGCGTACAAGAATTCCGCTACTTTCAAATTTTTAACCTTTTCTATGCCTTTTTCAATTTCCTTAGTGAACGAAGAACACACTAAAATGTCAAAAAGGTTTCTTATAGCTACGGAAAAAGTAGGCTTGTTACAATTATTTTTTTAACATAAGTTATTTTAATAATACTTGTTATTATTATATATCCATGGCTTTGGGCGAAACAGTTATAAATTACCCTCTTTAATATTTTTCTGCTGCTTAATTAAGGTCAGGGTCTACTATTTTTCTCTACGACCTTCCTGCTTCTCTATGACTTTTTCTAGCGATAATTTTCACAGAAGATTATCATAAGGGAAAGTCGTATCATAAGATAATTTTAAAATTCAGTAAAATTTTGCTTCTTTTAGTCGGGTAATAAAAATATTCTCATATATAAAATTATCTTAAACATAAAAAGGGGTAGACTCGGTTAAATTTAACTAGAAAAAAAGCTTCAAGGAGGTGTTTATGAATAACCACTGGATGGTTACTAATAGGTACAATAACACAATGTTATTGATAAAGATGAAATCTGTGGGTAAAAATAAAAAAAACGTTTTAATATTTTACCTTGCACGGGGCAGTTTTGCGCACAAATCGGAGCAGAGATTCCACCATGTTACCAGGGGTGGGGGTGCTACACTCTTCCAGCGCTTTCACTACACAAGCTGAAAGCTCGTCAAATTTGGCACATTGGTCCTGAAAAAATAGAAATAATGATTTAATAATATTTTTTTTGATATCACGCTTTATAAGCAGAGACCGCCACCAGAATTTAAGACATTGCGTTAACGCGCAATGTAGTTGAGTACGGCAATAATCTTTTTTTTTCGGTTTACGCTGTATCCCGCACACAGTATGGAGGGTAGGCAGAGGAAACCTAGTGTCAAGTCACTCCGTTTCCCAGTTTCCGCCAAATTCGGAGGCATTGTGTGTTAAGTAGCGGAATTTAAACGCCGCCCTTTGCATCTACACGCGAGCGAAGAAAATTGTAATATTAAATATTTCCACTCTTCGAGTGGGATTCGAACCCACAATCAACTTTACTGTCACACTTTGTGCCACTGGGCCACGACTGGCCACATTATTGAAATATTAATCATACAAATATTTAAATATCTTTAATAAATTTGTTTGAGTAGAGATCGATCGAACCCACAACAATCGCGTTGACAGTCAGATGAGTTTCCACTACAACACGATGGCCTAGTTTAATATTAATACACTTTAATATATAGGTGAGTACTATTATATACTTTTTAAGATTATACTTTTTTTCAAAATCCTATATTTATGAATAGGTAATAATTAGTATACCACTGATATCTTAATACTAGTATTGGGCAAAATTTTATTGCAATTAACAATTAAATATTACAATATTAAATACAATTCGTTGTTTGTTCGTGGGGAAATCACATAAAAATATTACAATCAGCTGAAAATTAATGAGCTGTAAATTTTTACTCTACAATTAACAACGAGTTAATCATTAATTGTGATTTTCGGACAAACAAGCGTTCAATTACTTGTTAATTACAATTAAATTTTGCCCAACATTGGTTAATATATAGATTTAGATTTTTTTAAGCAATTTAGTAGATACATACATCAATAGTTAATCTCTTGGCCTCGTCTAAGCCGCCGACGCTTTCCTTGATCTTAGCAGCGCACTCGTTAATGGAGCTAGCCTTTTCTTTGAAACACTCAGGGCCGCCTTCCGCAATGAACACTGAATAACATATATTATTAATTAATTTAAGACGAAATAATTTTTATCTGTTATATTATATTAATAGTATTTACAAAGTTTATTTTAAATAGTTAAAGTAAATATAGTTTTGGTTCTTTCAAAAGTGATTGTGAACTTGGTGATTGACTAAATGTGACTTCACTGTAAATCAATAATAAATAAAATTAATGCAATAGGCATTAAGCATAGTTATATAGATATTATATAAGAAGTATGGACGGACTCTAGAAAGTGCGAGAAAGAAAGAACGAGTGCAAAAACATTCATTCGAAAAATTTAAATTATTTAAAAATAATGACTTAATTATAATCTTTTTCTCTAATTCCTTTGGGAAATGAACAAAAATGTAGTAGGTATATGCAATATTCGCGTTTCAGAATTTTTAATCATTCTCTTTGAATAATAACAAAATAATATAACATTAGGAACATCCAAATCGATATTCTGTGAAGTTAACTTTTTGCATTTGTATCAATCTACATAGAGTCTGTTAAAATCATGGTACTCACATGCAATTCTGTCACCGTCCTTGTAGCATACGAAGTCGATGAACTGATCAGTAGCGTTGTCAGCGGCACCGATGTGTTCCCTCAAGCTGGGGTCTACACAGGGAGCGATGCCAGCGGTGAGGCTGTGCAGGCAGCTCTTCAGTTGTGGTGATTTTGCGCAGTACCTTGATAAAAAATATTAATTTAATAAAATTTATTTTATGGCCCAATTACTGGACAGTTACTTCAAAAAAAATTGGGTGATTTTAAAATATTAATAGAAACCTAACAAAAGTACGCGTTTCATGTACATTTTGACGATATTTTATAATTTTATCTATATACGTAGGGGCCATAGTAGCGCAGTGCGACAGCGTCTGGCTGGTTATGGGTTCCAGTCAAAGAATAATATAATTTCAATTTTCTTTTCTGGTATCTAAGACAAAACGCGGCGTTTAGTTATTCCACTCAACACGCAATATCTCGATTTCGGACGGAAAGTTGAGAACAAATAATCATTAGTCTTGGTTCTATCTTACTACTTGTCTAGGTATTGCTATAACATTTAGCTTTAGCGCATCTCGAGCAGCTTGTAGGCAACTAGTAACAAAATATGCCATATCTGCACTTAGCGCCTAATTTCGTGTCATTGTTTTTTTTTATATTATATAAGAAAAAAAAACATAAATGACAATCATTTTTACAACCAGAGTTGAACCGTCAAGAACAGTCACACACTGTTACAATGGCGACGAATTTAATAAATAAATATATATGTTAAATATTCCTAGTTTCTATATTTTAGTAAAAGCTTAAAAGTGAATTTATAAAAACTCTACTTACTTTTTAAATACTTCATCAAGAGCACCGTTGGGCTTAGCTTCCTCAATCTCCTTCTTGATTGTGTCAGCGTCAAACAAGCCCTTGACGCAGTCGAAAAAGCTTCTGATTTTTCCCTGGAAAGTAAACGTCCATGTATGTATTAGAATAATAAGTAAAGTAATAAAAAGTTAAGCTTTACAATCCTTTTCATTATACCGCCGCCGAATCAGGGATGATTTTGGAGGACAAGAAATATAATAATAATATTTCTTAATCTACATACTTGTATATACATATGTATGTATGTTGTGGCCAATCGTGGCCCAGTGGCACAAGAGTGTGACTGTAAACGACTGGTTGTCGGTTCGATTCCCACTCGAAGAGTGGAAATTATATTTCCATTTTCTTCGCTCTGGTTTCGAGGTAAAGCGCGGCGTTAAGTTCCGCCACTTAACACGCAAGCCTCCGAATTCGGCGGAAAGTGGGGAACGAAGTGTCTTAACACTAGGTTCCCTCTGCCTACCCTGCTGTGTGCGGGATATAGCGTGAAGCTACATATGTATGTATATATGAGCTACATATGATCTTGTAAGTAACCAATATTTTTATTAACTACTATTTTATCATATAATTTAAACTTAATAACGCTTGAACTATTTTGACCCTAAGAAAGTATCTAATCTATTTTATAGCGTGAATTTCACTCAAGCCTAACATAATTATCGTTCTCATTTAATTATATAACATCTGCTTAGGTATACCCTTAAGTGCATAATACTTGTATATATATGGGCAAGTAAATTTTACAAAAACAAATAACAAAAACATAAAACTTACTTCCACAGCATCTACTTTGTCTTCTGCGCCATATTTCTTGCACGACTGGCTCAACATATCCTTGAATTTTTGACGTTGCTCATCAGTGATCTTGTATTCGGCGAGGACACCTGATTTAACAACAAAAATATTTGGATATAGATAATATAATACCAATAATAATATTTTGTGGTTAAATAGATTTGAGATAAAAGGCACATTTTAACATATTTTGGTTAGGTTTGTTTTAAATATGTTTCAGTTATTATATATTGGGAGCCTTTCTTAATAGAGGGCTTGATTGTCACTACGAGAAATAATTATATTTGAAATATTTTCGTTTTCCATAGGTACCTTCTAAGATAGTGAGTCATAAATCCTGCCACTCTTACAGTGTTTAGAATTAAAGCGAAATGCGAAGAAAGAGGAATGCCTCATCATTGAGTTTTCTTTTTAAATTATACAACTATCGTCTACTCTCTCGTCTTCAGTCTAATAATTTCAGTTTTCATTTATGGTTTTCGACTAACTGATGCTTTTAAATTATTGTCACGCACATAACAGTTATATCTATAACAGGCAATTTGACTGGAATAACACTTTCCTATAATTCTTGCTAACCGTCTTATAAACATATAAAAAACAATGAACTATTTTATCTTACTGTTACTATGTAAATACTTTTTTATTATTTCATTGTTATGAGCGTTAAGTTTTGAGTCTGCATAAGTTAATCAAGATATACATAATAAATCACAGTTCAAAGGCCAATTTACACGTATTGGATATATGAGCATACGGATTTATCAACAACATTTAGTAGCAACAATTGTTTATCTTCGTAAACATACGACAATAACAACCTTATAACCTTAGTTACGATTATCTAAAACAAACAATCGTTTGTGTGATCAATAATTATTATTTGTCAGTTAATGAACTTAAGTGGCATTTGCTAATGGGTTAATTAAGGCGCTTATGTTGTTTATTAAACCCGCTCTGCGAAACAAAGCGCAGCGTTGAGTTCCGCCACTTGACACATAATGTCTCGATTTCTCATACAAAGTGGAGAACGGAGTGTTAGGTTCTCTCTGTCTATCTTGGCCAATGAGAAAAATCTGCTGCCATATAAGGTGCTACCATAAAACTCGCTATAAAACTAAAAAAATGTAAGAAAAGAAAAGAAAATTGAATGGTTACTAACATTGAATGTAGACCTGGACCTATTCGTTTATATGAAGCTATTTCAATCTTAATTGAAAAATGAAATGTTCATGCCAGCGTATTTGCCGCCAGAGATATGTAAAATATATAAAACAAAGAATTGACTCCCATAACGACATTAAATTATAGTTACAATATTTGCTATATTATTGGTCATCCATTGTTGTCAAAACGAATAAAGCTTAGATAGAACGCTGTTTCTTAACAAATATTTAGATTCAGATGTGTAGGTCTTAACTAAGCTTATGCTATGTTTATATTTCTCGTTACCGTAAACAAAAAAAAAATTACAAATCATATATACATACGTTCAAACACACAAACAAAATTTAACCTAAGAAATAAATAAAAGTATTCCAATTAATAATAAGTAAATAAATACAGATAATAAACGATTATAAGACATAGCGACATCTAAAATACTATAGAAAGGGTCCAGGAAACAATTGTAAAATAGCCTGTTTAACCCATTTGAAGTATTAAGTGTTTCGACGAGGTAAATTGGTAAATCGCCTGATGTGTTGCACAGGAAGAGGGGAGCGGATCATACATGCACCGCGAACAAGCTAAGATGGAGCCGTAATACCAATATAGATTTATTAAGTGGTCTCACAGGGGCTACGGACGCAGTGGAGTGTTATCGCTATCATAATATTAAATAATTCACTCTTCAGGGTGTTCAAGATAGTGATTACTAGTGACAAGTACTTGACAATTGAGAACTAGTTAGTTTATCCTTACATAACAAAAAGCAAAGTCGCTCCCCGCGTCTGTCTGTATGTATGTATGCTTAGATCTACAAAACTACGTAATTGATTTTGATGCGGTTTCTTTTAATAGATACAATGATTCAAAAGGAAGGCTTATATAGTAGAGAAACATTGATAATCTTAGAGGTTTCTAATGTGATGTCGGTGCGTGCCTATAGTGAAATAGTTGTGTAGTTCACGCAGGCGAAGCTGCGAGCAGGCCACTATTGTACCTATATGTATACAACAGATAGGTAAATGAACCACAAGAGGCTCAATAGCTTTTATGTACTTAGTTTTACCTAAAGATAACTTAGGTATTATTAAGAGAACCTTTAGGTATATTCCCTTTTCGTTATTTATCTTTTGCCTATTCTTATAGAAAGAGCAAGAGAATTAAGTGGTAGACCACAAGAGGGGGGCTATCTAACCATATAACTGTATGTTGTCAGATATTTTCAGTGGGTAAGCAGTCATTTAGGTTGAGAAATTATTAAATTCTGCAAATTCCACAAGAAAACTAAAAAATACAGCCTAATTAAACAAATAAATATTTCCGGGCTGGAATTGAATATAGTGCAAGCTTTGAGAGTATACGAATACAACATAGCGCTAAATATCCCAATACTAATACTTGAATGTTAATATGTTTATTCCAATATCGTATTTTTATACACTTTTTTTAGCTTCACGCTGTATCCCGCACATAGCAGCAGTAGCAGCAGTAAGCAGAGGTAACCTAGTGTCAAGGTACTCCGTTCCCCACTTTCCGCCGAATTTGGAGGCATTGCGTGTTAAGTGGCGGAACTTAACCCCGCGCTTTATCTCGACACCAGAGCGAATAAAATGGAAATATTAAATATTTACACCCCTCAAGTGGGAATCGAACCCACAACACTGGTTGTGGGTTCGATTGGGTTCGCTTCAAGGGGGTGAGGGTTCGAACACCGCTTTACAGTTTCACACTTTGTGTCTCTGCGTCACGACTGGCCCTTGGCTTTTATACACTTTATGTATTTTTTTCATTTTGTTTAGTCTACGCCAATTTATAGCTAGTATAATTTCTACTGCTAAATTAGATAGTCGGATGGAACTAGATTAATAGGTACTTTGATGACGTCACAAGTGTCACAAGGACATGCTGTCTGAAACCAGGATAAGGTTATAAATCACATTACGGGAATAATTATAACTATGATATTTTGCTTATTCCAAAGGTTTTTAACTTTAATTTTATTTTTTTTTTTAATTATTAAATTTATTAGCAATACCGTTACTGTACCGTTTATGTTTTCATAATCCGAAAATACAGTAGTGATTCCGGTAAACAATATATTAAACTGTTTTGAAAGAATTTTAATAGTTATTAACGTAACAGGATAATTTTAAAAATAAGAAAGCAAATAAATTGTATAAATTAATATTGTTTAGGTATCTTAGCTTTATGCTTAATCTCGCGTTTCTGCCTAGACAGAGAGCAACTTATTTGGTAACATCCTATCCTGTTCTAAGATTCGAGTCTTTGAATAAACTAGTTTATTTTTAAACTGTAATTTTTCGTTAACATTCGTTAGAATTATTAGAGAAAATCCTCTCTTACTCCTACATACTAGTCTTCAGCTGTAGCCTGTAGCCTTCAGCCCTATAGTTTCGAATACGAATTTTTTGAATAATTAAATTATATTGATACTATCTATATGTAATAAAATCTATGAAAATATATAGAATGATTAAATATTTTGCAAGAAATCTATATTTTAAATAAAAAAAAAATAGTTAATTTGTTTAATAACAATTTTTTCTGTCAATAAGAACATATGATAAGAATGCTGTAAAAATATATCATTAAATATTGTTTTACTTCAATTTGAAAACCATTTGAAATAATTAAAATATCAATAGAAAATAAATTTACTCTGCTTATAAAACGAAAAATGGTACAAGAAATAGAGAACTGCACATAACTGTACATTACAGCTACAATTAAATACAATAGTAGTAATATACTAAATAGTAAATTGTCTTAGCGCAGTAGCTAGAACGTGTGACTGTAAACGACTGCTTGTGGATTTGATTCCCACTCGAGGAGTGGAAATATTTAATATTTCCATTTCTTCGCTCTGGTATCAGAGGTAAAGCGCGGCGTTAAGTTCCGCCACTTAACACGCAACGCCTCCGAATTCGGTGGAAAATGGGGATCGGAGTGTCTCAACACTAGGTTCCCACTGCCTACCCTACTATGTACGGGATACAGCATGAAGCTATGAGGCTTATTTTTTATGAAATTTTGAAACTAAAATTAGCAACTAACTTCAGTTTAAAAAATTACAGTTAAATACAATAAACATTACGATAAAAGCGGCTTCACACTGTACGACAGCAGAGACTGAACCTAGTTTCAAGACACTTCTTTCTCCATTTTCTGCCCAAAATCAGACATTAAACAATTAAAATAATAATTAACTTATTATTTATTAAATTTTGACATTGAAATAGCCTATATTATACAAAATGTCTAGATCGACGTTGATCACTGTAACTACAATTACTGCTATGATATGACTTAAAAAAATATTTTTTAATTAACAATTAATTAAAATAATAATAAATTATACTCACCGACTGCAAGGAAAGCGATTATAAGTGATTTCCAAATCATTTTGTTGTATTGTATAGGTATATAATTTGTCAGTAATCACGTCTTTCGTCCCCTGAAGTCGTATATCAACTGAAGCTCTATATGATCTAAGTCGTTATATATAATATTAACACACTGTTGACTCATAAAATGTCAATATTCTTAAAACGATCGACATTTCTCTTTGACAAAATATTTTAAATATTTCTCTTGCTTCATCAAATAATTTGGTTTTCATAAGCACAATATACAATCTAGGTACATGTTAAAGAGTATTGCTTGTATTTTTATTTTATTTTAACGACAATTATAATTTCTCATTGATTTCTTTTGTACAGTAAATTTAAAGATACTTGAAATTTATTATTTAGTTACGTCGCAGCGTAGTGTTCCCCCACTAAGTACGCAACGTCTCGATTTCGGAGGATAAGTGGAGAACGGAGTGTGTTGACACTACGTTTTTCCTGACTACCTTGTTATGGGTGAAAAACATGGCGCCTTTAAGTTTTTTAGGTTTTTTAAGTCTATAATTTTTTGATCTATAGTTTTAAAAAGGATTCGCATATGTCACTGATTGGAAAAAAGAGGGTCTCATAAATTAAGTGTCTTTCATATTACGTATAACTTGTGCTAAATATATACCAAATAAAACAAATATATTGTAGTAAAAAATCTGAAAGAAAATAAGTTAAAAATTATCCATTATACTGATTTACTTTTAATAATCTCATGACATTTTTTATAAACTTATAAATTATTACAAAAACTATGTTACAAATGTGTAGGTAACGTCTGCTTACAGAATAGAGTACTACAAGTGGCGAATTACTGTAGATCGAACTGACCCCCAGCGTTATGTCTCGGGCTATACATCAGGGTTATCAATATAAGCAGAAATTCTCTTCAAAACAGATATGCGAAATTCATTACAATAAATAATAAATAACAACTTCACGCTTTTACATATAAAAAAAAAACTTAAATTTATTGTCAATACATTTCGTTTATTAATAAATAACATACAAGTATACATTACTACCGGCCCGCCCCCGAACTACGTTACTGTTTCGTTATATTGTAATCCTTGGGAGTGGATTTTTGATAAATAAAGTAGCCTATGTTTAAACTTGGATTATCAACTATATTCATACCAAATTTCATTACAATCGGTCAAGCGGCTTAGGTTTTTCATATAAACTTTCATCCCCTAGTTCAATCCTTTGAGGTTGACTTTTTAAAAAATAAGCAGATAATCTAATACTACCCACAAAAACCCAGCGGAAACCCTCTCCACCTACATAAGACGTCGCAGGATCACTCGCGTATGCATACTACGACGTCTTGGTGGATGGCCCGCCTACGGACCACCATCGCCTTCAAGGTACTCTGGGGTTTCTGACGTTGAACCCGTAGCAACCTCTGATTATTCTACTATGTGGGATGAAGCGTGAACCGAGGAATGAAAATAAATATCACTAAATAATAATTGACTTCACCATACTGCAGTTAAATATTAAGTGATGTAGGAAATAATCCTCATAAAATATTTTATTTTACGCCAAATGTGAATTATGTAATTTTGGTAAATAGTTGGTATTCTTCAAACTGCTAAAACATGGCTTTGGATAAAAATATGGATAAAAAAAACTGCTCATCCGTTTAACGTTCAAAATCAAAAATCGATACTAATCCAAAAGAACAACCTTAGATTGCTCTAGCAAACATTTTTTTGGGTAAATCATTTTTTTGAGTAAAGTAAAGTTACAAAGTAATTAAAGTTATTGCCAATAACCAATCGAACTTAAAAAAATGATTTACTAAAAAACATGATTGCTAGAGCAATCTAAGGTTGTTCTTTTTGGATTAGGATCGATTATTGAGAGGATATAAGAGCTACGATGCCACAGATAGCCAGACTCACACATAACATTATCGTCAAAGTTATAATATCAATCTTTTTGCATTAAAATAAGGAAAAATAGACGGAACACTAAATACCAAGCTATTTGTATGGGAGAAGTTACTTAATATTAAAAAGAAATGTTAGAGTACTAAATTCTTCTATGTCTGCACATTATGTGATCACTTGGGCCAAATGAAAATCAAAGCTTCTGGCTAATATCAAAAGTTTATTTTTATAAACGTAGTTCTTAGATACTTTATATCTAATATACCTATAGGTATGTCACATATTTGAAATATTATTATTTTATTAACAAGTTGTCAGTTTGAATTACACATGGGCTTAACCAATTACATACTTTAATTTTAATGACAAATATGCATTACGTTTTAAGCGAGTTTATAGGTATGTTACGTTACAAGGCACATTTTCCCGCATGATATTCAAATTAAAATTCAAAATATAATATCCTTTATTCATACAGACTTTTGCGAGCATTTTTGAATCGTCGAATAAACATAAAGCTAAAAATGTATAATTTCAAACAAAGGTAGCTAATCTGTTCGAGATATAACGTATTATTTCCTCACATTTTTATCCCTTAAATATTATTCTACGCAAAAACAAGCTTTACTTATTTAAATTATTTTTATATTGACGTTTTTCGAACTTTTGCAGAGGTAAATTTGAAACAGATTGTAGAATTTTATTATAGATGTGTATACACAGCTAATCAGAGACATACGCAGAAAATCAGAGAGAGAACGTTCAGACATTTCGTTCTCCACTTTCCGTCCGAATTCGGGACAGCGTCTTAGGTGGCGGAACTAAACGACGCGCTTTGTTTTACGTACCAGAGCAGAGAAATGACATTAATATGTAATCGTCCATCAGACGTGGAATTGAACCCAAAATCATCACATTTATAGTCAGACGCTATCCAACTGCGCCACAACTGTCTCAAAAGAAAATCTTTGTCCTAGTCTAAAAATATCTACAGAAAATAATAAAATAACTTTCATATGGTTAGCTTTGAAATTTGGTCACTATTTTTATGTCGAACTCTTAGCCACTTAAGGAAGTTGTCTAAACGCTTCGCTCTTTATATGTAAGTGTACCATAATTTTTTATAAAATAAAATATTTTCTCAGTCTAGGAGAACAAAATTAAGTTAAACAGTTTTTGTTTAGCGGTTTTTCTATTACATCTACTTTTCTATTTCTATTTATTTTATAAATTATAGAGTTGAGGACGTCATAAATATACATATGTCTTGTAAATAATTCATATCAAATTTTCACAGGCTTATGTCACTTGGACTTGATATGCTTTTATTAATTCGACCTGAGTCTAACTATTGTGAGATAATCTTTCAACGTTATTTTGACTTCTGCGTCTGCGTCTACATCTGAAACTGAAGAATTAGCTTATAATTTATGAAAAGTTAGCTTGATTAGTTGCTGAATTTTTTGCTTAAATTTAAATTTATAATTTTAAAAAAATAATTATTAAAAACACATTCAAGTGAATGTTTAAACGATAAAGATACAATATTAACCATTAAAGACGCCCGCGCGACTCTATAACAAGGATAATTTGGACAAAATAACTTCGTAGTTCCAATTACAAACTGATAACACATGTATATAAATTCTACCAATCGCTATAATAAAGCAAAATTCATTTATAAACGTCCATATCGTATTGGTTGAAATAAACGAGACATCTACACAGATTGTTTTAAAAGAGATAAGCTTAGAAACTCAACGAGAGCGGAATCACAAAGACATTACACTTGAATAATTTAACATTAATATAATTATATAATTTAATATTAAGTGAATTAAATAATGTGGCGTGTAACAGTGGTTTTGTTGCTTCTCGCGTCTGTGGACAGTCGACCTAAAAGTATGGGAGATGTAACCGTTGAAGAATATGGGGAAGAAGTGCTAGATCTCGTTCTGCCCGTGCCTCGTAAATCAGTGACAAAGAAGTACGTACGGGCACACCCGCATTGGGAAGAAACAATTGAATGGATGAGTAGCAATCATAGATCGTTTATGTTGCCGCCAGACTATCTAAAAGCGACCTTAAATTTGTCTACGCCGTCATCGCCGCCGGAGCGTTGAGTGCTTTTATGTTCGTGTGTAAGGGTTTTGGGTAATATATGTATATTAGTTAATTTAATAGTATTTAATTTTGAAACCTTGTAAATTGACTCTATAAAGACATCTTTTTAATAAATGACAGTGCAATGTGAACATATAACAATATTGTTTCCATTTTTAAGAACTTCGTATTATTTGTTTATTTTTGTAATAGATACGTCAAACATTTTTAAAACTTAAAATTCAAGCTTTAAATTTATTGCTCTTCGCAATTTCGTATTTTTGATTTTCCAAGTTAGATTTTATTTATGAAACCATATATTTTTAAGTTATACATATGTTCATTCTGATACAATGTAATGTACCGTGTACTGTATGTTACTCAATGACGCCTAGAATACTGAACCGATTGAAAGGAAATTTGGCACAGAGATAGTTTAGAGATTGAGAAAGGACATGGGCTACTTTTTAATATGAAAAACAGGCTGAAGGTGGTTGAAATAAGGGATGAAAGTTTGTATAGAAATTATGTCATTTTTTAAGTTAGAGACTAGAAATTTATTTTGTAGACTCTTTATTAGATATACAAATAAATACGTCATAGACATATTTATTTATATATCTAACAATGCAAAATTTGTAAAACTATACTAAAAATATACTAAAAGGGGATGAAAGGATATGTATGATGATGTCGGTATAAAGTTTATACCTCGGAAAAAAATATAGAAAAAATTCAGAGAATTAAAAAGTTATTACGAAATGTGAAACTGAAATTACCACAATTAAGATGCAGTAAACACTGCGAACACTGCGCCGACATAAGACGTTGAAAATTTATAGAGAAATTACGTCATTTTTAAAGCTAGAAGCTTGAATACGGGAGAAGTCGCATGCTGTTGGACATATTTGCTACCGTAATGTAAATGTCAGTCTCTTAAAAGATAACATTTTTAATAACTATAATTATTTTAACATAATATAGTCATTTTTATATGATGTAGTAAATAATTTGTAGATCTCCTTAGATCATGGCGGGTAAAAACTTCCGTTTTATAAGCCTAGTCAATTAAAATTAACAGTTGCCAAAGTAAAATTAACTTTAATAGGATTGTGATGTAGGTATGCTAAATCAATCATATTATTAAGTCATGAAATGAAGAAAGGAAACTATATTAGAGGTATATTTAAGAAAAAAAAAACAATTATGAAATGAGTCGCAGTAATATTATTTCGACGATTGAAATGTTTTCATGTATCACAAGCAAAACAAAATACTATCAAGCACGTGGCGGCCTTTGCTTGGGTTTTACCGCTAACACAAGTTGAGAGTAAAAGTAGTAAACATATATTATATGTTTTGCAAATACACTTTAAGAAAACGTATAATAATTTTCTGTTGCCAAACGATTATTAGTAAAATTAAAATAAATTCTTTGGATAGTCAAGATTATAAAAATTTCTCTACAGTGTTGCTAATTACAAAAATATGTTGTAAAAAAGCGTATAAAAATTTCGACACAGCTGGTAATAGAGCCCATGGCTTAGCGGCCAAAGCACTTGGACGGTATCCAATAACACTTTAAAATCTTAAAGACGTGCCTATATGTCTTGCATCTATCGGTTTTTTAAAACATATGTTATTGATGGCAAATACTGTTTTTAAAAAATGTATTGAAATTCTAAAACTACGTTTTTGTCCCTTTTAAGAGACGCCAGTCACAGTAGAGTAGCTAATCTCACCGTATGCATTAAGTATGGTAATGTAAATGGGACAATCAACTTTTAAAGTACCTTTTATATCCCCAATTTTTTAACACAAGTTTTTTACAAACCTTTTTTTTATTGGGTATATTACGAAATAACATCAATATGTACTTACATTACCACTATTATATTATTAAGCACAAGATATTTTATTGGTAGTAAGCATGAGGTAAATATTTTATTAACATACATCATTCATTTAATTAATAATGATACAAAGAATCTATGTCACCAAGGACTGTAACGCAAGAGAACTATAATGTAGAGTTTTTAATATATCTCTTAAATTATAATGAAAATAAAGCATACACTGCCAAAAATGTAAAATACTAGTAATTTGCCAAATAACCATACAGTAACTTTCTTAAAGATACTTTAAAAGTCACTTTAAAAGGTACTTTAAAAGACCCAAATACGATTATGTAATCAAAATTACCTTTTACTCCTATCGCTTCAAGACTATTTTTTATATTTTTTTATATAGTTTTGAATAGAACTGAATTTAAAACATGAATTAGATTATTAAAGGAAATAATTTCCACCATCTCTACATCTTAATAAATAAGTAAATTTAGGGACTTTATAAGGAAAATGGAAATTAAAACTGAACAAATTTATTGTATAATTTTATTTTGAACATCCATTAATAAAGTTGATGGAGCACTACATACTGTTTTTTTTTTAACTAAGTAATAGGTACTGCAGTATATATTAAGGTACATTTTAAATATATTACATTTGATGAAATGCAACAATCATTCTTCGAATTTTTGATTCTTATGTACATTTAATATAAAGACTGACTTCCAAGTTCGGCACCCGCAAACATTGCTTGATTTATCTGACTAAGTTATTGTACGCGCATTTTAACTTGAACAATCATATCTTCGTTTCGAAATTTCGCATTGGTACAATCAACCAGCCAATGAGAGTTGATGAGTGACTGAGACACAATACACCGTTCGTAATGGAATCACTAGTATTTGTCTCTCACCGACTCGCTCACTCCTTCTTACCACCAATCACTCCTTAAAGGTCGATTCTGTGACGCCTATTGTGCTAACTTCCGGCCTTTCAAGTTACATTGAGCGTAATTTACAAATATATTCAAGATTTACAAATAAACAAGTGGTTATTTTCTTAGTTTTATTTAAGTATGTACCTAATATGAAAGTATATTTCTAAGCGAACTAAGCCAAAACTGTATAGTTTCATATGATTACATCCTATAAGTGATATAGCGGGCGGTGCCAAATCGGTACTTTAGATTGAGATTAGTTCAAGCCGAATGTTTTCATCAGTCATTCACATTTCCATGTTATAATAACTATTTGTATCGATTCCTACAAAATAGATTCAAGTAATATTCTATTTAAAAGTTTTCATAAATATAACATACATAAGTATTTCAACTTTATAGTCAGGCAACAACTCGACACGTATAAAATGGGGAGTCCATATTATTTATTATATTATTATAGTATTCCTTATATAATTTCACATTTCATCAGTGCCATCAGCTTAGCACAGGTACTCTTTATCGTAACCCAAAAACAACAGGTCTAAATACTGTTTTATTATTAATGCAAACGCAAAATAAAACATCATTATATTTCTAGAACCATCCAAATCAGATTCATATAGAAGAATTCGCCATGACATTAAAATTTCGTTTACCATAAAACTGAATATAATAAAATAAAAAAAACACATATGACTACAACATCGATAAAAAACAAACTCTTGTCGCACAAGATCCAATACGATAATTTATAAAATCACAGGTTAATTCTTATGACTAGGCATATTTAAAATTTAAATTCTCTTATAGAGAAAAAAATATACGGGTTTTTTTATTCAATATTATATTATATAACCCAACAAAAATACATTTAACGTGAAATAAAATGGTAAATTATATTTAACATAGTCTTATTAGCTTAGAAGGTACGCGATCTATGGACTGGATCTTAATGTTAGACGTAGGCGATGGGTTACTCCTGAAGACCGGCCATATTATACACTAAAGTTCTATAACAGTTATATGAAATTTAACCATTAATGGTTAGTGCACACTTATTAAAATCAGATTCTAATTATTAATGTCAAATATTTTATTATTTCATATCGGGTACAATAACCCTAATGAGAAGGGAAAAGGTAATGCACATTCAATATTGTATTACAACCACACATAGTCTTCAAAAGTAAAAATATGTTTATTTTACATTTAAAAAGTACTGAATAAAGGTCCTATCTTTATAATAGCCTTATATTAAAAGTATTAATTATATAAAGTCAATACTTCTTACGTACAAACCTACGAAATAAAGTCACCTTAATATAGGTATAATATTCAAATGATCTTCAGGAAAATAACTCAATTCTCTTTCAAAGGACTTTCAAAAGAATAAACAAAAATTAAAAAAAAACATCACTACAGCACTAAGTTTATAAGATTTCATTGAAATTCCTATAATACTGTTGTATTAGAAATGTCCACGTTTACGTTTTGGTCATTAATTATTATTTATAAGCCCAATATGATTTCACTTAAAGTAAACTTCTATAACTTATTATTTTCTGGTCTATACTACTATATTCGTTTATACTAAGTGTTACTAAATCTTGCGTATAAAGAAACTGATTTCGTTAAGTAATCATGCCATACAATATATTTTTCTTTCCAGTCACAATTCCTAGCCGTCTTAGTAAGTCTTCACATATTTCTAGCATCTTCTTAAAAGGGAGAGCTAATTACAAATCATTTTTCTTTGCTTACTTCGTCTCGTGTGGGATTAAAACCCACATCTATAATCAAGTTAGAGTCCTTATCATTGTCGTCTCATTATTAAAGTTCACTAAAATAATGTTTCATTATAATACATTTTGTATTATTTTGTATTAATAAGTAATAACTAATTATTTACAATTCATTGAATTCGAAAACTAAACTTGCAATATTATTTTAAGAATAATTATTTTTGTATTCAAATTTTAGGCAAAGAATTAGTTTGCAATTGTATCCAATGTTATTCTTCTAAAATAAGATTTGTGTATGTCTTATTAGCTTAAAATAGAAATCGACCTATTAGTTAAGATATTCTTAAACGAGTATTATAATATAATCGAATATTATACGATAATCGAGTATTAGTAATTCATCGAGTTAGAATGTCCCTTAACAAGTCTATCAATTCAGCAAATATATTAACAAACTAAAATTAGATTTCTTTAATATCGATTCTAAATGACGAATTATGCCTTCGTTGTATTTTGCTTAAGCCATATACATGCAATGCTTTAAATATATTAATATTTTAACATAGAAAACAGAAAAATTCCTTTAATTTTTGCTTTCTTATACAGAATCTAGACTATGGGTGCAATTTTGCAAGAAAACCTGCAATTTTGTTGCAATCTACAATTTTATAAAATACACAAATTTAATTCATTATATATAAAAAAATGTTACAGTTTTTTCTTATTTCATATACATTCGCTCTTAAAAGTTATTTAAATTTTCAAAATATACCAAATGGCCATCATATTATTATATTAATATTAAAAAAAAATCTTTATAACGTTATTTATATTATATACATATATACGTCATAGAAGCATATCAATGAAATCTATTGTACTCAATTTAAGTGTTTTTGTTTATTTATAAGGGCGTTGAGCAGTTTTATTCTGGCTTTAATAGTCTTGTATCGTTGATATTCTTCCTCACGTCCTTTCTTGTCGTCTCTTTGGACTTTTCTGCTGTTCTGCATTTCAAAGTTAACCTCGTACTCCTTGATGCTGCGTCGCAGTATCTGAATTTTAAGATTGTTTATTTTAGACTTCTAGAAATCATAGTACTTATAGTTTTAGTATAATATTTTATTTATTTCTTTTTCATTTAGCTTCACGCTATGTCCCTAGGTAGTAATCTAAAGGCGTCTCTTAACTTTTTATTGTTTTTTATTATTTTTATTATTATTAATACTGTGCGTATACACATTTTGCGACACACGAGGGCTTAGCCACTCCAAATTTTCCTTTACACTACAAAAAACGCATATTACAAAAAAAAAATCTACTTACAAAAGTGCCTAGTGGTGAAAACTGTCTCTTCCCAAACGAAACAAAAATGTTAATGCTTTAAAACACACAGTTTTATTTAAAATAATATTTTTATATATTACCTTACAAAGATATTAGGTACTTTTTCGTATTAGGGACATTACTTCGACCTACGAGTTAATTAATACAGTATTTTCCTTTGCCATTAATAAATGTTGAATGAATGATACAGTACCTATATTGATAAACAAGTAAGTCACTTATTTTAAAACTTTTATAAGTATATATGGTGTTGTATCGACAAATCGAATTGATTTGATGATTGCAATTAGCCTAAGTTTATTTACCATTCATAAGATTAGTACAGTTCAGTTCTGGGGCCAGTCGTGGCGCAGTGGCACAAGTGTGCGACTGTAAACGACTGGTTGTGGGTTCGATTCCCGCTCGAGGAGTGGAAATATTTAATATATCTATTTTCTTTGCTCCGGTGCCGAGGCAAAGCGGGGCGTTTCGCCACTTAACCCGCAATGCCTCCGAATTCGGCGGAAAGTGGGGAACGGAGTGTCTTAACACTAGGTTCCCTCCGCCTACCCTGCCGTGTGCGGCGGGATACAGCGTGAAGATATAATAAAATAAAAAATAAAAAAGAATATGACTATGCTTATGGAGTTGCGTTTTAGTTCAAAGACACAAATTACTTAAGCAAGGTCATTTTGAATGGACGACACATGAAGGAAATAATACGGTAAAAGTATTTATTAACTAGAAAACAGAACTTTGATTGCGTGTATAAAAAATTCAAATGTAGGTAAATAAAATTATTTTATGATAATGTTCCTAATTTATCACAAAACAATTTTAATTACACTTGGGTATATCAAGACAAGTAAAGAAGAAGATCGAGTAAAGAGAATAAATATCAAGAAGGTAAAGTCAGTATTACGAAACTATTAGAATCGTATCATAAAAACTTACATATTTAAGCATTTTGGCTTCAGTCAGCGCTCTAGCGAGTTCTTCAAGGCCCAAGCAGTGCAAGCCTTCGTTGGTGGGAGCAGCTTCCTCGCTGGTTGTGGCGGACTTAGCTGATGATGTGGAAGACGGCATCTCCTCCGCGCCTTCACGAGTTGGTGGTGACTGGAGAGGAGTGTCTATGGTTTCCTGGAAATTTGTACACAGTTATTATATATAAGTTTAAAAGAAGGTGTATTTTATAATCGAAAAATATATAACACTTCAATTTTAATAAGCTAAAGTAATTTAGTTTTGTAATGCAATTGTATATATAGAAGCCATCGTCACCAGAGTCGGGACACCACCAGTGGAACAGCACTTTACTGTACGCCCAATTGGTTGTGGGTTCGATTCTCCTTTTATATATTTAAATAATTTTCTATTCTCAGCTGTTGTACGACAAAGTCTGGCTTTTAACTCTATCATTCAATATTCAATATCTCGAATTCGGAAGGAAAATGGAGAATACAGTAGGTAGGTTCTCTATAAAAATACGGGAAAAAATCAAGGTGAAGAAAAAGATACATAAGACTTTGTTATAAATTAATTAATATTTAGTAACACTTTATACAGAAAGTCTACTTTACACTTTATGCCATAAAACAGTAGTCTACTTTGTCTAGTAGTTTTTTATAAGTAAAGGCAAAGGCAAAATATGTGACTTTCAACACGGTTGCGGGTTTAATTTTCACATTTAATTCACAGCTTTAATATGAAGTATTGCATTTCCTTCGCTCTGGTGCCGAGACAAAGCACGGCATTGACTTCCTCCAATTAACACGTAAAGCCTCCAGTTCTCTCTGCCTACCTTGCTGTTTGCGGGATACAGCGTGAAGCTAAAAAAAGGACGCATATATTACCTGAGAAGAATCTGAAGGTTTCTCTTGCGAGTCGCTGGAGCTGTCCACGCTGGTATTAAACAGCATTGTCTCGTGTTCGTGGATAGTGGCTAGCTCACCGTTGGTACCGCCAATAATCTTAAAAGTATAATAGAATAATTTTTAATACAGTCTCAGCATGCCTACTCTAAAAAGGTGCAAAGGTAATAAATTCATATTTTTTATAAATAGTGTCTGTTTATACTTAAAAAGTCACTAAACTAAAATATATTTTTATAAAATATTCAAGCTTATCTATCGCTTGAAAAAAAATTAACTTTGCTACAGCTATTTATGGGCTTCAGCAGTTTTGACTGTTATATGATAACTCTGTGTTAGAGAAGCTTATAGTATAGTATTTCGTATTTTTCTTAGAAATAATCCAAAATAAATGGTATCTCAATTAAAAATAAATAGTTATATAAACACGCAAATATTCTTATATTATGTTTAACCATCTATATTATGTCACCTGCCAAACTTTTGCCAAACAAAAAAAAATAAACTTAAGTTGGGCCAGTCGTGGCCCAGTGGCACAAGCGTGTGACTGTAAACGACTGGTTGTGGGTTCGATTCCCACTCGAGGAGTGGACATATTTAATATTTCCATTTTCTTTGCTCTGGTGTCGAAGCAAAGCGCGGCGTTAAGTTCCGCCACTCAACACGCAATGCTTTCGAATTCGGCGGAAAGGTGGGAACTAAGTGTCTTTACACTAGGTTCCCTGTGCCTACCCTGCTGTGTGCGGGATATAGCATGAAGCTATTTTAATTTATGAGCTTCAGCAATTTTCACAATAATATAAAAGATACATACATCTATTTATTACGACACAATAAGTAATTTAACTCTCTCTCTCTTTCTCTGTTTTAAAGGAACTTATAGTAATATATATAGTATTTCGTATTTAACTTACAAATAATCCAAAATAAATGGTATCTCAATTAAAAATAAATAGTTATGTAAACACACAAATATTCTTATATTATGTTTAACCATCTATATTATGTCACCTCTGCCAACAAAAAAAAATAAACTAAAGTATACTTACAGCATCAGGCCTAAAGCTAGCCAAAGCTCGTTTGACAGCTCTATATCGTTCATACAAGTGCCTTGCAGCACCACGTTCTTCAGAGTGTGCTGGAGGTCGACCCCGTGCCGCTTCCAGGCGTAGCAAAGCTCTTTGCACACAGGACTTCTCTGCTGCTAACTGCGCTGGTGTCCAGTTCGTTTCCGGGAGACTAGCTCTACCGGCTGCTTGTCGACATCCTTCTACCCACTTGGAAAATTGTTTATTTTGTTAAAGATCTATTTTTTGTGAAGGAAAGTGTTCTTTAAATGATATAATTTTTGTCGAAGTAACGTATATTATTGTATTTCTCGTAGAAATTTAGCGTAAGTAAATGAAAAAAAAAAAAGGTAGTACATAATTGAAACTTATGAAGTTTGTAACTAAACTTATTTCCTATATTATGTAAAAAGTATATGCATCTAACATATAATAATAATTGACATATAAAAATACCACCCGCTCGTAAAGTTGCACAGTTGACAAGAAAGAATATTTACATTAACCACATGGTTAGGAAATATTTATTGCTTCTTGTTTAGAATAGAAAATAAAAAACGTATAAAAGAGAAAGTAACTAACGTCTCTTTGCTCCCCTCTTAAACATGGTGAAGATGCATAGATGTAAAACAAATTTCAAAACAAAAAACAAAATTGCAAATTCATTCTCGCGTGAATTTGTATGGTATACTTAAGTAAACAACTTCAGGAGGCGCGGGTTCGAATCCCGCTGCGTTCAATTTTTTGTACGTTTTCTAAATGTCTATTTTAATTTTCCTAAGTGTGGAATAAGACTTTAAAAAATTTAAAAGTATTTAACAAATAGCATTCTCTCTTGCCAAACGATTGTTTGTAGAATAATCTATGGGTAGCAGAAATTTTAAAAATCTCTCTATAGAGATGCTTACAACAAAAATAAGTTGTAATAAAGCGTGTAAGAATTTCGACGCAGCGGACAGTAGAACACATGGCTCAGTGGTGAGAGCGCCTGAACGGTATTCAGAGGACGCGGGTTCGGATCCCGCTACGTTCAAATTTTTATACGTTTTCTAAATGCCTTTTTAAACAACTTTTATTACTTAATATACAAGTAATTATGCTTACTTCTTCTATATCCCGTACTAATTCAGCCATAGGTTTGTCGCTCTTTAGTGCCGCATCCAGCTTATCATCTCGTTCCTTCTGCAATTTCGCAGCTTGCACTTTCAACGCATATTCAACAGGGTCTGCTTTGATACAGCGTTTTTCAGTTTGCAGCTGTCGTAAGGTCTCATACATGCGGACCAGTTGGACGTCAGTCATGCGGTCGCCTTGGGTAATGGCATGTCCGTTTTGAGCTTCGAAATCGGTTTCGTATTTAGCTATGTTCTTCTTAAGGATGTTTATCTGGAAGTAAAGTAAAAGAAAAAGATTAGATTTATCTATATTAACAAGTTTAGTTAAATTTAAACAGGAACTCTAGCGCTTAAAATATTATAAAGTGTTGGTCACACTAAAGAATTAAAACTAACTATTACAAACATTTTCCGAATTGCAACGTGTATAAATTGATCATCATTGATTCCAAGAGGAAAAAGGCTAAATCTGAAAATATAACTTTACGCTTTTTTTTCGCATAACATGGCAGAGAAAACCTTGTAACTAGACACTCCGTTCTACACTTTCCGCCCATACCCGAAGCATAGTTGGTTGAGTGCAGAACTTAACGCTGCGCTTTACCTTGTCAACAGAGCAAAGAAATTAAAGTATAAACATTCCCTCGAATAGGAATCGAACCCTTAACATCATGTATGCACATAGATTCTGTCACACTGCTTTACGATGCCGAAGGTCATTTTTCTGTAATATTATGTCTAACTAAGTGATGTAAGTACGAATACAACAACCTGGAATACCCTGAATATTTAAGCAAACTTCAGAATCAAAACATTTGCATTTTTGTATGTTTATAGGTCCCCTATTTTTTTCATAAATAAAAATATATTAAGTACTCTCTAGTAATAGTAATGCAAATAACGATTAACTGTTGTTTTATACGAGTATATGAACTTTGATGCAAAACATTCTCAATACATTTTTGTTTCGAAATGTGGATTTCATATGGATATATCTATTTATTTATTATTCTCCACATCAAACTATGAACAAATCCACGCAAACATATAGTAACTAGGCAAACTAAGTATAGCCATGCACTTTGAACATACCTACTACTTATGTAACCAAAAGTATCGAATTACCCTCGCGTTATGTAAGATGCATAATCAGCTTCTAACCACAACTAACCGATCAATTGTAATCTTTCAAAACATTGGATTACCGTAGAACTTATATTACAATGAGATTATTTATGTAACAGAGTTTAAACCATGGTTTCTTTTATAGTTTAAACATTGAGGATATTTTTTTTCATACTTAAGACAGAGAGAGAGGTAGAAAGAGCGTAGTGTCAAAATACTCGTTTTAATCAGCCAAAAAATATAGACATTTCGTGTCATAACACGAAATGTCTAAATTTGGCAGACATATGGCAGAACTCAACGCCGCTTAGAGTTACCAGAGTAACGAAATGAAAATAGTTTAAATACAGGGTAGTGACTCCTGAGTGTGGATCGAACCCGCAAGTAGTTACGCAAAGATAGAGAATATTGAACAAATACTTATTTTTTTTTTAGTAAGGCTTAGGGAATATTTATTTTAACCTTTTAAAACATATGATTAGTAAACGAGTAAAATTTTGAACTTAGCTATACACCTTAACATAGTTGTATAAAAGGTATGGCTTAATGGTTTTGCTAATACTTTTAAAGTAAAATTGAAGGAATATGTACTAACACGGTAAAATATTCTATATCCAATTTTTTTATTTTTTTTTTTGCAATGTATAATTAAAGCGTCCCAGAGGCAAAATAAATAAATTTGTTAAATATGCTTAAAAACATTTTTATTGTGTCTCATTATAAGTGAGCTGTAAGTTCTTGTGAGAATAAATTCTTTAAGCCCATTGTACATGCATATGGACAGTTTCCAAGAGGTTGGAAGCTAATTCGATTTTTAGAAGTTTTCTTAAAACATGTTTATTTATTTAAATTGTATTTTATCAACCCTCACACAATGTCTCTTTAAATAATATTAACAATGTCAAAAATTTACACCTACTAAGGCAAAATTATTAATAATCTCGATTTCTCGCTTGATTTCCTATTATTCTTAAATACTGACCCATGTATGTATATAAAAGAAGTGGACATGACGTCTTTATGTACGTATACACGCATGTATTCAATATACACGATGTACATCTGACCTCTCAGTGTCCTTTCACTTATCGATTACATATGAATATTATCAATGTTACAATTCCGACACAGGTCACTCACCGAGTATCCATTAAAAATAACCGCATGTTCGATACCGATTTTATACTTTACAGAAAATATGAACTTTATGATTTCAATTAAAAAGCTTGTCTATATATCCCTAACAATGTACGTTTGGTATTTAATATAATTGTCACCTTAGTACAATTGGAAAACAGTCGTGGTGTTTGTGAATTCGATTCTCAGTCAAAGGAATGTTGAAGACATCCAAAATACATGTTCCTGTTCTATCGATTCCTTTAAAGCTTTCACGGCAAACGGTCAAAGCACGGCTTTGGATTCCTCTCCAAAGAAATAAAATACTACGTAATACAATTGTTTAATAAAAGGTGCAAATTACCATTTAATAAAGTGGTGAACAAACAGACCAACCGTACCCATAATGGTTTTAACTACGTTATTTCTATTCCAGTATAGTCTAATAAACGGTCTTTATTGAATTGAATGGATATGATCGATGAGGGTGATAAAACAAAACGATGTCAAATGCAGAGAGAACCTAGTGCCAAGATATTCAGCACCTTCATCTTTCCGCCCAAATTTAATACATTACATACAGAATTGTAATAAATACACTGTATTTGGTCTTACTAGCGTGAGAGAATGAAAATAATCAAAAGATACTTATTTCTCCGAATATGATCAAACCACAACCATCACGTACAGTCAAACGTCAGTTAGAGTTAGATTCTCTCACTGCACTATGAGGGATACATTATAAAGACCTTAGTCAGATACATTATAGGACGTATACCATGTATTATATTGTAATATTAACCTTCTTGCTAAGTTTCTCAATGCGGCGATCCGGGCTGGTCTGAGTGCGGCGCGGCGGCTCACTCCTCTCGTCGCGTCGCGCGTGCTCTGCTTCCTCGTGGCGGACGCTTGCGTTAGCCACGGTGAAGGATCTCTCACTTTCTTCACATACTGTATACAGACGTTGACTTTTTTATAATAATATTGAACATATGGTTAATTTCGACTGCAAATTATTATAAATGAAATTAATTGATATATCGTAAGCATAAACACCTCGTGTTTACTGTTACTCAGGGTTCCACATACGTAAATCTATTATAATTTAAATTTGTAAAGTTGTCCTGTTTATAGAAAGAACAAGCGACATATTTGCGGCTCTACCCGAGTATGTTACATAATTTTCATACTGTTTTTACGTAACTGAAAAAAGGAAGAAAGGGGAGAAGAAGAATCAACCCTTCTTTTTGATTAGTCGTGAAAATGTAACAGACACACAGACTTTCTCATTTATAATATTAAAATGGATAGTGAAAGCAACGTCGATCACGTAGTTGACTGAAAACCTGAAGACAATCTTCATGTGGATAATTTGAATTTTTTGTCCATTTATTTAATAAATAATATTATATTTCACACAATAACTACTCACTTTCAGGTTTCTGCTGCACGACATACTCGAAATGCGGCGGTGTACCGCTTCTAGTTTCATCATTGTGCCTGTCGTTCTCTTTAGGCTGTCGTGGGAGGCGCGCGGGAGCTCTGCGTCGCTTGCCACCGTACTGTGGGCGTCTGGCGCGTGATAAACGTTCTGCTCGACGTTCCGACTGAAATCAAACATATTTTTTCGCTTAGCTTCACGCTGTATCTCGCACACAGAAGGGTAGGCAAAGGGGACCAAGTGTTAGGACAATATGATTCTCATTGTCCGCCGAATTCGGAATCATTGTGTGTTAAATTGCGAAACTTAAGGCCGCGCTTTGCCTGGATACCAGAGCGAAGAAAATGGAAATATGAAGTATAATTTTATTTCGAATCCCCTGCCGCTTCACACGCAGTGTCTCTATTTTGAAGGGAAAGTAGAGGACGGAGTGTCTAGACACTAAAGCCCCACTGACCTTGCTATGCGGGAAAACGCGTAAAGCTGTTTTTTTAATATTATAAAGGATCTATATTCAGGTACAATTTTCATAATAATATTACGTATACTAGCCTGCGACTTTTTGTTGTCACTTTGATTTCAAAATTGAGTACACTAAAAAACGAAAAATGCATGTTTTACAATTAGTAACACTCGTTAAGCTTACCGATTTTACTTGAGATTTTATCTCGTACTTTTAAATTATTAGTAGGTTAAATTTTAACCACAATTAGCTCGATATTTATTGTATAATTGAGTAAAAAACATTGAACCATCATAGAAAATAACAAAAACGTTTACACCATTGACAAGCCAAGTCATAATTGTAATATGACGATCATTCATCAAATGGTTATTTTTTTATTATTTATTTGGACATTAATTGTACTGTGATATAATCCACGTATACATGCAGAACCGCTCCCGCTTGATTACCCAAGCAAGCATGCTTGAATTTTTTCACATTGACATTGAGAACTTTGGGCAAAAATCACGATGCGATGGCGTCTCAGGTGTCGCCTGTCGCATTTACAATTAATGTAAAAATAAGTAGAGAAATAATAAATAAAAAAAGACCATTAGACAATCGGTCGCCACGGCTATATCAACATAGAATACTATCCTCACCTCAAGCCGGTTATAGTCGTGTAGAGGCGGCGGTGGCGGTGGCGGCGGGGTCCTCTCCTCGCTGTGTGGTCTCCGCTCCTTGCGCTCGTGCGCGCAACCCGAGTCCCTGCGCTCGCGCCGCTTGCGTGCCTCTCGCTCGCACTCCGGCGCCGCCATATCTCCCCTCTCCTTCTCACAGCACTGCGCACGCCACGTGAGCCCCGATATTACAACCCGGCCCTCGCTCGAGCACTCAGAATCGTGCCCGTAACCCTACCATGTGTATGTATTAGTATACAGTGAAAGGTATACCTGATGTACTAAGCCTGTTGCGAATGGTAGAATGTCGTGTGATCGTCTGATGTCGATGTGATGGTCGTGTAGCGCTAGTAATTGTACAAGTGTACGTCAAAGACTTCCAAAGCCAAAAAATCTAAGTGTGACCAATCTATTTTATGTTTGTTTCAAGCGTTCTCACATATTGTACAAAAGGACCTACACATTAAGCAAGGCTACTGAAATATCTAGGAACACCGTGTATTTAACAGGAAACGACTACTTTTTTCAGTAACCTCTTATCTTAGCGAAGCGTTTATAAAGCTATGTATATTATTTATATTATAAAAAACTTTAGTTAGTAATATAATAATATTGTATAAGGTAACTACGTAATGTTAAATTCTAATAATGAAAACCCCACAGCCTTTGTTATTACAAGTACCTTAATTTCCAATAGAACCATGTTCGCTTCAGATTTTAAATTCTAACTCGAAATTAAATTTCCCAAATTCCGAAAGCGATCTGCCGTTACGTGGTTCTGAAATTAAATTATATCCGACACTGAAGCACTTCAATAAAACATCGTGTATTCTTAGTCAAGAGTCACCTTTGCTTATTAGGTAGTTGGCAGTGTTCCAAATGAGTTATAAGAAACGATGTCAAGCATTACATCAAACAATTACATGTAGGTCGGCAACAGGCTCCGCGGAGTCTCGCGGCTCATAATATAACGTAAACGAATGGAAATACTTACAATGCAATATCTCGCAGCGCCTACGATCGAGTCCAAAATCCTTGAAATGCTGTGTCGGCTCTGACTGGCCAGTGTAACGCCGGGTCCCGAAGCCGGCCGAGACCCTCGGTGATCGACAACCAATAAAACTGGGCTATTGCTTATCCTTTGATGTAAAACAAAATGAAAGAAACAAAACGAAACGGTGGGGCGAATACGCGCGCCGTTTTGCCGGAAAACTGAACACTACACTAGGTGTTTCGACGCGTTTTTGTTTGAGTGTCTATTTGATGATGTCTCTCCTTTCCACCGGCATATCTCGATCACGGCACATATTGGTACGGCACTATAGTCTTTGAGTTTATTTAATGTCCTAAACAAAGTTACGGTTGCTTCAAAAAATGCGTTGACACGAGTCTGTAATTTAACATTGATAGTTTGTGTGAGGTGGTAGAGCGGTAGCGCTCACTGGTGCTTGTTGGCTATCATTATTTTCTCTTCCGTAAACATTTTGATGTTTGAAAAATGAAATTTAAAATTTAAGTTCAATTATCGTCTATCATTTTGATTTTTTTATTAAACACTGGACACTTAACACTTTCCGCTGGATGGTGTTGCGGGATCTGTAACAAAAATATATTATTTGTATTCAGATAATTTCCTTTTATAAATACTAAGTTAATGTCTATTGTTACCTATGTTAATTAATGTTATTTTAAAAATAACGATATTTTTGTTGTTATCTTATTCAAAGTATATAAGACATTGTCATGCTCAAGTTTTACTAAAGCACTTAAAACGTGTTTGATTCCACAAGATGACTGTGGATCCAAATACTGTTTGGAACATTGGTTATTTATATCGTATTTATTTGTAATTTCTATGGGAAATCATTGAAATTCCTTGATGCCTCGTTCCAGTAGCCAACATTATTAAACAGTCTAGCAGAATGTTAAACATTCATCATCAAGAAATAAATCTCATTTGCAACGTAGTCATAATATGAGGCAACTATTTACTTATAGTCTAACTTGTTAGGCTTAATCTATTAATGGTATTAGAGAATACTGTAGACAAATCTAGGTTACAATAGCGAAGTACCTTATTATATATTTCTATTTTATGTTACATTAGAAAAGCTGGATGTCATTGTGGTTCAGTGGGGCAATGTCTGATTGTAAATGCGTTTAGTTTTGGGTTCTTTTTTCCCGCAGAGGAAATCATAGTATATTTAAATTATTTTCGTTTAGATGCGGGTACAGGTGTTTAAGGGAGACTTGTCACTAGGTTATCTATGACTAAATGGGACAAAACGTGAAGCTGTATAATAATATAAAAGAAACCAAGATAATTCTTAAATGAATTAAAAGAAATGTTTGACGTAATTTATAAAAAAACTTATGAATTCAGTATATGTTATTTCTTTTTCTACTGTTTCTAATACTCAACATTACTTGTTTCTCGATTTTTTTTTTATAAATGAAAGCATAACGCAGTATAAAGCCACCGTGGCGTAAAAAGCGTCTTCCTAGAAACGCAACGTTTGTTGGTTTGACCCCTATCCAGGAAAATTATTATATCTAAATTATTTTCAGTTTCTCGCTCGGATAGACGATGCAGAGTTCCACCTATAAACACGAAATTTCTTGAATTCAGGTGGATAGCAGAGAAAGGAATGACTTGACACTAGAATCTCTTTGCATAAGTTGAGCATTATGAGTTAAACCGGAAAAACCAGAAAAAAACGTAGCACGTAGCAAAATCTACACAAAAAACGACTATATATTACAAAACTATTTTATCATCTCATCTGTCTATGTATCATCATGCCAGAAATTTTCAAAAAACTACTACGTAGTAAAATAAGTAAATAATTCACTCATATTTTAAGAATGGAATGATTAAGTATTCATGTTTAGTAGATGAATATTTGAGTCTGTATTTACAATTTTGACCTTATAACAACTAGATATATATTTGTTGTAGCACTGGCGTAGCTCGTGATTCGTAGCATACAGCAAATGCTGAAAAATATATTCTTATCTTGTTGTATATTTTGATTATTTATTGAGTACTGTACGCCATAATTAAGAAAATTATATCATATATTCATGAATATTATAATCTCATTACAATAAATAATTAAATATAAACAGGCTCCGGCAAACGTTCCGTTAAGTAAGAAACGATTTGTTTAAACGTCCAAAAATTTTAATATTTCTTTTTGATGACATATTTCTTCTACGTATAGTGGTATAGTACCTACTGCAAGTGGTAATGACATAGAACACTCATAATATTTAGTGTATAGAAAAGAATAACTCTTTTTCCATTGTACCTCATCTCTATACGCAATTCTAAAAGCAAATATAACCTCAAATAGTTACTCAACAATGTTCTATAGAATAGAAATTTTCAATTATAATTTAATTTTTACTTGAAATTTAATAACGAAGAACCATTTCAAACGGTTAAACTTGAAACAAATTTAGTTTAACATACATTTTGCTATTAAAATAATGAATAACCATGCTCTAGCATACATTTTTCTTTGTTCGCAACAGAGCTAGGCGGTGTTTTTATACGTGGGCGCATGCAAGCGACTCCGTGAAACATGAGAGCTCTTGTAATTAAATTATTCAAGCATAACATTCATAACAATGCAGGAAATTATTTACATTATTACTGAGTCCAATGTTAAATTTAAATTGTAACATATTTTTAAAATATCGCCATTTTAACGCTTTGCCTTGACAGCAGAGCGAAAAAATGGAAATATTAAATATTTCCACTCCTCGAACGGGAATCGAATTCACAACCAGTCGCTTAACGGTCACACTTTGTGCCACTGCGCCACGACTGGCTCCTCTGACGGTATTGTTAATAGTATAGGTATATTATTACAGACGCCTTTGTGGCGCCGCTAGAACGTCTAATTTAACAAGATGGCTGTAGTTTGTAATACCATTCGAGATAGATTTATATGTGAAATATTTTAATTCTATTCAAATGAATAATTTAATTTTTAAACCAGATTTTTAATTCACAGGATTAAAACAAGTGACTAATTATTCAATGTTGTTAAGCTTTTTAATTTTTGCTACATTGAAATTATTTAAAAATTAATTAAGTTATCACTCTTAAATACAATTTCACGGCATTTTTTGTATATTTTTCTTACTTCAAGTATGCGAATAATATTGTAAAAGCTATTAAAAAATACCACATGTCATTAGTGGTTACCTTTAAATCTAAATTATATTTTATTTCAATTTTATTGAATGCGAGTCCGTTTTAGCACTTAAGATTTTGATCAGAAAGAAGAAAAACATGCTAAGATCTCTAAAGTATCTGGATAGAATACACTGGAACATTTAAACGTTAAAACGTTAAATAAACATAATTAAGGTTTACAAGAGTGGGGTAAGAAAGGAAGTGGGAGATCTCAGACGACCTTCGAAAATACAGCAGTGAAGATACGCGAGGAAGGTCACGTACAATAGACGAGAATGTCCCGGAGGACCTCTATAAAGGGATTTATAACAGTTTCGACACAGATAAAAGTAACTTAATTCTTTCTAAAAACTCCACTAAGAACAATGCAAAAAAATGCATAGGTAATGAAATATTTTTTCTTGTTTTTTAACATCACGCTGTATCTCGCACTTAGTAGAGTAGGCAGAGGAAAGCTAGTGTTAAGACATTCCGTTCCCCAATTTCCCTGCGAATTCTAGAGATATTGTGTGTTAAGTGGCGGAACTTAACGTTGTACTTTGCCTCGACTCCAGACCGAAATGATATAATATGTTCTTTGGCAAATTACTTCCGCAACAATTTTTAAATTAAAATATATTAACCGGATTAATCGCGTATATTGGTACATTGGTACATATATTGGTATTCGTAAATACAATTCAGTATGTTTCAAACACACAGTACAGTACGATAGCCTGTGGTCGTAGGTAGACTGTTTGTTTGAATAAAGGAATTTTCTAAAATGTATTCTCCAATAGTTAAATATACGTCGATAGAGCTATAACAATTGTTTTATTGAATACAGAAATATTTTCCATATTGCAGATTTATTTTTACAACGAATGAATTGATTTGCATGCATAATAGCATTAGTGAAATAAAATATATACATATGTACGTTGTTAAGAAAGCCTATTTATTGGCTTTCTAGCTACTGCTACGCCGATGTGATGAAATATCACGTAAGTATGGCAATCACTTTCATTTGAATCCTGTTGAAACAAAATATAATCTCAAGTTTTTTTAGCTTCACGCTGTATTCCGCACATAGCAGGGTAGGCAGAGGGAACCTAGTGTTAAAACACTCCGTTCCCCCAAAATTAATAAATAATAAGTAAATTATAATAATAGTAAACGACGGAGTGTCTTCACACTTGGTTTTCTGTGACTACCCTACTATGCGGGAAAAAGAGCGAAGCTGCTTTTGTTAAATTTTGTTAAAAAAATACATTTTACTCAAAGTGCCTTATAGAAAAGTACATTTAAGTATATCTTTTGTTTTGAAATCAATCTCTTTAGTCCCGGATACGCCTCGAAAAGTGGAAAAATATTGCGCAATTATTGCAAGAATTGAAATGAATAGAAATATTGATAACTTAGATTATTATTTAAAATAAAATATGAATGTAAACAGAGAACATGACCTGATTTCAACGGGGTTCGATGATCGCGGGTGGGCGTGTCGGTGACGATACGACGTAATCCATCAATGAAAATTATTTATCCGGGTTTTAAGATGTCTTAGATAAAGCCACTTATATTTAATTATAATTTTAATAAATTTGCCTAAGATGTATTAATTCCTACTATTTTTTAATATCATTAAAGATATTTTTTAACTACTCGAGGTAACCATATTCGATATTTACTTAGCTAAGCTATTTCTAATGTTGAAGGAAAATAAGAATTTACTGTTATAATCGTATTTATGGGGTAGAATTTTATTATGGTAATCGCAGAGCGTACAAAATTGATACAATCTGCTATATTGTAGCTAACGTGATACGCGTTCATAAAATACTACAACAAAGAATTGAAGTACAGGAGAAACGGTTTACGACTTTCCGAATAGACATAATGGTATATAGTATATATATATATATATGTACTTATATACATACATTTATGTCTGTAGTCAAAAAATATATAATACATAAATAATAACTAAACACGAATTGAAAGTCTATCTCTAAAAGAAAATCGATTCTGATATGTCAACTCTCATTCATTTTTGCAATAACTAGGAAGCCGATTTAAACGCATACATGTACATATACAGTACATAATGTAGAGCAGACACAGTGAATAAAACGTCCTTGAAAATTGTAATGTGCTTATATCACATCGTGTCTATTATCTTAGATAATAATTTCTTACCTTTTCTAGAAGTTTCCAAGGAATTTCGCCAAATACAAAGCAGTGCGGATAAACAAGGAAGTAGATTTTTATTTAATGGCGTTCTAACGGCAACGACTGAAATGTCCGCACGCCTCCGACCGGCAAGAGTGACTGAAGGGAGGAGCGGAGTATAGTGAGGGGCGATAGATTACCCAGCTGTGGAGCTTTTGATTTATTCCGTCGACATATACTCGTATGTATAAGTATTCGAATTAATGCAATTGACCACTTGTCATATGTTGTTGTTTTTGTTGCAATTTGCAAAAACAATAACATATGACAAGTTATTTGTGTATAAATTTATTTTTTTCATTTCACGGTTTTCTTCCATTATTGTTTTCGTTGTTATGGTGAAATGTTTTTGAAGAATGTGTCTTATTATGCCACAGAACGCAATTTTGATCTTAATAGTTTTTAAATAAATATTGTTATACAATATGAAATTCTTTTTGTATAATACTTTATCAGAGTGAAAATTATTTTTTATTTCTTTTTTATCTGCATACTGTGTCCCAAACAGAGCAGGGTAAGCAGAGGGAACCTAATGTTAAGGTATTCCTTCTCCACATTCTGCAGAATTTTGGAGACATTACGTGTTGAGTGGCGAAACTCAACTGATTTACCTTGACACCAGAACGAAGATAATGAAATACTAAACGTTTCAATTCCTCGAGCAGAATGGAACTCACAACCAGTCGTATTTATAGTCACACTTTGTACTACTGCGCCACGACTGGCCTCTATTAAACTTATTTATTTCTAGAATCAATAAAATTTTACACCTCGATTAATACCAAGTAAAAGTTTACATTATCCTCTCTGATATAATTCTCCTTGAAATAAAAAAGAGCGGCGTTAAGTTCCGCCACTTAACACGGAAGCCTCCGAATTCGGCGGAAAGTGGGGAACGGAGTGTCTTAACACTAGGTTCCCTCTGCCTGCTGTGTGCGGGATACAGCGTGAAGCTAATAAAAAATAAAACACATCGATATCGACACATTCTAAGACCATGTCTAGCTAATGTAGAATGAAGCACACCCACAAAGTGCCGGCCGGCGGCGCAGCGCCGAACTTGTGAGAGCATAACGTACCAACATCTTCCATCTATTGTTCTACCTAATGCATGGAAGCTTTTATTTGGCGAATAAAACAAGGGAATTATATATGCATGTCTAGTATTTTTGTCACTTTTTAATATTTCAATTTTAAAACACTTTAAAATGAAACTATTTTTAATTTCGGATTTTCTAAAATTTTTTTTTTTAATTTCAAAAATATACGCGATTAATCCGGTTAAAAATAGTTTCATTTCAAAATGTGTAATAATCCCGAAATCAAAATATCTTATTCTGTGATGTAAATTTAAAATTAAATTTAGAGTAATGTGCACGTAAAACTTCATGCTTTTCTCCCCCATATAAGAGTAGTCAGAGAAAAGTGAGCGTCAAAACACTGTGCTATCGAATTTCAGTTTGAATTCGAGACGTTGTATATTTAGTGATGGAATTGAGCGTCTTAACAGGGAGGCGAAATGATAATAATTAAAATATTAATAATCCACAAGTGGCAGTACCGTTTGGGAATTGAATCCATAATCGTGGCGTTTACATTCAGACACATTCCCATTGAGCCACGATGGCCTTTGAATGAAGATTTTTATCAATATAGATTATCGATTGCACTTTATAATAAGTACCTGTAGTATAAATTCAGGACGTATAATGTAATTAATAGAATTACTTGCGCAAATTAAATGATTATATTAACAAGATTTCACACACGGAGGGGTTTCTAACGTCTTAGTTATTTAACTATATAAAAAAATAATTCGAAAATTTATTATTTATTTTTTAATTGAATACATTTTTATAAATTTTGTGATATTTTTGTAAAAAAAATCGTTTTTTCAGAAACAAGAAGCTAATTTAGCATTATTTGTAATCTTTGCTCTACGATTAAGATCTTCTGATTTCTATGGCTTCATAAATATCATTCTGAGAGTTTACATCACGGCCAAGAACAATGTCATGTTACTTATGATATGCAAAAAGATAAACGCTATTATTATAATTAGAGTATATTACTGCATATATATCATGTGGTTAGAATTGAAATCTGTATTACTTTGGCTTTTCAACTGAAAAATTGCTTAGTCATTTTGTATTCTTTTTGTGTGACCTTAGGAAATTAAATATTGAAAATAAATATGGTCCGTAATTTGCACGTTATTATACAAATGTAAGATGAAAAAATTCTCAGTTTTATTTTCTAACTTTCTCGCCATTATTCACCAAAAGCAAAAAGATGTACATGATACATCATCTAATGTTATATGTCATTTTGTATATAACACGTAACATAATGAAATATAACATTTTTATAAGGAAGAATGAACTAATATTTAATTAATGAAAAAAAAAATAATATATAGAAATCATATACCTAATCATATACCAGTATTTAAATTATCCATAAAATAACAACGTTTAACTTTTACTATGTATTTCTGAGAAATGTTTTCAAATTTTATATATAGTGCCCATTCTAAGGATCTTGTTAGCCCTGATTTTAGGCAATTTCACTTTACGAAGATTTGTGTTCCGAGAAACATGAAGGGAAGGAGCACTTACGCTATTTAATGAGTATTTCATGTTTTTTAACTCACTAGGTATATAAAAATGTTTGGATTTTCTGAAATATTTTAATATATGTGTGATTCTTATTAAAAAAAAATAGAAAATGATCATAAAATTTTAAATTCAACCCAAAATTAAATATAGGCAAATAATAATTCTAATTATTATTTACAAATTTATATACCAGTGGGGCCAGTCTTGGCGCAGTGGCACGAACGTGTGACTGTAAACGACTGGCTGTGGGTTCGATTCCTACTCGAGGAGTGGAAATATTTAATATTTCCATTTCTTCGCTTTGGTTTCAGAGGTAAAGCGCGACGTTAAGTTCCGCCACTTAACACGCAAATGCCTCCTAATTCGGCGGAAAGTGGGGAACGGAGTGTCTTAACACTAGGTTCCCTCTGCCTACCCTGATGTGTGCGGGATACAGAGTGAAGCTAAAAAAAATAAGAAAAGAGAAAAAAAAATTATACTTTGTAAAAAATATATAGTCATCCTATCAATTTTACAGTATAATTTGGAGAAAACATCTTACATAATATATTATTTAATCTTGAATACAATAAATAAAAGAATATGTTTGTAAAGTATGGTATTGATGTTAGATTTATGTATATACTAGCTGTTACCCGCGACTTCGTCCGCGTGAACCAAGAAACATCTACATTGAGTTTCGATCCGGTTTTCCCATCTTCGAGTAATCTGAGGAACATATGTATTAAGAACCTCCTCCTTTTTTGCAGTCGGTTAATAAAATGAGATGATAGTCAGATACAGATCTCCCAATTGCGTTATTATACGAAAAAACCGCATCTATGCCTTTCAAATTTGAGGGTTGCCCTCGATTTCTCCAGGATTCCATCATCAGATCCTGATCTCCTTACCATGGGACCAATTGTGAAATATACCCTCTCGAACAAAAAAAGAATTTTGAAAATCGGTCCGCACGCACATAAGAGCCTCTTTTTTATGTCGGTTAAAAATCCCTATAAATTTTAAGTTATTATGTTATTCTGATATCAAACCTATATTACTGCAAAGTTTCATGAAAATCCGTTCAGTAGTTTTTGCGTGAAAGAGTAACAAACTCACAAACATCCGTACAAACTTTCGCATTTATAATATTAATAGGATTGGCCTACCGCTTGTTTAGGATTTTACTTAGTAACGACTACGTATTTCTATAAATAAAACATCAATTCTAAATCGTTCTTCTAATATTTCATTCATATCTTTGTACCAGTATTATATTTCCATTAATAATAATAGATATTACATAACTTTACATGAGGCCAGTCGTGGCACAGGGGCACAAAGTGTGACCGTAAACGCGACTGGTTGTGGGTTGCATTCCCACTCGAGGAGAGGAAATATTTAATATTTCCATTTTCTTCGCTCTAGTGTCAAGGCAAAGCGCGGTATTAAGTTTCACCACTTAACAGGTAAGGCCTCTAGAATTCGGCGGAAAATGGACAACGGAGTGTCTTAACACCAAATTCTCTCTGCCTACCCTGCAGTGTGTGGGTTACAGCGTGAAGCTAAAATAATACTAAACGTAAAGTAGTAAACGTAAGTAGTGTCTGTCTATAAAAGACGATGGTTATGTGTTTGATTCAAACTCGTTGAAATTTTATAAAGAATATTTTCAATTTCTTATTGCTTTAGAAAGACAATGCACGACGTTTAGTTCCGTTATTTAATACGCAGCAGAGTCACGAATTGTAGCGGAAAGCGCAGTGTATGTCACTACAATGAGTAAAAACACAAATTTGCGTTGCAATAGAGCCCATATATTGAGTTAGCAAAAAGGAACGAAACTACTTTTATTAATTTCTATGCATTGCTAACTAAGAAAAAGCGTGTCGAGTTCTACCATTAACCACGCCAAGTCTCAATTTTAGGCTGAAACTGAAGAATAGGTTCACCCTAACAGCATTAACTATGCGAAGAAGCGTGAAGCTTATAACAATATAAAATTTCTCACATTACAAATCGTATTTAATAGAAAAGCCAAGAAGTAAAATACAATAACGTATACTTCGTACCCCCAAGTATTGTACAACACTGAAGTATTCTACTAATTAAGGTCAAGTGAACCTTAAGTTCTTAACAATAGAAAAAAATAAAAGAAGAAGAAAATAAGTCCTATATGTAGTGTTATTTGCGTTGTACTCTATAATTATTTATTGTAAAAAAAAAAAAAATAGCTTCACGCTATATCCCGCACACAGCAGGGTAGGCAGAGGGAACCTAGTGTTAAGACACTCCGTTCCCCACTTTCCGCCGAATTCGGAGGCTTGCGTGTTAAGTGGCGGAACTTAACGCCGCGCTTTACCTCGACACCAGAGCGAAGAAAATGGAAATATAATTTCCACTCCTCGAGTGGGAATCGAACCCACAACCAGTCGTTTACAGTCACACTCTTGTGCCACTGGACCACGACTGGCCACTTTATACATTATTTATTGTAATATGTCGAATTTCTAAATTCACACCAGTTTTAAAGCTGTGGCGCAAATATTTTTGGTTTTACCTTACTTACCATTTTGCGTTTTGACAGAGACATTGCGTGTTGATTATTGTTATCTAACATAACTCTGCGTATATTATTATTTTTATATTATTTTTTATATATGTAACCTTAAGAAGGTCGTCGCGGCGTGGCGAGGGACTGTCTGACTAAAAAACGCGATGGTTCGGGTTCAATTTCCAGTAGGCGAAATTATTGTATATTAAAAAAAGACATTTAAAGATTTTTCAAATTTCCTAAGTGTGGAAAAACACTTTAAAAATGTTTAAAAGTATTGTATATTATTTCCATTTATCTGCTCTAGTAACTGAGACATAGCGTTGAACTCGCCACTTAATATGCAATATCTCAATTTCGACGGAAAGTGGAGGACGGAGTGTCTTGAACTAGGTTCTCTTCGTGTGCCCTGATATGCAGAAAAACTTGTGGAACGCTTATTTGACGTAACCATATCTCACACTTTGTAATTTCACATCTGTACATAGTCACTCAGAAACAATTACTCGACAACTATTCGAATAATCAACATGCTTTAATCCAAACAAAATCAATTTATTATTAATATAAATGAAAAAAATCGAATAATATATATTCACATTCGTTCTGTTTACTAACAGTCTGACGGAAATTCGCTTTTTGTATTGGAAAGAGAAACACAATATCGATATTTGTGTCTCTGTCCGCGATCGATGTGACCTTGGCAGTGCGACGCGGGCGGGGTGGCAAACTAATAGCTTTAATTCGTTGCTCAGACGCCTTTATGATTAGGTGACAAAGTGCACCCTGTGGAACTACCCTGCATACGAGGTCACGAGATTTTTGCTTTTTAAAATTTTGAAAATGTATGTTTTTGGCTTGGCTTATTGCAATTTTTTTGCTAATAAACTTGGAATTATGGTGCATTTGGTCATATATTTCTTGGATTTTATAGGATAGGAAAAAATATTGGGAGGGTTATGTGTATACATATTGCGAATTATGTTCAAAGAATTCATTTGTATTTTAGATTTTTCTTTATTTATGTATCAAAGGTATAACTTTAATATTATATAACATTTTTTATCTTCACGCAATTTTAACACTTGTTAGATTATATGTTGCAATAGCTAGTAACAACCGAGAGAATTTAGTAATAAGTTCATGCTTTAACGTTTCCCACATTGCAGGAGAGAGAAAAAATTCCGTTCTCCACTTTGCACCCAAAATATACGTTATCCAAATATACCCAAAATAAACCAAAATGTACCAAAATATGCCCAAAATGTACAAAATATCGCACGTTACGTACTGAGTGGCGGAATTCAATACCGTGCTTTATCTTCTTGCTAAAGAGAAGGAGTGAAAAATCTCTTAAATAAAATTAATAAAGTTCACATGAATGGGAATAGAACCCACAAGCAATCGCGCTTATAGTCAGATGCTATCCTACTGCACCACGGTAGCCTCTAGAAGTAGTAATAATAATCCCTTCGTATTAAATTTATGTATATTAAAAAGGATATATATGTATATAAGCAGTGAGCTCATAAAATTAGGTGACAATATACCAACACTCCCATTGGGATTACTTGGATTCGAGATGACTGGTTATTTGAATTTGATCCTTAATAATTTTTGTACTAGCGTTATTTGTATATAAATTTTCAGAGCCGTTGTTCAATAATCATTTAATGATTTTAAATTAAAGGCAGCAAAAAATAGTGATAAATAAATCCACTTTCCAATTCGCTCTAAAACAGAGATACATTACGTATTAAGTTGTATATTTTTACAGTTACTATTAAATATTGGAACCCCTAACTAACATATTCATGATTAAAATAATTATTAAATTTCTCACTGTACTCCGCACACAGCAGGGTAGGCAGAGGGAACCTAGTGTTAAGACACTCTGTTCCCCATTTTCCGCCGAATTTCGAAGGCATTGCGTGCTAAGTGGTGGAACTTAACGCCGCGCTTTGCCTCGATGCGCCAGGACTGGCTTCATTATTAAACGTGTATGTTAAATATTTTAAGATATAGTGTATAAATGAGAGCTTATACGATATTATTATATACTGTAAGTATACTTAAAAGGCTTATAATTGTATAAATTAAAAATTTATGTACCAAGTTCCTAAGTTTATTATTCTCGATTTCCCAAGAGCTGCTCTGGGAACTGGTACTTTTACTTGAAAACAAAAGAAGGAATGTTAAAATATTTATTTTTTCAAGGATAAAAACTCTGTTGTTTTCTTTTAAAAGTAAAAAGTATTTTTTAAAAGTCCATTTCCTAGTTAAATATTTTGTTACGAACATTCTAAACTTTACGATTTTATTGTTTACGTTTTCAGTGCACATATTATTGAAATTATTAAGTATTAAATATTACTTAAGATTATTTAAAAAAAAAAAATAGCTTCACGCTATATCCCGCACACAGCAGGGTAGGCAGAGGGAACCTAGTGTTAAGACACTCCGTTCCCCACTTTCCGCCGAATTCGGAGGCTTGCGTGTTAAGTGGCGGAACTTAACGCCGCGCTTTACCTCGACACCAGAGCGAAGAAAATGGAAATATAATTTCCACTCCTCGAGTGGGAATCGAACCCACAACCAGTCGTTTACAGTCACACTCTTGTGCCACTGGGCCACGACTGGCCACGACTGGCCACTGGTTAATTAAAGGTAGTAAATATTACTTAAGATAAAGATAAAGTGGAGCGTTGAGGTCCGTCTTTTAACACGTAATCCTGTAGGTGGAAACAGGAAAATGTAGTGTCTTTATACTAACGCATAATATAAATAATGTTTATTTAACTCAAAAAATCGATTAACTCAAAAATGATTGCCACATTAGTCTAAGTTACAGTTTTTGGATTAAGATCTATTATTAGTATTGGACGTAAGTTATTTCTGCCTGCCGGAAATGCAAGAAAAATTCTCTAGCGGCTCTTTTAACTATATATACAATGGCAATTCATAAAATGTTGCGGCCAGTCGTGGCGCAGTGGAACAAACGTGTGACTGTAAATGACTGGTTGTGGGTTCGATTCCCACTCGCGGAGTGGAAATATTTAATTCCTTCGCTCTGGTACCAGAGGTTAAACGCGGCTATAAGTTCCGCCACTTAACACACGAATTCGGTGGAAAGTGGAAAACGTTTAACACTAGGTTCTCTTTGCCTACCCTGTTGTGTGCGAGATACAGCGTGAAGCGTGAAAATGTCGCAGAGTGATTAAAAATTTCAAATTCCGTGTAAAGTAACAGGTACCTACTAGATTGTAAAGGAATATTTAATATATGTACATACCTTGGTTAGTTATACCTTATATTGATCTAGTAAACAAAGCGCTACGATTGTGAAACGCGTGGGATGAAACGGAGGTAAAATTAAACGCCCCCAATGCAAATACCCTGAATTGTGCTATCGATAATAAATATCATTCATCCTATTGTGTATTCTGTGAGAGTATAATAGCGCAGTGGGACGGCGTGTTAGGTACTGTAAGCGTGATAGGTGTGGGTTTGATTCCACCCGAAGGATGTTTTTCAGTAAAATATTAATACATATATTTTAGAAAATAATTATAATACCTAACTATACTTCCTAATGCATTGTTGTGATTTGACATTTATAACATGGTACTTTCTGTTATTATGTTAAACGTACGTGCAAAGTTTTGAAAGTCGTCGTTGCGTAGATTATAGTGAACAACGGCAGATAAATAATTGTACATTAATTAGTGCCAATTATAATTTTTAGCTATTTAAGTAAAAAAAGTTGTTTCAAAGCTGTCAAGTACTTGTCGAGACATCTTCATTTCGTCTTTTTAAAACATTGCGTGTTTAGGAATAATTAAAATTAGTACTTACTGTCAAAGTAGGTATATTAGATATTATTTAATTCTACACCGATATTCACTTCTATCTATTAAAGTAACTGTGTGATCTTTTATTTTGACCAATGTCTATTTATTGTCTATGTACTTCATAATTTGCGGACGTGTCCGGATTTGATAACAATATTTTTTCCAATTTAATAACAATAAATGAAAGTTATTGTCTTTGTGACTAAAACCAAAATACGGAGAAAATATAAAGAAAATATATTTTTAAGTGAACTTTATAAGTAATAAACTAATTTCTTATTTAATTCAATATATTTTTTCTTAATATATTACAAAAACCGAAGACTTTAAAATCTAACTTAAAGGTGATAGGAAGAACTCGATTGACCTTCGAGAACACATTATCAATGGTACCGGAGAAATGCCGCGTAAAAAGCATAAAACTACTGACTTAAAGACTTATAAGAATCCATAACTTTTAAAATAGCATAGTGGGATAGTCAGAGGAGATCTAGTGTCAAGACACTCCGTTCTCCGCTTTCCGTCCAAAATCCAGACATTGCATGTTAAGTAGCGGAACTTAACGCCGCGTAACTTACTTATGTTTAAAAAAGAAACATAACTAACGTAAACCTTTTAGTAAGTCATACCAACCAGATATACCTACCGAGAAAATTCTACGATGAAAACAATTTAGATGATATATGTTACCGTCTACATTACACTGACTGTAATACTAAGATTTCCTTTATAATAGACATCGCTTACAAATATAATTATAGAATATAAAATTACTTAATTTATTTTTGGTTTCTTGTTTTAGTAAAATAGATGAACCTTCACGCTGTATCCCGCACACAGCAGGGTAGGCAGAGGGAACCTAGTGTTAAGACACTCCGTTCCCTACTTTTCGCCGAATTCAGAGGCTTGCGTGTTAAGTGGCGGAACTTAACGCCGCGCTTTACCTCGACACTAGAGCGAAGAAAATGGAAATATAATTTCCACTCCTCGAGTGGGAATCGAACCCACAACCAGTCGTTTACAGTCACACGCTTGTGCCACTGGGCCACGACTGGAAACAATTAACAAAACCCTAAGACAACTAGAATTCAATCAAAGAGTTATTTTATGACTGTTACTTTATACTTATTTTATTTATATTTAAAGATCAAAGAAATGTCTAACTGCAAATGACTGGGAACCACAGTTTGTGGTTATTTATTTGATCTAGTCTGACGTAGCGCAGCGATGAGTACCGTCACTCAACAGGAAACATCTAGAATTCGGGTGAAGAATGGAGAACGGAGTATCTTAACATTAAGTTCTCTCTGACTAAGTTGCTTCTTTATTCATACAAAAATAAATATAATTTGTACATTTTCTCATATGTAATCTATTAAAATCTCTACTCAAATACGTGAAAGTAATAAAAATAGTAAAAATATAATTATATTATACAATTCATCAAAACTATTTTTTCATATCGATGCATTTGATAACGGCAAGTACGCATAGGCCTTGTAAGCTATACCTATCCTGCGTTTAGTCCTGTGAACTACGCTCAAATTACAGGGAGGGGGAAGTCGATAGCGCCACGCACGCGCACTACTCCACCTCAAATATAAAACAAGATAACGGGTAGAACCTTTATTGTATTAACATAAGGTTTAAAATTACCAACCGGCTACAGGGGACAAAGAAGAAGCTTCAAGGAATAGGATAATTTATCTCTATAGAGCTTTCACTGCGTTATAAAGTCTCTTTTTGTTAAAAACTCACTTGTACGTCGTGAAAATGACTCTCGCACGATTAATGACTGGACCTTTGTGTAATCTGGATAAGATTACTGTTAAGTTTTTAGACGTAATATTTAATATTTGTTAGGAAATTATAATTTTTTGATGTAAGATTTTATGTAGATGTTAAAGTTATGTATATGCAATTTAAGGAATATATATTTTTAGCGTCCCACACACAGCAGGGTAGGCAGAGGGAACCTAATGTTAATACACCCCGTTCCTATTTCGCCGAATTGGAGACATTGCGTATTAAGTGGCGTAACTAAACGCTGGGCTTCGCCTCGACAGTAGAGCGAAGAAAATGGAAATTATTAAATATTCCTATTGCTATATAACATGATAATATTAAAATAAATAAAATAATTTTGTTTCCAAAAATAAAAGTATAGTCGGTACCATTTGGAAAAGAAACTACTAATGAATTTAAATTCTTTTTTATATAAATTGTTTTAAATCTTACAGGTCCTACTAAATATATTGTAAGCTTTGCCATAAAAAACAAATAAATAGTATTTTTTATGAATAGTATACGAAACGAATGACCGGATGTAATAACAAAAACCGCACTGCACCCAATCTCGGTGGGAGATTGAAGCCAGTAACTATTTGGATTAAAAATTCCCAAATAAAGGACTGTCGTTTTTCGACGTTCCAATTTATATATTCCCTACCATAGCAGATATTACGAAGTTTATCGACGGTTGCAGCTGGACGCGAGCCATACGTTGGAAACTGGAAACGTTAAGTCAAATCTTTCATTTATAAGATTTTTAAGCTTGCGATGATATTTTATTGTCAGATGAATTCTAATATTATTATTAATTTCTACATTTACACATAATAATGTGTGCATGTAATACAAGTATTACTGTTGTGGTAAGTAAAAGTATCGTATACGTCGTTCATCGTCGCTACAAACAACCCAAAGTAAAGTGTATATAGCTTACCTATTCCGGTAATAGAAGGCAATGCTGTAGGTATTCTTTTTGATTACATCAAGATATAAGTCTACATTTCAATTATTTTTTCAACTTTACATTTCTTCCCTTTTAGAGCCGTCAGAGAGATAGAGAGAGAATCTACAGTAAAGACATTCCGTTCTCAGCTGTCCGTGCGAATTCGTGACATTGTTTGTTGTGTGGCGGGCCTACATGCCTGTTGACCAAAAATTACTCCTAATTAGTAAATAAAATTTTAATTACAAGCAACTACCTAAGTGGATTTTTGTGTGTAAATTTTTCAATTTCTCTGCATATCAATAGTCATCAAAAAATCTATAAAAAATATAAACAATATTGTAAGTAGTTAAAAATAACGATGAAAAAGTACGATAATCCATTATTTTAACCAAAAGAAAGAGTCGTATATATTTTGTGAGCCGTAAAAGTTGTTTAAGGTAAACGTATACCAGTTAACTATTATAAATTGCAATGTCCTTTTAATCTATTTATTACTATTTATTCTGCTGTGTAAAACGTAGGTACATTGTCGTGTAGTACCTTGACTAAAATATACCTGTAGTAGATATATATCTATGTATATATATAGTGGGCTTTTCTTTTTTTTTTAGGGCCAGTCGTGGCGCAGTGGCTCAAACGTGGTTGTGGGTTCAATTCCCACTCAAGGAGTAGAAATATATAATATTTCCATTTCCTTAGCTCTGATATCTGAGGCAAAGTGCGGCGTTAAGTTCCGCCACTTAATACGCAATGCCGCTGAATTCGGCGGAAGGTCGAGAATAGACTGTCGTAACACTAGGTTCCCTCTGCTTACCATACTGTGTGCGTGATACAGCGTGAAGCTAAAAAAAAGTTTTTTTTTTATTTTTGTGGGATTTTAACACGCCATGGAATGTTGGGATCTTTTCTGCTGTTTTATTATTAGTTTACTGCGATTTTATCTTTGTCATTTAAAAAGTGAGTACACTAGGTCACTCATGTAGATGTTGAAAGGTTTATGTAATCGAGTCTGTAGGAGCCCCTTAAAGAGTTGGATTCGGTGTTTGGTGGGTCGTTTCCTTCGTATCAAACAGTGCACCAGATTATATTTCATTGCCTCGGCGATAAAGTAGGTGTGCATATGAATTTTATTGTTTTTATTGGTTTAAAGTACTATTTAAAACATATGTGATACAAATCATGAAAACGAGTAATTAATGTAATAAGATTATTTGTCGAAGTAAATTAAACTGGTTAATAGCTTATACTTTTGCTTCGAAAATACATTTTCAGAAAAACCGACGTTTCTTAAATTTTACAGTAGTCCATGGTCACAGGTAGACTCACATACACAGGTTGAAATTTTCATCTCGTATATATTTGCATATACCCGTTAAATCCGGTTAAAATAGTTTTATTTCAAAACAAATAATTCATACGTTACATGTATAATAAAATTACCAATAGTTGATGTATGAAGGTCAGAGAGAAGTATGTAAGAGAAAAAACGTTGTAAATACAAGTGCAATATAAGTTGTAATAATTTAATAATAGAGATTTTACATATCTATTTAAACTATTCAAATCGCGGCGTGGAGTTCCGCCACTCAACTCTTAATGTTTCGAGTTTTGACGAAAATCGGAGGACAGAGTATCTTGACGATAGCAGAGAGAACACTGCTTACACGGCAGAAGCATGAAGCTTTATTTGTTTGTATGTTTATACGAGAATGACGCAATTGCGTTACACGTAATGGGATGCGGTTTTCACAGCTGTAGTGATGGAAGTTTAACTTAAAATTTGATGCATATTACATCTTGGTTCGCTGCCAAGAAAGCGAGTTATATGTAAGCCCTGGCTATGAGCTGTAACTATGGTGGGCAGTTATCAGTAAATACACAAAATATTTTAATAAAATGCACGTAATGTTGCGTAATACACATACGCAAATGCATATTTTACCAAAACTCACTTAACCTAGTCAGATATTACATTATAAATTAATACCACGTAACATCGTTTTAATTAATACGATATTTACTAGTAGTAGTTAGATAGGCGTAGAATTTACCTGGGCTTCATATTTTTTCTTCATTTCATTCATTCTTAATCACCAGTGAGTGCTGAGTGGCGGAACTCGTTATCGTGCATTGACTTACAAGAGCAGGACAATGAAAAATGACTCTAATATAATTCCGCCGAGTGGATATGGAACTTTCGTAAGTTCCATACGGTGGTTGTCCATCATTCATAAGCTGTCAGATGATGTCCTAATACACCTCTTTATCCTCAATACAGTTTTACAATATAGACTTACTAATCACATGTTCAATTTTACTAATGAAAAAGTTAAAAATAATAAATTTGATAAATGCTATATAAAAAATATGAAAATGATTCAATTGAATATCAATTTACTAAAACCTATTTTTTTATACAATTATCATTTTTACTTCGTGGTTATTAATTATTACTAGTATACATCTTAACTTGGTATAATTTTTTTTTTAAATATAACTACTCAAAATGCATCGTCTAGTGGTCCTCGGTATTCCGTCGTCAGATATCCTCCACGATAGAGTACCTATGTCATGTGTGTGCTCAGTTATAAGTTCTTTATTACTCTATTAAAAGCTTTCAAACTAATAAAGCCTAAAATGATATATTTCAGTTCCAAGTATCTAAAACATGTCCCCACAAAAGTTAGTTTTGATAGCCGCCTTGACTCCCACATTCCAGGACCCTGTTCTTAGTCGTCCGCAAACGTATTATAAAGTTTCATTGTAATTACTTTAAATCACGTGCTTGTTAATAAGAAAGCAAATATCGATTAACTTACTGATGATATTTTAAACTAATTACACTGTTAAAAATATTTTTTAAACAACCATCTGCATTATTAACACGCAATGCCTCCGAATTCGGGGGAAAGTTGGGAAAAAAAATCTGCATTATTATCTTAGCAGTGCTGGCGACTTCATCCACGTGAAATTTAATGAAAACGCTATAATTCTAAAATATAAATTGAATAAGTTACTCCGTATTAAATTAGCTACCTACCAGTGAAAGTTCCGACAAAATTAGTCCAACCTAGACCTATGTTTACTTATGCATTTAGTAAAAAACGTTTATTATATACAAACCTATATATTTGGTGAGTATGCATGTGCATGCAAACATATACACTAAGTAAAAAGCGCTTATTTCAATATTATTATTTCAACAGACTTTCATTTTATTTATTCAAAATTAAAGAAAAAAAATGATTCTAGACCGAAAGTACTAAAAAAGTCCCATATTAACTAACTTACTTAAACCATATTATTTTCGAAGTTATATCGTCATATAAGTCTCTATTTGCATACATAATGGCTGCTGTTACGGTACATATTTTCTACACTATTGGTAAGTTTATCGACAGCTACGAGAACATCTGGACGCAGGCCAGCTCACAGACGCTGAGCCAAGTTACAAGCAAATTTAGATAATTTTTAACTGTTATATATAGAAAGGATGAGTATTATTATTTAATATTATTAATAAATTACGCGTAATATATTGACTGAATACGTTTATTTTGGAAATAAAACCTACTCGGCAGGATATATGTATATCTCCTTATATAAGACATATTTACCGGACTGGTTAAAAAAAAAATTTGGTAAATTCCCCAACCTAATACAAATTGTCCTCAAAATGGATGAAAACTAGAGAACGAATTGTTATTTAAAACAACTCTCAATTTGCTAAATATGTTTAAGGATAAAAATATATTGTATAAAAATATGTAAATAAGACACAAAAGAATGTAAAATTGCCATTTTTAATGAATTTTCAAAATAGTCCTAATAAACATTTTTTTTTAAGGAATCAAAAGTATGCTCGCGTCAGGTAAGTGAAGATATTGAAAAAATATTACTTAATAAATACATTTGATTTTTCTATTTTCTCTAGTAAAAGTGTACATACCTGTGTCGTATTTACTTATTGTGTTAAATTTATTATTATAAATAAAAAATAACGTCAAAATATTTACCTACTTACAATAAATAAAACATAAAGAATCAATTTTGTTGCAAAAAAAATTCAATTCCACAAAGCAGCTTAAACTAAAAATTAAAATATAAATTGAAAGTTTAAATTAGAAACTATTTCATTCACACGAGCAAACTACCAACAATATTCTACATTGCGTACACGAGCTAAAATAAACTATGAAACTGAAACACGTCGGTGTGATTAAAACTGTTATATACAAAGTTTCAAATTTCGTGTACCAAACGAGTTTTAGGTAACAAATCGATATTATAAGTAACTAGGATAACACTTTAAACATTATAATTAAACATAATATCGGCGGTGCGTGGGGAACGGAGTGTCTTAACACTAGGTTCCCTGTCTACTGAAAACGACTGGTTGTGGGTTCGATTCCCACTCGAGGAGCAGACATATTTAATATTTTTATTTTCTTCGCTCTGATATCGAGGCAAAACGCGGTGTTAAGTTGCGTCTCTTAACACACAATGCCTCCGAATTCGGCGGAAAATGGGGAATGGAGTGTCTTAACACTGGATTCCCTCTGCCTACCCTGATGTGTGCGTAAAAAGATAACAGTTTTGTATGTATGTTAAGTAAATACATTTTATAATAATTTTGAAAAAACAAATAAATAAAAATATAAATTATAAATCTATAAGATCAAATGGTTAAGGTACTTTTGTTCTAAATTATAACACATTTCTACATTATTTAAAATGGTGCTTCGAACGTGTTCCTGCTATTATTTACAAATAAATATTTGTAAATTTTGATAGAGATGTTTGGACAAGCTCGACATCAGTGATTCTCAACCAATGTGCCGCGGCAGTTTTGTGTGCCGCCAAATTTAGAAAGTGAGCCGCCAAATTTTGCAAATATATAATAATGTTAATATTATTAAATTATATCCTTTAAAATCTTTTTCTTTGAGTGCCGCCAAATTTGTAATTGTTAAATATGTGCCGCAACAAAAAAAAGGTGAACAATCACTGCTCTACATATATATTAATCATAATCATAATTAACATCGCAGTAAGTGAAAATATATTTTCCCAGGCAAGTCCTAAAGTGAGACTAATAAAAAGAAATGCGTTTTCAAGAAGTCTTATTAACTTACAAGAAAGAAACCTAGTTGGTAAACTGCTCTAAGCCAGATACGACAGCCACACAACAAACAGCTACCTTGAATACTTAAAGGCTTACCCACTAGCTATTGCCTGCGGTTTCATTCGCATCGTAAATAAGGGTTCAGAATTACTTCCGCTACTCCACACCTTCCTTACTATTTACTATGTTAGATAAATTATTGAAGTTATACTATGAAGTTTCATTGAAAAGCAGCTTATGTTACCCTCAATTTTTTTTTTTTGTTTTGTTTTTTGTTTGTGACCAGTCGTGGCCCAGTGGCACAAGCGTGTGACTGTAAACGACTGGTTGTGGGTTCGATTCCCACTCGAGGAGTGGAAATTATATTTCCATTTTCTTCGCTCTGGTGTGGAGGTAAAGCGCGGCGTTAAGTTCCGCCACTTAACACGCAAGCCTCCGAATTCGGCGGAAAGTGGGGAACGGAGTGTCTTAACACTAGGTTCCCTCTGCCTACCCTGCTGTGTGCGGGACACAGGGAAAAGACCCTCTAACTCAACACTCGAAAATCATAAGAACCTGACAGCCCTTCGTTACAGCGTGAATAAAGAACAAAACAAACATACTTCCTCATAATAAGAATATGAATTTTATATTGATTTTTATATTTCGAAGAATTCTTCGCAGTCGCCACATGTTATCAAAAATTATTATTTATATAAAAGTGCACTATTCGATATGCGCTTTATAAGTATGTAAGAATGTTCCTAAATAAGACCACTAGGAAGTTGCCAACATCTTCTGAAGGATCTGGCAAAGATTTGAATTTTAGATGCCAAAACTAGTTTAACAATATGCTTTATTAGTTGAAAGTAAATTTGGAAGTTTATTTTTGAAATGTAAATATTTCACTCACACTATCTTAGTGACAGCATAATTATAAATAAACGTATACATAATAACTTTCACGCTTAGTAACTATATTATGTATAGATAGATATACTTGTCACGCAAATATGAATGCATTGATGGTGAAGCTTTACTTTTCTGCTGGATATGTGGTGTTCTTAATTCTTACTTAGAGGAATATTTCCCTTATGTAATGTCATTTGGATTTAGTGAATTCTATCTTTTGTAATTAATTACTAATTATCTTATACATATAATCCTTTTTTAGTGTTCCGAACAATGAAGGAAAATATACGTACCAAAATTCACGCCCAATAATTTCGTCTTCTGGAATCTGTGTATAAGTCACTTTTCAAGTCTTATTGTCAAAAAACAATGGTAAAAAAGTAGCTTTGCGTAAGAGCGATCCATATACTTAAATTATTTGATATTCAAAACTGTAATGGTGAGTTTTATTTTCTATAAAAAGTGCAATGACAAAACCGAACACGACAGCCGAATATCAAGCAATTAAAAAAAGATTTTATCGAGATTTCACGTTGTCATCACAAAGAAGCGAATTATTAACTTAACAATATACGTATAAAATGTATAAGTTATTCTTAACTTATTATACCAGCGTATTGCAAAATTGTATATTGAACATAGAAACAATTTTCATCAAACGTAGATACTACACAATTTACTGCACAGGTAATTTTCAAGACAATCTAACCTTTAAGACTTCCAAGGAGGAAAAGGATTTCCTTTTCCTTTTTACGAATGACATATGTATTTCATACATTTTTATATTGAAGTTAGTTCTGTATTTATTATAGACAATTTATACATATGTATAAGGCTTAACGTTTTTTAGATAAAGAAATCTAAATAATACGAACACACCTTCTATAATATATTTACGGATATAAAATAATAGCATAATATTATTATTGACACGACTGTGGCCAGTCGTGGCCCAGTGGCACAAGCGTGTGACTGTAAACTACTGGTGGTGGGTTCGATTCCCACTAGAGGAGTGGAAATATTTAATATTTCCATTTTCTTCGCTCTGGTGTCGAGGTAAAGCGCGGCCTTAAGTTCTGCCACTTAACACGCAATGCCTCCGAATGTTACGAACACTTTACAGTAGTCCTTGGTCACAGGTTGTCTACCTATATCTATATATAATGTATTATAACACTGTTTTTCTATTTTGGAGAAAAATAAAGTTATTATTTATTTATTATTTATTTTCGAATACCAAAAATATACGCGATTAATCCGGTTAAAAATAGTTTCATTTCATAATGTGTATTAGTCGCGAAAACAAAAGATCATATAATGATATTATGATCATTCCACTAAAATTTCATCTTAATACAAAGTCTACATAACGCGTATAATTAATATAGGTACTGCGGTTATAAATAACATTGAGTAAGGTCAGTAAGTAGAGACGCAATAGTTAGGTAGTTAGCTTTCATTCAAAGTTATGAAACTACTGAAGCGCGCTAGGTTCTCGGGGAGCTTTTCAAACTTTCTATTTTAATATAAGTTTTAAAGGATACTTATTAGTTGAAAAAATATCTTTATATTCAATTAAAATATATTATTTACGTAATATCTATTTTATGCTTGTGTATTTATATATATTAGGGCCGTCCTGGCGCATTAAGAGAGCATCTGCGAGTAAAAATGTTGGGTATACGTTCGATTCCTACTCAGGGAAATGATAATATATAGTCTTTTCCAATTTATCCGCTTTGGTACCAAAGACAAAGGACGGCGTTTATTCCCGTTACTCAACACGCAATGTCTCAATTTCAGGTGGCATAAGGAGAACGGAGTGTCTTTATACTAGGTTCTCTCTAATTACTCTATTGATGTGAGTAAAAAAGTATGAAGCTGCTTTATTTTGTCTTTTCTACATGTAAAACTTTCAGTGACTTCCAGATCCGTCATTAACGTATCGTAAAGGGAAAAAAAAACATAGCGATGCAGCACTTGATTCCTTTTATTTGATTTGATTCCTATCTATGTTTTAAAGCAGTCAAAAAGAAAGATCTACAGTAAAAAGTTATCAGCAACCACTAAAGCTTAGAATTACGTACAAAAAGACAAAAATAACAAGATTTCCACGAAACGATAGCAAATGTTTAATTAGTTAGAACGTTCTAGGCCGGTAAGATGCAGTGGCGCATCGATCGCGACCTACTTGCAGGTCAAACTGCCGTGCACCTTTAACCCCACCCCCCAGGGTTGGAACTTGCTAGATTTAATAAATAACTAGTAACCCACCCTGGGCTTACTTAATTATATTATACTATTGATTCATATTTTTTTTTGTCTTCACATAGATTTAAACATAGTGACACATTATTCTGTTCTCCACGCAGTGCCGATTTTTGATATTGCCTAATAGATAGCGAGGCCACTGTGTCGCAGTGAGACAGCCTGTAACTGTTATGGGTAAGATTTCGATTCGAAACATTATATTCAAATTATTTTCATTTTCTACTCAGGTCTCTGGACAAAGGACAAAGTTTAGTTCCACCAGTCAATAAATAGTGTCTCAGTTAATCAGTTAGTGTCATAGTGTCTCACTTTCAGGCGGAAAGTGAAGAACGGAGTGTTATTACACTAGGTTCTCTCTGACTACAATGTTTTACGGGAAAGAAAAGTTTAAAGCTGTCGACAAAAAACAGTGAAAATAAATGCTGCAGTTTATCCTAAAGTAACAAAGAATGAAATAGTGTCGACGATTTATCCTCGAGTGCAAATTAGGCTTAGAAACGTCGTGTCAGTTAAACACTCGCCAACTGCGCTGCTACGGCAATAATAATTTGCTATCAAGGTAATAACAATTTAAACGATTTCTTTTATGAATTTATTATAAGTGTACATAAAATAATTTCACGCATTCCCCGCATAATATAATGTAACATGAACATTCCGTTTTCTACCTTCTGCTGAATTTTGGCACGCTCCGTCTTGAATGACGTTACTCAGCGTTGCTCTTTACCGAGTTAGAGTAATTGTAAGAATAATTTACCCACAACAATCTTGTGGACTACAGCTAATAAATATTAAATTTAACATTTATAAATATTAAATAAAATAATAAATATTAAATGCATGAACTATGTTTAAAGTTTATTTATAAATGTATATTTTTTTTACAATAACTAACAAAGCGTACCGAAAACTTAGCCCATATCTAGTACTCGAGTACAATTTAATATTTAATGTCAGAGCACTTTCATAGTCAACCCTAGAGAAAACACAGATGTCATTCAGGTTTTAGTTATTCAAGTCGGTCTTTCACGTGAACCGCACACCTTTGCCAGTTCGTTTGCATTTTATAATTTAATAAAACGCAATGTTTAGTTAAATTATGTAGTTTCATAATAAGCTATGAAAAATGTTTTTTTTAAATTATATTGTTTTAATAAAAGTAACATTTAGTGAATGAAATTCTTATATTTTAATTAAATGTATGCAGATTCTCGTATAGTAGAGTATTCAAATACAACTTAGCTTCGACATTTTTCGCTCGAAATCGAAACATTGCGTGTTGAGTGGCGGAACTCAACGTAGAAATGTACTTATAATTTACATATAACCATTCTCCCGAATGGGAGTCGAACCCAAAATCATAGCGTACAGTCAGACGCATTTTCCATGATGGTTAAAAAGAATAAACTGAATGGCATTTAAGTAGCTTTTTTGGACATTTGTGTATACATTTTATGGATTTATACTTCTTCGGTAATGATTGACTACATAAATACTTTTCGTCTTTAAGAATAAATGAATAAATATATCGTTGTTACTACGAGTATCAATTAAGGCTATTCCAGTAGTAATAATTATTTAGTAATAATTTATTTCATATAAAGAAAAGTCTAATCTTAGTTAAGTAAACTTGAGATTATACCCAAATTAATAAAATATTAACATTTCAAATGCCTACAGTTTCTTACAATATTGGTAATTGGTAATTATTTCTCGTGTTCAATACATACCTACGTAATAAAAGAAACCAATGCTTAAAAAAAAAATATTCAATAGAGGTTGTAAGAGTCAGTCAGCCATTGAACTTTATATTTCGTGTAATGTATTTTTTCATTTAATACATATAATTAAATAATATTATCTTTGAAATCATCATTTAGAAAACGTATAACAGTTTTGATCGCAGCGGTAGCTGAGCTCAACGCATTGCTCAGTGGTGAGAGCGCCTGGACGGTATTCAGGAGGCGCGGGTTCGAATCCCGCTGCGCTCAAAATTTTTATTATCCTAAGTGTGGAATAATACTTTAAAAATGTTTAAAAACATTATCTGTGATTTTCGCGATCTTTACACGTTTTAAATGAAAAATATTTTAGCCACATTATTTGCGTATATTTTGTAATTCATAAATCGATCCTAATCCAAAAACTGCAACCTTTATATTGATTTAGCAATTAATTTTTGGGGGAAAGTAAAGGTTGATAGGTCCTTCGATTGGTAAATTGGCAATAACCAATCGAGAGATTGCATATTCAACCTTTACTTTGCTTAAAAACTGATTACTACATCAATCTACGATTGCAGCTTTTAAATTGGGATCGATTATTGATATTGGGCGTTATTGGGTTCTTGCAGAACTAACTGTATGTTGCCTACTGGTGTGGTGAGTTTAAGACTTCAAATATTTAGATATGGGTCCAAGTATGACAAAGTTTTCAGCAATCTAATCTATATTTCAGAATTTTTATTATTTTTAAATATATAATTCTAGCAATATGTCTGTTTTTAAACATTTTTAAATGTTATTCCACACTTAGGAAAATTGAATAAGGCATTCAGAAAACGTGTGATAATTCGACGCAGCGTGTAGTAGAACGCATGGCTCAGTGGTGAGAGCGCCTGGACGGTATCAGGAGGCGCGGGTTCGAATCCCCCTGCGTTCAAATTTTTATACGTTTTCCAAATGCCTTTTTCTATATGTCTGTTAATACCAATAAAAAGCAATATATCATTTAAAATGTTAAACAATCACAACTCTCAAGAATACGAAATAATAACATTTAATTTGATTATAAAATTTATGTAATATATTTAGATGATCATAAAGAAAAAACAGGTTAATATCTTATTATTCTACAATCATAGTTTTAAGTTACAGAGAATTTTATACAATACTAGTTATGATTTATATTATTAAACAAATTATATAAATATATAATTTCTTTTAACATCAATAAACATTGTGGCCAGTCGTGGCGCAGTGGCACGAACGTGTGACTGTGAACGACTGGTTGTTGGTTCGATTCCTACTCGAAGAGTGGAAGTATTTAATATTACCTTTGCCTTCGCTCTGGTATCGAGAGGCAAAGCGCAGCGTTAAGTCCCGCCATTTAACATGCAATACCTCCGAATTCGGTGGTGCGTGGAGAACAGTGTCTTAACACTAGGTTCCCTCTGCCTATCCTGCTGTGTGCGGGATACGGCGTGAAGCTAAAAAAAGAAGTAAACATTAAATAGTTTTTTTTTTCATTGAAAACAAACATTACCTTTTAGAGGCAGTTGGATAAATAATAACAATACTTGTATATAAAATAGACATCCTGTACATTTTTTTTAAGTTTGATTTTCATTTACTTTAAGCTATATTGACATTTGACATTGACAAAGAAAGTTAAAATTTGTTTTTTTTTAAAACAATAGCATAACCTATTTAGTCTAATATTATTTTGTTAAACAAAAAAAAATATAAATTAAAAATTATATAAGCAAAAAAGCAAAGGCGTTTCTTATTCTTGAAGAAAATTAAAATCAATACATTATTACGCTTACATCTATAAATAACCGTGACCTTTTAATTACATTACATCTTATTATATTACATAATAAAAAGAAAAAACAAGCATATTTAATGTAATACAAGTAATAACGTTAATTGGATAAGATTTATACCAACTATATATTTACAATAATGATTAGAAAATACTAGAATATATAAGATGTATACAATTTTAATATATTTTGGAAGGCAGAGAAAATTTACTAACATCCTACGCTGTTCTCTAAATTTCTTGCAACTCAATTTTGAAGTTTTATGGATTTTTTATTTAGATGATAATACATGGTTACTCTAAATCCAACACGGCGGACCATCCAAGATGTCAGATTAGTTATGTCTAATGCACTCCAACAATATGGATATGAAATGTAAGAGCTTGCTGAGACAAATTCGAAAATTTGACTTATTTTTCAAAAAAGATTTGTACTTTTAAATTTATTTAATCTATTTATTTTTAATATTTAGTCTAATTTATTAAGTAAGCTACAACATCTTAGAGTTATGTAAGTATATGTATTACATATACAATATACATATAATATTATTATCATATTTTAACCCTTTTAGTGCCAAGGTGCCGTCATGCGACTCTTTGACATTCATTTTCCATTTATTTTCCGTACTTTGCTTGTCAATAAATATTTTATTTATTTTTTATTATCTGTGTTTTTTTTATAAAAACATATGATAATTCATAGTACAAAACCTTCTGAAGAGAATGATACATAACGGAAATGGTAAATATTTGTATAAAAATTGTTTATAAAAGTGCACTTTTTACTGGTATTTATAGCATATATTGGTAAAAAACGTATGGAACTAAAAGGGTTAAGCTTCATCTATCTCAAATATATAACAAGTTAGATTGATCCAACATAACGTTTAGACACTACATTTTCTATTCTTAATGATTTTATAAGTAATAATCATGTATATACATAAATATACACACAAATTTACATAATAGTTTACCTCAAGAAATATAACATATATCTATTGTATTATCACTGGACTGTGTTTAATTTCTTTGATAATTTTGTAGATTTTGACAATTGAATAAGTTTTAATTTTTAATTTTACCTATCTAATAATATAATAAGTCAGTAATCATAAAGTAAGTGCATTTTAACTTGAAAGATCAGATCCAGATCACAGAACCGACTTTTAGGTACTGACTGGTGGTAAGAGGGAGTGAGGGAGACGGCGAAAAGCAAATGTTAGTGATTTCATTACGTATAATATGTTAATAATCGATCCTAATTAAAAAACTGCAACCTTAGATTGACTTAGCAAATAATTAAATTGAGTAAATCAATTTTTTGAATTAAAGTAAAGAGTGAATATGCAAACTTTACTTACTTTTAACTTAACTTTGCTCAAAATATTGATTTATTCAAAAAAAATCATTGCTATATCAATCTTCGTTTGCAGTTTTTGGATTAGGATCGATTATTGCTATTGGGCGTAACTGTACCTACGCGATATTTCGAAAGTATAGATATGTCTATTCAACATAAAATGAACGTACAATAAGTTTCACTGAACACTAACAGATAAGAAAAAAACAATGAATTCTTGAACACACTAAATTCACTAACTTGCAACTTAAAAAAAAAAAGAACCACAGATTCACTATAACACTGTCACTTTAATTAATCACTGACACATAAAATTAAAAAAAAACAATGTAAGGCTGTCCACAGTCTAGTCTAGTTTAGACTAGCCATGTTAGGTTTTACCGTGAATTGTCAAATTTAGTGTATTTGTTATATCAGTAACGATGTCTATTTGGATACATGTTATTCTGCACATTGGGGTTATTTTGCTGCACTGGGTAACCTTGAGTTATACTGCCGGGTTTTGATGACTGGAACAAGAATAAAATGGAATTTGTTATTATAAATTAATTGTTCGAAACGATGAATAACAGTATTTCATTTCATTTTTTTTTAACTTTTCTAAAGTGTTATTCCACACTTAGGAAAACTGAAAAAAGCATTTAGAAAACGAGCCATGCACTGCTCAGTGGTGAGAGTGCTTAGACGGTATTCAAGCGGGTTCGAATCCCGCTGCGTTCAAATTTTTATACGTTTTCTAAATGCCTTTAACAATATTTCATTTTGTTGTACTTTACGGTGTGTTGAGTGAAGGAGCTCAATTCCGCGTGTTGTCTTAGATACCAGAGCGAAGAATAAAAATAATATAAGTATAATCGTTTTTAAAATAACCTATAATTGGTTGTGGATTCGACTCCCGCTCGAGGATTTGTATTGTTTAATATTTCATTTCCTTCGCTCTGATGTTGAAACAAAGCACGACGTTGAGTTCCACCACTTAAACACGCAATGCCTCCATTCGGTGGAACACTTTCCACCGAGTATCGTGCGAGAGTGAGGGAACGGAGTGTCTTAACACTAGGTTCCCTTTGCCTATTCTGCTGAGTGCGAGAAACAGCGTGAAGCTAAATAAGACATTGTATAAGACAAAACAAACAAAAAACAATCTTAACCTGCATATTAGAATGTTGCGGTGCAGTATGTATGGCGAGGTGTCGGCTGGAAGGCGGGGGTTGCGCGTACGCCACGCCACTGCTCACGGACGGGTGGTGCGCCTCGCTCAAGCCGATTAGTACTTGCGGCTAATAGTATAAAATAAAACATTTATTACCACTAAAATATAATTTTCTTAATAATATTCATTTCTTTAGTTTATTGGTTGCAATTTCATTTAAAATGATGTTATTTTCATTTCAAGCGGCGGAGCTAAATGCCACACTTTACATCAATGAATATGAAAATAATTTAATAAAATCATTCTAATGAGCAGTAATTGAATTCACAACCCTTATGTATACAGTTAGCCAGTATTCCATCGGGGCATGATAGCTTCAACAACTTCGATTTTGACAATTTTCATAATAATTATTCTTAATGTTAAAATGTACTGACGTCACCTCACCTAGACAATACGACGTTCACATAAAATGTAGGGTCAAAATAAAACGTATAATAAATTTAGGCGTAGCAGGATTCGAACCCGCGCTTTTCAATTTCTGGTGCTTTCCTAGGTTATGATATAAGAACCTATGTCATAGGTTCTACTATCAGCTGTGTAGCAATTCTCATACGCTTATTACAATATATTTTTGTTGTTAGCATACATGTAGAATCAATTCAAATTAAAAAAAGATGTTTTTCTATTTCCCAATTATGCAAATAACACTTTAAAAATAAAAAATTAAAAACCTAAAAATTTAATTACCTAACATAGACTGCGCGGATGCATACATCAGGTTGGAATAATGTGGCGTGTGTAAAAAAACTTTAAAACTAGGGCTGTCAAAAAATCCACAACACTAACCTGAGCCTCCTTCTTCTGCTCGCCATGCTGTCCATCCCTATTCTTCAACATATCCAGGTACATAGGCTGCGCGGGCGCATACATCAGGTTGGAGTGGTGCGGCGTGTGTAAAAAATTAAAAACCTAAGCCTGTCAAAAAACCAAAAACAAAACGCACACGATGCTGTCCATCCCCAACCTTTAACTATTCGAAATTTAAAAACCTAGGGCTGCCAAAAAATAAAAAAAACACACCTAATCCTTGTTCTGCTCACCATACTACCATCCTTACTCTTCAACTTATCATAACCTTTAAAACCTAGGGCTGCAGAACGAAAGAAAAAATCCACAACACTAACCTGAGCCTCCTTCTTCTGCTCGCCATGCTGTCCATCCCTATTCTTCAACATATCCAGGTACATAGGCTGCGCGGGCGCATACATCAGGTTGGAGTGGTGCGGCGTGTGCGGCGTGTGGGGCGTGTGCGCGTGCGCGTGGTGCGCGTACAGCAGGGGCGGCGGACGTTCCGCGACCACACCCACCACGCTGGATGGAGGCATTGCGTAATAGGCACTCGATGACACGGTGGAACTGCTCGAACCGTATTGCGAGGGTGTGTGTTCTGTTTGAATTGCATAGTTATATAACTTTAAGATATACTCATATTACTATTATTATTGTGTTAAGTGGCAGGCCTTACCGCCGCCTTTTACCCTAAGTTCCAGAGCGGAAAAATTTAAAGCCCCATTGTGCCACGTAAGCCTCAATTCGTATTATATAAATGCTATTCCGTAGAAAATGTATGCATTATCTATATTCTATATTCCCAGTGCATAATGTACTTCATTTCTCTATTTACAACAAAAATTACAATATACGAGGCGTGTTTTTAAAGTAAGTACCGTTTTGACATAAAAAAGGAAAGTATTTTTTTACTAAAAATAATTTATTCATTTGAAACTCCACTCGATACCAGAGCGAAGAAAATGGAAATATTACATATGTCCACTCCTCGAGTGGGAATCGAACCCACAACCAGTCATTTACAGTCACACGTATGTGCCAATGCACCACGACTGGCCCCCAAATTTTTAATACAACATTTAAACTGTGTTATGAATTGAATTTCTTTTACTATTGAAATTGCAATATAGAAAAATAACAAAAAAAAAACATTTTCAGAAAAACTATAAAGATTGAATGAAACGAGATTTTTATTAATTTTTATCTACATTTTCTAAAAATGTATTTCTTTAATTTATGAAGTGTGTAAATAACACTTTAAAAAATTTAAAAAAAGAGTTAATTGAATTAATATTAGGGTGAAACTTGAAATATGGACAACACATCTACAAGGGAAGGTTAGAATGTAAGAAAACCAACTACAACAGATAAAAGAAATGAAAATAAAAAACATAATTGAAGAAGCGAGACAAAGGAATAAAGGAATTAGTTTGTTAAATGAAAGTGTGATTTGATGAACACTATGATAATCTTATTCCACATCTTATAATTATATCAAATACGTATAAAAAGGTACCATAAAATGGTACCGTACTAATAAAACTCAAGAGTTTAAAAGTAGCCTACTCAAACAAAATGGAGTCACTATTCAATAAAAATTCAAAAGCAAAATTAGTTAATTCAAGAGAAGAGAACATTCAAGAATGGCTGGACTTATTCAATTTGTATATTTAATTTTCAAAATGTTGATCTTGAATGTTTCTATGTAATTAATGTTTTATTTAATACATCTAATTCTAAATAAATTCAAATGAACAATTATTTAATTCACAAATTTGCATAAAATACAAAAACTACTATTTAATATTATTTGCAGAATATGTTTTTATACATATGTATAAATAAATATAAAAAATCATAATTAAGTTTCTTACTAACATATTAGATATGGAATAAGATAAAAACAAAGGATGTATATATGTGCGTGCAAGAACAAGCGACAGTGACGACACCTAGTTGTTACAACTCACTGTTCCAAAGAACTGCGCGCGCCATTTGGCGGCCCATGCGACCATCCTCTACTTCTGCAAAAGATTTATTATATACCACATATATAATATATATTTACTTATTATACATATATGTTATAGATTTTTATGTTTATATTTTACAATACAAAGAAATATAAAGAAAAAAAAACATTGTTTATATTATAAATTTACTATGATTATCAATATGAAAGAGTACAAAATTTAATCAAATTTAATTTATTTTATGAATTTAAGAAAAATATGAATTTAAGATAATATCATTGTTTGTTTTTATAAATATAGCTTAAATTTGCTTATTAGAACAAATAAAAAAACATATAAGCCAATAAGTTTAACAAAAATCTAACATAAATAGTAATAATACTCAATATCAAAAAATAATAATTATTATATAAAATAAAAAAGAACTTACTATGATCAGAATACACAGCTTGATGTTTCATAGGTGGTTGATGAATCCTGTGTGAATACAAAGCATATGTGGGAGATGGACTCCTTTGCCGCTTGACATTAGACTGTATTGGTCTAACAAGATTCTGCTGTTGCGGAAACAACATGTAGTTTGAGTGCTTGTTCTTGAACAAAGAGAAAATGTATATTAAGTATATGAAATAAAAAAAATGACAAAGTTAAAACTTAATTCCAAAGTATAATAATTATTAAAAAAATATTAAGTTTAATATTTTGAAACTAACTAAAACTCCATTTTACACTTTCTGTCAGAAATAGAGACATTATGTGTTAAGTGTAAGTACCTCAACTCCATGCTTTGTCTTAGGTACCAGAGTTGAAAATAATTTACAATCATTCCTCCATGGAACAATCAAACCTACAACCAACTATGTTTACAATCATTCACTGTCCCGTTGTGCCATTATGGCCTGAAATGTAAACAGGACTAAAAATCATCAAATACATAAGGACATATTTATAAAGATAACTTTTTTTAATCAGAGACGTAATTACTCAGTTTAATAATGTCTAGATATTTCATATCCAATATCCTAAGTTAGTACTTAGGATATTGACTAATTTTAAAGAAAACCATAAAAACAGAATAGTAAAATCAAAGTTTACTCATACTCATACAATATTATTTTCATAAGCATACAATTTTTTTCATAAATTTCGCCCATAAAAATAGTTAATAATTATATAAATAAAGTATGTTATAAGTCTAATAAAATTAGATACAAATAAATATTATTTTACCATCATGCTTAACTTGTATAGCAGGATATTCGGAGAAAACTTAGTGTCAACACACTCCATTCTCCACGTACTACCCAAGAAAATAGTTTTATAACCTACATATTATTTACTTACTTTGTTTATCATATGTGGTGCCAGTGGTGGTCTTCCTTGTGTGGGTGGAGGTTCTCCTTGACCAGTTGAAGTGGGCATCGCAAACATAGGTATGTGAATATTACCCATTGGTATCTTCATTGGTTGCATTTCACTGAAAAATATATTATAACACTTTAAAAGTGCAATATTTTAAGTCTATATACTTACTTTTACTAAACTCATACTTAATTATGAAAGATATATGTTTATCTTAATGTGTGTGATATATTTTACACCAGCATCTAGTTACATATGTAATCTTTTTCCAAGGTTTAGTCTTTTACACATTAGTAGAACAAATTTTAAATAGATATAAAATAAGTCTAAATGAAATTTCTAACATTTATGTCATTAAGCACTATAAGAGACAAATTTGTAATTCCTTACTTAGTCTCCTTTTGCTGCTGTCTTTTCCTATTTTCATCTTCATTGAGAACTCTCTTCAATTGCATGAACAACTGTTGCTTTTCTTTTTCAAGGTGTTTCAACTTTTGATCAAGTTGTTCTATTTGTTCTTTTGTTTCCTCTGCAAGGGTTGTTGGACAATAATATATTATTTTAAATGTTGTGTAATTTTAAGTATTCTAAGAACGATATATTTTTAAAATATTAATTATTATGCAAAAATATTCTTACCTAAGGTCATAACATCTTGTCTTTCTCTTGCTTCACGTTCTTTTCTCAACCTCTCCTCCTCAACTTCAGCCTCGTATTCTGAAAATAATGTATATGGTATACATTATTTATTGCAAAGTACTAAAAGAAATTATATATAATTATTATACTAAAATATACCCTCTTTTTTTCTTTGCCTTTCTCGTATAATATATCTTTTGAGCGCATTCCACATTTTCTCATTAGCGTCATTTTGTTCTTCAGCCGTTGTTGAAGTTACTGCAGGCATTTTGCTGTTATTTCGCCAAGTTACTAAGTTAATAAATATCAATTATTTAATAGTCCATACAATATTATTACTATTAATTCAGATAAGTCGCAATAAGTAAATACAGGTATACAAAATAGATATTTATTTGACAGAAGTATGTAATATGTACGTTTCAGGTTGTCAATATCATAGACCATAGATTCTAGGCTATAAATTCTATTACAGATTATAGTTTTAAAAATTTTAGTGTAGGACAAACACAAATTAAATTTAGAAGACGAAAATACCTTTAATAAAGTACATTTTTGTATATTAGAAATGGTTTTGCAGTTGACTCATTTATAATATGAGTACTTGCCTCATATCACATTATGACAATGTAGTTAATTCATTTTATAATGGAAAATTTAATTAATTGAATTTATACTTAATATTTATGGTAATTCAACTTTATAATTTTGTTTTACTATGCACAATCATGATTTTTATCAAAGTACCGCAATATGTAGGTGAAGGTACTGTACTTTCATTTTATTTAATGCTCTATGCTTTCAGGTTTTTAATATGTCAAAACAAAAAGCCCAAATTCAAAAGCGTAATGTGCATAGTGGGCAGTACTAATCTATGGGCAGTACGTTCGCTAATTGACAGTGTCATATATTATTTTTTATTTTAAAAATGATAAGAATCTAATCAAACATTGATAGATAACCAGTGATAATAATAGAGTCATTAAAAGATTAAATATACCATCCACGAGCACCACTTAAGTAGGTCAAAAGTCCATACTACTTATTATCTTCTACCATGGACGAACCTTCAAGACCCAGAAAAAAGCTTAAAGCTGTGAGTAAAAATTTATACAATAATGTTTACGTTTACACAAAATTACTTGAATCGTGATGTAATAATTTAATCTAAGAATTATTTCTAGATAAGCTCTCTTTAAAAATAAGATAGATGTTTATTGATGAGTAATTTATTAAATCAAGTCATTGGTATTTTTTTATCACCATTATTTTTTTGTAGATATCATCAGAAATTGTTATGATCTCCATAAATATACTTTTTTACTGTTATAAAAATAAATGTCTATTTCGTTTGCAAATAATATTAAGCTATAAGGTTTGCTGGTACCAAAGATTTCTAAACTCAATGTGCAACAAAATATTCACTATTAAAAACATTAAAATAATATGTCTAATTAGGTCATTAGGTCATTAGGTAATCTTTTAATACCTTTTAATAGTTTCTATTTTTTTGCTCAATTATAAAAATCCAAGTTGGACCCATATTTTATATAATAATAGATGGCAATTATTAAACTACCATTTTGAAAATGATATATTTTTTGAAATACTGTTTTTTTTTAATTGAAAGCGAGAAATTATTTTTTATGTATATTATAATAATGAAAAAACATGGTAAACATGTAAAACTTCTAGATACATTTCCAAGGTTGCATGGTACCAATATGCTTAGAGAGAAGAAAATGTAATGAACTGCTTAGTATTTATAATGAATTTAAAATAATGTGACAAATAGATTGTTCTAGACATTTTATGTTCGTGTTACTGGATCTAATTACACACCATGAGTCACTGTTTATTTATTATTACATTTGTTATAATAACTAGTTACTGTCCACAATTGTATTTGTATGCACTTTTCAACCTGTGATATATATTTTTAGACATAATAAAGTCTAAAATTATATAGGCTGTGATCTATTCTTCCATATTACTTATGGAGGTTCTTCCAACTCTTCTTATTTTATAAACATACATTATATGGTTTAGACCTGTTGTGGCACTGTGGATCAGCATCTGATGGGTTTAAGTAATATTCTCACAAAGAAAATGTTTATATTTAAACTATTTTTGTTTGCTTGCTCTTGTATGACAAAGCGAGGCATTCAGCTCTAAAATGTATTTGTTCAGCTGCAAATGAATAAATTTGCAGAGATATCATTTCCGTTTTTTTTATCATAGTTTGGTTGGTCTCTTACTTCCATATTAAAGGTTTCAGATATTTGTGCACAATTCTATATATATTGTCATGTAATGACATCCTTTTTTCCTTTTTTTCATAATAACAATAAGAGATTCAATTTTTTTCACACTATTCTATTGTGTAAGGGATCACTATGTACTCTTCACTTGCAAAAACAATTGAAGCTAAATCTAGTCAAACATTTTTTTAATAGGTCATTTTAAGTTATTAAATGTAATTATTTTAATTTGATGAATTTACTTGAATGAAATTTAATCACTTAGCATATTTAAAAACTAATTAAGATGTATAATGTAACTATGTCAATTTTAATTTGCTTAATTTGATTACAATCTCTATTAACAATGGTCTATTTTGTAGATTTTTATTATTTAGTTACATCATTTTACAATTTATACTCACCCTAAAAATATTAACAGATGATAAATAGTAAAAAATATGATTCATACTGGTTTTATAGGAAAATCATTGGACATTATTAGAAGCTTATTAGTTCCTATTGAACATAATTGTCTACTCAATAACAACTAGTGAATGTCAAGCCCTAACAATATTTTGTAAAGTTAATCACAGTACTATTTACGAGATCATTAAATCGGAACGCGGCACGTACCTGCACGGGTCAGTGCATTTTATCATTTAAATTACATTCGAAGTCAGCAACGTTGCAAGTATAAGGGAATCGCGATAGTTGGTACCGCACGCCAGTGTCGATCGCAGCAGCGCGCGTGTTGTCGTGTAACCGGTTGCGTTGTAACTGTTTGGCGGGAAAGTGCCGTTTTACTTGCGTGTTTTATTTTTTTTTTAATTCCTCAAAAATGAGCCTAGAGCAACGAAATCAAAAGATCATTGCGACTTTTGAAAAATATAAAATTGCTGAATGGGGAAATGGCGCGAATAGAACGGTTAGTTCTTTATATATTTTTTTTATTATTTTTGTTTGTAAATATTTACGTGCTTGTTAGTAGAAATTTGACTGCGATAAGTATTATTGTTTCAATTATGTTAAACTGGTATTAGAATTAAGAGTGGTTTCTGTATACTTTCACTAAATTATTTCCTCTAATAGTAAACAACTGTCTGAACCACAATATCTGTTATAACACTTTCATTTATAACATTCTACTAGATAATTACATTTTTGTTACTTTTTTTCGTATGAACTATTTCTACCTTTCTTTATATGTAACATGATGTATATACCTCTATATTTTTTGGGGAATATTATTATTATAGTAGTAAAATGTCATTACTTAATTTATATTTTTATTATTATAATATGCTGAATTGATAGTAATGGCAGTATTATAAAATACCTGTCGTGTGAAGATTATATTGAAATATGGTTAAAAAATAAATTATTTTTGCCATTGCCATAACAAACAAACAAATTGAACAAATTGAAAAATAATACAACGCTTTTCCTGAAATATACAAATCAAAAAATAAATATAGCTCTTTCAAAAAGTATTATTTCTACACGTATATTTAATTAATTATTAATTTAAATAAAAAAAAGGAAATTTATTATTTTTGACCTGACCCTGACTTGACCTATGATTTAATATAGCAAAACTTTCTTCGACTCTATATAGAGTTAATAATTCAGTTTGTTAAATTTAACTACGTTTCTCCTGAAATATAGTTTCTTTTGATACAGAAAAAATCTTAAAGTTCCCAACATATATTTTTAAGAAGTATTGTTCGCGATTTTTTATAACAATGTAATGAATTTGTTTGTTTTGTTTTCCCGCGACATCTCTATTATTAACATTTTAATTGTTTGTGAACGATATTGTGAGAAAAAAAGTCCATATGATATATTTAATCTTTATTAAAAATGTTAGTTCTTTTATAAGACAAAACCTATTAACATTAAAAATCTTTTCATACAAACCTTTAGGTATTATTTGGTAATATTGATCTATAGGAAACACAGGGAGCATTGTGGCATAGTGTGACAGCGTTTGACTGTATATGCAATGCTACTAGGTTCGGTTTCCCTCGAGGGAATTTTTATTTAAGTTAATTATATTAATAAATATTAAAATTATTTTTATCTCTCTACTCTGGTGACAAGACAAAGCTGGGTTGGGTTAGGCTACCTAACGTGCAACGTCCCGGATTCAGACGGATACACTGCTTTGCGGTAAAAAACGTATAGCTGAGAAAATATACCGGTATATTTTTTTAATAAAACGATTTTTATTATCAGTATCCATGTTTCGTCAAAATTGTAATTACTTTACAAATTAGGATCATACAAAAAAAGACCAAGGCTTTTGAATATAAGCTTTTTTAAATAAACTGTTTTTTACAAGCATAAATAGTAATTTTTATATTTTTTTATCATATCTTTCGTTATTGGAGATTTAGATTTTGGGTCTAATAATAGTAGTTAACGCCGTTGTTGCGGTACTCCCGCAACAACGGCGTTAACTATGTTTGTAATAAATGGTTTAGATTCAAAATAAATCGAAAGAACCAAAGAAATCCTTAAGTCATATTACTATCTGTTGATAGATTACTCTTATGCGACTTAACTCGTAAGATGTCTAAACATTATAAAATACTAGAATATTGTTAATGTTAATTTATTTACTGATATACATAAAGGCAAATGTACATACTAAAAATAGAATTCAAATGTTCTATGCAATGCGGCTTGCATGTCATTATAATTGCATACCATCAGCAATTGGCATAATAAGGTTTTATTGTATTTCTAAAGTAAATAACGTAACGTAAAGTAATATTGACTAAAAAAAGGCAGTTTTACGCTATTTACCGCACAGCATGGGAACCACAGAGAGCCTAATGTAAAATCACTCCGTTCCCCCTTTCCATTCGGAATCGCGAAACTCAACGCCACGCTTTGTCTTAGAGAGCAGAGAAATGAAAATAATATGTACACCCATACTTCGCTTTGCGTCGGGGATACGTTCCAAAAAAATACGACGCAAATTGAAAATAGATTTTCGATAGAAAACTATGTAATGATCGAAGATAGGTTCCAGGCTTACGAAAATACTACCTTTTAAAAATAAAATTGAACGAAGTAATTTTTTTTAATTTTTTTGATAATTTAGTAAAAAAATTAACTAAATATATTATTATTTTTTATAAATCATAGTATTATTCTTTTTTAAATTTAAACACAGCGTTAGTGTTGTTATCGAACAAATGACGTATATTTTGACAGGTGAACTCTACCTGTCTACTGCGGACTACTACGTAAAGTATTCAAAAGTTTCAAATAAGGAAATACGACGCGATTAATTCGGTTAAAATAATTTTATAATTAATTGACCGACAATATTGAATGCAGAACGTTATTTAAAAGAACGTTTCAGAAGAGGTTGCTTAAAAGTGCAACCATGTGATATGTCATACAAAAGGTCACATATGGTAATAATTAGTAGATTTCATTTTCAATGTATGCAATTAATGGTTTTTTTGTATGAAATATAATATGTACTTGTGCCTATACAACGAATATTATTTAGCTTAAATTATTAATAATTATTTTAGCGAGACAAAACAAATAATATAAATTTTAAACTACGACATCTGTAATTATTGTAATATATAGCACGGGATATAAACTCGTGACCTCCGCCGTACTATGATGTCACATATTATTTGAAGTGCAGCGCAGTGTAGTTGTTATGTGCCTACTGTTATGTGTATAACTAGTTCAGAAATAGGAAGAAATAACAATAAACGTTTTGTAAGATTTTTTACCCGCGACGGAACGGCGACTGTATATGTGTTTGGGGTGAGAGGTTGTTTGTTTGTTTGTTTGTTTGTGTGTTTGTTTGTGTGTTTGTGCAAATTACTATGTCAATTATTTCCAAAACTATAAGTCCGATTTTGATACGGTTTTCTATGATATGTTAAGGCTCAATTGGCGTATGTTCTTAGATATGTCTTATTGCCTTAACTCACCAGGGGGCGCTGCAGTAAGCATTTAACGTGAAAACGAATGTTTTCAATTATCTCAAAAAATAGTAGTTTGATTTCGATAGATTTTCAGTGATAGATTCAGATTTAATTGGTGGATGTTCTTGGATATGTTTTATCGTGTCAAACCACCAGGGGGCGCTGCAGTAAGCATTTGTTTGTACTTTTTTTGTATTTATTTATCTAAAACCGAAACTACTGATCCGATTGAAAAGAGTTTTCGGAAAAAGATTCAGCTTTGCTTGATGCATATTTTAAGATTTTTCTTTTTTGGTTACGGGGAAAACTCACTAGGGGGCGCTGCAGTAAACATTTGTTAATGCAAATCAAAAATTAATAGTCCAATTTAGATGTAACCTTCAAGGATAGGTTCAGGCTTAATTGGTGCGTCTTTCCATATATATGTTATGGTGACCACTCATCAGGGGGCGCTGTAATAAGCATTTGTTTGAGTTTTTTTGTGTAAAACCAAAATTTTTCTTGTATTTATCTGTCTAAAACCGAAATTACTAATTCGATTGGATAGAATTTTCAGAACTAGATTCAGCTTTGCTTGATGCATATTTTAAGACTTTTATTTTTTTGTTACGGTGAAAATTCACCAGGGGGCGCTGCAGTAAACATTTGTTTATGCAGAGCAAAAACTACTAGTCCGAATTAGATGAAACTTTCAACGATAGATTCAGGTTTAATTGGTGCTTCTTTTTATATATACGTTATGGTGACCACTCACAAGGGGGCGCTGCAGTAAGTACATTTGTTTGTGTAAAACTAAAACTACGAGTCCGATTTGAATTCAGTTTTCAATGATAGATTCAAGTTTACTTAGTGCATATATTCATATATGTGTCATGTATGTTTACTTAGTGCATATTTTCATGTATGTGTCAACTCTCTAGGGGGCGCTGCAGTACGTAGCTGCTTCTATTTTTTTGTGTAAAACCAAAACGACTAGTACGATTGTCAAGAGTTTTCAGTATTAGATTCCGCTTTACTTAGAGCATGTTTTTGTTACGGGGAAAACTCACCGGGGGGCGCTGCAGTAAAATATTGTTTGTGCAAAGCTAAAATGACGAATTTGATTTGGATGCAGTTTCAATGATAAGTTCAAGTTTCATTAGTGCATGTTCTTAGATATGTTTTATCGTGTTAACTCACCAGAGGGCGCTGCAGTAAACATTTGTTTGTAATATTTAATGCAAAACCACAACTACTCGTCCGATTGGGCAGAGTTTTTAATATTAGAGTTGCCTTTACTTGGTGTAAGTTTTTAGGTTTTTTTTCACGTCAAGAACTCACCAGGGGGCGCTGCATTAAACATTTAATTATGCAAAGCTAAAACTACAAGTCCGATTTGGATGCAGTTATCAAAGATAGGGTCAGGCTTAATTAGCGCGTGTTCTCGTATATGTGTCTAGATGACACCTCACCAGGGGGCGCTGCAGTAAGCATTTGCTCGTATTTATTGTGTGAAACCTATTTAGATGTGGTTTTCTGTAATAGGTTCTGGTTTAATTGCTGCGTGTTTTTATATGCCATATCACGAACTACCACGGGGCGCTCCAGTATATATTAGTTTGTTCAAATTCAAAACTACTAGTGGGTTTTGTGATTTTCACTGATTTGGTTAGACTTAAGTTTCGTGAAAATGTTACGGTGACAATCTCCCAGGCGCTGCAATAAGCATTTGATAACCAGAAAGCATTGGATTTATAATTTCTTTTGGGTTTGCATGAACATTAATATAAAGTATTTCGATATTATGTAATAATATATAATGTGTATCTATTCACTTTAAAAAGTTTAAAATAAAAAGCAAAATTAAAAAATTTTGAAAAAACCCACGACGGTTTAATTGTAATTGTAAAAGGATAAAATAACTATAAATCCCCCGCCTAAAAGAATATATGTAACGAGATGATAGGGACGACTTCGTCGGGGGCTGCCAGTTGCAACCTCTATTTTAAATATAGTAGCTAACAGTATAGATTTCGTTTTAAAGTCTTTAAAATACCAGTTATCAAAACTGTAAATTCATATTAATATTTAATTTTTTTGCCAAACCTGTTTTAAAAGCAAGAAAACCTATGAGAAGGTTTTTGCAAACTTAAAGTAATGGCAGCCCCGACGAAGCCGTCCCTATCATCTCGTTACATATATTCTTTTAGACGGGGGATTTATAGTTATTTTATCCTTTTACAATTACAATTAAACCGTCGTGGGTTTTTTCAAAATTTTTTAATTTTGCTTTTTTTCTATTCAAATGGTGAATATCACGATACGTTACGTATTTATAGCAAATATAAATATTTATTTATTACACTTGCTACAATTTACGAAGATTATTCGCAAATTCGAGCTTACTACGAGATGTAGTATCAAATTTTTTTACCGCTCGAGTAACAGGGTAGTAAGGAAGAACCTAGTGCCTAAACACTCCTTTTTTTCTCTTTCCGCTTGAATGAGATAGTACATTTCGGCTTGCTTTGTCATATTCATCAAAAATCAAGTAACATTATATATAACATATTTTTTTAAAAACATGCCTTTAAAAATAATAATTTAAAGCTTACATAAAAAATAAATATTGACTTGTCGTAGAATACGAATCTGTATTTATTCTCAATATTTTTATATCTAAAATACGGTTTAACCCATTATTATTTTAAAATAATATTATATACTATACTTTGACCTCCTTCTTGACTATGTTATCAATTTTTCCTTCGTTTGTTCTCATTAATGTGTCAGTCAACGACCTCTTAATTATCTTTCTATGCCTAATTAATCTAAGAATCTTTGACTCGTTCTAAACTAGTTAACCATGACATATTCTATAACAGCTGAGGTTTATACTTTTTGTTATTATAAGACATTTGAACAGTGCCCGTCGTAGTTCGTTTGATGCTCACTTGATGCAATATTAATGTTATGATATATTTTTATTATAGCTGGTTTTGTAAAAAAATATGTAGGAAGTGCAGCGCTCAGTTCCGCTATTCAACACACAATGTCTTGATTTCGGGCGAAAAATGAAAGTGGGTCTTTCATTAATAAGTTCAATAATTCAAATAATTAAAGTATCTTATAATTGGGGGGCTCTCCCTCACTACCCCGCTATTCGGAAAAAAGCATGAACTGGATTAGTAAGACAAAGCTTATTGTCTATAATATGTGAAAAGTACAAATTATCGTTATGTTTTCTGTCCCTTGTACATAAAATCAATTATTGAAAATAAAAAAAAAAACATCTTTTAAAAACGCTATTTTTACTTTTTTTTATTTACGTAACATATAAATATAGATTAAGTAATCGATAGAAGTTGCAACTAATGAATACGATTTACTTTTGAAACCACGTTTACTTTTACATCTGATAATAGTAAAGTGGTGGCCAATCGTGGCGCAGTGGCACGAACGTGTGACTGTAAACTGTGTGGTTGTGGGTTCGATTCCCACCCGAGGATTGGACATATTTAATATTTCCATTTCTTTCGCTCTGGTATCAGAGGCAAAGTGTGGCGTTAAGTTCCACCACTTAACACGCAATGCCTCCGAATTCGGCGGAAAGTGGGGAACGGAGTGTCTTAACACTAGGTTTCCTCTGCCTACCCTGCTTTGTGCGGGATACGGTGTGAAGCTAAAAGAAAAATAGTAAATTAATATTAAGTGCATACATACATCACGAGACGCACGCATGCAGAAACTGCGTTCAGTTTAGTTGCAATATCGAACATTTCTACTAGTTATGTGGCTTTGTTTACGTAAACATACTTTCTCCTTTCGTTGTGCTATTCCGATATTTATATGTATATATTAATAGATTCTTAAACAAGTTTTTTGTATCGTTTTTTTTTCTTAAATATAAAAAATATTGCTCTTGTAGAAGGTCGAATTATATAAAACGAAACGTGATTTATATATTTTTGTATTGTTGAATTTAACTGCCTCCGTTACGTTCTTTTTTATTCAATCTTTTTACAATTGTATGAATAATCAGAATATTGTATGTATTATTTACACTAACAATACATTGTAAAATGGCATTAAAGAAACCTTTATTTTTTTGGCTGATTTCTTCTCTCCGGATCCAATGACTACCTTATAGTCATCAAAAACCTGGTGCTCTTGTCAGAGCGACACCGGTAATGAGTGTATTATCCGTTTGTTAATTCTTGTCTCTGTAATATCTTTTTCCTGAGAAATCGAACGTCAATGTCATTTGATAGTCCAGTATATGGTAGTCGTTTTTAAGCATTTCATTTTTGGAAAAGTCTACTCACACCCGTACGTAGATCCAAATTTTAATAAGTTTTGGCCACATATTTAGATGCTTTTATAATTTTAGCACACATTATTTTAAAACCCAGTACTACCCTGTATTATCCCAAAATTAAAAACAGATTACCAGAAATTTGGAGGTCAACCAAAAAGACTGAATGAAGAAAGCAGATACCGGTTAAACATAAGAAGTTGTGAAGAGTGAACGTAAATTATCAGATAACTGTTAAGCTGATTTCATCATCATTTTTATAATCATTCAAAGGCCTAGTGAATGTTATATCCTGATAAACTATAAGAATTAAGGAAAAACCCGGCTGTTTGTTGTGCTCTGCAAGGGGTAGCGTGATGGATAGATAAGATATGGTCAGATCTGCATAAGTCACTCTTACTTGCCAAATAAACAATTGACGAAATGTCCAATAAAGTATTACTATTGATTATTTTACAATATCCCCACTTATGTCTGTCAGATAAGGAGATAAGTGAAGTAATCCAATAATATCTTTGTTTATCCCTTTGAATGTTTTTCTTAATTTATCTATGTATTACATTTCGAATTATCTATTTTGATGATTATATATCAAACTCTTGCTGTATTCACTGCTTTGATATACAAAGTCTTGGACTCTTAATTGAAATTTAGTATGCATGTTCATTTATAAGAGGGGATTGTTATAAATTTGTATGAGACGGGGAAAGATGAAATTTTACGTTTTATAGTCTAAACTACGAACTATCGAACGATGAAGTTTTTTTCGGCTTATAAAATCAGAACCGCAAAGGTTGCATGTGTAAACTCCTGGCTTGTAAACAAATATAAACATAAAAAAAAAAAAATTTGTATAGAGGCGTACTCGGACAGTATTTCGATGGACGCTAGACGGTTCTACATTCTATCTCTGTTTGAAGGAACCATTATTGTATTAAACTGTTTTCGGTTATCCTGGTGAAACCCAATTATATATTGGATTTCCCCACTTCCAAACGGAATTCTAGAGTCCAAGTTGAATATCAACAGATTTTAATAGGCGGTATGTCATGAAGTCAAAGTCCACTAAACCAATTGTGGGCATTAATTATTGTATTATGTTACAATATGTAATACGTATTAATTTAATACATATTGTGATTAGGCAACTAATATATTTTGGACTCTTTTAGGAACTACTTACCTATAAGTAATTATCTGCCTTAGTCTGGTTTAGTAACAGGAAAAAAATATAATAACTCAGACATTAAGTAATATTTATGTAAGATATTATATAAAGTATGTTAATTTATCATATAAATCTTCGCGAGACCTCTTCCAATGAATTTTGATAATATATGATAATATATTTGATAATCTGTTCAATTAAAATTATAAGAAATAAAATATTTTTTATTAGTATGCAATTTTCCAGAAAAGTAACAATGTAGCGAAAAATATAGAAAAACAAAAATATTAATAACTCCTGTATTTAAAATTGCGTTTCTGAAGAAAGCTCGTAGTAAGTTCGTGACTTTATCATAAAGCTTTGTCTTGAAGTGGAATTTAACCCACAACCCTATCGTGAATTTATAATACTTCTAACTCCCACTGCGTCACAAATTAATATTAAATTTTAAAATATAAAGATATACTAAAATTTAAGCATTGAAAGATTGAAAGTCGTTAACTAAATTCGGGGATGGCACCTACTTGGATGGTAATAATCAATACTAGGAAGAGGAAACCATAGTTCAATTATGTTTTAGTCTTATTGATGTAATTCTCTGCTTGACCTTTTGTTAAGGTTAAGTTTAATCATTTTACTATCACTTCTGGTAACTAATTTACTATTGTAAAGTACATTCACCAGTTTTTCCATGAATTTTTAATTACCGTTACAAATATACCGTGTTAATTTTATTTGGTACGTGGTCTATTGTAGTTAAAATAAATAACCTCCAAACAAATCAACTGTATATTTTCCGTGTTCAAATCATTTCCACTTTTTTTATATCGCCTTGAGATTTAGGCACAATATCTAGATAAATCTACGACTTTAATTGATTTGGGTTTGTTAATTTAAAACCTACCTTTCTGATTTTGTTTTTCTCTACTATAGTATCAGAGAATTGAAATATATGTATGTATACAAAATCCTATATTGATAACAGTTGTAAAGCTATAACAATTTACCGAGATAAAGATTATCATGGTTATTAGGCCAGGTAGTGAAGTATCTAGCACGTTCTCTGTTAAATAATATCATTTGTTTTTGATCGTAGCGAAAGACTAAAAATTTTTAGACAAAAATCTTTACAAATATTAGCAAAATTGTAACAACAATTTTAGAAAACGTATAGAAATTTGAACGGAGCCGGATTTAAATCTGCTCGTCTTGGTAACTGTCCAAGTCCTCTAACTGCTAAACCATGCGATCCACAATACGGATTGGAGACCCTCTCGTCTCGTCTTTTCCAATTAACGTTAGACCCTATAAAAATTTACATACTCTTCAACGAGTAGGTAACTATGGATATGCAAGATAACTAATTAAGTAACTTTAGTTCGGATGGAGCATAGTGTTTCGATACTAGTTTCTTTTTGTTTACCCTGCTGTAAGGAAAATGCATCAAACTGAAAAAAGTACCTTTCTTATCATAAATTACATATAAATAGTCAATATAAGGCATAATCAAAACAATATTGTGAAGTTTTGTAAAGTGTTATTTACAAACTAAGCAAATTGAATTTAATCTGAACAACTTCACAAGTTAAACTATTTGTTACAGTGCGCCCAAGTAGCTACTAATGTAGTAGAGCAGAAACATCAGGTGTCCAGAGCTAAGCGAAGCCGAGCTCTTGGCAGTAGAGCGTTCAGAGGCAGCACGGTCTGGTTTACTGGGCTTAGTGGTGCGGGCAAAACCAGCATTGCCTTTGCTCTTGAAGCGTACCTCGTGTCTAAGGGTAAGTGTATTTTAATTATAATTTTGTTATAAAAACGTCTTAAAATATTGTATTTTCACAATAATTTAAGACCAGTGGCCAGTCGTGGCCCAGTGGCACAAGAGTGTGACTGTAAACGACTGGTTGTGGGTTCGATTCCCACTCGAGGAGTGGAAATTATATTTCCATTTTCTTCGCTCTGGTGTCGAGGTAAAGCGCGGCGTTAAGTTCCGCCACTTAACACGCAAGCCTTCGAATTCGGCGGAAAGAGGGGAACGGAGTGTCTTAACACTAGGTTCCCTCTGCCTACCCTGCTGTGTGCGGGATACAGCGTGAAGCTATTTAATTTAATTTTAACAATACTTAAGCGTTAAGTTCCGCCACTTAACACGCAATGCCTCCGAAGTCGGCGGAAAGTGGGGAACGGAGTATCTTAATACTAGATTCCCTCTGCCTACCCTGCTGTGTGCGGGATACAGCGTGAAGCGTGTAAAAAAAAACAAACATTTAAGAGCCTTATATAGAGACGTTAGCATTCGTCAAAATGAATAATATATTTTTGTATTTTACCAAACGCTAATCATTATTATTAGTAATTGACTGGTATTTTTTAATTATTTTCGTAGCCTAATTTGTCTTGATTCGATGTTAATTAATCGCTGCTAAATGTAATTAAAATGACATCTTTACAGTACATGCTAAACGTTATGTGTTTTAACATTACTTTTTTAATAAATACAAAACACGTGACCGAGTGTATTCACTCACTAAAATAAATTAAAAAAAAAATTACAAACAGAAAAAAAAGAAAAAAATACAGAAAAGTAAACGGAACTCAAGTCTGTGGCGTTTAAAAAATAAAGAGAAAAAAAAAATATTACTTTTTTATTGCGATGTAATGTGAAGGAAAACAGGTTTTTCGTATTATATACAGTCCCACGCTTCTTCCCTTATAGCGGGGTAGTCAGAGAGATCATAAAGTCAAAATATTCCGTTTTCCGCCCGAAATCGAGACATCCCATATTGAGGGGCATTGCTCAACGCCCTTTGTCTTAGGTTCCAGAGTTATTAAATGAAAATTTAAATAAAATTATTCCCCCAGTAGGAATGGAACCCACCATCATCGTGTTTACAGCCGGACGTTGTCACACTGGGCCGCGATATCCTCATATTATGACTATTAATCCATACTTATATTATAAATGCGAAAATCTGTCTGTTGATGACACGGGGTCAACCATAGGCTACTTTTTAAAAAAAATATCAACCCCTTAAAGGGTTGAAATAGGAGATGAAAGCTTGTATGAAAAATCTAAACCGCTTAACCGATTGTAATGAATTTTGGAATAAATATAGTTGATAATCCAAGGTTAAACATTGCTACTTTGTTTTTCAAAAATCCACCTCCGAGGGTTGCAATATGACGTAACATTTATGTAGTTCCCGCGAAGCCGCGAGCGGGCCGCTAGTATAAATATATGTTATAAATAATAATTGGCTTAACACATTTGATGTTAAACCGTTTTGTGTAATTTCTTCCATTTTATCATTTCTTAATCTTGTTTGTGTGTGATTAGGCTATATAAGATATTATCTCCTATTATTCGATTGTCTTTATGACGATATATCTTTCGATTAGTGTTTTTCCATCTGCACTTTACTACTGATACTTGAGACAATTTTTACGACAGTATTATGTAGTATATATATTTTATCTATAGTATTGTTTTTTTTTTCAATACTATAAATTTGTTGATAATATATGATAATGACATTAATTCACAAAATGACGTTGTGGTGTCGTAAATATAAGAATTTATTGATTATGTATTTAATTTAAGATTACGTTTAACGATTTTTTTACTTCAGCTTTACGCTATTTTCCGTATAGAATGGAGAAACAACTTAATTTCAAAACAATCTGTCCTCCACTTTCCGCTGTAATAATTGAAACACGAGCTAAGTGGCGTAATTCAACGCTGCAGCTTGCCTTATTAGAGCAGAGATTTCCCTGCTCTAATAATAATTTAAATTCCCGCTAATGAAATACGAACCCACTGCACCAAATAACCTCTATAAAAGACGTTAAATAGTAAATTTCTAAGTCATAGTAAATAATTAACATACGTAGTTTTGTTATGAAAACGTGTATCTATTATGTTCATTCATCATTATTTGCAATAGGTGAATGAAACTTAAGTCTTAAATTTCCTATTCATATGCGTTGCAATTGTGCTGTTACATAATTATACCGAGATCTATTTTGAGCGACTATATGAGGCCGACAACGATGATTACTTTAATAGTTTATAGTTGATACCGTCGTGGCGCAGTGGGGCAGCGTCTGGATGAAAATACGACGGTTGAATGTTCGATTCCCACTTGGGGGAATGATTTATATTAATATATAAATCATTAAGCATAATTGCTATTTATATTTCTCCGCTCCGGTACCTACGGCAAAGCGCGGTGTTAAATTTTGTCACCTTATACGCAATATGTCGATTTCGAGCGAAAAGTGGACAAAGGACAGAGTGTCTTGACACTAGGTTCTCTCTGACTACCTTGCTATATGGGAAAAGGTTCTACCTACAAAGACTGGTTGTATTCAATTATTTTATAGAATAAGCGTGTCACGACTAATTCTTATTATAATACAATTTACATTCAACTATTTTAAAAGAGTATTGTTCTTAAACGAATATTTTTTTTTTATTGTTTATTAAATAATATTTTATTCAAGCGTTTGATTGTTTCGTCTTGTGATACACGCGATGTAATTTTGAATTCTCAATTAAAAATCATATGCATTTATTACAATTAAACTAAGTATGCTCTGTTTTGTGCATTAGCAACGGCTCTGAACAAAGAATTAATTTATCATAATTATTTTATAGCTGCTCTATAATGATGCTAAATTATATAGGTATATGATGATTCGCTTATTTACTTTATTTTTTGTATTGTTTTGAATTATTATATCCTTCGCTTCACGCTGTATCCCGCACACAGCAGGATAGGCAGAGTGAACCTAGTATTAAGATACTCCGTTCCCCACTTTCCGCCGAATTTTGGAGGCATTGCGTGTTAAGTGGCGGAACTTAACGCCGCGCCTTGCCTCAGTACCAGAACGACGAAAATGAAAATATTAAACATTCCACTCCTCGAGTGAGAATCGAACCCACAACCAGTCGTTTACAGTCACACGCTTGTGTCACTGCGTCACGACTGGCCCCAATTGGTAATTTATAAATATTTATATGAAAAATATTGTGGCGTTATAGTTCTGAGACACATTAGACTGATTTTACACAATGTACTCGTACGTACGTTTGACTGCTAACCGTGTGAACATTTAAATTAATATAAGCAGATTCACCCTTTTTCCGCATAGCATCAGAGATAACTTAGTGTTAAGCCACTTCGTTTTGCATTATCGAAAGTGTTAAAGTGTTAAACGTCTCACTTAATCCTAGGTACCAGAGCGGAGAAATGAAAATGCGATATAATCATTGCCTCGAGTGGGAATAGAATCCAAAACCATCGCGTTTAAAGTCAAACTCTGTCACTCTACGCCACGACGGTCTCTATATAAGCGTTACAATAATATAAGCGTTTTTCACAATATAACGATTTGCACAAAGTATGACAACATTCAATGTTCGCTACACGTGCAATGTTTTGAAGGACATCTGATCAACCTTTTATAGCAATGGGCCAGAATTAGTTCAAAATCATACTTCTTATGTTATAAAAGTTAAATTACATAAACATGAAATGGGAAGAAAATGCATTTTACATAAATTAAGAAGAACGCAATCTTCTTAAATGTTGGAATAAATCGAATTAATTTTATAGGAGTTAATGTTAGCGGGATGATGTGAGTAATAGTATTAATATACGCTAGGCGGGCTGGGTAAAATTAATATGTGGACCGCATATTCCTCACCACGTTTAATTTTACCTTTTAAAGTACAAGGAACCCATTGATATATCTTTATACTATTTTTGCCTAACCTGAAGAAGTCACTATGTTCATGTTATCTACGACTATATCCACAAAATATTTTGAAAACAAGATAAGTACACTATAATAAGTACTCTTTCTTGTTTACCTGAACGTTCTGGAGGACTAAGGACTTCAGAAAGCCAAGTATATTGTAATGGTCAGGTATTCTAAAAATTTCATTCAGCGAATTTTCAAGTCAATCGGACGGATAGACGTAGTTCAAAATAACGTTGAAAGGTTTTTTTATATCGATGAATAAATAGTAATATTTCAATTCAAAAGTACTACATTTCAAAATTATACTTTTTACAGATCAGCTAATCAAAGAAAAAATAAGAATTTTGTCTAACCCATTTTTTATTTAATTTTAGATATATGCATTTCACATACATACATATATCTAGGAACATATTTTTAATGACAGGAAGAAAGAAAAATAAGCCTTAAACATTTAAGTCATATAAGCGTTTATATCATATTTGGCGCGTTCTAAACTAAAATTCAAAAGAAACGGTCCAAAGAAAAGAAAAAAAAATGCGTGTCTGATCCATACTAAAATATGAATGCGAAAGTCTATCTGTTTCTCTGCCTCTTACGCTTTCACGGTTAATCTCAATCTCAAATAATCAGGAACGATTTGGATTATATTCGGAATGCAACTCAAAACCCAGGATCAAACATAGTCTACTATTTTTTTTTTCAAAAATCTAACCCTAAAAGGTGGAAATAGCGAACGAAAATTTGTATGAAAACATAAGCGAAAACGCGGGTATTTGTAAGTGAAGCAATTTTAGTTGTAATGTTCACAGGCGCAGCCACGATCAGTTCGCTAGATCAAATATAAAATATAAGGGGTTAAATTAAAAAAATGAAATAAAAAATTTAACACTTTTTTGATTTGCTACCGCAAATTGAGTTGAATCACCTTAAAGGTGATTTTGAATTATTAAAGGTTGAATTTGAATTAAAGGAGCTTGGAATTATGATGACGAATATATAGATAATTTCTTTTATTTATTTCTAGGAATCCCTGCATACGGTCTGGATGGTGACAACATACGCACAGGCCTCAACAAGAACTTGGGTTTCACGAAAGAGGATAGAGAAGAGAACATCCGTAGAGTCGCTGAAGTAGGCAAGCTGTTTGCTGACAGTGGGGTTGTGTGCTTGTGCAGTTTTGTTTCTCCTTTTGCGGAGGTAAGACATATTAGAATAGAAATTAGACATAAGTAAATATTATCAAAAAAAAATACTATTTTTGAAAAGTAACTTAATTTTTTAACGGAATTCAAATCCGTGCGTTTTGGAAACCGTCACAGTTTCACCTCTAACGGGTTAGTTTTTTAGTTTTGTTGTTCGGGGGTTCGAATCCACACTACGTTTTTTTTTATTTCCTCCTAAGAGTGTAAATATTTATAGTGTAACTATGTTTTTTTTTATTTCCTAACAGAGTAAATATTTTTTTTAAAAATGAATATTTTTAAATAGAAGAATATTAAATATTTTTTTAAAAAATGAATTTAAATAATACTATACGTATTATTTAAATTCATCATTTTTATACAAAGAAAAACCATGAATATGTTTGCATCTCAGTTTTTAGTAGATGAGGTAAAACAGCACTTAAATTGTATATTAATATTATAAAAATTGTTTATATTCTATCAAAATTATTATTCGAGGCTTACGATTATTATAGCCTTTATGTTAAAACTTACACAAAAAGTGTTTGAATACCATCGTCACTGTTACGATACCTGAACGTAACAATTGATTTTTTTATTATTTGTAGGTGTTTAATTGTGTCTAATTTAATAATTTATATTACAGGTAAATTAATTAAATAAAAATAATTAACTGCCTAAAACTTAAATATTCATGCGCAAAGTGACAGCTAAAATCGATTATACAGTTGTTAAAAATTAAGTACTCGATTATTAATATTATTTTTTACTTTTATTTAAAGACCCTATTAATAATTCATGGTTTTATTCGTTTAAATTCCGACCTGCGTCAGTCGTCACGCTTAGATTGTTTTAAAATTTAATTTAAATCATTTTCATAATTACTTAGACTTACTTAGGCCAAGTCGTAGCGTAGAGGTACAAAGTGTGACTGTAAAGTATCGAGACAAAGCGCGGCGTTAAATTCCACTACATAGCACACAATGCCTCCAAAATTCGGTGGAAAGTGGGAAACGAAGTGTCTTAAACACTAGATTACCTTTGCTTCCCCGCTGTGTTTGGTATAATACAGCTTTAGGCTAAAAAAAGAAATACTTAGAGTTCATGAAATTAATTTTTACGGCTTTTAGAGAGTCTGTCTATTCATCTATATTAGACATGTCACAATATTATTTGTAGATAATTATCAGCATATTAATTATTATGTAATCTTTTTGCTGTAACATTGTTGTGAAGCTTTACAATTATATTAGCAATAATAGGAGTGTGTTCAAATGTGGGAAAAAGCGTCAAAAATAATTGTTTTTTCTAAGATTTTTTTGTGTTATAACATATGTTTACGAATATTATTAATTTTTGGATGTAATTAAAGTATTATTTAATTAATTTAGCAAGTTTATAAAATAAAATAACAATAACTTATTTTTAACATTTTACAGTATTCACACTCTTAAAAATGTTATTAACAATAATATGTTGGCAATAAGAGGACAGAATAGATAACATAGACAGTATATAAGAATAGGATGTAAGAGGATTGAGGAGAATCTGTATTTTTTTTATACAGTACAGTACTTTTGTTTATTTCAATAATACATTTTAATTGTACGAAGTTCGTGCTGTAATAAATTTCTATATATGAATTAATAGAAGCTTTAATTTTTTTATATCTTTTTAGGACAGAGAAGTAGCGCGTAGAATTCACACGGATTCGGATTTACCGTTTTTCGAAGTGTTCATCGATACTCCACTCGAAGTTTGTGAACAAAGGGACACGAAAGGCCTCTACAAAAAGGCCAGAGAGGGTCAGATTAAGGTAATGTGTTTTAAAATTACATTTTTTTGGCTTTAGATACGTAATATGAGAACAACTTTGAAATTGTAATGAATAATCTCTTACTACACAAACATTTTAAAGTGTAGAAAAACTGCACATAGGGGATTTTTTTAAAACAGTGATATAGATGGATATAATCAGTATGTCAATGTCGGTTGTCTATTCATTTTTATGAAGTAAACATATTTAAAAATGACAGCTACATTGTTATATTTTTAAGAGAGTAATACTTTATTTCATTATGCAACGTTACGTATAAACTAACCAAAAGTGGCGCAGTTACATAAACGTGTGAGTATAAACGACTGGTTGTGAGTTCGATTCCCAACTCGCAGAGTGGAAATTTTTAATATTTCCATTTCCTTCGCTCTGGTAGCAGAGGCAAAGCGCGGCGTTAGGGCCCGCCACTTAACACGCAATGCCTCCGGATTCCACGGTGCGTGGATAACGGAGTGTCTTAACACTAGGTTCCCTCTGCCTACTCTGCTGTGTGCGGGATACAGCGAAAAGCTAAAAAAAAACGTATAAACTATTAGGAACTTTGTGTCTTTACATTATTTTAAATTCTTGCATTCCTGACTGAGTGGTAGACAATACAGCTAAAATTTTGCATCTAAGTTTCTTGAGAATTTCTGAAATACACATACTCTACGTAAATGAATTTGCGGGACGTTTTGTACGTAAGGAGGCAGTCGTGGCGCAGTGGCACAAAGTGTGACTGTAAAGCGAATGGTTGTGGGTTCGATTTCCACTCGAGAAGCGCGGCGTTAAGTGCCGTCACTTAACACGCAATGCCTCCGAATTCGGCGGAACGGAGTGTTTTAACACTAGGTTCCTTCTGCCTACCCTGTTGTGTGCGGGATACAGCGTGAAGGTAAAATATATATATAAATAAATATCGAATGTTTTTGTTAATTACTATTTGTTCTAATGCTTGACTTTAACTATGTGAAATATATATAAATCTTTCTATGTTTTATAGAAACCTTAAAACTTATCACGACTACACAAATAAAAATCTTAACTGAACACAATGTAATTTTATAGAGCAAAATAAAACTTATAGACGATAACGATTCTACTATTTTGTTTTCCTCATTATTTTTTACATTATTGGCTGGTGTTCTTACGTTGTAACAATATGATGTATGGAATTTTATACTTTAACAAAGATTTGTAAAAGTCTAATAAATTAAGAATTGTGTAAAGTTGCTTTGTTTTAAGATTTTGTGAGATTATTGTACATAGACCATCGTGGGTTTGACTTCCGTTCGTGGGTATATAAAAATAATCATATTTTTATTTATTTTTTTATTAATTTAGTTATTTTCATTTTCCTCTGTTGATAAGAATAAATGCGGCGTTGAGTACCGCTACTACATGCTATGTTTTTTCGGGCAGAATCTTGAGGTCTGAGTGTGTCGAAACTTGAGTTTTAAAGAGTGAAGGTAAAAGAAAATGTTTGAATTAATTTATTTGAATGTGTTAAGGTGTAATGAATTTAATTAGCGAAATTAATTCAATGGGTATAATTTTTCTTTGTTTACTCTAAAAGAGAACAAAAAAATCTCACCAAAACTTTCAATGTTTTTCATTGTTGTATTCCTTTCACTTAGAAATTAACATTTTTTTTACTCATGAATAATTGCAAAACTGTTTATTTTGACGTTGTTAATTATCTTAAGAAAATATGTATGTACATACTCGTACATGCTATAAGACTCCTTGACGCGTTAAACCTTCTTTAAATATGCAACGCGTATGTCACTTTATATAGACTAGACGTATAAACAAATTGTTGATGTTTATCTTATTTAATGTATTTATAATGCATTATAAAAATGTTGGCTTTCTGCACTTTTTCTTTAACTATGCCAAATTTCATTACTCCGTCTCCATTATGTTTTGTTAAAGCGGATATTTTTTTTTCCGTATCAAAATAAAGATATACAGGTAATTTGGGTACGATGCGGATATGCATGGATGATCTAACTTAGTTCATAGTCCGTCACATACATTTGCTTGAAATTTGGCTAGTTAAACAAAAGTAGCCGTCTACCAAGAGAAACGAATAAGGATGAATACGCTTTAATTTTTAATTAAATTTTAGGAGAAAGGAGCCAGTCGTGGCTCAAGGGCATATAAGTGTGACACGTAAACATATTAGGTTGTAGGTTCGATTCCCACTCGAGGAGTGGAATTAGATAATAGTGGTGTCGAGGCAAAGCGCCGCCAGTAGCGCGTAAGTTCCGTCACTTAACACATGTTTCCAAATTCGACGGAAAATGAGGAACGGAGTGTCTTAACACTAGGCTCCCTATACTACCCTGCTGTGTACAAAATACAGTGTGAAGCAAAAAAAGGATAAAACTTATTTCCTCGATCTTGCTTCTCATCTTAATTTTTGTTTCTGTTTATGAAATAAATTACTATACTACATTAGGCTTTCGTGGTATAATCAATATATAAATTTTTAATTTCGCTTCGATTTATTTTAGTTTATATGGCTTTCATGACCATTTCCATACACTTTCGTAGCTTTGAAATTTTGAATTTTTTACCTGTCCCCATGAAAAATCTAAAATTCCTCCTTAAGGAACCTATATACAAAATATTTTTCTTCGGCCAGTTGAATAATCGGTTGCGCCTTATCTGTTAGGCTCAATAACTAGAATTTATGTGTCATATAGATAATACATAATTATTTAATAGTTAATATTATTATTTACCTAATAATATAATTTGCCCAATTAACTAATTACTTATTATACGACTGTACAAATAAAGTTTAAATTGCAGCATAGCGGATATAAAATATCAAAAGCGATATAAATCTATTAGTCGATTAATAATATGATTTTCGTCTGATATACCGTATTTATGTAATTATGAATTTAAATATGATAATAAACATACGCATTAAACTTCATCATGACGTCCTAGAACAGCGTCTGACTGTAAACGCGACGGTTGCAAGTTCGATTCCGTGCCAGGAAAATGTTATATTAAAATTATTTTATATGTCTACTGTCTTATGAAAAAGCCTGATGTCAATTTAATTAATGCGTTCGAATAATGTAGTGAAACAGAGTGTTTTGACACAAAGTATCCTTTTCTATGCAGGAAAAAGCATAAAATAATATGTAACAATTTTATTACACACGCCTAGAGTGTAATGTTAATAAATACTTCTACTACAATAATATACTTCTGATATTATTTATTTTGATTGTAGTGTAGACGGACGGCGTCGGACCGTAAACGCGATGGTTGTGGGTTTGATTCCAACTCGGAGGAATTATATATTATTTTTATTATTTCTTTGCTATGGTTACAAGACAATTCGGAGCGATGTTCTAGATGACTTTCGAAACGGGAAGAAAGGAGTATCTTGACACTAATTTCTCTCTACCTATTCTACTATGCAGAAAAAGCATAGAATGTACAATAAATTGGCTGATACTGTTTAATATACAAATATAAACTATTGAAAAATTGTTAGAAATTGATTTATTTGTCATCTAGAAAACGTATGAATAGTTTCGTCAAAATAAAATATTGGTAGATCTTTCGTTTTTGTAACATATATATGGTTTATCCAACTCGGCCTTCCGTCACTGCATTATCAGATAACCTATTATCAAGCAATATATGTCAATAAAATTTGTGTTAAAGTATTCAAGTTACTAAAGATTTTAATTTTAACATTTAAAATTAAAATCTTTAGTAATTTGATTTTTACTGATTGGCTCTGACTACAAACACGATTGGTGTGGGTTCGACTCCCATTCGGGGGATTTTAACAGATTTTTATTTCTCCGCACTAGTAAGATTCTTTCGGGTGGGCACTCCTCGAATTTAAGCAGATAGTAGAAAATGGAGCATCTTGAAGATAAGACTTCTGACTATTCTGTTTTGCGGGAAAAAACATTAAAATAACAATAAAATACACAATACATGATAATCTTTTTCTCGTAATTTACTATAAAAATATTTTACAAATAATTTATGCCTACTGCCATTGAAGCCTTATTTAATTCCTTAATAAATTGTTATTTTTAAGTGGTATTGTACCTTTAAGTTATGATTTTGTTATTTTATACTTCAAGGCAGAGTTGCAAATAATTTTGCACGACAAGGCTATGAATTACGCTTAGTTGAACTTCCTGCCTGATTCACTATATTGAAGAAATTATATAGTGGACTCGAATAGCTATATATGGCCCTACTGAGGTCGCTTGAGTCAAGAATACCATCGTCTTTATATCATTTGATAAATCCTTTATAAACAGCAGATGTTTATCTCAGGGGCAGTCAACCCGTGGCCCGCTTAATAGTGTCGTGCGGCCCGTCAATACTTTATTTGTATTTTACATAATTTCCCGCAAATATATCATTAAGTTTTACTAAATTACCTAATGCGACTTGTTCCAACATGCATTTTTTTTTTAATTTATTTATTTATATCGAATATTATTCATGTGGCCAGTCGTGGCCCAGTGGCACAAGCGTGTGACTATAAACGGCTGGTTGTGGGTTCGATTCCCACTCGAGGAGTGGAAATTATATTTCCATTTTGTTCGCTCTGGTGTCGAGGTAAAGCGCGGCGTTAAGTTCCGCCACTTAACACGCAAGCCTCCGAATTCGGCGGAAAGTGGGGAACGGACGAACGGAAGTGTCTTAACACTAGGTTCCCTCTGCCTACCCTGCTGTGTGCGGGATACAGCGTGAAGCTAATAAAATCAGAAAGAAATTATATAGATATTTTTATTTTGTATTGGATTGCCAATTTTTCTTATATCTTGATTGACTCGTTGCTATAAAAGTTGCTCACTTCTGGTTTATATTATATTGAGACAGTATTCTTTCTACTTTTCATTCAATTTGGAGTACATTGCATGTGTTTAAGGGTGTATAAGCCAAAGTGACATTAAGCTAAAAGTAGAAATTGAAATATTGTGAAATTAATAAACTTCAGTAAATATCGAACCTACAACCATCGCGTATAGAAATAGACACTCGATTAATTGCAATAGAATTATTCATTTTATTCATTTTTAATTAAAGGCTTTTGTTGACTTATAACAAGAAAAATAACTAATTACCTTGCTTATTAATATTATAATACAGTTATATAAAATTACTTTACGATTCTCTAATTTATACTTGTAAGATTTTTTTGTTTTATTAGTAATTTTTTGTATAACTTTACTTATGAACCAGTTTCATTTTATTGTTTCAATTTTTTTATAAACTTTAGAATGTCAAGCATATTGTGTTTTAATAACATGTAAGCAACATTGTCCATTACATATGGAGTTAGCCTATAATTAAGACATACTATGTAAGAATTTATGTAGGTACATATGTTATGTTGTATGACGGCCATCGTCATAGCGCAGTGGGACACCGTCTGAATGTAAAACGATGGTTGTAGGTTTGATTTCCATTAGGGGAATGATTATATTTAAATTTCTATTCTTCGCCTTGTTATCTAAGACAAAGCGCAGCGTTGAGTACGCTTTTCAACAGACAATGTCTCTGTCTATCTTGACCCTACCCCCTGACTACCCCGCTATGCAGGAAAAAGCGAGAAGCAGTAAATAAAATATTTTTCTCCCATATATTATGAAAACGTTGATTTCCTTCCTATTTTTTTTTATATCTTCACGCTGTATCCCGCACACAGAGGGAACCTAGTGTTAAGACACTCCGTTCCCCACTTTTCGCCAAATTTTGCCATTGCGTGTTAAGTGGCGGAACTTAACCGCCGCGCTTTGCCTTTGATACCAGAGAGAAAGACTTGGAAATATTAAATATTTCCACTCCTCATTCATTTCCTTTGCCTCTCATTTATTTTTTCTCTTTCTTAATTTTTTTTCTAATATTTTTTTATCCATTTCAGGGCTTTACAGGTATAACTCAAGAATATGAACGTCCTGAAGCACCGGAGCTTGTCATCCAAACGGTTGGACGATCTGTGGAAGAATCTACTATGGAAGTCGTTCGGCTATTGGAATCACAGGTAGACTTTAACGTATTTTTTGTTTTATATAGGTAATATTAGTAATTTTAGTCCTTAAATCGAGTAATCAATAGCGTACATATATATAATATATACACGTTTATAGTATCGTACCAGTTGGCTGGCTATTTTTTTTTCTTGTTATATAATAGTCGTATGGCAAAAGTTCCCGTTAGCATTTGAAAAATAATGTTTTTTTTTGACGGAAATTGGTAACGTGTGTGTCTTCTTTCTGGAAAGGAGTGTACCTCCTTTTTTGTGTCTTCACGCTGTATCCCGCACACAGCAGGGTAGGCAGAGGGGACCTAGTGTTAAGACAGTTCGTTCCCCACGCACCGCCAAATTCGAAGGCTTGCGTGTTAAGTGGCGGAACTTAACGCCACGCTTTACCTCGACACCAGAGCAAAGAAAATGGAAATATATTTCACTCCTCGAGTGGGAATCGAACTCACAACCAGTCGTTTACAGTCACACACTTATGACACTGGGCCACGACTACCCACTCATTTTCTTTCTATAAACATTTTTTTTTGAGTATAACTAAATACATTTTATTTTTCTTCTTTAACAGGGTATTATTCCACGTGACGAGGTGAACAGTTCTGGAGTAGAAGAGCTTTTCATATATGGCAATAGACTAACCAGCGCCATCGAAGAGGCGGCTAGATTGCCCCAGATTGAAATTACCAAACTCGATCTACAATGGGTTCAAGTGAGTTGTTTATTTTTGGTTATAATATAAATTGTAAAATAATTTAGTTAAATGATTATACTTACTAGTGGCCAGTCGTGGCCCAGTGGCACAAGCGTGTGACTGTAAACGACTGTTTGTGGGTTCGATTCCCACTCGAGGAGTGGAAATATTTAATATTTCCAATTTCTTCGCTCTGTTGTCAAGGTAAAGCGCGGCGTTAAGTTCCGCCAAACACGCAATGCCTCCGAATTAGGCGGAAAGTGGGGAACGGGCTATCTTAATACTAGGTTCCCTCTGCCTACCCTGCTGTGTGCGGGATACAGCGTGAAGCTGAAAAATAAAAAAATGATTATACTTACGATATTTTTATTTTAGTCGCATAAGGTTACATGGTTTTTTTCTCTTATATCATAACAGTATGACATTATTTATTGAGCTAAGCTTCTTTACTAACTTCATATATTTTGTTTAGTGATTAATTGAGCATAGAGGGTTACTAGTTTTAAAGTTATGGCTTCTTTAAAAGTGACACTGTCCAAAAAAAAACTGGGCGGTCACTAGGGACCTATACAATGAGATTCTTTTATATATAGGTATAATATATATAATTGTTTCTTGACAGGTACTATCTGAAGGTTGGGCGTATCCATTGAAAGGATTTATGCGAGAAACCGAATATTTACAAGTAAGTATCGGTTAATTGTGATTTTTTATTTAATTACAATCATTATTTCATATATTTCGTTTTTCTTGCATATTAAGAATTATGACAGTAAAATCTAGAAACACATTTTCTCCCATTACCGTAGGGATTTCGAGATAAACGATTCCGCCGAATTCTGAAAGCATTGTGTTTTAAATGGCGGAACTTAACGCCACGCTTTGCCTAAACACCAGAGGGAAGAAAATGGAACTATTAAATATTTCCATTCCTCGAGTGGAAATCGAGCCCACATCCAGTGTTTAAAGTCACACATCACATCATGATACGTCAGTAATACGCCACGACTGGCCTCTAAAGTCTAGTATTTATTTTTATTTTTTTTATTATTTTTTTAAATTATTTTTTTAGCTTCACGTTGTATCCCGCACACAGCAGCGTAGGCAGAGGGAACCTAGTGTTAAGTGGCGGAACTTAACGCCGCGCTTTACCTCGACACCAGAGCGAAGAAAATGGAAATATAATTTCCACTCTTTGAGTGGGATTCGAACCCACAACCAGTCGTTTACAGTCACACGCTAGTGCCGCTGGGCCACGACTGGCCACAAATTGTATTTTAAATATAATCTAGTATATGATACTATTATTTTATTTACAATTAAACATTAAATATTATCGTTTATTTCAGGCTTTACATTCAAACTGCCTAACTCTATCCGACGGTTCGCTAGTTAACCAATCGGTGCCCGTCGTGCTACCAGTACAAACAATAGACAAGGAGAGGCTGACCGGAGTAAATGCAATAGCTCTGGTGCATTCTGGTAAGACGGTGGCCATTCTGCGAGCTCCTGAGTTCTACCCGCATAGAAAACAGGAGAGGTGTAGCCGTCAATTTGGTATTTATCATACTGGACATCCTTATATTAAGGTGAGAGTTATGTTTTAAATGAGATATCCATTTAAGATATACTTTAAATGTTGATTTCTTGAATATCGTTCAACCGCTCCTGTCCAGTGGTGAGCAATCTTTAATAATGGCTAACTATGGGATGCGATTTGATTTATATATAAATAATAAGAAAACAATAAAAACAAATATGCACTTCGCAATCATATTGCACGTTAGAATAAGTTGCTCTAATTTAGTAGCTACCTACAACCAATTGAGTTTATATTCAGATAACAGCCCCATTATGGCCTGTATATTTTTCAATAAATAAATAAATTCTTAAAATTTTAGATATTTTAAGAAAACGTCTAAAAATTCGAACACAACGGGATTCGAACCTGCATGATTGGAAACAATCCAAGCGTTCTGACCGCTATGGCATGCGTTTTACTACCAGCTGCGTCGAAATTCTTATAATTTGTTCATTACAACTTCTCTTATTAGCATCTCGGTAGAGAGGTTTTTACAAATTTCTCTTACCCAAAGATTATTTGGACAGACATTTGGCAAGAGACAATGCCGTTTGTTAAATATTTTTAACATTCTAAAGTGTTATTTGTACATTTAAAAATTATCGAAGCGGTAGGACGGTTTCCAGGAGGTGTGGATTCGAATCACGCGGCGTTCATTTTTTTTACGTTTTCAAAAAATATCTTTTTTAATTTCCCAAACGTGTGAATTACACTTTAAAATGTTAAAAATATTAAAGTTTGTTTTTTTTCTTATAGATGATTGAAGAATCCGGCGATTGGCTTGTAGGTGGTAACTTGGAAGTATTTGAACGTATTCGTTGGGACGACGGCTTAGATTCCTTCCGCCTAACACCTAATGAGCTCAGACAAAAGTTTAAAGAATTAAATGCAGATGCAGTTTTTGCTTTCCAGGTATTTTTTTTATTTTAGCGAATTTATTATTACATTTGCGAATGCAGGTCTGTACCATATTCTCACATTGTTATGAATCCTCTGTAGTTTGTGTAAATAGAGTTGTTCTGACACTAATCAAAATAATATATAACTGAATTAAATAATTAGTGATTAATTATTTAATTAAGTTATATATTTATGCTCAAACTGGTACCAAAAAACGTTAATGCGAAAAAATCTACGTTGTCTTAAAAAATACACGATACTTTTGCATTTTGTATTTAATATATTTTACATATTAATGCTATCTATATTTACGTATATTTTCATATAAAAAATATTTTTTACAGCTCCGTAACCCCATACACAATGGCCACGCGTTGTTAATGCAAGACACTCAAAGGCAGCTAGTTGAGCGTGGTTACAAAAAACCAGTACTATTGTTACATCCTCTTGGTAAGATATTTTTTTCTTATATTGATATTAAATTTATGTTTTCAGTATTTCCTGTGACTTACCAATGTGAGATATTAAAAATAATTTCAGTATCTAGTACCTCTAAAGGGATCGAACCCACAACCACGGGTTTGCACTCAGATTTTGTCAATCACAATGGTCCCTTATCATTTTATTTGTGTGAAAGCAAAATATTTTTTTACGCTTTGTCCTGAGCTTATATTCAAAATAACTTCATTTTGTCAGTCAAGTAATTGTAAGAAAGTGTAAAACGTCAAATCAACCTCCAACTATATAAAAAAATAGCAGTTTATAGCATATAAAAAAGCACCTTCACGATTTTTTTCTGCATGTTAAGACTCCCTCAAACTCCCCCCCCCACTCAAATCTAATCGCTGCGGTTTATTCTACGAGAAACTTTTTTTTTACTTTCCGCCCGATATAGAGGCTTTGGGTGTTTAATGCTGAAACTCAACTTTGCGCTTTGTCCTACCAGAGCGAAAATGATAAAAACTTATTTTAGCTTCACGCTGTATCCCGCACACAGCAGTGTAGGCAAAGGGAACCTCGGTTAAGACACTCCGTTCCCAACTATCCGCGGAATTTCGAGGCGTTGCATGTTAAGTGACGGAACTTAACGCCGCGCTTTGCCTCGACACCAGAGCGAAGAAAATGGAAATATTAAATATCTCCACTCCTCGAGTGGGAATCGAACCCAGAACCAGTCATTTACAGTCATACGTTTGTGCTTCACGACTGGCAAAATGAAAATAATTTAAATATAATCATTTATTTCCCCAACTGTAAATCGATCCTACAACTAATCGTGCTTACAGTCATACCCTCTCCCACTGCACCACGATGGCCTATAACATTTTTAATCGTATTCTTTGATTTATAATAAATTTTAAACATAATATAATTATTTTTGCAGGTGGTTGGACAAAAGACGATGATGTGCCGCTAGAAACCCGTATCAATCAGCATAAGGCGGTCCTTAATGAAGGTGTTTTGGATTCGCAGTCTACCGTCTTGGCTATTTTCCCATCGCCCATGATGTATGCTGGTCCTACTGAGGTAAATAAAAGAAAAAAAAATGTTTTTTATTATGTGATGTCATTTTTTATTTTTCATTTCCTAAGAAGCTAAAATAGGGGATGAAAATTTATGTTGAAATATCGCAGCTGCAAGCAGATCCCTGGTAAACGATAATTTGTATTCAGTTATTTTGACTTAAGATTTTATTGGTCTTGTTAACAAAATGTTGTGTTGGTATTGAATTCGGATATCAAATTTTTAAGTAAATTTTACAATTTTATTATGTTGATAGATTGAATTTAATATATATTTAGATTAGACACTTTTAACGTTTTTTTAAAACGTATAAAAAATTGAACGCGGCGGGATTTTTATTGCTAGCACCTCTGTAGAGATATTGTCCCAAATTTTTACTACTCAAAGGTTATCCTACGAACAGTCGTTTGACAAGAGAATACTATTCATCAAATATTAAAATGTTGCTTACACACTTAGGACCTTGAAAAAGACAATTTTAGAAAACGTATAATAACAAAAATAAATTGTAATAAAAAACATATAAGATAGCATATTTCAATACAACCGGTACGCATGTTAGAGCGCTTGGAGTAATTACCAACAGGCACGGGTTCGTATCACGCTGCGTTCAAATTTTAATACGCTTTTTAAAAATATCTTTTCCAGAGATGATTTTTTTGTGTTATTTAATAGTAATTTTTCTCTTTTTTTGTCCACTAGGTACAATGGCACGCCAAGTGCCGCATGAACGCGGGCGCCAACCACTACATAGTGGGGCGCGACCCCGCCGGCCTGCCGCACCCCGCCGCGCCCGGCGACCTCTACGACGCGCGCCACGGCGCTATAGTACTGGCCAACGCGCCGGGACTTGCTGATCTGGAGGTAAACATCCTTTTTAGATAGTGGTATGCCAAGTGTAGTGTGAATGTAAGTGATAATCATTATATAGTGGGGCCCCCTTCCACCGGGGACCTGTATGACCCCAGGCACGAGGGTATAGTACTCACCAATGCACCTGGACTTGCTGATCTGGAGGTATGGAGACAATTTGGAAATTATTATAGTTTTAGATTATTGCAATAGTGTAGTATAAATGGGAACAGGTATAATATGAATGTAGGTGATAATCGTTATATAGTGGGGCTCCCTTCCACCGAGGACCTGTACGACCCCAGGTACGTTGCTATTTTACTGGGACCTGGACCTGGACTTGTTGAACTGGAGGTATAAATCCTTTTTATATAGTCATGTTAAAAATCCTTTTTATACAGTGGTATGCCAAATGTAGTGTGAATGTAAGTGATAATTACTACTTAGTGAGACTCCCTTCTGTCGGGGACTTGTACTACCCCCGACACAGCGCTATCGTACTTGCCAATGCACCTGGACTTGCTGATCTGGAAGTATGGAATCAATTGAAGAATCAGTTTTAGACACGCCAAGTGTAGCTATGAACTATATATTAGGATGCGACCCCACCCCGCTTCCACTGGGGACCTGTATAACCTCAGACATGGCTGTATCTTATACGTATTAGATAATGGAGCAAGTCCAGGTGGGACTTGCTGATCTGGAGGTAGTAGTGAAGATAAAAATCTTTATTAGACATTGGCACGCCAAGTGTAATATGAATGTAGGTGATAATTACTATATATTGGGATGTGACCACACCCCGCTTCCACTGGGGGCCTGTATGACCCCCAAACATAGCGGCATCTAATATGTAATCGATGATGCACCGAGATTTGTTGACTTAGAGGTATACCGTAAAGTATTGTTCGCGCATTCTAACTTGAATGCTCAAAACCTAGCTACAATATATACCACAGACCGAATTGTAACTTATTTGTAACTTTTTAATTTATTAACCGATTGAATATAAATACTTAAAGTTAGGAGTAGATTACCAAAATACAATAGTTAAAGCTTAATTTATAGTTAGCTGTTAAATAAATTAGCGTGAACAGATAAAAAAAATAAACAGGATAGGAAATAAAAAATCATTGTTTTGGCTTGAAAAAGACCAGAATATTTTTTTTTTTCTTACAACTTCCATACACAGATCATTTACACTTTTAAGACATACACAACAAACAAAGAAATCATAAAAACAAAGAAGTCATAAAAATCTGCTTGTATGTAATGTAAATTGATGTGAGAATTATTAATACGTAGTACAAAAAATATTCTTTTATTTTAATTTTTTCATACTTACAAAAAAAACAACATGTTAGATAAAAACAATTTAAATTAAGACATATATTACTTGTTTTGGTTAATAAATAATTAGTGTAGTAATTAAAAAAAACACATTTTGTGTATGTAAACAAGTGTAACGAGTGAATTTAATTACAACCATCGTGACAATAAAAAATATTTTATATATTCCACTTGAAGCTTTTTCAACATAGCACAGTAGGCAAAGCAAGCAAGAAACTAACGTCAATACGGAGTGTATATGTTCTCCACTTTCTGCTTCAAATAATAAACATTGCTTGTTTAGTGGTATCAACGCCTTACTTTGTCTCGTCACCAGAAATGAGACAGAATAATTTCAATATAATCGTTTCCCTCAAAGGGAATCGAATTAACAACCGTTTACAGCCAAACAATGTCCCATTGGGCCATTGTGGCCTCTATATTTGTTTTTAATATAATTTTTTTTATAATTTATAGATAATCCCGTTCCGTGTTGCTGCATATGACGCGTCGGTCGGCAAAATGGCGTTCTTCGACCCCACTCGCAAGGAAGACTTTGATTTTATATCTGGAACCAGAATGCGAGGTGATTATATATTTGGACTATATCGTTATAGAGAAATTAGTGTAATTATGTTACTTTAATGGAGGTTATACTTAATTGTGATGTTTTTTTTTTCATATATAAATTTTAGTTAAGGCTCACCATTCACTACTTTCCGTCCAATACCGGGACATTGCCTGTTGAGTGGCAGAACTCAACGCCGCGCTTTATCTTGTTTACAATTTTTTTCTGAATATCGCAAACATTATATATAGTAATTTATATCCTTATCTTACAGGTCTTGCAAAATCGGGCAAGGAACCACCGAAAGGCTTCATGGCGCCGTCCGCTTGGAAAGTATTATCAGAATATTATCAATCACTAAAATCAAAAATGGACACCAACTAACTTGTATCGAATAAAAACTATTATATAATAAAAATAAACTATATCAAAACTAATTACATTTAAAAAATCAAGTACATTCCTGCAGTTGAAATTGTGTAGATTTACACATTCCAGGATTATTTTTTATTGTTAGACACTATACAGAGTGTTCTGAGACATTTTTTTTTTTTTTTTAATATTTTGGAGATTATAATTTTAAATTCTGTTTATTTTTGGATGAATCATGAATATATTCGAATGTCAGCAAAATGATTTCAATTTTACATATTAATTAATGTAACAAATAAAATACATGTATTAAATAATTAATTTATAAAAATTATTTTTATTTATTGGAAAAAAAAGCTTTTATTTTTGTTACCATGTATATTGTTTTAAAGATATAATATTTTTTGCTGACTTTATAATGTGTTTGAAAATGAATGAATGACAATCAACTTTTATAGCACTCGTTTGAGTGTAAAAGAGGAATTAGTAAAAAAATATAAATATTTTAATATAGTCATTGTATTATCACATGGCCATATGTTGCAACTGCAATGCAAAAAAAATATAAAAAAAATATTCTGTATTATAAATTTAAAAAAATATATTCATTAATAATATTATTTTCATTTTCATTTCATGAAAGGAATGCCTTAAAAGTTGATTGTTCGTTCTAGGATTTTTTTAAATGCGTTTTTATTCACATGTTTAAGGATTTGACCATAATGTATTCGTTTTATTGATAATATTACTTACCTACATGACTTACTTTTCACTGCACATTTTTTTTCTTAATTTTTTTGACAATTATTTTTTTAAGTATATAATACTTTATTTTTTAAGAAAGTCGTTGTATATCATCACGGAGGGCTTAAGCTTAATTGTATAGATAATAACTATAGATGTTATCTATCTATTCTATTCTGCAATAAAACACTTGAAACAGAATGTCTATGAGTATTTTCGAAACTACTGGACGGATTTGAATGAAACTTTTTTTTTGTAAAGCTTTCAGGCTTTGACCGGACTTCCACCACAACTGATTTTGAAGAGCGGAACATCTGATGTATAGTATAGTTGATCTACTATTGATCAGCTATACTATAAGAAATAAAAAATGCGTCTTAAAGCGTAATGAGTATTTTGGTAGGAAGGTATAGTATACTCTAGTGTACTATAAAACGTGATTCTCTCTCTAAACGGTTTTAAAAAAAAGCTCTCTTTGTCAATAATATTATATTATTTTAAAAATTATTCCATCAAATGCATTTATTTAATATTTCTTGTTTAAAGATCATGCTTTGGTCACTATATTGTTTATTTTAATATTCTCTGTATTAAGAAGCTTCGGCGGTAGCATTTAAATATTTATAAACACTTCACAAGATTTGTCTCTAAATTATTTTTATTTCATGTTCATTATAATTGAATTTTCGTTAGAACGCCATTACCCCTATGCTTAGATAAACATGTTATAACTGAGCCATAACGCTTTTTAATTCAATCATACATTTTTCAATATTTTTGTTTATTTGTTTTTTTTTAATCTGTACCAGGCGTGAATATTTTGATAAGTAGTCTTGCGTATTAAATTTCTTTTATTTAAGGTGAATAAATGACTACTATATAAATAATACTACTAGTATGAAAATAATAAAGTTTACAGATAAATCTTTCTTTTTAAAATGCTTGTCTTAAAACTATGTATTTTTAATTTATCCACTTATTCAAGCCTAGTACGGAGATAATTTAACACGCACAATTTATATGAACGTGATGATATAACTCGACCTATTCAAATAGTATTAGTTAAGGGCAGATTGTTATTTATAAGAGGTTTATTGAATATATTACATGTGTAATGTAATTATTGTTGCAATTACGAAGTAACAACGGTGGTGCTTAAAGCTATATATACATAGATTTATTTAATATACAAATAAAGTTGATAATTATATGTTGTTTTTTTATTTATTGACTATTTATTTATTGATCTCTAAAGTTGGCAAGAGATAAATTAAAAGATTTTTTTCTAATTATTCTAAACAAGCTATTTTATCTACACTAGCAATTAGAATTGGGTGTCTGTTTGTAATATTAAAATAACTGCTTTTGACGGGGCTTTCATTGAAAGATAACTGACGTAGCACTTTGACTACTTTTGTTGACTTTGTTTTCTTTTTTTGTTAAATTCCATGCGGTCGAAGTCGTGAGTACAGCTAGTAGTATATAGTCAAAAAAAAATAAAAAATAGCTTCACGCTATATCCCGCACACAGCAGGGTAGGCAGAGGGAACCTAGTGTTAAGACACTCCGTTCCCCACTTTCCGCCGAATTCGGAAGCTTGCGTGTTAAGTGGCGGAACTTAACGCCGCGCTTTACCTCGACACCAGAGCGAAGAAAATGAAAATATAATTTCCACTCCTCGAGTGGGAATCGAACCCACGTCAGTCGTTTACAGTCACACTCTTGTGCCACTGGGCCACGACTGGACAATATAGTCGTATATTTAAAGAATTTATTCTGAAAAAGAAATACAATTTCATTTACATAAGAACAACACAATACATGTAAAAATTCAAATCGCCTTACAATATAAAATGTTTCGCCATTTCCATGTTTTTTTGAGAATGACGTCAGACAACTGACCATACATTGTTGTGAAAACTAAACGAATATGCTAAATTTTTATCCAATCGTTGGAGTGTATTCTTCCAAATTTAGTTACAAGATTCCACCTGGACAAACAAACATACATTGCAAATTAATAAAAAGATTATTAAATTATATAAATATGTTGTATGTTGTGCAGTACCTACTTTCTTTTAACCTAAGTAATAAATCACTAAGTAAGAGTCCCTAGAACTTAACTAAAACCCGAAAATTAAAAAGTAGAGGTTATCGTAGAGCACGTTTGACTGTGGATTTTACGATAGATTGTGGGTTTGATTCCCACTTAGGGAAATGATCATAGTTAAACTATTTTTATTTCTCCGCTTTGGTAAATAAGACAGACCGTTTAGCTCCGCCACTGAATACGCAATTCTGGACGAACTCAGGCAGAAAATGGAAAACAAAGTGTGCTGACACACGATTCTCCCTGATTGCTCTGTTACGCAGGAAAATGTTTCCCATCCGGTGATAAGACAAAGCTCGGCGTTGAGTTCAGCCACATGTTTTACGACATGCTTACTTGTAAAATTTATATTATAAATCAAGAAATAAAGTATATTAAGTAACAAGTGAAATATATTTAGTAAATTTGAAGGAAAAATATTTAACCCATTTTTTTTCTAAAATTAAATTAACGAAGATGTATTGAATTCACAAGTAGAAATGCACACAGCCAAATATTTTTGTAATAATTCGAACATTCATTAAATAAATATTACACATATTTTAATGTGTACACTCGTACACTTGTATAAAGTGGCATACTGATACATGTTGCTCGAATATTGCATATTTTACGCGTCAGCCGGCCAAGTCTTATCAATAAATATAAATTAGTAATAAGATGAATTAATTGTAAAGAAAATATAATAAATACTGGTTTTGGATTCAAATTCCGCTGCGCATTATATTAGAAAATATTTTAATATTTCAAAGCTTAAGTAAAACTTATCTAAACAATACTACAAATTCAGATTTTTAATTTTTTTACTGGACTAAAAAATGTATTTAACCTAATTTCTTTGCATTGATAATTGACGGTTAGTTACCGCTAGCAATTAAATAATGATTTGTGTACCTACAACCATACAAAGATAGCTATCGTAATCCCTGTCTAGAGGTCATACATAAAATTTTGAAAAAAAAATACACAAGTAAAATGGGGTGATAACACTAACTACTTAAAAAAGCATCTAAAACCTTTTATTTAGACTTTGCTTATAATAAAAAATTACGTAACATCTGAATTAAAATATAAGCATGTCTCCTACAACGTACATAAATCATAAAGATAATTTCTTATAAAAATTATCAAAACTTAATGCGAAATTTAACAGCAAAAACTTAATATCTTATCACCGACCAACAAGAAAACAAAACTAACCACATTATATCAGTGTTTGTTAATAGTTATCAGCAAGTTCAGCGTTTAATTATCATTTATGTATATTCATGTTCAACAATAACCATTTTCGTAGTGTATTGTAGAAGATTTTCATTGATTATTAAGTTAAATTGACATTACTTAATCAGTGGTTGCTGTGATTTTATTGGAATAAGTCGTGTTTAATATGGCTCTGAGGCTAGGTAGAGTGAAGCAGGTTGTTGAAAGATGCTTAGGAAATACGGCATCTCGGTTTATGTCTTACTATCCTATAGACGAACACATTTTTGGATTGTCCAGTGAACAACAACAGGTATTTGTTATTTTAATTTTCCTTCATTAATTATTCAATGCAATACATAGTTTAAAAAATATAAATTTAGTTTTTAAATGAATAGAGCGTAATAATTAGCGGGTTTTTTATAAGGAAAAGCAACTTTATGGTATATATAATTATTCCGGCATAGCAGGTTAGCCAGAGAGAACCTAGTGTCAAGACACTCCTTTCTCTACTTGCCGCTTGGAACTTGGATATGGTCAGTTAAGTGGCGGAGCTCAACGCCACGCTTTGTCTTAGATACTAGATCGGAGAAACTAAAATAGTATACAATTATTTCCCCCGAGTGGAAATCGAACCCACAACCGTTGTAATTACAGTCAAACGCCACGACGGTTTTTTTTATGTGCTTCCATTAAATCATTAATGCCTTATGATACTAATTAATTTTTTTATGTAATTACTAATAATAGATTATTAACATTAGTATAATAAAGTTTCAATTTTAACTAAATATAAACATCCATTGTTAATGTTACTTTAGACAGAGAAAGTGAAAATTCAGTTAATCATTTATTCTGCAATCAGCATGTTTATAGTTTTTCGTGTAAAATATAATATATAAATATACGATAATTATCAGTTTATTTCTGTACTGTAAACATTGTTCCTGATGCAAGTTGCCTATACGATAAATCATTTATTGCTATGCGTAGATATATGTATATAAAAATATGTTTATGACAGCGTCTGACTGTAACCGTAATTGATTGCGGATTCGATTCCCACTCGGGAGTATGATTATATTTAAATTTTGTTATTTCTCCGCTCTGGTCCCTAAGACAGAAAGTGGCGTTGGGTTCCGCCACTCCACACAACATGTCTAGATTTCGGAAAGAATATGGAGTATTTTGACACTAGATTTTCTGACTACCCTGCTATCTAATATAGGAAAAAAGTGAAACTGATTAAAAAATATGTTTATTTATACATACGTATTTATTTTAGTTACGCCAGTTAGTATTTGATTTTGCTCAAAAAGAATTAGCGCCAAAAGCTGCAGAAATCGATAGAGAAAACAATTTTAAAGAACACAGAGAATTCTGGAAGAAACTTGGAAACTTAGGTTTACTTGGTAAGCTACATCCATACTTATATTATAAATCTAATCTACTGGACGGATTTAGATGAAATTTGAAATGAAGATATTTGATAACACGGGGTCAAACATAGGCTACTTTTTTTTTTAAATATCAATCCCTAAGGGGTTGAAATAAGGGATGAAAGTTTGTATGAAAAATCTAAACCGCTTAACCGATTGTAATGAATTTTAGAATAAATATAGTTAATAATGCAAGGTCAAACAAAGGCTACTTTATTTATCAAAAATCTACCCCTGAGGATTGCAATATAGCTTAACTATTGCGTAGTCCACGCGGCGAAGCCGCGAGCGGGTCGCTAGTTTCCGATATATTAAAACATATCCCATACACACATTTTGGCGGCCTAAAATCAGATTTCTTAATAAGATTTAAATTTATATTTCAATTAACCATGATATTACAAATACACGAAATGTGAGAAAAATATTACATAAAACATTAACAATTGAATAAAAAGCCATTGTGTATTTCGCAACCATATTAATGTAAATATTGTATGTTGGACCTTGCCAGTTATTTAAAAGAATAATACTTAATATATTAACGGGAGAATATATGTAATGTAAATAAACGTTTACAGGGCCGCATCGAATGCGAGCTGTATGCGAGCTAGGGGGCCGCGGGCTACTCACCCCTGTATTAAAAGTTTACGTTTTAACAAGATGTAGACATAGAGTCTATTATAGTAATGTTTAAAAAATAATTTATTTTAATTCTTTAAAAATAACTACATTCATTTTCTGTTCTCATGAGTTCATAATATTTTTTTTATTTTTGTTAGCACTTCAACACTTACGTATCCTTGTATCTGTTTCAACTCTTCAATGATACCGTTTCTAAAATTATTAATGACTTAGGAAATACCATACCCCAGTACCAAATCAAGTTTTTACTTACGCACTATATGCTACAATGGCTAATTGTATAATTCAATATAAATCAACCGTAACAACAACTTTAATGTAGGAATATAATGTAAAATTTTGTTGAATGTTGTACAACTACTCAATGTAATACTGTATGAGATTTTTAAAATATTTTTAAAAAATATACTAATTTGCTATATTAGGGGCCATAATTATCTTAATCTACTGATTAAGATAAATATTATTTAATAATAATTACAACATTACTTATAAAAGTAGGTACTGTGTTAATATAAAAATAGGTAGTGAAAATATTTTTGATTTTACACTTTTCCCGCAAAAAATACTTAGAGAGAACTTAGTGTCACGACACTCTATTCTCCAGTTTCCACCCGAAAATCGATTGTGTATTAAGTAGCGAAACATATTGCCACGCCTTGGTTAGGTACCAGGGCGAAGAAATGATAATCCATATTTATGTTATAAATGCGAAAGTCTGTATGTTCGTCTGTCACGCTTTCACGGCTAATCTACCGAACCGATTTGGATGAAATTTAGAATGAAAATAGTAAAAGTTAAGTTAAGGGCCTAACATAGGCTATTTATTTTTTCAAAAATAAACCTCTAAAGGATTGAAATAGGAGATGAAAGCTTATATGAAAAATCTAAACCGCTTGACCGATTGTAATGAATATTGGCATAATTATAGTTGGCAATTCAAGCTGAAAGGCTACTTTATTTTTTTTAAAATACACCTCCGAGGGTTGCAATACAACGAAACGGTTAAGTAGTTGGCGGGGCGAAGCCGCGAGCCGGCATCTAGTTGTAGGTATGTATATATAATCATTCCCCCTAGTAGGAATAGAACCTACAACCATCGCATTTCTAGCCAGACGACTGACTAATTAAAAACAATTAAAAAATATAGCTAGTAAAAGATAAGAAAAAAATAGTTAATAGAATATTATATATTTCATATGTCATTTATAATACGTTACAGGAATTACTGCAAGCCCTGAATACGGTGGTACGGGAGGGAAATACACTGACCATTGCGTTATTCTAGAAGAGATCTCAAGGTAATATATTGGATACTAGCGGCCCGCTCGCGGCTTCGCCGCGTGAACTATTTCGTTATATTGCAACCCTCGTGGGCATGTTTTTAAAAAATAAAGTAGCCTATGTTTAAGCTTAGATTATCAACTATATTTATACCAAAATTCATTACAATTGGTCAAGCGGTTTACATTTTTCATATAAACTTTCATCCCCTATTTCAACCCCTTAAAAGTTGATTTTTTAAAAAATAAATAGCCTATGTTAGACCCAGTCACTTTTACTAATTTCATTTCAAATTTCATCCAAATCGGACCAGTAGATTAGCCGTGAAAGCGTGACAGACAAACACACAGACTTTCGCATTTATAATATAAGTATGGATGCATCAATAAAAATGTTTGGGTTTACTCCCTAGAAGCCCTAGGACTGGCGAAGTGAGATCTTGAGTTTAGATAATCAACATGTAACTTTTAATTTCTTTGGCTTTTGAATTTTTTATTTTCATTGGCTGATATTGAAGAACGGAGTTTTTTGACAAGTTTCCTCTAAATATTATCTTATGCGTGAAAAGCGTTAAACTACGTAAGAACTATTTTTTGATTCAAGAATTTGATACTAGTACCATTAAAAATACATGGAGTAGAAATATAAATAAATGTATAATTGTAACTCTGAATTAAACTTCGAAAGTAATTTTTTGTTGTTTATATGTCTATTTAATTTTCTCTGGATAGTGATTCATGCTACCACTCAAGGCACAAAGTATTTATTATCATAAAAAATGGACATTGATACAGTTTTGTCTATTCCGACGTCAAAATAAGTTTTTCTTTATATATAGCATTTTTGAAAATCCATTGAAAGTGTACAGTAATTATAAGTCGTTTATTAAATTACTTATTTATGTCAAACTTTACCTTTGAAAGACTGGTACAAAACTTCCTTCCTTCCAATAATACTTAACTGTCTTAAATTATATTGTTTTTGTCTAACTTAAAAAAAATATTGAACCAATATATTAAGGAATTTAGAAGTTCATTGATCACTTAATGTTGCGTTTCGCCATCGCCAGTAACAGGTATCTGTTATATTACCATATACGGATACGGCAACAGGCTCACTAATAGATTTATATTTTAAATCCATACTAATATCTTAAATGTAAAAGTCTGTCTGTCTGTCTATTTGTCGGTCCGTCTGTCTTTCTGGCTGGTCTACCAAACCAATTTGAATGAAATTCGAAATAAACATAGTTTAAGATCAAGGGCCTAACATGGTCATATTTTTATTTGAAAGTTTAACTTTTGAGGGTTAAACCCTAGGATTACACCCTACAGGGTTCAAATCGGGAAAAAAATTGTATGAAAATCTTAAGGCCTCGAGCGGACCAGTTACTGTAATGTTTTGTTACATTCGTAATATTGATGATATGACCATAATTTTGTTATTATTTCTTTATGAACGTTTGTTTGGCTTTTTTTATAATAATGCACACTGTTTCACTGCTTACATCAGGGTTTACAAAGGGAATCTCATATTATGATTCTCATATTTTCAAACACTTTTTGCTGTTATTTCGTCTTATTAGGCAGGAAACCCAATTTTAAATAAGCATTATAACGTCCACGGGTGGAATTCGAACCCATAAACATTAGTGTACGTTTACGTAGTTCATACATTTTTTTCCATTTTGGTGCCTTGAACTCTAGTAAATGATTAAGTTTTTTTAAGTTTTTGCTTATGAACTCGAAGAAAATGATGTAAAAAATATAATTTAATTTCGTACATTTAGGTACTTATCAGATTTAGTTTTTTTTTCCATTCCAGAGCCAGTGGAGCCATTGGTTTGTCGTACGGCGCATATTCAAATTTATGTATCAACCAAATCAATAGAAATGGCAACCACGAACAGAAGAGCAAATACTTGCCAAAGGTATGAATTTGCATGTCGTCGGCCTACCCTTGAATTGACCATATCACGATAAGGATAGGCATTTTATAAAACGCCACCACTTAATTGGTATTCCTCACTAAGTTGGTATTCCTCACTAGTATACTATACTAAATAGTTACATTATGTCATATAATTTATCTACATCACATAATTTATGTGATAATGACGCAGGCTCGCTAAAACTTCTGACGCCCTAAACAATTGATATGCCTAAATTTCGCTGGTTTATTTACCGTAAGTTAAGCGTTGGTAGATATAGGTATAGCTGCTTTGAGAAAGATAGACCATACCCAGCCATATTGTGAATCGTTAAAAACGATCAACCGTTGACTCTTATAACTTGTTATTAGATGTAGTTGTTTTCAGTTTTTAAATACGTAAAAACTTCTTATTAAAATTATTAAAAAAATATTATTTTACCAGTAATTAATGTAATTTAACTAGAACCTAGTAACTAGCAGCAGCAATTATCTTATTACGTCAATTAAATGTAGTATTACTACTTTATAAATATTTGTCTGTTTTTATTTTTTAATCTATTCTATTATCCACTTTTTGTTTATCGGCAATAATCATAGTTGTTAAGATTGGCAGTTGTATTTGTATATGTAAGTACCTACTAGGTACCAGGTCGATGATGAAAAGATTTTGTTTATTGACTGTAACTATAACTGGTCGTGGATTCGATTCCCACTCAAGAAATAGAATGGCCTAATTTCCAATTTAATGGAGAACAAAGTGTCTTAAGACCACGTTCCCTCCGCCTACCCTGCTATGTGCGGGATACAGCGCGAAGCTAAGAGTAGGTATAGAGTATAAGAGTATCCTTTTGTAATAACTACTGTTCCATCTAATTACTAATCTTTAGGGACAAATAGACGGATTTTCAACTTATCTTACATAATGAATAAAAAAATATAATATACATAGGATCATAGCTGGGATGTAATTTAAACTAGAGCATCAGTGGTTACTTAAAATAGTACAATTGATGAATTGATGGATTTTTTGTAGAAGGCCATATTTTATGACAAACCACTGCTTGACAACATTTACTGTGTTTTTTGTTTTTTTTTTCATTATTGTAATAAGATGTTATCATTTTGATCTTTTAGCTATGTTCAGGAGAACACATAGGAGCATTAGCGATGTCAGAACCAGGTTCCGGTAGTGACGTAGTGTCTATGAAGCTAAGAGCAGAGAAGAAAGGTGACTATTACGTGCTGAATGGAAATAAGTTTTGGATTACCAATGGACCAGATGCTGATGTTTTAGTGGTAGGTAGTATAAAAATAATCATATATTTTTCAATATTCTTTGACAGAGAGAATCTTGTCAAGACACTTCGTTTTTCAATTTTAGAATTTCTTTGCAAGTATATGAGCAAGTAGCACCTACCCACAGCCTATTATTATTATTTTCATCTAGCTACAAAAAACATTTTTTAAGATATAGAAAGAACTTATAACATATGTGAATGAATAATATATAAATGGGTAAAATATGCTTCACAATTCCAATGAAAGTATGGAGTTAAGGAAGTATAGATCCTTGAAATTTTCATCTATTGATATACCTATCACTAGCGTTTTTTTAATTTATTATTTTGTTACATGCTATAATTTTTTATTTTATAGTAAGATGTAGGTAATAACTAACTCTTATATTTATTTATAGGTTTACGCAAAAACAAGCCAGACTAACAAACCCCAACACAGTATATCAGCGTTTCTAGTAGAAAAAGATTATCCAGGATTTTCAACTGCTCAAAAGTTAGACAAATTTGGTATGAGAGGATCTAGCACTGGCGAATTAGTCTTTGAAGACTGTAAGGTAAAAAAAATCCATAGGTGTTTTTTTTTTCGTTTAAAATTAACGTAAGATATAAAATATATAGATATAAATATATTTGAATAATTACTATGAGCAAAGTACGTCAGGTATACGTGTGTAAAAAAACCTTGCAAAACACATTTTCTGACGTGTACCTAAATCTAAATACATAAGAAAATAATTGTATAAAATATCTCAATTATTATATACTAGAAATTCGTTTAAAATATTGGTGGTATTTGACGATGCCGTAGCGCAATGGAACAGCATTTAACTGTAAGCACGATGGTAGTGGTTTCGATTCCCACTTGGGCGAAATATAACATTTTAATTTTTCCGCTCTGGTTCCTTGACACAAGTCTCCTCAAATTCATGTTCCACTGATGAAATGGGACCAGTCGTGGCGCAGTGGCTCAAACATGTGACTGTAAACTACTGGTTGTGGGTTCGGTCCCACTCGAGAAGTAGAAATATTTATTTTTTCCATTTTTCTCACTCTGGTGTTGAGGCAAATCGCGGCGTTAAGTTCCGCCACTTAACACGCAATGCCTCCGAATTTGGCTAAAAGTGGGGAACGGAGTGTCTTAACACTACGTAACCTCTGCCTACTCTGCTGTGTGCGGGATACAGCGTGAAGCTAAAAACAACAAAAATACTGATGTGAAGTGTGAAGCTGTATAAATATAACTCAATAATAACTAGGCAAGAAAAACGATTTCGTTAAATATTCAATGAAAATTTTATTAAATATTATACATATAGAAATTTATAGTACTGTTTTTAATAACAGGTCCCAGCATCAAATCTCCTTGGTGAAGAGAACAAAGGAGTCTACGTATTAATGTCAGGACTGGATTTAGAGAGGCTGGTGTTAGCTGGGGGACCCGTTGGTCTGATGCAGGCGGCCATTGACATCTCATTCGATTATGCGCATACTAGGAAACAATTTGGTACAAGAATTGGAGAATTTCAACTTTTACAAGTAATTTAATTGACGTACTTATTATTATATATTGTTAAAATATTTTAAAGTGTCTGTTATTTACACATTTAGGAGAATGAAATATATATTTTTAAAAAACGTATAAAAACTTGACCGCACCGAGATTGAAAACCGCGCCTCTGGAACATCGTTCAAGTTCTGACCGCTAAGCCATACGTTTAATCGCTGCGTTCACCACAGAATGCTATATATACTTTATATATAGTAATATATAACGGCGTAGTAACTCCTAATTCAAAGCTAATGTTGTGGTGGAGTTGTTGTGTGAGGATGGTTACAGGTTCACATCCTGCTAATATAAATGTCAACTAGTCCACTTAACTAGTAGGCAAACTCTTAGATGACAGATGACATATGATCTCACTCTTCACCTTACACAATGATTCAAATATGTCAGGAAATACAAAAAATTTAGTATTATAATTAATATTTTTTTTTTTTTGCACTTGCTTTTTCCTCCCTACACCGTGACATAGCGTGATGAGTGGCGGATCTCAATGCCGCGCTTTGCCTCCGGTACCAGAGCGAAAAAAACTAAATTAAAATATAATGGTTCCCCCGAGCGGGAATCGAACCCACAACCATCGCGCTTCAGTCAGACGCTGTCCCATTACGCCACAATAAAATTAAAAAATTACTTATTATTTTTTCGAAGTACAACATATAATTACCTAGGGTAAAACTTGGTAATACGCCCCACTTTTTTTTAACCTTCAATAAAACCCAAATAATCATAGATTTAATTATTTCTTTTATTCCTGGACGTTAATTGGTTCGTTAACAATAATTTTACAAAACCTTAATGTAATTGGAACGATGGTTAAAGATCTATTTCAATTTTTCTGCAGACATGGAGTGGGGCGTTTTATCAGGTACATGTTACCTAATACGCCTCGTTTTGTATTATAAAATGCCCCATGCAATTTAAAATGTCCTCATATATGTCCATACCTAAATTTTATCCAAAACGTAAAAAAACACAATATATCAATAGTTTAATAACTTAAAAACATAACACAAATGTAAGGCAAGACTTAAAAGTCCTTAAAAACTCTAAATAAAAAAAAAAACATTTTCATTTGTAAGTAATTAATTAAAAGAAAAGTTGTAACAATAAAAACACCAGTCTTCTAAATTAATGATTAACATAACAGTCTTTTCAATTAACTTTGACATAAACCAAATTAAAATCATCATAAAATAGTTGAACAGAATAAAATCAAATCTTGCTGCTTTTAACAGCTTCTCTCTCAGCTTTCTGCCCATAGTTGTTACACAAACGTGGTACCCTGAACGTGTCGAACTTGAATCCAGTCTTCAGGAGACTTTGTTATGTAGTAATTTTCTGTACATTCAACGCTTTTATTTATGTCCATATCCGAACAGTTTTAAGGTGCTTCTCAAAGATGGAACTTTGAAGTGCTTTGAAGCTTCATTCTCTCCCATTTTTTTACTTCATACAGATCGCAATGCCTCCAAGAAGCTCGAAGAGTCTTGCGTTTATATTTAAGAGACATACTCTGTAATTAAAATACAATATAAATTGGTATCTATGTAATTTCGGTACGGGGGCATTTTAAAAAACATGCGGTAGGGCGTATTGCAAATTTTGCTTTTTAAAACGCCCTATCAAGAAAAAAGCCTCAATTTCAAAGTTATTGTTTAACGAACATTTATAATAAAGTGTATTTATGTGTATTTTCAATAGTTAATATCAATTTAACTTAAATTTAATGAGTATTAAAATATAAAAAAATGTTTGCAACTTACCACAAATTGTAACTTCACTGAAACACTAAATTTATTAATATTTTTAAGGGAGCGTAATAAACCACACGTGCACATTAGCTATGTTGTTTATCAACTTATGGCTACTCTCCGTGCAATACGTGTATCATCTAACTTTCTTAATGTGCCTGCTATGGCTGTGGGGCGTTTTGTCAATTGGGGCGTTTTACCTAGTTTTACCCTATATGAGATAAATATATTCATTTACGTCCATTACAGACATGAGATATCTAATTCCTGCTCAAAATATTTGTACCTACACAACCTACCTTAGTATGTATGAGACATACAACATGAAATAATTTAATAATTATAGACACAATTACAAACCAGTGGCGCATATAATGAAAGTTTTCAAACGTAATAAATTACTATTACGTCGTAGCTTCAATAATAGCCAAGTCGAACTATTATTGTATTTCCGTTTGTCGTAAGTCCATTCATAAGTTAATGTACCTATGTGGCTATTTCTAGCCGAAGTGAACGAATTATTTTAATGATCATGTCCGTAAAGAAATAACTATTAAACAAATTATTTTTTTTTGAAGTGAAAACTTGTTTAGGCGCGTTGAGCGTTTTGGTAGAGGGTAAAATCCTCGGTTCGCGTCACCGACATGCTAATGATAATAGTATATCTATAGCTATTTTTTTCAAACCACTTTGTATTTATATTTTGTTCATGATTTGTTTAACCCATCATATGTAACTAATAAATAAAACATAAAAAAAAATCATATAATTTTTGCATATAGTTTTAATTACACTCAACTTAATAGTTCCGTTTTCACTTCTATCGGCAGTCCCACGACTGCTACTGTTTTTTTAGCTTCACGCTGTATCCCGCACGCAGCAGGGTAGGCAGAGGGAACCTAGTGTTAAGACACTCCATTCCCCACTTTCCGCCAAATTCGGTGGCTTGCGTGTTAAGTGGCGGAACTTAACGCAGCGCTTTGCCTCGACACCAGAGCGAAGAAATTGGAAATATTACATATCCACCCCTCGAGTTGGAATTGAACCCTTAACCAGTCGTTTACAGTCACACGCTTTTGCCACTACGCCACGACTGGCCCCGAGAAATTATTAAAATAATTAATAAATATTACATAAGTTCAAAACTTTGCAATTTTTGCACTTTTGTGTTAAAGTACCTACATATAGGTACTTACTTACATATTGCTAAAGTAACTCGTTTATATTTCTTAATTTTAATTGCTGTAAATTTCAAATGCAATGCAGTGGAACAGCGTTTGACTGTAAACGCTATAGTTTGTGAGTTCGATTCCCACTCGAGGGAATGATATTATTTTCATTAGGTACTCACTCAACTTCCATTCAAAACTCGATTTCGAGAAGAAAATGGGGAGTCTTGACACCAAGTTCTTTTTGAGTACCAAGTTATACAAGAAAAAAATAAAGAATAGATTTTTTTTAAACAGTTGGCCCATAAAATTAAATCATATAACTAATTTACCGAACCGTGGCCAGTCGTGGCCCAGTGGCACAAGAGTGTGACTGTAAACGACTGGTTGTGGGTTCGATTCCCACTCGAGGAGTGGAAATTATATTTCCATTTTCTTCGCTCTGGTGTCGAAGCAAAGCGCGGCGTTAAGTTCCGCCACTTAACACGCAAAGCCTCCGAATTCGGCGGAAAGTGGGGAACGGAGTGTCTTAACACTAGGTTCCCTCTGCCTACCCTGCTGTGTACGGGATATAGCGTGAAGCTATATATATATTAATTTACCGAACTATAAAATAATGATCAATTTTTCCAATTCATCAATTTATTTTTTTTTCAGGGTAAAATGGCAGATATGTACACAACTTTGAGCGCCTGCAGGAGTTACTTATACAGCGTTGCTAAAGCTTGCGACGAAGGGCACGTGAATAGCAAAGACTGTGCCGGTGTTATTTTATACTGTGCTGAAAAAGCAACGCAAGTTGCTTTAGACGCTATACAAATCTTAGGTAAGTTTAAATTATTTTCAATATTTCACAGAATACCTATTAGGATGTTAACTGGCTTGGTCATATATCAAGCGGTGCGGGTTCATATCCTGCCAATTTTCAATATGGCGCTTCGATTTCTGATTTTATTGGGAAACAATTTGTGTGTGATTAAGATAATTAAAATAGGCAATTCTTAGATATTATTACACTACATCAGGGTTTTCAAAATAGGGTACGCCATAGTCATTGAGGCTAAGTAAACATTATAAAGTTAATAAGGGCAGCAGGAACGTACAAAATGGTGGTACCCACGAGTCCTTGCTTAGCAATCGCAAATGCGACCACTCGAACAATGAATCAATAAAATACCTTATTTACATTATTTTTCATATAAATATCAATCAATAAGCAGTTTAGTAGTTCACTGTAGTCTAGAAGTTATATGATGAATACTTAAGACAATCAGTTTGAGAAACCCTGCACTACAGCGTTGTATATATCGAATGAAAGCGTTAAACTAATAAAAGAAAAACTTTCTTTTTCCAGGTGGTAATGGTTATATCAACGACTATCCTACTGGCAGGATATTGAGAGACGCTAAGCTTTACGAAATAGGAGCTGGTACCTCTGAAATTAGAAGGATGGTCATAGGACGGACTTTGAACAATGAATACAAATAGAAAGTTCTTTAAAATATTTATATTTAATAAATAATTATTTACAAATAATGGCGTTTACGAAGTTCATTCTTTGGTTAATAAATAAATGTCACCTTCATATACCTACTTCTAATATGAATCATGTAAGAAAAACTTTCGCAATGCACACAAATGTATCGTTTTATTGACATATATATTATAATAATAAACATAATTTACTCATCCTTATAAACTCAATTTCCAGTCAAGTCAGTCTGTTTAATAAAATGAATATAAAGTTTATTCAAACCAACTTGTCATGTCTTCACAAAGAAAGTAGTGTCAAAATTCATATAGCATCTTCTCATAGATCTCGTAGACTGAAATCCACATACTGAGTGGTGGGTAGCGGATCTCAATGCCGTGATTATCTTAACAAAGTAGAGAAATGTTAATAATTTAATTATAATATTCGAATTCCGGCAATTGTAATTCGAATCGAGAATCCACTATGACGTTATCCCACCATTGATTGCCTCTTGTTTGTCTACTATGTTTGATTAAAAAAGGTAAAATTTAGTAATTATAAAATTCAAAAATTGTAAATATCTTTATTTGAATAATTGAAAGAAGACTCTTGTAAGCACTTTTGAATCGTCGAATGTACATAAGCTACCACCGACTCGGAAGGCAGTTCTGCTGAGAAGAGCTGGTCAAAAACACAGCAGTTGCTCTTTTCAAATATAAAATTTATAATTATATTATTATATACAACGGTTAACTAAACCGGCATTGGACTCTAATCAGATTCATTCCACGCATTTTTATCCTTTGAATACTCTTCTACAGAGTAATAAGCTTAACTTATTAACATATTTTTTATAATGATTTCAATTTTCTCCAGTGGTAAATCTAAAACAAGCTGTAATTACATACTGATTTTGAAGACTGGTTGTATTAATTTTGAACTACAATGGTACTTATTATATATCTTTTACTACATTTACAATATCTTATATTTATAACTAACTCGCACAATAAAATTTTACTGTCACATACATTTTTAATACATATGAATATACTGTATAAGACTTATGTTAAGGGGAATGCATTGTTATAGCTATACCTGTGTTAGCTTTCACATTTCATATCCTATGGCAGTGTAGATAGATAAAAATCAAGTGTCATGACAATCTGTTTTCTGGGTTAGAAAAATTATGATGAGTGGAAAAACTAAATATCACACTTTTGTCGTACCAAAGCAGCCGAAATGATAATAAGTTAAATATAATTAACACCCTTAGCAGGAAATGAAATTATAACTACTGTGTTGACAGTAAAATGCTGTAGCACTGTAGGGTACAGAGAGTTAGACTATTTAAATACTTGATATAAATAAAAGGAAATAAATATTTTCTCAAATTATTAAGCATTTACAATTTTATTATTTATGTATATTTTTTTATATATTAATGAACATCTGGATTTAAAGCTACTGTACAAGTATTTGAAAAATTCTACATATACTAAAAATTGTCATACAAAATTTGTCTAAACAATACATTAGCACATGAAATCTTTTACAATAAATTATAATAAATAATACACAACCAAAATGTTCAGCTACTAGAATTTTATCTCATTTCAACCTTATTCCCACCAAAAACTCACAGAAAAACTTACAGACCGTGATTCAACAAAGTGCCACCATTTTGGAGGGATGTAAAGCATTTGTCCGGCTTTTAAAACACAATAGTACCCTTTCACATCTTTATATTTAGGATATTTTTCTAAGTCAGGTTTTCTGGGATCTATTCTTGCTGTATTACCCAAAAGCTCATGACTGTGGGGATATAGTCCTTCTGACTCTTGTGGAGAAAATAAGTATATCATCTTTTCTCCTACAACCTGAGCTAGCAAATTCTTTTTAGGATCATGGTGTAGCGGTGACACAGTGCCCTTTGGGCCATACCAGGCCATAATATCAACAGAACTATTGCTATCAGAAAAACAGCAATATTCAGGTTCTACAATGTCTTTTTTTAATTCTGGTATTTGATCAAATAGTTGATATTGAGCTAGATATCCAGTCATTCCACTGTCATTATAGATATGGTTCTTTATAAATTCTTCAATTGTCATAAGTTTTTGAGTCCATTTTGAATCTGTATAATCTCTACCTAATTCAATTGCTACGGTTCTTAAGCCAGCAAGTTTTATAAAGTAGTTTTGATCTTGCCATTTTGTTATAGCTGGCCAGTGACTTATGCAATTATCTAAAACAACTGGTTTCTCAGCTAGAATATGTTGTGTAAAGAAATGTTCCATACTTGGACAGTTAATTACATTTAAAACAGTACAGTTGTAAATATTGTTGTCACATTTTTGTACATTATTTAGAATGCTTGTTCCATCAAATTCAGGCACACTCTTATCATGTAATATGGCTGTATGAAGGTGAGAAGCACAAGCTTGTAAAAGGTTTGGCACACCATCAATTGGGCACCCAAACAATATTCCAAAGTCAATTATTTTTAGACCTTCTTTAATGAAGTCATTACTGAAACTTTCACTTAACTTTAAATGTACTAAAAGACGTAGATAAGTCGCAATAGTAAGAGTTTTCCGAAGGTACAATCTAACTTCTTTCCAGTTACCAATATTTACTTGTTCATACATGTAATCTATAACTGCTTGTATTTTGAGTGCAGATTTCTGATTGATAGAGAGCGCATCTTTAAGGAGATGCTCAATAATAGATTTACAAGTTACATCCAGGTCAGAAATTTCTGTTAATGATGTTATAACAGTGGCTCTAAATTGTTCGATTTCTTTAAAAGTATCTCGTAAATTCGACATTTTAATTGTTTTTTTTTTAAGTTAACATCTATGTGATGAAGATTTTTAAATACTGCATTTTATATCAGCCGATTTAATTTTTATTTCGTAAAAATAGTAAGAAATTTTAACTACATCGCGATGTTTTCATAATTGACAAATGACAATTAAAATTTACTTTCCGTTCTATGCAAATGCTACCCACATATTTTATATCAGTTTTATAACTTTTCTTAACTCGTGAGGTATATATTGTAGTTATACATCTGATATAAAATTAAATAAAATGTTTTTAAATTTGTTTAATGATAAAAAATACTAAACTATTTTAAAGTAATTGAAATGTATTATTTCCTTTTTAGTTATCAATCATAATATTTTTCTGAAAATGTTTGTAGCTTACTATTGAATATAATATATATGTTGAGCCAAAACAGCATTTTAATGACAAAGATCGTGTTATCCCTTTTAAAATAGCAACATTACTCAATTTATTTAAACAACAAAAACTACAGCTTACTTTTGTTGTATAAATAAAGTGGATAATGGAACACGCGCGGTTGTCTTTGGTATAATTTGAACGATTATCATATTTGTATGGAACTTGTCTTAAATATACATTATGTTACATTAATCTAAGAATACTTCATGTGAATATTTAATATTAAAAAGACAACAAATTTTAGCAGACTATACAACAATTTTTCTTATGGCCTTGACCTTTACAAAAAATAAACAGGCTGTCTATGGGAAATCATATGACTTTCGCACGTGATCTGTCAGATTATTTACATTTTATATTCCAAGTGTTTTTCAAATACCATGAAAAATTTAATTTTTTTGATAACCACGACGTAATAAGATATACATAATGATGTCATCTGAATCTGATTCTGAGGAGAATATGATATGGTGTGTGTGACACAATGGCATTAATAGAAAAAATATTTTCTATAAAGAGAAAATTTAATAATGACTGTTGGGACTCACGAAACTGGGACAGGTACGTCATTGTGAATGCATATTATTATTTATTGTTGTCTATTTTTGTTTCGAGAATATGTAAATAAATTGACGCACGAAGCTTTCAACGGATTTCTTGTCAGATTTTTGAGTAGTGAATTAGGGTGTTTGTGACGCACGAAACTCTGGCAGTACTGTAAGTACTATCGTCACCGACTAGCATGAAGAATGAACCGTGGAAGTTGCGAACCATGTGATAAGCGCGGGGGGTGCGGGTGGCGTGGGCGACAGCCTGACTGCGTCACCGAGCAAGAGGGGCGACCCTCTGTTTAAATCAATGTTTACTTACTATTTACATGCGAGGTAGTACACTCGCACATTCCAAACCGCTCAGCCGTCTGTCTATTGTCTTTCGGCTGTTTAAGTGCATTTAAAGTGAAATCTTTTCATGAGAGTATTTCTTGTGCAGTGAGTGTATGTGGCATGGATTATCGCCTAATATATCGCAATTTACTTATCGTGATTTAAGTTATTGGAGAACAGCTGTGAATTTAATCAACCGACTATGAAATAAAATGAAATTTAGGTAAACAAATGATCAGAACTTGAATTAAAAGTCAAACAAAAACATTTTATGTGCTATTTGTTGTGGAAGTTGGTCTATTCTATTTTTCATATAGTTATTATAAAATGAGTAATGTGGTTTGATGCGGTCTTATCTTGTCTATATCATGTCATTCTAATAAAGACCATGTTATGTGGTACATTTTAAAGATTATTATCATTGGAATCCAGGTTTACTGTCTTTTCGTTTTGTGATTCAATTATTTTTTTAAGTTTGATATGAATTTCGCAAGTATTTATTTAAGTAATAAACTTGAAAAATCCCTTGTCTTTAATGTAGTATAAATTCTGAATTACATTATATTACTATAGTAATATTAAATATTAAAGTCTTGTAGTGTGAATATATTTGGCAAAGGAGCATGTGACTGCAATAATGTAAAGAGAAAGTTTTCACAATGTACTTTGTAATGATACTTTGTTGCATCTATTTTTAAATGTGCAATAGTCTTTTTAATATGCTTTGTATGCATAAGATTCTTTATATAAGCTGCTAATAAAAATAAAATTATAATTAGAATTTTTGACACAGAAATGATATCAAAGCTACGGTATTACTTCCAGTTTGTTTACTTCAAATTTAGTTTCTTATATTATTTATGGTCAGAAATTATATATCTAACATTTGTCAGTAGGTCCTGTGAAATAACTTTGGAGCAAGTGAGATTGCTTCTATATAAAGAGTGTGACCGCAGAGGAAGAAAAGTTCTGTTTGACTCTTCGACTATTGAAAAAGTACCATCTCGTAAAGATGACAAACCAGAGTTTAGGAGTAGTGAGATACCATCAATTGTGGAGGTTTCTGAGGGATATACATACATTGTAAGTATCTTTTGATTTTGATATACTTTTAAAAATAGTATTATTAAAATTTCCCTTGTTTTGAACAAACATTTTATATCAAAATTCATTGAATGAATTTAAATCTGTATGAGATTTAAATTCACAACAGATAAGCTAACTTATAGAACTTGAATGAAGTGATGTCACAAGTTGTATAATGAAACATGTACATATATTGATTGTGAATGAGGCAACTATAGTATTCGTTTTACATCTTAATGTAATATATTCTCTTCATTGTCCTTCTTATTTTCTTTAAGAATGTAGAGGGAATGTAGTGCCAAGTCGTTTTTCTCCATCCATTCCGTAAATTTTGATTACATTGTTTATTATTTAGTGACCATGATACACCAGGATTTATTTAAATAGATTGCAAAGGAAATACTCCCAAATTTAGATAAGGTATATTATAGGAAGTGCCAAGTGGCACAGGAAGTGCAGAAGTGCCAAATGCCAATGGAATGTAGTGTCAGCAATCATAATATCAAAATTACTACTACTATTCATATCTATGCTAAAGCAAATTATTAATAATTTTTTAAGCTACATTGTTTTCAATTCAATTTCAAATTGCAAATTTCTACAAATATATTATGAATTATAAAAAAAAACAATACAAGTTGATTTGACAAGTGGTAGAGAACTGTGTGATGCTGTTGTTGTTGTTAAATGTATATGTGTCCATACATATACATATAATAAAGAAAATATAAAATTATTTAAAAAAAAAAATTATGTCTATTGCATAAATGTGTTATTCATTCATGGTGATTTCAATCTAGAGAGCATATCTTATTATTTTTTATCATCTCTTTATGTATTTTTAAAAAAGCACATAATGTCATTCTTGTATTTAGGCATTAGATTTTCTAAAAAAAAATATAAAGATTCTGTTGCTAATGCACAGAAACCTACTATAATTTGAAGGCTGATGAGGTTGTTGAGCAACGATATATGAGAAGAACAACAAGTTAAGGCCATATAGTGTAGTTTGCACATTATATGCATACGTTTTTTTCATTGTAATATTATAAAGCTTATTTGCAGTCAGTCGGTGCGTTATATCTTTTGAACCATATAATACGTGTGTTCTTTTGGGTCACGTCCGAAACGTAATGTAGGCGAAAAGCGAAGAACAGAGTGACTTATTATTACTTTTCCTCTTATTCTCTGATTTTCCATATAAAACGATATTTCCTTATTTGCAAAGTATAGAAGTTTCTATATAATCGCGTTATATTTCTACATAATCACCGTTATCAAAGACGTAACGAACAATTTATAAATAAATACAACAATTGAGACGTAGCGTCACGAGACTTCCAATTTACAGTTTATTCGCATTGTGCTTCTATATATAGCTCTTACACGTTAGCCTTTTTGATTACGGATGAGCTTGTGAGTGGGTCTAACGAGTGCTGCGATAGTTAAGATCTTATATTATTATAGTATATGGTGGTCACATGGTAACTATTTAATAAGAATTTTTGTTTAGCCATGAGTCATGGGAAAATAAAACGTATAGTTAATTTGGTTCTATGTTAACGACTTTCGTGTATGTATGACATAAGGGGAGTAACATGACGTTATGTAATTCCCGTCCTATATTTTCTACTAGACATGACTATTTTTGAAAAATTGGTAGTTAAAATTTATAGGATATATACATATTAACTATTATTTCATTTAGGCATTATATGAATAAGAGATTCTAGATTTACGCTATGTTCTGCGTATCAAGGTACTCATGGGGAAACTAGTGTGTAGGCACTCCCTTCTCTATTTTCAGTGTGAATTCGAGAAGTTGTGTTTTTTGTATTGAATTAAAATAATAAAACTATGATCATTCATTCTTCTAATTTGGAATCGAATCCACAGGCAATTGCGATTACAGTCAGACTCTACATTGGTCATAATGAGAGATTTTTGTTAGTTTTGTGCTGTATCCTGTACCCAGCAGGGTAGACCGAGGGAACCTAGTTAAGACACTCCGTTCCCTACTTTCCACTGAATACTCCTCGAGTGGAAATCGAACCCACAACCAGTCATATTACAATCAAACTTTCTGCCTCTGCGCCATGACTGACCCCAAATAGTTACACGTTAAGGGATATTTAAAAAATGGCAAAATGGGCATATAAAAAGTAATGTGTAAATTTCGGAGCAACAATTTATAACAAATAGATTTTAAGTCGTTTTTTAATACGTGATGACATTTAAAATATATCTTATTTTACGAATATCTATCTGCATCTATGAAAATCTTCCGCTACTGACTGGCAATGACTGATAACGTGCAGTTTATATTCCCATAACCTAAGAACTGAACCGAATCGATTTCCAGAACTTTCAGCTGGGCTTCTTCTGTAGACAACTGAAATTTGGCATGCATTCCTTGGGGAAATTTACTAAAATGCCTATGCGAACGACAATAAATGACTTTTAAACATTTTTAAAGTGTTATTCCACACTTACGAAAATTGAAAAAGACATTTAAAGAAAACGTATAAAAATTTGAACGCAGCGGGATTCGAACCCGCGCCTCCTGAATACCGTTCAGGCGCTCTCACCACTGAGCAATGCGTTCAAAGTGCATGCATGGCTCAGTGGTGAGAGCGCCTGAACGGTATTCAGGAGGCGCTTGTTCGAATCCCGCTGCGTTCAGACAATAAATGAATTTTTACTTTTTATGAATCAATTGTTGTGTGATAAATAGGTGCCGGTTTCCTTTTCAAGAACTTAGAAGTTGAAAAGAGTAGCTTTTCTATTATGTGGTCTTTGAGTTCCTTCTTTACAATAAACCCTACTTCGTATCTACCTTGCGTTTCTCCTTTGTGATAAAAGATAAAAATTGCGTGCTCTTCCTTTTTATCATAAATGTAATAACAGCTGCTTGGAAATTAAATTTTATGAATGAGCGGTATTTTTTTAAATTCGATAACTAGTTGCATCATTGTATATTTAGTCGTAATTTACTTCCACATTTTGTACGTTTATAAGAAAATCTTAAATCGATGGAAATACCAAGACCTTCGTTTGGCATTGGCGAGACTCATGTGACTGACGATTATAGTGTTCACATTCGATTATAAATGACACTTCCTCATTTGATAACGTACTCGGGTCTAGAGAAAATTTACCTATTGCTGTTAATATTGTTTATAATTATACGTATTATAGTTATATGCTTTTTACATGGATTAAAGTTAAATACTTGCTTCAGACGATAGTTCAATAAGATGGAACTATATTAAAGCTTTACGCCTTTTCCCGCATAGTGAAAGTACCTAGGCCGCTAGGAAAGTGTCTAGGCATTCCGAAATCGAGACATTATGTGTTGAGTGGTATGAAAATTCAAATATTCGTTTCCGCTACTGGAAATCGAACTCACAATCATCGCGTTTGTAGTCAGACGCTGTCACACTGCGCCACGACAGCCTCCATACAATACCGTGTAACTAATTTTATTTAAATCAAAAACATTTCACATAATTTCAGGAGGAGATATAAGTAGTTTGTTTATAACTCCTAGCATTATATTTTTGAGCTGCAATTGGAAGCAGATTTCTTTTTTGTTTAGACTTAAGTATGGATCGTTTTTTATTGGATTTACAACACGATAATAAAACTGTGGGTTGACGAAGCCAATATTTCTACACTTATCTACTTAAAGTAGTCACCATGTCGACTCGTTGCCTTAGTGACGCTTATATCGCTATATGCAACAAACTGTATCGAATGCATATTTTTATGTATTTCTTATGCACTATTATGAACAATGTTGCAGTTTCTTGCAGGTTTCTCTCGCATAGTATTCGGTAGTCAGAGAACCTAGATTCAAGCACTTCTTTTTATATTTTGCGATATAATTTTCATAATCGAGACATTGACTATTAAGTGGAACCGGAACTGAATGCCACGCTTTGTCTTAGGTTCCAGAATAACGAAAAAAAAATGTAAATACATTCGTTTACTTAGAGGGAATCGAACTCACAACCATCGCTTTTTAGTCAGACGCTGTTCCACTACGCGAGGACTATCTCTTCATTAAATCTAGGCATTAATAATAGATATTTTAAATGTTATAAAGTAGCATTATATATTAGTAATTTATGTAAATTTTGTCTTAGTACAAAGGTCAGGCGGCAGATGCGAGCGTCCTCGGTGAGATGATATTTGGTGCCGTTGCAATGAACTGCAAGAGTGTGTCATTAAAAATTCATATTATGAATGATCCTAGAAGGTATGCATTTTATTAATATTTTATTGTTTTTTTTTTTAAATTTTATTATGGTAATGCATGTTTATCGTTTTTACATCTCTTATATAATGTAAGATAGTTAGTGAAAACGTTTTATCTTCTTCAGAATATAATAAGACGAGTTTTGATATTTATTTATGTAAAATTGGCGTCCATGGATACTAGATTGTTATAATTTTTTAACGCCAACATACGTCTACACTTTGTCACTGATGTATAAATATTTGACCGATAATTGAAGTTAAGATTATAATTTAATTAAATACTTTATCCTTTTCGTAAATCTTATTGATTTTACGAATTTAGGGCAGTAAGGAAAAACAAACACGGGTTTACGCTTTTTCCGCATAGCAGGATAGGTAGAGAACCTTATGTAAAGACCTCCTAAAGTTTCCCCGATAGGGAATCTAACCCACAATCACAGAGTTTACAGTCAAATATAGTCCAATTGCATAACTATTGCCTTTTTATAATAACGTATTTCTTAACTTATAATCAACTTTTAAATAATAAATGAAGATATTTCATACAGGCTTATGTGCACGAAGATATTCAGCGTGCCGCCAGCGAGGATAAATCGGGTGGAGCGTAAGACTGAAATTAGTAAGAGTAATTTAACAACCCGGTCGACCCCCCTCAACGTGCCGTTATTGAAGGAAGAGGGCGTGTCGTTAAGCTTTTCACTGGATAGAGGAGATTCTGGTATGTTTTTGTTAACTGTTGTTTAGTATTATGATTTTGAAGACATTTTTTACAGTTTTACGCTTTATGTTACATAACAGGGTAGTCAGAGAAAAGTTAGTTTTAAGATAGTCTGGACTTTGCTTCCAAAATCGATATCTTGCGTGCGAAGTGGCGGAACTTAACGCCGCGTTATATCGTAGCACAATGCAAATGCAAATATCTTAAATATACTTATTACTCCAAGATCGAATCCGTAGTCAATCGCTTTTTAGAGTCTGTCGATATGTTACTGTGTCCCGGTGGATTTTTTTTTCGTTCGTTTGTTATTTTACAAAATCTTTGGTTATGTATAGCTAGAAGAACATTTCTCCCCTCAATTACTGTAAAAAACGATAAAATATTTAATAAGTTGTAAATATGTATGTGTTATATATAAATTGTCTTACATATTTAACACTATTTTTTTATATTTTATTTCACGGGAACACAAAAAGAGTATTTTAGAAGGTGAATGTCCCAGATATGTCATACACAATAAACAAATTTGTTAAAGCTAGACAAATCAATCTGTTTTTAGGATATCAAATCAATATATAGGATTTTCAAAGCGACTTGAAAACATATCCATCATGATTTGAACCTTGCTTTATCGTAAAAACCTTTACATATGTTAACAATAAGATAATAATAGATAACTTATCGTTTAAAACAAATAGGTACGTTACTAGTGCATTCTATTATTTTTGTGAATCACCTTTACCTACGTTTTGTGTTCTTTTTTAACATATGTATTAATTAGTAAAATGTATGTAGTATTTCTAATAGTGGCCAGTCGTGGCCCAGTGGCACAAGAGTGCGACTGTAAACGACTGGTTGTGGGTTCGATTCCCACTCGAGGAGTGGAAATTATATTTCCATTTTCTTCGCTCTGGTGTCGAGGTAAAGCGCGGCGTTAAGTTCCGCCACTTAACACGCAAGCCTCCGAATTCGGCGGAAAGTGGGGAACGGAGTGTCTTAACACTAGGTTCCCTCTGCCTACCCTGCTGTGTGCGGGATATAGCGTGAAGCTATTTAAATTTTTTTTAAATTTAATTCTAATGTGGTATACATTAAGTAAAAATGCCGGAAACTTAACATTCCCCACTCGGCACAATGATCATAGTTTAATTATTTTTATTTCTCCCTTTTTGGTAAAGAAAACAAAGAACGACATAGAGTTCTGCCACTTAACACGTAATGTTTTAAATTTGGGCTTAAAGTATATAACGAAATCGAACGCAAGTCTTGACAATAGGTTCTCTAACTACTCTGCTATGCGGACAAAAGCGGTGAAGCTAAAAAATATATGTAATTTACTTGTTATACAAATAGTAAAATTATATTAGATTTTTTGGATATCAGGTATACATGATACTAAAGATCAAATTGAGTTCCAAGTACTGGTTTATTTTTGTATTGTATGAACGGAAACGACAGATGATCTGCGTAATTCTATTCTATTATTCAAGATTTGTTTTGAATTTAAACGTGATAAATTGTATATTGATGTAGAATACTACTTTTGTTACGTGATTGTTTGGGACGCGAGGGAATTGATCTCAGCGTGAGTTTTATTGGAGCAAAAATATTAACTTACAAGTAACCGATCAGGGCTACGCCTTCGTAGCTACAGAACTATTTATACAAACTTTCATCTCCTATTTCAACCCTTTTAGGGGTTGATTTTTTTTATGAAGTAACTGATGTTTGACTCTGGTTCTTTAACTGTATGCATTCCAAATTTCATATAAAGTGGCTGGTAGGTTAGTCGTGAAAGCGTAACCGATATACAGACAAACTGAATTTCGCATTTATAATATTAGTATGGATTGTACTATACGTATGTTTTCTAATGAACTCTTGCTTAATTAAGTGCACGTGACAATTTTAAGTTCAGATCATGTGGGTATAATTATGTCTATACCAAGCCTAAATAGTTTAGTAAGTCGAATTGCGTAAACAATTATTTATATCAGGTTTTTGTATATAAATAATAAAAATAGTAAAACGAAAAAAAAAATAAATAACGTTAAATAGAATTTACCAATAAAATGTTAACTTGATAATACCTGACCTAAAAAGTTTGCATTTTCGATTTATGGACTTATTCGCGCCTACCTTTGCCTTTAAATTGAGTTGTTTTCCTGTTTGTTTAGACAGGGGTGAAGGAGACTGCCTTTAAGAAAAGACAACCATTTCCTATACTATAGTTTAGTTATGTCATACACTGTAAAACGATAGCTGTGGGTTCGATTCTCATTCTGGGGAAATGATTATATATAAATTTTCATTTCTTCGCTCTGGTACAAAAGACAAAGTGCGGCGTTTAGTTCCGCCATTCAACACGTAATGCCTCGATTTCGGACTGAAATTAGAGGGCGAAGTGTCAAGACACTAGGTCCTTTTTAAAAAAAAAATCTGACCATCTATGTCTTTACAGGTTTTTATGGGGAACAGTCACCATATAGTAGTGTTGGTTCTACGTATGACTACTTTTCAATGTTCGACACTTGGGATGGAAATACCTCGGATGAATATTGTTTTCGTAGTAAGTACTTGATATTTCAGGTTTGCTTTGATTTGAATCTGATTTTTACAATTTTTTGTTATCAAATTATTCTTAGATTTCATAATATGTTTATTTTAAATGTCATTGCTAACATTAAAAATAAGCTGTAAGAAGTGTATAATAATTTCGGTTTAGCTAAAAAATGTAAAATGTACGGCTTAGCGTTCAAAGCGTTCGGACGATTTTCACAACAAGTGAGTTCGAATCTCGCTGCATTCAAATATTTAAATGATTTTATCAAAAAGATTTTCATTTTCTTAATTGTGCTTATAAATGTAAAAAATGCTTTAAATATATTATTATTTTCACAATTTTCGTTCGTTTTTTTACTTTTTTTTAATTAATTTCTCTTTACACATAAGAACAATGTTATATTAATTAATAGGCATTGATTTCCCCAGCGCCGTGTGGACGCAAGCTGAGTAACTCGAGTAACGGTAGCTGGCAACGGCGGACATTTCAGAGTATGGCTACTAAATTCGATCTCGGACAAAGCAATACTTTGAGGGTGCCTTCGTCTATCTCCAGTGTTGATTCACAGGTATTGTTGTTTTGTTGTACTTAATTTGGTTGTTGCGTTTGTTATTGTTGTGTATTGTCCGCCATTTTGGATGTTCCGCCATGTTGGGTTTAGATTGACAAGTCACACAATTAACATGTGTTGTCATTGAAAATATACATATATAGGAAATTTCTTAGTAAAACTGTTTTAAAATCGCATATCTATTACATGTAGTAATATCGATGATAATTAAGTCACTGCTGGAATTGTTTAAAAAATTCACTTTGATTGGCTAAGGTTATATACTTCAAATCTGAGTTGCAAGATTCTACGTAAACGAACACACACATTGCATGTTAAATAAAAACTAGCATTAAACCTACTATGTGTACGTACGTATTAAAAATTACTAGTTCGCCATCTTGGATGTTCCGCCATGTTGGGTTTAGAATGTCCTTACACTGCTAATCATGCGTTATCATCGAAACTAAACATGTACACAAAATTTTATTCAATCGGTTAATCCTTAACCGATTATATGAAATGATATACTTCAAATCTGAGCCTAGAAAGCTAAACGAAAATCTTTAAAACAAAATTTGAAACTAACTTTGTTAGCTAGTCCAGCCTTTGTCAGCTTTTATATTCCTATTGTAGAATTGTATTAAAAATAAGTAGTCCGCCATCTTAGGTGTTCCGCCATATTGGATTAACAATTAAGTCACACAACTAACATGCATGTTCATCCAAAGTAAACATATATACAAAATTTCAAACAAAAGCTACTTTAAAATCGCATATCTGGCTATAACATGTAGTAAGTATCGACGCGTGACGAGTCACATGAGTGGTCGCGCGGTCACATGACATGTGGTATAGTAGATTACAATAATTATTATGTCATAAAATTGTTTTATTATCGCCATTATCTATGTATAAGATTAAATTATGCTCAGTTATTTTTAATATTAATTTGCTTTAAAAATAAGAAAGAACGAACGACGAGTAAGGCGTAGTGTTGAGTTCCGTTGCAAAATATTGCAATGCCTCGGGTTTGTATGGAAAGTGGAAAACGGAGTGTTTAGATACTAGGCTCTCTCCGACTACCCTACTCTGGGGGATAAAGCATGACGTTGACTGTGAACACGAAGTGTTGTGGATTTGGTCTCTATTCGGAGGAATGATTGAATTTTTAGTTATGTTCATTTCTTAGCTTTGATAAGACAAAGAATGGCGTTGGGTTCCGCCTTTAAAAAAACAATATCTGGGTTTCGCGCGGAAAGTGGGAAGCGGAGTATGTTGATACTATATACTCACCAACTACAATGCTATGGGATAAAAAGCGTGTAGATTTTTTTCTTTTTTTTTTGTTTAAATAAGTAACTTTAACGGAATAAATGATCTACTAACTAAACTACAAAATCCTAGAAAAAATATTTTTGTTATAATTTTTTGCCTTTTTTTAAATTTTTTTTAGCTACACGCTGTATCCCGCACACAGCAGGGTAGGCAGAGGGAACCTAGTGTTAAGACACTCCGTTCTCAACTTTCCGCCGAATTCGGAGGCTTGCGTGCTAAGTGGCGAAACTTAACGCCGCGCTTTACCTCGACTCCAGAGCGAAGAAAATGGATAAGGGAGAGCCTTGACACTAGAATCTAGTGTCTTTGGGCGCTAAGTGGGACAAAACGTGAAGTTTTATTACAATGTTATCTATATTTAAATAAAGCTGTCCCGTATGTTTCGAAGTAAGCAGACAAATGTTAGTTATTTGTTTCCCTTCTTCCACTTTTAGAATATTTTGCAGATATCTTGAAGCCACGTAAATTATCTTGATTATGATAAATATTTATATTCTTTCGAAAATTCTTTTCTTCCTAAGAGACTAGGAATTTTCATTCCAATAGACTTAACAGTGAAACGTCATTAAATAATATTAATATGTAGAAATATTATTTTTATTTTATTTTAATTTATACCTTAAACAATAATAAACAAATAACACCCGCGATTTCTTACCAGTAAGTCTTTTAGGAAAGAAATTCCCAGTAGTTTCACTGCACAATAAAACTACTGGAAACAAACCTCTTTTTAATTTTAATTATTTTTCATTGTTCAGATATATAGCAATAGTTCAACCAGCGGTACATCAGATAGCTTGGCGAGTTCTACATCAATAGTACAAAGGAGAGGAAAGCTTGGACTTGCCTTGCTCATATCTGTCTCGGAGCCAGCTGATATGTAAGTTTATATGATTTTTGTATATGATTTTAAATGAAGAAAGTACTTTATTATTTGTAAGTAATTTTTTTTATAGATTGCTTATATTTGTAGTATATGTAGATAGAGCCAAGTCATGTCTAGTATTGAGTTGATTTATGTTTAAATATTTAATGGTTAAAGAGACTAAGAACTAGATAAGAATACTATATAAATATATGAACGTTCATCGTGTGAACGCATGGCTTAGTGGGCAGAGCGCCTAGACCGTTTGCCAGAGGCGCGGGTTTGAATCCCGCTGCGTTAAGATTTTTATATGTTTTCTAAATGCATTTTTCAATTTCTTAAGTGTGTGAATAACACTTTGAAAATTTTAAAAGTATTTAAGGGTTACTTATATGTACATATGTAGTATAAGTATATTTTATAAATCTAGTTATATGGAGTGTAGTCTAGTTCAGTCACTTCACATGCAATTAAGCACAAGGACCGAATATTGGTATTGGAATACGTATAAATTAAGTAATTAAGGATGCCCTAACACTAGTAGTAAACACGCTAAGAGTACGCGAAAATGTGTTAAATGAAATGGATTTTCATTTCAATTGTTATGTTATATTTATTATATATATTTTTATATTTATTATTTTGTTATATTTAATGTTTTCTTTTGTTTTAACTTTAATTTATTTAAAAAAAGGTAAGCATAGCTATCAAATTTTCAACGACACACACTGAGGTCGATTCAGTTGATTTGCGCGAAAATACTGTTTAACGTTTACAAAAACATAGCTTGCAACAAAATACTAAAAAAATGAGTGAACAACACCATTTTATGTAAAATGATGTTTTATATATTCGGTATAGATCATATTTCGTTAGTAAATTTTACGGCTATGACGTGTTTAGTTGTAGACACAATTTAAAAAAGACCTTTCTTTTAGAAAACTTATAAAAATTTGAACCCGCGCCTCTTGAAAACCGTCCAAGCGCTTTGATCGCTAAGCCATGTTTTCATCATGCGTTAACTTTAAAATGCTCTACCGACCTACACTCGTTTTGAGTTATATATAGAATCCTGCGACAACAGTAAATTGTTAAAATTAAAAGAGACTTTTTAAATAAATTGACAAACGTTTAAGTAATGTAACGCGCCATCTATTCCTGATAGCGCGTAGCGTTCGGAAACGCTCTGGAATTTGTAGTAAATTAAAAATAGCGGCCTATTTGTGTCATATCAGATGTGATGAAAATGTATGAATAAGTTGCTTTGAATGAGTATTTAAGTGGTGATCGTTTTTTGATAAATTCAAATTGAAATTCAAGATATCTTTATTTAAATAGACTTTTGCAAGCATTATTGAATCGTCGAATGAACACAAAGATAATTAATTTGATTTTCTTTTTGTTTAAGACTAGCTATTTCTTATTTCTGTCTATTGGTATATTAAATACAAATTGGTTCATAAAATAAAAACTTTGCTACATCTGAATACTTTAAATATTTTATTATATTATAGCAGGTTCTTTTTTAATCTCGCATTGCCAGGTAGTCAGACCTAGTTTAGCTTGTACGAAGGTGTAAATAACACTGTTTTATCGAAAAGTTTTCATGTATTTCTAATGTATTAATATGAAAATGGTGTTTTTCCAAATTATTTCTCTTAATTCGTCTTTTGTTACCCATTTAATCCAATTTTTATACTTTTCCGTCCGCATAATTTTATAAAAATGAAGTAGATTTTTTGCTTTCATATTTTAATATATGGGTTTGAAAAATGGGAACAATATTTCAACTTCACACGCACATGACATGGTCTATTTTTCATTCAGTTTATGGATTGGCACAAGATTTTAGTTGTCAACATAAAGTTGAACAAAAATAATGGCACCATAAAATTATTAGCGTTATTTCCATCGAGTCATATATTTTTTAAAGCGTACACTACATTAACTATGAAATCATGTACGACATTTATTGGTAGTAAAAAAGTCTAGAACTAAAGAAAATAATAGAATTTTTACTGCCTCATATAACCTATTATTAACTGTTTCGAAGAAAGGTTGCTTTATAATACGAAATAAAAAGCATATGAGTTAAGATGCATTTACATAGCATTTTTAATATGCATAATATATGTAACCGTTATGTTTAGGAAAAATATTTGTGCAATTGCAATTACAATGCAATTGAAAAGTAAATCTGTCATTGAAAACCTAGCATGAATGAAAATGACATCTTTTGATCTCGTTTACGTAGTTTTGTTCGTCGTACGTAATCGTTTTAAGCAGTTTTGCGCAAAAACATATTAAGTATATATAGTAAAGTTATTATAGTTTATTATAGTAAAGAGCATATTAAGTATTTATTATAGTAAAGAGCTGTAAAACCTATTTTTTTTCTTCTTGTTGTTAAGAAGTAGTACGTAGCGCTAGGCTCGTAGCGTTTAGCGTTCCGTTTTCTCTGAATACCCCAGGACCGGACCAGGAACGGATAAAGCGTGAAGCTTGATAGAAAATTTTATTAATAAATTTCTTTATAATATATAATATCTTTTCCTAAAAAAAGAAGTGATTAAAATCCATATTTGTAATAAAATATGACAAGTACAACATATAGTTTAATTACTTTACAATTCTTTTTAAAATCTTGACAAAACGTTAATATTTTGCTTCATAAATTCAATTTAAAATATCTTGATAGAGGCATATTTTTATTATTTCTATAAAAGTTAATAACCACCATACAAACATTATAGGGATCTAGTCCGTCGGTGTATGGAACATTCGCCCCAGTTGCAATCGCTAGTGTGTCGGTTGCGCCTCGCGACTCTGTCCGCGGGTAGCGGTAACGCGTTCGTGTCTACACTGCATAAGGCTGTCGGCGATGCTGCTAGATGGTGAGTATTTATAATTATTTTCTACGGAAAATAGTGAAAATTTCCACTCGAGGAGTGGAAATTATATTTCCATTTTCTTCGCTCTGGTGTCGAGGTAAAGCGCGGCGTTAAGTTCCGCCACTTAACACGCAAGCCTCCGAATTCGGCGGAAAGTGGGGAACGGAGTGTCTTAACACTAGGTTCCCTCTGCCTACCCTGCTGTGTGCGGGATATAGCGTGAAGCTATTTAATTATTTATTTTTTTAAATAGTGGTAAGATACTCCGTTTTGTGGTGTCTGTCTGAATTTGATATATTTCGTGTTGTGTAGAACTCTAATATCTATATTTGTATTACCAGAGCATAGAAATGAAATGAATCTTATATATAATCATTCCCTCGAGGTGGGTTCCACTTACAATTATAATATGTATGTTTTTATTTATATTTAAAATAATTTTACATTTAATCGTAATGTTTATTATATTTTTATATGGATATTGATTTCTTTAAATGCTCTAAATAAAATCTTACTATTTCACATTTTTCTGCTAAATTAATTATTATATTATTTATCTATGTAACTATTTACCTTGGGTGTATTTGATTTGTAGAGTTTCGGGTCAATTATCAATTTATTTTTGACATGTACATTATTAACTTTTTACTACATATTTTTGTATAAAACTAAGAAATAATATTAAGAAGTTGTTTTTTAATTCTGTATCGTATCAAGAAGTTGTTTTTTAAATGTATATAGTTTGATTACAATGTAAAATTACAATTCATTCTCATTTCGTCAACGAAGTAAGTGGGGCAAGTATTAATAACGTACGTATTTAGTTAAATTGACGGTGATCCACTTATTTTATAGGGGCTTATAATTCGATTTCAGGGGCAAATCGATTTTATATTCGATAATACTTTATATTTACGTACTAAAATTGATATTAAGCTAACACCGTTATGCTCAATTTGTTTCGTAATCGATGTTTCCAGTCTTTTGTTGGAACGAAGCCAAAAGTACTTAAAACTTTGAAGCGTGTATTATTGTTAGTTCTCATAAATCATATGAGAAATTTATATACTTTATTGCGTTAAGAGCTATTTCAACGGCCGTATGTCTTTTATAACAACAATATTATGTCAAGAATATTTTTTTTTTGTATCCTCTATAGCTTTTTTGTTTTGTTTGAATTATTGGATTCTTTTGCTATATTTTAAATTTAGGTACAGTTGAGTATTAATACATTTGAAGTTAAGTTTATACGATTTCGTTAGATGTGAAACGTACAAGTACAAGTAGGGGAGAGCGGGGCTAAAAGTTCCGATTTTCAATTAACCTTAAATAATGTTACGAATACTTGATTTCAGTATTCATACAATAGGATTTAAATAAACTTACATGTCTAACTTTATTAATAATATAGTTATTTGGGACATTCCTTATAAGATTTTTTACTATTATTATTTTAAAGACTAAAGTCGGAAAGTAACAACTTACCCCAACTTGGGGCAAGTTGTTAACGAACCGGGGTATATTGTTACCTGGTCTGTGAAAGCTTAATAGCACAAATAATTGTGAAATAAAAAACAATAAATGATAGATCTAAGATTGTTTATTTAAGCAATCATAAACAAGTATCATAAGAATCATTATTTAAGCATTAATCAACAGTATTATAAGAATCAACTAGTAAACATGTACGTTATAACAAGTAACTATAATTTATATTTAAAACAATTATTAACAAACAATTATTAAGTAAACCAGTCTGGTCCAACTTTTCTATTTGCATGTCATGATGTTGGGATATTGCGAGCGTTGAATTTCTCTGCACATTCATACTCTACATTTTTTACTTCTTCTGGTAAAAGACCGAAGAAAATTGACGCTCATTTCAACAAATATTCTGCTGACTTATCTTCATGTTCTTCAGTAAATCCTAATCTTACTTTCTTGTAACTAATAGAGGCATTTTCTACTCCAGTTCTTAGGTTTTCGACAAATCTGTATAATGATTTTGATTTTCTGGCAACAGTTTTTATTTTCCTGCCATCTTTGATAACTGCATCTACAGCTTTTTGCATTAACTCCAGTGACACACAACCTCGTGTTGATTTTGGGGTATATGTTCGCATGCTACAAATGAAAAATTACATCATTTATATTCCATTGTTAGTACAAACGAATTGGGGTAAGCTTTTCCAAAGTCACAACGTGCCCCCGAAAAAAGGAACTTCTAGCCCCAAGTACACGTGTTGGAAAAAAGGCCAGATATAGGTTAGATTATGAAACATAAGTAATTTACGAATAGTGTACCGAAAAAGTATATAAAATATTATTTGAAAACACTAAAATACTCAAGGCTAATCGTTAAAATTTGTGAGATAGACCAAAAATACGAAATATGCAAATATTTACGTACGTGTATTATTGAGGCGTGTCCTGCTGTTCTGATGTTTCTAGTGCCAATGGCCTATTCAAGATGGTGGCCGTCGGTGCGCTGTCGCCTTCCGTTTCACGATGTGTTTAATCTATATTCCTATCCTTTTTCCTTGCGAAGCTATTTCAATCGGAACAACTTACCTCGGTAACTTCTAACCCCGCTCTCCCCTACAAACATTTTTTACATAACGGAATAGTCAAAAAGCATCTGGTGTCAACTATAATTGTTTCTCTACTTGTGTGTAGAGTGGCGGAACTTAACCCTGCATTCTGTTCGATGAGATGAGATTGCTAAAGGGGAAAGGACATAATTAATCCGAGTGCAAATCGAACCCGCGACCTTCGATTTTTCGACCTCTTATTCGTGTTAAAAAATAGTAATTACTATGAGACTAGGGCAAGATCTGATAAATAATCTGAAAAACAATATCCTTTCATATATTTTTCACTTCATTTTTCCATACCGTAATAACCGTAATCACCGTACAATAACTAAATGGTAATCAAATTACTATTAATATAAATTTCTACGAGTATGTACTCGTATATGGTAATCACATTGATATGATAATCGTTCTTATTTTCGTATTTTCGTATCGTATACTCTAAAAAAACAACACTATAACGTAGAATGGTGCTAATTAAGAAACTTTATAGCAATATTGCATTCACACGTCTGCTATAATTATTTCACACGTGTATATTTGAAAATAAGTCTTTAAAATAAATATACTAACTTATTTTTGTATTTGAATATCTATTTAGTGCTTTTATTTATATCGGCGTGATGTTTGCTCGAGACGAGAATATAATGAACTTCGTTCCCTCTTTTTCTAATAAGTAATGTAAACTAAACGTGTATTACACTGAGTCACTGATTTATTTTTATGTATCAATGAACCTGTCTATAATTATTACGTTTGGGTGGTATTTCTAAATTTTTGTTCGTATCGATTTGGTTTCACTGTAAAATTCAGAATCGATTTTACAAACGGTGAAACGATTAAGGTGAAATTTCTTTTTGGGTTTATTTAAGCGAATGAAATTAAATATATATTTTAGTGAATTCATTAATAAATAATTATGAAATTTTATAAGACCGTCGTGGCGCAGTGGAACTGTAAACGCGATGGTTATGAGTCCGATTCTCATTCGAGGAAATGAAATAATTAAATTATTAAATTAGCAAATATTTAAACTATTTTAATACTTCCGCTCTAGGTGCTCTTTGACTACGCAGCTGGGTAGAAAGAAGCGTGAAATGACAAAAGGAAACAACTAATGTTTCATATGTTTTCATATTTTTTTTTATTTAGGAAAATTGTTTCACGTAAGGGCTATTCCGTTTTACTTTTTCGAATTGAATTTAAGCAGGTTGGATAACTTAAAAAAAACATCCCCTTAAAGTGTTTTGATACCAAAATCTGTGCATTTATATATGTTTACTTTAACATTTGGCTATTAAAATTAGTTGATTTTAAAACATCCAATACATTTCAGGCTATCAGATCTCATATACGGACCGCGGCTGCAATCAGTGTGGTTGGAGCTAGTTACGAGTGAACCTCACTTGTCAAACAAAATGGCGGACACGTTATTATCGGATCTATGCTCGGTTCTAACTACTGGTGACACGAAGAACACTAATTTGTAAGTATTTTTAGCTAAAAGTTTAGTTTTTCCATGTTTTTTGTGCAACAATCTTTAATGTTAAGAGAGAGGGAAAATAAAAATAATTTTAATATAATGATTAAACACACAAATATCACGAAATTAAACGAATTACGCCGTGGTGGCCTATTTTTCTACTACCCTACACCTCCTAGTTATCATATACTCTAATAATAGTTCTTTATTTTGCGCTTTATTTAGAAGAACGCTACTTAGATTGCGGAACCTAAAGTAATTTAATTCACACATGACATGACAGAGGAAATGAAAATATATGTATAATATTCTTGCGAGTGCTAATCGATTTACAATTATTAGCTAAAGTAAAACAAAGTATTTCGACATTAGGTTTGCTCTACCTAACGTAAAGTTAAAAAATGTTTTATATATAGATTTATAATTCTTTTTTTAATATAAAAATTTAAATACTACAGACACCTGGTCTCGTATCCTTTTTTTCCTTAATATGATTTGTTAACAATTCTTAAATTACATTGACATGCTACTCAAAACTAAAATTATGTCTTAAATGAATTAAGCGTTTAAAAAAATATTTATAGTAATCACGAATTTACTATTTACTTATCAGTAAAGAAATTTGACATTTATATTTGTTAACATTTTATAGAAAGTTGGGAATCACGTGAAAACTATACAATAAAAGTGATATTTCCGAACCTTTAAAAACACGTGATGTAGGAAGACGATAAAAATATTTTATTAAGAGTTTGCACGTTACTCTATGACGCACTTTTATAACGGCCCTGTTAAAAAAATCACATGATTTGTTATGTTCTTAATAAATTATGTATGTTTGTCACGCAAATATTGATTTTTCTTTTTTGATGTTTTTTTTGTTTGTATTGTTTATTTGTATGATGATTATTTTTGTCAGTTTTTGTTGATTACCATTTTTTTGGTTAGCTTTTTGACGTTTGATTTGAAAAGATTTGGATTGTAGTACATACCTTGTCTTGTTCCTTTTCAGTGACATGAATGAACAGGCTTCTTTCTTTTATATTAGGGTGTGCTGATAATCTTTTCTGAAGATGATTCCTCCTTGCTTTCTTCAGTGTTATTTTGAAGTTTATTTCTAATTGAAGGGTTACTTATTACTTTTAAATTATTTTTTTCTAATCTACAAACATTTTATTTTTGCAAGTTAGTGCCTTGCCGTACGTAACATCTATTACACAATTTCGTGCTACTATACGGCCATTTGTATCCAATAAAAGTAACCTGTCCTTACCATTTTTTAATTTAAATAATTACAAAATGCCAAAAAGATGGCGTACGTTGCCACGATCCTAGCAACGATACCGAGGTTTATGTGTTGAGTTTAGGGAAGCAATATTTTCTTTTTCTTGGATTTATAGATACAACACTCACGGCTTCACTATTGTCCCGTTTAGTGGGATAGTCAGAAAAACATTAGTGTCACGTCACTTCGTTCTCTATTTTCTGATCGATATCGAAAAATTGCGTCAACCTCGCGCTCTGTCTAAATGAGACACTACAGTCAGACTTTTCTAATCAAGTTTCCGAATTATTTTAAATTAATAGATTATACGAGTATATAGATAGATATAACCCATAACAATTAATATCCCATAAAATCAAACTTAACATTCACCCACTTTTTTGTACATCAGCCAACTTGCTAGTATTGACTATTTTTTTTTTGCCAAAAAACCAATTTATCTTTGGACAAATTTTTCATCCGATAATTAGTGGCACGTGTAAATGGCATCACTTCCAAGTGCAAGTGTCTTTTTTTTATTCGAAGACGTGTTTGTAATTTTGGCTGGTTTATTTTTGTATGCCTTGTTTACGTGTTTTTCACGTGATTGTGTATCACGCCATTTTTCAATGGGGTGACGTTTACAAATTGTTGAAATTTGTTGCGTAACTCGCGTAGGCGGTGGGACAAGAGCTTTGAGAGGCATAAATACGTTTGAAAATGTATTTTGGGAGTAAACAAGTGATTTATTGGAGATAATGTTCGTTAATTGATGCTACTTTGACGTATTTGGAGATGTGGGTGGTCGTGTGTCGCGTTTTTGTATTTCCGTAGTTATAATTTTTTTGTGATTGTTATTTATTCAGCGTATATTTCAGTTTTGTCTAAGTTTTAATAAATATGCCCTTATACGATTATTGGTATAAGTCAATATGTCATTTAAAATATAGATCTATACATAAAGTAAATATCGAATAAATTAAAAAAAACTTTGCTAAAATATCAATAATTTAAAATAAAACAGCCGCCACATTTGGTTAAGAATAATTTCATACAGCTAATCGCACATTGTCATCCAAAGTAAACGTATATAACAGAATATCAGCTCAATTGGTTGAAGATATGTTTTAAAATGAGTTGTAATACATCCAAAATAAATTGCAAATAAAAAAATGAGTTGTAATATTTCACCCGACCAAACTTTTACCAAACTTTGACGATAAATGAATTGAAAATTTTGAATGTAACAAAATACTAAAAAAATATAAACTTTTCAGAGTTATAACTAATAACCATTTTCTTGTTGTTACAGTTTTATCAGTACTCTACTCACATACGTGTTAACACATCACCTCGGATGGGTCACTACAGTCAGTCCATACGATATCATTGACCCTCAAAACTTTCCATCAGATCAAAACGATACTAGAAGATCGTACAACGCCCTATGGGCTCAGTTAACCGATCTCTGCGGTAGTATTGGGTTCCCACCAAAATCCGCCAGAACTATCATAGCAGGGTCGAAAAATGGACAATTTATAACCAGACTATTGGCCGTTCTAACATATTTTGTGCGTTGTGGAGACGTGAGAAAAAACGATTTCAAGTATCAAGACTGTTTGCTCAAAGAACCGAAATTAGTTAGTGTGCAAAATGCAGAGTGTGATAGTCAAGATTCCAAGTTAAAAGTACCCTCTTTTAAAAATAGTAACGGCAGTGACAGTACGTTGACCCCAAGCGATGTTAGCATCAAGAAAACAGCTACGTTAATGAATTTGAACCAAACGCTCTCTAGTTCTGATCTGATGGGAATTGGTAAACAAGGCAAGTTGCGACGACTTCCAAGTAAGCTCCCGTTGCCGGTTTCGTCGGAATCCAGCACGGATTCGTCGTCAGAAGAAACTGAGACGAAACAAGTTGTTTTCGTTCTCGGAGACGACGAAAAGCTGGTTGGGCTGAAAAATAAGTCTAATGGAAGGAAAAATACGAAGAAATCAACAAAAAGTCTGAATGAATCGCCAGAGCTAGAGAAGTTAGATGAGGATTCTTGTTCCAAAGTATGCGAGAGAGCTAAACCAGACAGTCCGTCAAAGTGCTGCGGTCAGACACTTCAACATTCCAAACCAATAAAACATTCCGGTTTTAAGTTCGAGTTCGACAAATACCCACAGATAGTCACTAATTATATGAAGAGCAAAAATTTAGAAATACTAGATAGGCATTATATAGGGAAACCCGGGAATTTGAAGCTCGACAACTTCCAGTTCGACCCGACTTTTGTTCCGCCGATTCAAGAGGAGAGATGTGAAACATGTTATAAGTGTCAATTAATGGAGTCTATGCTACAAACACCCACTAATGCTTCTGAAATGGAATACATGAACGACATGCCTCGCTCTGAACCTCAATACGCAAATGAAACTATAGTTAAAGAATCTACACACCGTGAGTTATCGCCAAAAACGTTTGTGAGGGCCCGAAAAGAGAATACGTTAGTGGTTAACGTTAAAAGTAAAGAAACGCTAGCGAGGATAGAAAGTAATAATAATGTGACGAAAGTGAAGCAAGTGATAGAATTCCCGTTGAAGCAAGTCTGTTCCAGTAAGCTGCAGAGTCAAGTGCGGTCTGGATATGATGCGTCGCTGCTTGGTGGTGTTACTAACCATTATGTACCTGATTTAATTTTACAAGGTAAATTTACATATTTTTTTAATTAAAATTGAATTGTATTATGTTTTAAAATTTGTTTGGCTAAGAAATTGTGTCTCAATTCAAGGAAAAAGAGTGTCTTGGCACTAGGTACTACTGCCGGGTAGACATGAATTCCTATGAACAACGTGAAACTGAAAAAAAAACTATTCTGAATTTAATGCTTTGTTTCTTACAAAAGCAGGAAAAGGAAATTAATTTAAATATAATCGTTTTCTTGAGTACCCACAACCATCACGTTTACAATCAGACGCTTTCCACTCCTCCATATTTTATATTTCTTGCAATGTACTATTGAGTCATCGTGGCGAAATCTAACACCTTCTGAGTCTAATCGATATTGGCTGTGGGTTCGATTCCTACTCAATGAAACTTTCGTAATTAAAATATTTTTGTTTCTCTCATTCGGTACCTAAAACAAACCGCGTTGTTGAGTTTAGCCACTCTACAAGCAATATTTAAACTTAGGACAGAAAGGAAAAAACTTAGTGTTTGGACACTAGGTTCTCACTTAAAATAGCAATAAGCTGTAAAAATACTTAGTTTTTTTACTTTCAATGTTTTTTCTCAATTTCTAACATAATTTTAATCCATTAAAGGAACACTATCAAGTCCCACCGCGTGGGAAGCAGATCTTCGCAGGGACTTGGATCTCACATCGTACCTGAACAAAACGCTCAACTCGCCGGTACAAGCGGTGGCCATTGTGGGCGATACTAATACGTGGTGAGAAATGTTTACAGTTTTATGTTGTTTTAATTGGTAAGTTTTATTTTTTAGCTTCACGCTGTATCCCGCACACAGCAGGGTAGGCAGAGGGAACCTAGTGTTAAGACACTCCGTTCTCCACACACCGCTGAATTCGAAGACATTGCGTGTTAGGTGGCGGAACTTAACGCCGCGCTTTTGCCTCGATACCAGAGGGAAGAAAATGGAAATATAAATATTTCTACTCCTCGAATGGGTTTCGAACCCACAACCAGTGTAAAGTAGTACAGTCTCACTTTGTGCCTCTGCGCCATGACTGGCTCCAATTTTTCAAAGTTAATTGGAGTTTTTTTCATATTGGAATTCTGATTTAGAAGACAAATATAAGCGTTCATGAATGCATGGCTTAACGGTCAGTGCGCTTGAACGGTTTCCAAGAAGAAGAACGGGTTTGAATCCCGCTCCGTTCATATTTTTATACTTATCTAAAGATGTGTTTCAATTTTTTAATTGTATCAGTAACGTTTTAGAATGTTAAAAAATGGAGTGTATGTTATAGCGTCGTAATACTTTTTAATGAACACAGCGTCATGTTTCTTACGCTTAAATTTTCACCAAATTAATTGTTACACAGTAATACTTTATTTATATCTTGAATTGGCTTAGTGACGAATGTAAAAAACTAAATTTATGTTATATATATTTATAGGATATGAACAATTGTTATTTTTTAAACCTATAAAGGTTGTGTTTTGGAATCGCTCAAGGACTGCGGACGCACGGACCGCTAAGTTATACGTTCTACATTTAGTTACGCAGAAATTCTTAGATACTTAAGAACGTAATTTTTCTAATTACCTTCTCTATAGAGAGATATTTACGAAAAACCCAAAGACTATTTCTACAAACAATCCTTTTATAATAGACCCACAATTAATTAAGCAATTCATATAACTTAAATTTCAACTACATGTACACACCACACTCTCGTTTACTACAACTTTTCCCGGTCTCCACAGGGAGGTGCGTCTGGTGGGGCGAGAGTGTGGGTGCGGCGGACTGTCCCCGCTAGTGGGTGGAATGCTGGACGCCATACCCGCCATGCGACTCGCTAGAGTGCCTTCGTATCAGGTGATTGTTTATTATTCATTGTATTTTTTTGTTTTTATTATTGAAAAAATGACGTTCTAACGAAGTGCAACGGTGGTAGGTTCCATTACCACTCGTATTTAAATAATTATAATTTCTAAGAAAATGCGTGTAATTGTGTCCTTGTCTCATTAAAGATTGAAATTGAAATGTAATGGATTGCCAATTTGGCATTAAGGTTGTCGTTTAAATGTCAAGTAGTTAAAAAGATTTAACATTTTATTTGCAACTGCCTACTATTATATTTTGGTTGTAAAAAGTTTATTACGCCGCACTTTTTCTTATATGAGCGAAAAAAAGTGGTAATAATTTAAACATAATAATAATTTCTCCGATTGTGAATCGAACCCACAACCTCGCATTTACATTTAGATTCTGTCCCACTGAGCCACGATGGCGTCAAAACAGAAATAATCCTTAATCCTATTTTTTTTGTAATTTCTCTAAATATGAAAAAATCTAACATATTAAAATTTTGTTCCAGTGTTTTCTCTACTTGGAAAGCAAATTACGTGAACTGTGCGTGTTATCTAAAACCCTAGCGGACATGCTAATGTCGACTGACTTCTGTGACATAGCCACGCTAACTAAATCATTAAATATCGACGTCAACGATGTACCTTTACTTCTGGCCGTAGCGACCACTCATACACCGCAAGTAGCTATGCGGTATGGAATTAGTTATAGATGAACCAAATGTGGAAATAAAATGGTTATTGGAAATATGTTTTTATTGTGTACGAGTATTGCTATAAAGAAAATGGATGGAACATACGTTTTGGTAGAATTGGTTGAGTTTTCTCGTATAGGAGGGTAGTTTGAGATGTCTAGTGTTAAGACATTTTGTGTTTTTACGTAATTAAAATTCAAAATATCTTTATTCAAATAGACTTTTGTAGGCACTTTTGAATCGTCGAATGTACATAAGCTACCGCCGACTCGGACGGCAGTTCTGCTGAGAAGAGCCGGCCAGAAACTCAGCAGTTGCTCCTTTTAAATATAAAATTACAATTGTATGAAGTAATTTGAATATATAATTTTTTGTTTTGTATTAATTTATGAATAAATTATATTGTTTGGAAATCTTTACATTTATTTTTTGGATAGCTTATTCTAGCCAAGATAAATTACAGCTAGAATTATTAAGGCGGCAAGTAAAGAACGGAGTGCCTTAACACTAGTTTATCTGATTATCCTACGCTATGCAAGAAAGTCTTTTTTTATATAATACAAAAAAGTATTAGCAAGGTATTATTTAAACTTAAATATGTTTTGTTATTAGTACCTTTTATAAAGTTTTTGAATGTATGTACATCCATTTTCATTAACAGCAAATCAGAACAAAAGCTAAGAATAAAAGTTATATAAGACAGCTATTAAAAATGCATAATATGTATATTTTTTCGAAATGTATGGCTTTTAAGAGCAACAAGTTAATATTTATTATAACACTATTAAAAAAATTCACTACGTCTTTCGATATTTCTATCTCTTTTCTATTTATCGCGTTAGAGAGAGACAGAGATATGTTACAGAGCCTTATTTTGTTACTTGGTTACTATGGTAACTGTTCATTATATGTATTTTTATAAATCTATTGAAATATTCACAGATACTGTAAAATAATTATTTTTTCATAAATGCTTATTATAAAAGGAATAAATTAAACTGTGATTATATAAAAATAATATTTATTTTTGTTACATTTGTATGGAGTTTAGAAATATATAATATAAAGTATTGTATTGTATTTATATCTATATAAGGTCACATAGTGTACCATGAAGTATTAATGTTATAATTTTTGACATGTTATTGTTTATACAAATTGAAATCAAATTTTATGAATATATGAAAATAAAAGATTATATTGTATAAAATGTAACTAACTGGACTTTTTAAAATTCCGTAGCTAACTATAAGGAATTGTAAAAGTTTTATACTAAACCACCATGGCACATAAACGCGAATGGTCGTGGGTTCGATTCCCGCTCAGGGGAATATTTAAATAGTATAGAACAGAGTGTTTTGACACTTCGTTCTCTGATTACTCTGCTATGCCTACAAAAATTGTGAAGTTGTTTCTTATTATGGGATCATCTTATTTTCTCCTATGCAACGTAAGCAAAAGAATGAAATATAATTTTATTCTTGTTGGGATTTGAAGTCACACCTGTCGATTAATTATTATTAAACACTACTGTACTATAGTGTCTATGAGATTAACATTTAATTATAATAAAATGCATAATAAAATGTTTATTTAATATATTATCCTTATATGCAGCTTTAAAGGCAGCGGTTTTACATCAAAAGTAAATTAAAATCGATGTTAAAACGAATATTCGTTTAAAAATCGATTTTAATAATATTCTATATTTTTAATCTGTGGGTAACTCGAACTTAATACGCTTTTTTCTAATGTCACTTAAGTGATGTTGTTAATTTTAATATTATAATAATAAACATATCTCTTGTAATATTATAAATATTGAATGCAGATATTTAAATAGCCGAATAGAAGTTGTTGTAATATACGATGTAAAATACTCCTTGATATGTACCTTAATATAATCAACACAATGAAGGTGATATGTAATATAATAGAATTGTGATTAATTTGAAATATTTTTTTTATATTTAGTAAGGTAATAAATTATTTTTTTCATATTGAATATTTTGTTTTATTGATTTTTAGTTTTTCGTTGTTCTGTGGTGGATTAATGAGTCGTGTTAAAAGTTACTATTTACTTTGATATGAATGGTTAAATGCTTACACGAGTGGGAATCGAACCCACACCGATTAGTGGGAGGGTAGTATGACTTTAAATTTATATAGCCGAACGTTAAATGGTAAATGGTGATTGGTAAATCTGAAAAAAAAATACAAGAAGCGTTATATGTTTTTACAGCCACATTATTATTTATTTGTTTATCATGTGGCGGAATTAAACGCCGGAAACTCTATAACCAAGCCGAGAAAATGATTATATTAGCAATATGCATATGCAAATATCGCAATGACAGATAATTTTTCTTGCAAAAAATATCATACCAATAGAGAATAATTTTACGCGACGTAATATATTTTCGTATTTCGTCTCTTACACGCTGTCGCCATTAGCGGAATTAGCTTATCACGAGCATGCATTGAAATCCGACGGGTTTATGCCACATTCATATTTTTCGTTCGGAAATTCGTTTTCAAATCCTTTTGACAGCTACTAGGTGGTGATGTGAGTACATCTCGTTAGTTTAATTGCCTTCTGTTGAATTATTTTGATTAATTCATGAAACATGTTCGTCGTTATTTGGAGATTTTATATGTCTGATGAAATAAGGTGCGGCGTCGAGTTCTGTCACTCGACACACATGTCTCGAGCGGATATGGAAGAATGGAGTGTGTTGACACTAGATTTTTCGTCTAAATGAAAGCCATATTAGTTGCGATAATGGTTGTTAAATTAATTACTATGTAGTCATTTGATCTTTAAATTTTACGATAAGCGTTTTTAAAAAAAATAAAATGAATATTATTTGTTTTGGCTTCGTTATATAATATATTCCACACACAGCAGGGCAGCCAAAAGGAAGCTAATGTTAAGACATTCCGTTCTCCATTTCCCACTGAATTCTGAAAGCATTACGTGTTAAGTGGAGGATCTTAGCGCAGTGCTTTGCGTCGGACCTGGAGCGGAAATAATAATATTTCAATTTCTCGAGTAGAAATCGAACCCACAGCTCAAGCCCCTTCGCTACGACTGGCTACATAATATAAATAAAATCAAGATAGATAAATATAGATAATATGTTGAACCTATAAATACAAAGCTCCGGAAATAAAAATTACGACTCAAATTACAAAATCTAAGCTTTACACATTCCTGTTCACAACTGATTCCTTTCCGCGCAGTTTGTTCGCAAAATTACAATGGCCTACAGGCGTTTATTTAGATTTATATACCTAATAGTGACGATACAATTCCGTTAATGGCGGACCTCCTCGATAAATACCGGGAAACATTGGTTGGAATCACGAAAATTTATACAAAGGTTGCTACAAATGTTCAGGATCAAAACTTTGGTTAGCCAGTTCTTCGCCTCGTTTCTATAATAAATTGCTTGAACCCTAACATTAATATATAAACAAATCACGTTTTACTGCTTTACTTATTTATGTTATGAATTTTGCTTTCTAGTTAAGTTGCTGTTTAACTGTTTACAGTAAGTATAGGATTTAAATCAAGTTTGATTATACAAGTGAGATTTTTAATGAAACTTTTAAATTTCGTCTCTAATATTTGGTGAAACTTACATATAACCTAGCCGAGGTATTCGCGAAGCGATTCGCCGATTGATTGAGATTCCGATTATCACTAAGAGGAAAAAGATTATATTTAAATTATTTTTCCTTACTCCGCTTTGGTGCCTGAAACAAGTCGCAGCGTTGAGTTCCGCTACTGTATTCGGAATGTCTTGATATTATGCGGAAGAGAATGGTGTCTTGACGTTATGTCCTTTCTGACTACTTTGTTATGCGGAAAAAAGTGTATAATTGTAAAATATATTCTGAAGCTGTGTATATTTGTAATTACTCTTTTTAAATATTTTTTTACTGTGGAAAATGAAAATCTGTAAAAATACTATCTGTATGTTTAAAAAGTATCTTTTAATCAACATTATATAGTCAGTCCCTGGACTTCCTACGTAGCGTGGTGCCTAGTATAGATAAAATATTTAAGCAAGCATCGATCTCGAGGTGGTTAAGTAAAAGGGAAGACTCCTTTTCAGTTAACGTAGCCGTTAATGTAGAAATTCAATTTAACTGCTTTGTTTATTGCGTTTAAACATGCCAGCGAAATTAATATGGAAATGTCACGTAAACTGGAAATTATATGAAGGTACTTAAATAAGAGAAGAATTTGAAGTACAAGAAAAATATAATAAGTTAATTATGTTGCAAGTGCCAAGCTATTAAAGAATAAACTTCAATGGGGCCAGTCGTGGCGCAGTGGAATAAGCATGTGACTGTAAACGACTGGTTGTGGGTTCGATTCCCACTCAAGGATTGGCGCTGGGCGCTACGACTGGCCCTAACCTAAATAACTAACTGGTAGATAACTTCCGTATTTTATTATCAATTTATCGTTTTCTTCCTGCGTGTTTAATTTATGTTCGTAGTTAATACGTTATATTTCGGGAAACAGCTCGAATTAGGTAGATGTGTGACGACAGGGAGTTTAGCCTCAGGCTCTACTTATCTTAAACAAAAGAGAAAAGCCCTGTGTTGTTCTTTCTTTGTTCTATTTGAACCCATAGCCTTCATTTTTAATTTATGAACATTCTTTCCCTACATTTCTCTTCTATTTAATTTCAATTCGGCCAGCGCAGTAAATCTGAATAAGTAATGCAGAATATAAATTAGTTTTATGTTAGTGGGGCCAGTCGTGGCGCAGTGGCACAATCGTGTGACTGTGAACGACTGGTTGTGGGTTCGATTCCCACTCGAGGAGTGTAAATATTTAGTATTTCCATTTTCTTCGCTCTGGTGTCGAGGCAAAGCGTGCCAGACGCAATGCCTCCAATTTCGGCGGAAAATGGGAAACGGAGTGTCATAACACTAGGTTCCCTCGTCCTACCATGCTGTGTGCGAAATATGGCGTAAAGATAAAAAAATGTTTCATTTTTATAAGCGTTTCAAAGTTTAAAAATTGAATGTAATAGGTATGAGTACTACTTACAGTTACAATATTAGGAGTTTCATATTTAGTACAATAACTTACAGCCTTATATTGTTGTTTGCATTGTTGAATCTTATAAATACATTTTTAGAAATCGTATAAAAAATTAACGCAGCGGTGTTCGAAGCCGCGCTTCTTGGAAACTGTCCAGCGCTCTGACCACCAAGTCATTCGTTGAACTTTGTTGTCTTATACAATTTTAAAAAATATTCTTTTTAATTTCCTAATTGTATGAATAACACTTTAAAATGTTAAAAATGTTGCATCTTCATTTAAAAAGATTTTAGTAACAGTTACTATATTGCTACTAGTTAGTTAATATTGCTACTAGTTATTACAATATTTCTTTTTCCACATAATTTTCAGAACTGAATAATATATAACATAAAGAAACACTTATATATTCATTAAATATCGGTAACATATTTACCGAATATTAATTTAAAAAAAGTGACTTACACTATGATACACATTAAAATTACATAGATTAGTTAACGTCATTGTAGTGGTTAAGTATGTCAAATATAGACGTCAACTCTACCACTAAGAGAAGTAAGAGAGATCGAGGGAGACTTCGGTTGACCTTCCAGAACACAGCATCGACGATATTGGAGGAAAGTTACGTAAAAAGCATGAGGAACCTCCCGGATGCGTTTGGCTCTCCGGTCTCTTGACTACCCCGCAAGGGATAAAGCGTGAAGCTAAAATAAAAAAGTCTACACTCTTGTTTAATCATTTTGGTTTACATATATAGAATTCGATTCATATAAATAATTTCTAAATGTAATGTTCAAGGCATAGAGAAATTTAGCTTCAAATTTTTTTTTCGTAGCTGGATAAATTGGCTCTATGTGATACGAAAATTGGGACGGGACAACTCTTCTTTGCATTTTTTACGCTTTTCAATTTAGGCCATGCATTTTTCACATATACCTATCGGTCGTCGTTGTTGAGATATTGAACGAGAATGTATTTCAATCCCTTGTCGTTTTTTACCTGTGATATCTATAGTCACCTCCACATAATATTCAAATTCACAGCTTCTATTGTCATGTATTTCTAGTTGATATCTTCTACTCGTATGTTCATAATGACTTGATTACATAGTACATCTAAAAGTTTTATCACATCACTAAATTTTAGTTTACAATTATATTATAATGATATTTTATACTTTAGCTGTTCCTTGAGTAGTTGATATATTTTTTGATACGTTCATACCAATAGTCATAGACAAATTAAATTATGTTTTGTTTTTTTTTAGCTTCAGCTCACACAGTTGGGTAGGCAGAAGAAACCTAGTGTTAAGACACTCCGTTCCCCTTTTCCTCGTCCGTCATAACCAAATAATTGAACTGCTATAAAATAAAGATATATATTGTATACATATACCATTTAAAGGTGTATATACCATGTTACTTAGAATTTCATTGATATCGAGAATTTGATACACTGAAATACAGTATACCAAATCCCCATACATTTAAAGCACATTCAATGCGGTGCAGGTCTATTGATCTACCGTGTGGTTTGCGGTTTCTCCTACATCAGTGAAAGGAATTACCGCTATAATGGCATAATCAGATTTACCTTTGGTTGCTACACAAGTAGCTATGGCCACAGCCTTAGTACCAGTTTACACTATAATATTTACCATAATTAATGTTAAGGACTGCTTTAGCAAAGCCTAACAACAAAAAATTTCTATTTATGTCTCTCTATATAATAAATTATTTCATAAAAAAAACCTCACAGCATGCCGTAGATTCCGTAGATATTCAATTGTGTTGAAAGGAGAGGCGCTCGGCGCATGGCCTAGGATTTGTGCCATCAGTGTAGGTTTAAAAGATCCCTTTAAACTGTAAATTAATGCTTACCTCCACGCAAACATTAACAAATTAATTTATTTTTGAATATGACCGGACATACCTATTTCTATATGTCCATATAGAGAACAATTTTTTTTTTGCTATGTAAGGATTTTATATCTACTGTAAACCTTTTGTCATTAAAACTTTGATGCTTCCTTAAATAATTAAGTTGGTTATTCAAAGCTCGTGTTATGTAGGTACTAGATCTAGATTATTATAACTAGAACTTTCTTGTCAATTTAAAGAATCACGAGCATTAGTCGATATATTTTTATAGCATATCAATGCATTCGTCGAGAAACACAAATAAATGTTAAATAAAATAAATTTAAAATTTATAGTTCGATTGTGCATTCGAGTGGACAACATTAATATAAAACTTTTATCTACATTGCTATAAATAAAACCTTTTTTCATGACATGAAAATAATTTTACAGACAAAGAATATAATGTCATGACACTTCGTTTTTCGCTTTATATTATATAATATATTTCGCTTTATATTGTATCTGTATTTTTGAATTTTTCCCGCCTTTTTTATGGAGTTACGCATTTTACATTTTTAATTTAGGTTATAACAAATTGCAATAATTATTACAAGATATTTTACTAATAATCACAAAAATAAATAAATAGAGTTCCTTTACTATTCGACGATCTAACACAATGCATCTAGAATTCTGCGAAAAACAGGACGGAGTGTGATTTAACATTAAGTTCTCTGCGTCTACCCTCCTTTGTGCGGGATACAGCGTGACGCTAAAACAATTTTTTTTGAGAAGTACTTTCATACAGATTACCTTCAAACACGATGTCATTCCTGATGCGTATCGATCTACCTACATATTCGTTTGCGATAACAGAAGTGTCATTCTTTATTTTTGTACCCTATTGACGCTTATTTGTGTTGCTTATATTAAAAGTGCGATCGAAGGACGTAACGCTTGAGACAAATAATGAGTAAAGTGTAAATTGTTGTGTAATATTGAAAGTGTTGTGATATGTGGAAGCTGTAATGAAGCCATGGCCAGTCGTAGCCCAGTGGCACAAGAGTGTGACTGTAAACCACTGGTTGTGGGTTCGATTCCCACTCGAGGAGTGGAAGTTATATTTCCATTTTCTTCGCTCTGGTGTCGAGGTAAAGCGCGGCGTTAAGTTCCGCCACTTAACACGCAAGCCTCCGAATTCGGCGGAAAGTGCGGAACGAAGTGTCTTAACACCAGGTTCCCTCTGCCTACCCTACTGTGTGCGGGATATAGCGTGAAGCTATTTATTTGTAATGAAGCAGGAACGAAGCTGAACCGTGGACCGGTCGTGTGTTAACGCTGTAGAAAATGTAATCAACATCGGGTAAGCTTATCCTAGTTTTTGTTTGATATTATTTTTTTACAGTTGTTTATAAGAATTTGTATTGTAGGAGACAGGCTAATAAAGTTTACGGTGTATATTAAAAATATTTATCTTACTATTACTTTTTATACCTGTTTATATATTTAGTTTAAATTACCTCTTAACTCCACATCAGATTTTGAAGATTTCAATATTTTTAACTAACAGAAAATCAAAATAATTATAAAACGGAATAACTTTTTTCTTTTCATATGTTTAGCTGGCTGTCTTATACGTAAACACATTCCATGTTCTAGGCTTTTGACTTTTATATAGCGATAAATAAATAACTTTGGATATATCCGCTGATGGTATTTAACAGTTTTAACAGTTTTTAAACTTCTTAATCCGGACTTTGATTTTTTCCTTAAATATGTAATTAATGTACAAACACATTATTTAAAATGTTTTATTATAGTATACAGTTTACTTTTTTATTATAGTATAGACACATAGATTATATCGTTTGATCACTCATTTATTCATAACAGAGAATTAAGGAAAAGCAATGAACGTAATACTGCCGCCAGTTGGCTCAGCTTTGTTTATCCAACTAACAAGCCTTCAAGGATGAAAACCTATACAAACACGTACTTCACTGTAGTTTCAAGCAGGTATCTCTGTTCTATTTATAACAGACTGCATTTTTGTCTAAGTGAGGAACGGAGTTTCTTAACACCAGGTTCCCTTTGCCTACCATGCTGTGTGCGGGATACAGCGTGAAACTAAAAAATCCAAAAAAAAAAGATCTAAATCATTTTAAAATATAACGTTATTTCCGAAATAATATACCGTTCTGTAATTTCCGTACAAATTCGAGACATTGCAGGTTAAATAGCGAAACTCAATGCGAAAGCGCGACCTTGGCCTTATAAGAGAATGAAGATATAATAAAACAACAAATATTTTAATTCCGTCGGGTGGGAATCGAACCTATATCCAACAGCGCCGCTCCACGATTGGCTCTTATAAAAAAATACTAATATTTTGTGATATTTTCACAAAATAAAATGAATATAAATTATTTGTTATTGCGATTCATAAAACGATATGTCGAAAACAGTCAGTCCCAGACATCGATATAGCATCGATAACAGTCGTTACTAGCTGTCAGAAGGCTGAGTATCTCATTCAGTGCGATGGATTTAGATTTTTAGTTTCTACTAAATAAGACGATAAATGCTGCTAACAGTGTACGTTTGTTTAAAAGAGTAAAAATTGTGAACATAATATCCCATACTAATTTTTTTACTGGTCAAAAGTGTTTTTCGTTGTGGTTTAACTCTTACTGGGCTATTTGTAGTAGACCTCTGAAATTTGGCAGGGATATCGAGCACAGTGTCTTGTGTGCTGTGAAGTTTTTGGTGACAATTGTAATTGTAGTTTTTGAATAAATGGTCAAAAGTGCACAGACTTCGGCTGTGGAACCTTAAGTGTTATGTTAGTCTTAAGTTAGCTTTTGAAACTTTTTTAACATGTAATAACATTAAATATGTACTTCGCTTAGCTCTTTCCGCCATGCAGAGCAAAGAGGCGGTTCATAGTATATTTTTTTAGCTTTACACTATATCGGTACGATGTTCTAGAATGTCAACCGAAATCACCTACTTACTACTTAACTACCAACTTTTTTTTCCTACATACAATTTTATAAACCTATTTCTTGTTATTGTCTTCAATCATCTTCTGTTATTTGGAGACGGGTCTTTAAATTTCTGTGCCAAGACTTACGAGTACATATTGGGTTATCGATTCAAGTAATTAGGCTTTCTTAAAGCCTCTAGTAATATTAAATCACGTAATAATAGCACAGACTGGTTGGCTTCTGTTTAATAAAATATTGACCGATATTGACGTTTTTTTTGTAATGTCATTTACTTCCTGAACTGACCCAGAGTTTTATCACACGATAGCAGTATCACAAGACAAGGTGGCAAAAAGAGTGTCCCTTAATTCTTTAAAGTTTTTAGTTAAGTATTTTACAAAATTTACATTTCTTACTACATACCAACATATACTGTTACTGAGGTAACAATTTAGAACTACAGCTATTTTTACCTATCTATTATGAATATTTGCAAATAATAACTAATTGTACACATATTATACAAAAAAAATACGCATATAAGTACACACTTTTTTTAAATGTTATTTAATTTTTAATATTATTGCCACGTTAAAATCTTTGAAAGTGCTAATTATGTGAGTGATTTCGTATATAAACGGTTTAAGACACTAAATATTACATGTCTTGCATATAACCACTTTACAGTACCTTCTTGTAAGTTAATATTATTTCGTACACCGTATATCAAAAACTTTTATAATTAGCGCACACGAAGCCGCAGCCTACCTGAAAGTATTTGCAGGTGTGTATGTAAATTTAAAATATTCATTCCCCTTGTATGTACTCGTAGGCAGCTCGCCTCGTCAGCCGTCCCTCATTAGGAATTGTAAACGAGAGGCATAAAGGCGGGCCTCATTATGATAATGGTCCATTCGATCAATTAGAGAGAACTTTTATGTAGATCATCGCCACAGAGGTGGGCTACGGGTAGGAACTTTTCTCATTTTCCATTCTAATAAAGAAAATTAATCATTGAGGGGTATAAGAAAGTTTTAGCGTAAATTTAAATTGTGAAGTAGTCTACTGGTATTTTGAGCTAAACGTTTTGTTAACGTAACTAAATATACACATACACATTGTATATATCTTACCTAAAGTCATATTTTTATATTTATTAGATAGAGGTAGAAGCCTTCACAAGCGAGGCACAGTGTTGAGATTCGGGCGGTAAGCGGAGTATCGTGACGCTGGTTTCTTTTTACTTACCTGCATAGCAGGGTCTGTGGGTCGAAGCGTGAGGCTGATTTAATGATATCTGGTCTTCATAATTTTCTCCTTTCCGTTAAGCGAGTCATTTTTTCTAAGCATGTCACATATTAAATGTTTTATGGCCATCCTGACGCAGTCTTTGAACGTGAACGTGGTTGTTTGGTTAGATTTCCACTCACAGTAATGATTATGATGATATTTGAATCACTTTTATTTGTACGCTCAGTAGTAGAACAGTAGAACAAAGCAGTAGAGTTCCGCAACTCAACACGTAACGTAACGTGGAGACAGAGTGTTTTGGCACTACCCTGGTGCGAAATAAAACGCGAAACTGTATATAATTTATATTTGAAATTTACATAAATAAGACAAGTTCTGTAATTACAGTAGCTTCGATTATTCCTGCTCAAGAATCTTTTCCTAAAACATTCTCACTAGAGATTATATTTCTATACGTATATTACTCGAAGTACAGAAGCGTTCTTTTTATAGAACGTAGTATAAAGTTGAGGATTTTCGTGCCTACATCTGAGTACTTTCACGAAAATATCAAGTTTAAGTGCTAATTTCTTTTTAATAATATTCCAAGAAAGATACCTGAGTATATATTCTCGTAGATTATAAACTTTGCTTGATCACATGTGCCTACTATATATTTTGTTTTATTTATACTTCAAATAAAATACATACTGACAGAAATTAATATATTTAGAAATTAATATATTAATGGCCAGTCGTGGCTCAGTGGCACAAGCGTGTGACTGTAAAACGACTGGTTGTGGGTTCGATTCCCACTCGAGGAGTGGAAATATTTAATATTTCCATTTTCTTCGCTCTGGTGCCGAGGTAAAGCGCGGCGTTAAGTTCCGCGGCGGAAAGTGGGCAACGGAGTGTCTTAACACTTGGTTCCCTCTGCCTACCCTACTGTATGCGGGATACAGCGTGAAGCTGAAAAAAAAAAGAATTAATATATCTCATTTAGAGAAATGTTATAATAAACATTGTAGCAACTAATTTTGTAGTTAAGCATTTACAATTTTTGTCGAGCTTATAATAACTCCTGAATTTATGTATTTTGCAACATTATTTTGACCTACTTCTGTGTATGCCCGGATTTGATGATATCCATAAAGTAAACTAGATTTTTAGTTTCTAGAATATGTATAAAAAAATGAAAGTAGTGAAGTGATACACGAACCCTCTTAGCAACTTGGTTTTTCAAATTTTTATACGTTTTACAAAGAAGTTTGTCATACTCTAAATGTGAGAATAACGCTTTAAAATATTAAAATATGGTGGTCCATAGATATGGATCTTCCAGATGGAAGACAACTATAAGTTTTTAACTAATTTGCTATTTTTAAGTATCTCCAAAAGAAAAGTCATTGACCACTTGTAATATTATTATGTGTATCTAGAGTCTAGACATCTATAACTATTCTAGTGGTTTCCGATAATGTAATAAATTGACTCTGGCTCTCGGTGAAAACACGGTAATGACTGTATTATCGGGTTCACCTCAGGGTCTACTCGATTAAGCGGACAATGCATACTACCGCCATAATATTATGTATATTACAATATATGATTATAACTGAATGAAAATTGCCTACAAAATGACCGAAAAGATATTTTGCAAACTTTGTAAATACCACTATTAATTTTTATCGTAGTTACTTATCGTACTAACGCGATTTTTTTATGTTTGCTAAAAATTATTCAATTATTCTTTCTATATAGAATTGCCTGACTCTCCATAATGGTACGATAGAGGTAATGCCTTAATAAAATGTATTATTTTAATATTACGTCCCTAAAAGTCTTAAGTGGGTTTAAAGTTCGCACACAAACATAGTGTAAACGAAGGATGAGAAACATATTTTCCACACGGTAAATATATTTTTTTAAAAATCATATGTTTTTTTTTACCTTGGTCCTTCCAAGAGGCGCGAGTTCGTATCCCATCTAATTCCAATCCCATTGCGATCAATTTTTTATACGTCTTTTTGAAATGCTTATCAATTGAAAATAGTTTTACAAGATTTAATCTTAAAGAAGCTCCATAGACCCTTAAAAATAAAAGTTGTATGAAAAAAAAAACAGTTAAAGAATCATTAGTTTTTGCAATATAGATTTTTCATTCTTCCTTGCAGTATATAAACGTAGATAGGTACATATATAGTCGACCCTACTTAACGGTGTGTACACTTAGGTGAGGGCGGTGGCGGCGATCGATTCATTAACTAGATGTTTGTCGAGTGAGAGGTATACGGTTTCTTAGCTTACAGGAAACCTCAAGGAAGATAAAATGTAACCCATTTTTTGAATGGGACAAATATTAAGTATTTCTAGATTATTATTATTTTTGTAAAGTAGTAAAAAATATGAATCTTGATGTGATGTGCTCTATTAAAAATGATGTGTACACACATTTATATACAGTTTACATGGAACCACAAATACATATGTATTTGTGGATTCAGATTCATATGAATGTTCTACGAACAGCTACGAATTTTAGTGGCTTGAGCTGCTAACGCATGGTGTCTTAACTTATTCCGTGTAAGCTTCGTCGTGCTTGACGGAAATAATCTCAATTTCTCAATATAAGCTGTAGAAATCTTCGTATAAAACATTCAATTTAATTAAGCGTCCCACTAACTCAAAGCTATACAAGACAAAAACTGTACTACTTATTTGATTACAAAAATTAATAGCAACTTCCAAGCAGCTTTATACTTTTCTTGCACAGCAGGGCAAGCACAAAAACTAAGTCATGTTTTTAACAACTTTTCCATTTGATTTTTTTTTAACAGATTAAGAAAATAAAAATATATGAATATTAGCCCAGAGCGAGCATAGAACCCATAACCATGCATTCACATTTAAGTTACGTCTGTAGGTACATATGTTTGCAGTAGTGATGGTGTAGTGAGGTGTCATGTTACTACGAGCGATAGTTACGTTTACTACCGTTATGCTGTTTATGTTCTATGCTGTTTGGTCGTATTCTGCAATTGGCCTATACAATTGCATTTAATGTTTCTTCGTTCCAATAAACGTATTTGAGATGTGATCGGTTCTATTAGGAAAAATATATTAAAAACATCTTATTTAATTTTATAAGGGATGGGGCTATTAGATAGATATGTTTAAATGGTTATGAAATTAGTAGAAAACATTTTGAAATGAAACTATTTTTAACCGGATTAATCGCGTATATTTTTGGTATTCGAAAATACATTTTTAGAAACTCGACGTTTCGAACACTTTACAGTAGTCCGTGGTCACAGGTAGACTGAGGTGGCATTCGTCTGTCACAGATGGGTTTATATACAAACATATAAAGTTTCACACATATAACATTACTTACATCAAAGTACTGTAAATTGGAATTGAAAACCTTTTTTTATAATAACACAAATCCTGCGCTGAATATTCAGAGAAATTACTTTTATCGTTCTTCAATAAATTGAGTAAGGTAAAGCCGATTACGAGAGGCAGAATTTAATTAAATTAACTTGAAATAAACGGTCTGTACAGCTATTAGCTATCACGTCTGTGCCTACAGTTTGTAGGATAAATAAAATGAATTAATGACGATTGCCTCATTCTCTACTTTGTTTTGTGAAGAATTTCAGTCACAAATTATTCGTAATTGCTACTATCATTTTATTAATTACACTCGATGAGTATTGTTTATTACTTACATTATGACAATAAATATGTACCAAAGTTACTAACATATCAAGGTACGAAAAAAATGAAAATATTGATGCTTAATGTGAATACATTTTTGTTAGCTTCTCGCTTTTCCCCCATAGCAGGGTCAGAGAGAACGTAATATCCGAAGTCCGGACTCTGTTTTCCGCTTTCCGTCCAAATTAGGCTTTCCTATGAGTGTTCAGTAGCGAAACTTAAGGCCATATCTTGTCTTGTTGACAGAGCAGAGAAACTAAACTAATTTAAATTTAATCAGTGAGTGGGAATCGACTTCACAACCACCGCATACATACATACAGACTTTATTACACTGCGCCACTATGGACTTCACAATTAGTTAAACCATGTCCTATAACTGATTACGTATTTGAAGCTTTATATCAGGAATATATTAATATATTATTAGAGTTACTGTAACAAGGTGTATTAAATCAACAAGCGTAATATTGTATGAGCTCACACGGTATTGCATTATAAAATTATAACTCTTGTACGCAATAGTTACCAAGGATAAGTATTTAAGTTCACAAATTAATATTTAAGTTCACAAAATATAAGAAAATGAAAGATAGAAATGAAGATGAAATCTTACTTTGCAATTTTATATTTCATACTGTTTCCTATGCAAATATAGATTAACTTTAGCGAGCACTTTCTGAGGATTACAGCGGGGCCTTCAGTCTGTATATTCGTAAATAATCCCCCGAGACGTCTGCTATTTCAATCGGAACGTTTTATTAATCTCCGGTCTATAAGTTGAATATATTTTTATATAACATTGACTATATTAGGTAAGAGTGAAGCAATCATTTTTAATCGTATTTCATGTTACTAAAAGAAGTTTTACATTTACAATTACTTTCTTTTATATATTTATTATTTCTTTATAGCTTCACACCTCTTGTCGCATTGCAGGTTAGTCAAAGTAGAGCTTAGTGTCAAGACCTTCCGTTTTCGACCTTCCCGTCCTAAACCGAGATATTGCGTGTTAAGAAGCAGATCTTACTAGAACGGAGAAATAAAGATAAATAAAATATATCTTACATCCGCGTGGGAATCGAACCCACACTAATCGTGTTTACAATTTGATGCTGTTGCACTGCGCCACGATGACCTCATTAATTTAAAAGCATAGAATTTGTAATCAAACTCTTAATTAATGGGTGAAGGCTCGAAGCATAAAAAAATGAATATTCAGAGAAATAACAGAAAAACTGTGTCAATGATTTGTTATATGCAACTGAAAGTAAAGTTCTTTGTCATACTTATTTTAAATTTAAAATCTAGGAGAATTGTTATTTACCTGTTTGCAATGTGTAGATTTGGAAATAAAGGAAAGCGATGTTCACGCCGATTAAAACATAAAACGCATTTCAATTTACATAGACAACGAAATTTCGCACTTCCTTCCAGCAGCGGCGACACGTTCATTTGACATTGCGCTTTGACCTCGGACCGAAAACTACTGTTCCTTAAATTCATTGTAAATCACAAATTAATGTAAAAACCTTGAAAATATATCAATACTTTAAGAGTTTTGGGTCTCATTTCATCATTGGCGCGATCATTTGGTGACCCCGACGTGATCTTTATCGAGCAATCCACCTACCGTGACACCTATCGAAATACGAAGCCGAGACTACTCGCCCTCCAGGACATCGCCAGCATCCTGCTGCAGCCATCAATCCGAGGGAAGTGTGCCTTTAATCCTTCTTAAATAAATTCCTTTTACTTCGATTTGTGTGAAAACGGTGGACGAGAATTTTTATAAGTCAACCCTCATTTTTAAAAAAAAATATATATATCCACATTATTGTAAATTTCGTAATTTTTTCCGTTATAATATTCATTTATATGGTGTTTGGCGTGCATTCAATTTAAGCATTAGTATATTAATTAAATAACAAACCCTAAATAGTTTATTTCGTTAATGTTTTACATTTTATAACAAATCTACTTATAGTATCGTTTGAAATAATTATAATATTAAAAACATTTAAGTGTTCAACGTGTTACTTTAAATTTACGTAAAAACAATATTTAAAACATAATTGCCGATATTTCCAGGAAATAAATATCAAGTGCAAGCGTACGCTTCTCACAGACGGGCTGGCTGCGAAACCGGTTTCTAACGAGATTCAAGTAAAGTACACATTCAATAATTATATATTTTTATTTTAGATTAGTTTTGTAAACAAACAGTGATTATTTGTGCGTTGTTTCCGCCGTTAAAATGAGTAATTTAAAAGACCTTTTTAAGCAAAGAGCAACTATTAGGGGTAGATTAACTCTTTTTGATAAATATTTGACACCGTTAATGGAATGTAAGGAATTTAATGCTTTACAATTGAATGAACTTCGCTTAAGATGTGACAAGGTGCGTGACCTTTCAAGCTGTTTTGACGATATACAATCACAAATAGAATTAATAGAAGATGATACGTCAAAGCAGCTTGAGGAGCGCGACACAACGGAGAATTTATTTTATAATTTAATTGCCAAGGCTCAGTCTTTATTGGAGTATTTTGAAAACAAAGACAAAGTAGATAGGGCTTCTAATACTTCAAATAAGGATCGTAATAGCCTAATAAAGTTGCCTCCGTTAAAAATACCACCTTTTAATGGTGAGTCAAACCAGTGGCTTTCCTTTAGGGATACATACATATCACTTATTCATACGAACGATTCTATAGAAGATATAAACAAATTTCATTATTTAAAATCGTACCTTGAAGGGTCGGCCAGTTCTGTTATATGTTCTATAACCGTGTCTTCGAGTAATTATTTAATCGCATGGAATCTTTTATGTCAACGGTATGATAACAAGCGTATTTTAGTAAATGAACATATTAAGGGATTATTTTCAATTGCACAACTTCATAAAGAAAGTGAGCAAGGTATACGTGAACTAATCGACAGTTTATCTAAGAATTTAAACGCTTTGAAATCTTTAGGCGAACCTACTGATAAGTGGGATACTTTAATAATTTACATAGCCTTGGGGAAGCTCGACACTATAACCGCGCGTAAATGGGAAGAGTTTAGGAGTGGTTCGGATTCACCCTCGCTTGAAGAATTTTATTCTTTTCTTCGCAATCGAGCTACAGTTTTGGAAACGGTGAACGCTGGTAGACCTAATAAATATGAAAAGCGACATAGTTTGCCACAAACTAAATCATTTATAACTTCATCCTCTGTAGAGTATAACCTTAAAGAAAAGAAATGTCCATTTTGTAATCAAGACCACAGAATTTTCGAATGCATTAAATTCAAATCCTTGTCTATCGAAGAACGCCTAGCTAAAGCGTCCATTATGAAATTGTGCAATAATTGTCTCCGCAGAGGCCATCAGTCCTATCAATGTAGGTTAAACGGCTGCCGGATCTGTCATAAAAAACACAATACATTATTACATAAACATATTTCTTTACAATCAACTCAAAACATTAATTTTAACACTAAAAATATAAATACTAAAGAACCTAACTTACCTGAGAGTGTAGTCGACTCCACTGCCTCCGGACCCTCCACTTCAGTTTCCTTGTCAGCCGTCACCACCAATCAAGCACTTCTTTCAACAGCGTTGGTCAAGGTTACGTGCAATGACAAAACATTTATTTTGAGGGCTTTACTGGACTCTGGTAGCCAATCGTCTTTTATTAGCGAGAGAGCACAAAGAGATATGGGTTCTCTTAAAGTAAAAGATTATTTTCATCGTGTTTCCGGTATTAGCAACACTATGTTAAAAGTTACGGACCATTGCATTATACATTTGCACTCCATGCATAATTCCTTTAACACAAAATTTAATTCCTTTATTTTACCTAAAATTACTGAACACCTGCCTCAGGTCGCAGTGCGTATACATGATTTAGGCATTCCAACCAACATCCAACTGGCTGACCCTAACTTTTATCAACCTTCAGAAATAGATTTACTTTTGGGCGCTGATGTATTCTGGGACTTAGTTAAGTCTTCTAGAATACACTTGGGGCCTAAAAGACCAATGTTACATGACACATATTTAGGTTGGATAGTGGCTGGGTCTATGTCAGGTGCATTTTATGAGAACAATAATTCTAACATACAATGTAACTTTTCGCAAGACATTGGCGCGCAGTTGTCAAGATTTTGGGAGCTTGAAGATGTTCCTTCAGTAAGCAAGAATAGCACTAGTGACTATTGCGAAATATTGTTCAGCAAAACAACTCGCAGAGAAAAAAATGGCAGATTTAGTGTTCAGATTCCATTAAAAAAATCGATTGAATTATTGGGTAATTCATATGACATTGCAGAAAAGCGGCTACTTCAACTTGAGAAGAAATTAAAAAATAAGCCACAATTAAAACAACAATATTTGGATTTCATTCATGAATATGAACACATGGGACACATGACAGAGATTAATAAACCAGTATTTGGCTGCTACCTTCCACATCACGCAGTCATAAGAGAACAAAGTGACACAACAAAATTGCGAGTGGTGTTTGATGCCTCTTCTAAAACTTCTACTGGAGTATCGCTTAATGACATCCAACACATTGGCCCTGTAGTGCAAGATGACTTATTTTCCATTTTACTTAGATATAGACAGCATACATATGTAGTTTCAGCAGATGTAGAAAAGATGTACCGCCAAATATTAATACACAACAACCAACGTAATCTGCAACTTATTTTGTGGCGAGATGAGCCATCACTACCTATAAGGATATTCCAATTAAACACTGTTACTTACGGTACTTCTTCAGCGCCTTATCTGAGTACCCGGTGCCTTTTACAACTATCAAAAGCATGTGGTGATGGCAAATTGTCCCAAGTGATCAGAGAAGATTTTTATGTAGATGATTTTCTTTCAGGGGCTGATACTGAAACCGCTCTGGAAGAAATAGTCACATCTGTAACTAACCAACTCAACTCAGCTTGCTTACCTTTAAGAAAATGGCGAACCAATACACCTGCTATTTTTAAAAATAAATCAAACATTATCTTGCCTAAGAATTTAGATACATCGTCACAATCAAGCGTTTTAGGATTAAAGTGGGATCCTTCTGAAGACATACTACAATTTCCAGTTGACATTAATATCAACTCAACTATAACCAAAAGAATGATTTTGTCACATTGCAGCAAAGTTCGTTGGTGATATCACTCGCTGGGCTGTGCTCAGTCCATGTACGTTATAAGCCCAAAATTATCTTCAAAGGGACTTTTGTTATCAAAGTTAATTGGGATGATCCGTTGATAGTGTTTTGAAAGGAATGGCTTTAGCTTTGTGTCTGCTTTAATTCTGTGTAAATCGAACTTAAAAGTACCGGAGAAAGTGTAATTAATCAGATCAGAAATCAGAAACCATACAATACTTTCGTTTTCTCGACGGCATCTCAGGTGCAGTATCGGGTGCAGCTATGCACCTTCGTATCATGTTCGACAATGTTCCAGGTAATAATCTTGTGAACCTGCTTCTTTGTGTGCCACTACTAAGGTGGGCCCGGGGGCCTGTCAAACGTTAACCATTTCCAGCCTAGAATTATGCGGTGCCCTGTTGTCAGCAACGTTAACCAACAAGGTATTGAAGCGTTACGTTTTAAGATTGATTTGGTTTTCTAATTGGGAAACGGATTCAACAATTGTGCCTGGGTTGGTTAGCATCCACAGTTCTACGGGGACTCGATAAAACTTTATTGCCAACACGCGTTAGTGAAATACAAACTGGACATCGGTATGTTAGAGAGCATCTTCCTGGTGACATGATATCCGCAACCTAGTCATCCCGAGGTGTGTAAATTCCAAATCATTACAATCCAGTACACTGTGGTGGGAGGTCCGGGACATTTCTTTACTTACTGAATCCTAGTCATTGCCAAGATCCATCAACACTAGCTACTATTCATGTACTACCACCTGAAAAGAAAATAAAATATAATAACTACATTACAATCAATTACACTAAAAAGAGAAATACTTTAAGCAATTATACACTGTGAAAGTGTTTCAAAAGTCACAATTTTTTTTTGCAAAGGGGTTCCCTTGCCTATGCTCTGCGATTTATTCATAACACAAAAAAATAAACACTGGCAAAATTACAGGGCCTTTGAAACAAATGATAGCATAAATCGTTAAACATATTAATAAAAACAACATCCAGGCATATTTTTTGTAGAAAGAAATTAAATTACGTTAAAATAGACATAACTTACCTCCAAGTCCGTGTTTTATCATTAACTCCATTTTATAAACCAGGACGGCATTAGTTTGGTGTGGGTGAGGACTGAATCCATAATTCGAGGTGGACCTCTAGGAAGAAACATCCTATTCTTTTAGATTCAAATCAATCAATTTTTGGGCAAACTGTGTTTACACTTATCATAAAACACTTTTAAGACAGCAAGCCGCAGCTATTACTAGCACCTTAAGAACAAGTTTTGTGGCCTTTAAGAGGCAGAATTTTCGCGAGGAGTCCCAGGTAGCCGGGGGGTCAATAATTGGAGACCTATTTAGACTTAGAATCACAATGCTTAATCCCATCATGGGAACCTTTAACCAACCATGGAGATTTAAACGGAAATGGACATACTCCAAGACTTTTATTGCCAACCGCGTTAGTGAAATACAAGAACTGACATCGGTAGGTGTATGGAGACATATTCCTGGTGACATGAATCCAGCAGACCTAGCATCCCGAGGTGTAAATCCAAAATCATTACAATCAAGTACACTGTGGTGGGAAGGTCCGTCATTTCTTACTGAAAATCCTAGTCATTGGCCAAGATCCATCAACACAGCTACTATTCATGACTTACCTGAAAAGAAAAATAAAAAAATAATAACTACATTACAATCAATTACACATAAAAAGATAAATACTTTAGAAATTATACACTTTGAAAGATTTTCAAAATTCACAATTTTACAAAGGTCCCTTGCCTATGCTCTGCGTTTTATTCATAACACAAAAAATAAACACTGCAAAATTACGGGGCCTTTGAAAACAAATGAATTAAATAAATCGTTAAACATATTAATAAAACAACATCAAGGCATATGTTTTTTAGAAGCAATTAAATTACTTAAAAATAAACATAACTTACCTCCAAAGTCTCGTGTTTTATCATTAACTCCATTTATAAACCAAGACGGCATTATTTGTGTGGGAGGACGAATCCATAATTCGAGTGAACCTTACGAGAAGAAACATCCTATTCTTTTAGATTCAAATCATCATTTTTGCAAACTGTTATTTACACATTATCATAAAACACTTTTACATGCAGGTCCGCAGCTATTACTTAGCACATTAAGAGACACGTTTTGGCCTTTAAGAGGCAGAATTTTAGCTAGGAGTACCGTCAATAATTGTAGACTATGTAGACTTATGAAAACACAAGGCTTAAATCCCATCATGGGAAACTTACCAACCATGAGAGTTACTCCAAGTTCCCCATTTCATATTAGCGGTGTCGACTTCGCCGGGCCTTTTTTCATTACCGATCGTAAGGGACGCGGCTGTAAGATTTCAAAGTGTTACTTATGCTTATTCGTATGTCTCACTACCAAGGCATTGCATCTTGAGTTAGCAAGTGATCTGTCCACTGATGTGTTCATGTTGTGTCTAAAACGTTTTGTATCTCGTAGGGGAAAGCCATTGGAATTGTATTGCGACAATGGCACTAATTTTGTCGGCGCAAACAACGAGATTAGTACGTTCTTAAAATCAAATAATGAAAGTATTTCGGGTTTCGCAGCCGATGAAGGCATTCAATTTAAATTTTCACCGGCATATTCTCCACATTTTGGAGGAATTTGGGAAGCAGGCGTAAAATGTGCTAAATACCATATAATTCGAATTTTAGGTGACAAACATTTAACTTTTGAAGAGTTATCTACTCTCTTCACACAAATTGAAGCTATCCTAAATTCCAGACCTTTAACTTCCCTTTCCTCCGATCCAAATGACTTATATCCTTTGACTCCCGCACACTTCTTGATCGGCCGACCTTTGACATCCTTACCATCAGATAATCTACTAGACGTGAAGCCGAGCAGACTTAACCGTTACCAGAGCTTGGAGAAGATGCGACAGCACTTCTGGGACCGTTGGAGGAATGAATACCTAAGCGAACTTCAGCAGAAACATAAATGGCGAATGAATAAACGAGGACTTAAAGAAGGAGATTTGGTTGTCATCAAAGAGACCAACGCACCTCCTTTAAAGTGGCGTATGGCCCGGGTTCACAAATTATACCCAGGTTCTGACGGAGTGTCGAGAGTAGTGGACGTCATCACTTCAAAGGGCATCATTCGTCGGGCTGTTCATAATCTCTGCCTACTGCCTGTTCCTGAATCTACACGAAGTCCTGAGGACTTCGAGCGGGGGGAGGATGTTCAAGCCGATTAAACATAACGCCTGTCAATTTACATAGACAACGAAATTTCGCACGTCATTCCAGCAGCGGCGACACGTCATTTGACCATTGCGCTTTGAGACTCGGACCGAATAACTACTTTCCTTAAATTCATTGTAAATCACAATTAATGTAAAAACCTTGAAAATATATCAATACTTTAAGAGTTTTGGGTCTCATTTCATCATTGGCGCGACCAACTATATTGTAAAAATATATTCATGTGTGTAATTCATTCGTTGAAACTTGAAAGTTATAATAAAATGTTATAACATTTTCATAATACCATGCAAAGTTTCTGAGATTTTATTCAAATTTCTCAAAGTATTTCTATAAAATCTCACTAAAATTGTGAATCTGAAAAGTTTCCGTACATTTGATTCTGTCGTTTATAGCTGTTGCCGAAGTTGTTACTTGTTTTCTTATTTTATGAAAGTTTTATAGATATCCAAGGACAACGATTCTCTTTGTCAAAGTTTTGTTAACATAAATTTATTAAAATTAAATTAAATAGCTTCACGCTATATCCCGCACACAGCAGGGTAGGCAGAGGGAACCTAGTTTTAAGACACTCCGTTCCCCACTTTCCGCCGAATTCGGAGGCATTGCGTGTTAAGTGGCGGAACTTAACGCCGCGCTTTACCTCGACACCAGAGCGAGGAAAATGGAAATATTAAATATTTCCACTCTTCGAGTGGGAATCGAACTCATAACCAGTCGTTTACAGTCACACGCTTGTGCCACTGGGCCACGACTGGCACACATAAATTTATAACCCTTCTATTACGGTTCGGCATAAAAGTGATTATAAAACATGCAGCTTCACGCTCTCTCTCTGCATAGTAGCGGTAGTAGAGAGGACGTTTTATGTGATCTTACAAGTCAATCGTGCAAATGACACTTAGAAAGTAGCTGAAATTGTGCATCTTTTTTTAATACAAGAATACTAGTACTTACAATACTATTTGTGTATAGAGGACGATTGTTTACAATCATTAATAATATGTGAATAATTTATTAATTAATTACAATAAAACTTAATACATTACTTCTTTATCTTTTATATTTTCTTATATATTTATAATATAAAGAACACATATTTTATCAAATTCATGTATTTAACTATTGCAAAATAATTATATTATATTTTCGCCCGATATGTGAAGCTAGTCGATACTAGTCTTTGGACGCGCTTATATAAGTTATTCGCTTATTGTTCTTCTTAATATCGGTATTTGTAATTATCCTTAGTATTTTAATATTATATTTTCATGGTGTGGGCATTATAATAACATTCGTGTAGTATACGTTTTTATTAAGTAATTCTGTGTCTTTATATTTCTGTAATAATGTACTATTATAAGTGGTGTTGATTCGTAAATTACATAAACATAAGATGAGAAAAAGGCTTTTAAATCTTCCACAAATTGTTATTGATTCGCCTCCGTGGTGCAACTGGATAGTGTCCGACTGTATGGTTGTAGGTGAGATGCGATGTTGTGCGATGGTTGTAGGTTCGATTTCCTCTCGGAAAGTTTTTTTTTATACTATTTTCATTTTGAGCTCAGATACACAAGACAAGGCGCGGCGTTAAGTGACGCCACTTAACATGCAATGCCTTAATTTCGGATCGTAAGAACTGAGTTACTCGACACTAGGTTTTCTTTGACAACAATATTACACGAGTAAAAGCGTGAAGCTGCTAATAAAAATAATTTTAGACATTTAACTATGGTAATATTATAAATGCTGGAGCAAGCAATCTCGTTATTATTAAAAAAAATAGTTATACAATAAAAAGAATTGCACTAAATTTATAAATTCGTATCGGACTTTGCATAGATTCTTCATATTTTTACACAACATTATCGTCCATATCAGAATACGTATTGTAATTTTATCGATAACCCCGTTATTGTGTTTCAATAGCATTTCAATGCGCTGGGAGTATGCTGCGCTGGTCCACAGTTTATTTGCATAATGGAAAAAATATTGATAAAGCATACTTTTGATTAGTTCAATATTGATGAATCAATTACAATAGGTAGGGGTAGAAAAAAGTACAGCTTACATTCGCATAAAAAGATTGTTTAGTGGGTAGATGCGACTATAGATACGAAGTCTTGGGACGTGGATTCGAATTTTATATGGTAGGTTTATTAAATACCTTTTCAGGTTTATATGTTTTTCGCCATAGCAGTGTAATCAGTTCTCTCTCAATACCGATAACGGATAACGCACACGTATTGCGGAACTTAACGCCACGCTTTGTCTATATTCTTTTTTTAACATTAACATGCTACCTAATAAAGTAAAATATGGAATATACAGAAATAATTAAAAAAATAATTATATTTTATTAGCTCTGTAAGGATGATCCGCGTAAACTTCTGTAGGTAAATGATTTGACCCGCTATTATCCTAATGAGTTGGGGTTTGACCCAAAATTTTATATTATAACACATGTATATATTATACATGATATAAATGAAATGTATAGTATTTCAAATGTATTTAATTTAAAGTTATATTTCAAATGATGATAATAATAATAAAAAAATGCTGCTATAAAAAAAAGTATTTACACTTCTTGTATTATAAAAACGAAACTTAATGTATAATAGTAACTTAATCTATCAGAAATATATTGCAGTATTACAAATCCGGGGGCAAGAAGTTATTAAAAATACGACAGGTATTTTTTTATATTCAAACAAAGGGGCAATAATAAACGACAAGAAAAAAAAATTGCCCCATTTTTAAACCTAAAAATAGATGTGTTTTTATTTTTATACTTTTTACACTTCGTGGAGACGTGAGAGGCAGAACTCATGTCACACTTTGACTTGCTACCAGAAAGAAGAAATAAAATTAATTTAAATATAATTTTAAATTCCTTCAAGTGGGAAACGAACTTACAACCCTCCCGTAGAGCCAGACGCTGCCTTTTTACGCCACCATGGCTTATTGTAATTCAACTAAATTACGGGGCTTGTGGCATTTGAAGTTAGATGTCCACTGTAAGTTTAAACTACTTGTGTAGGGAAAATACTATGTAATATAAGTATTATACATTTTGTTCACTTTCAATTGTCACTAAGGTAAACATTAACATGTTTTTGAATACGCAAAGACCTATTATGACATTTCTGTTAAAGTACTGAATATATTAAAAAAATGTCATTTGTAAAATAAGACTAATAATAAACAGAAGAACCTTATGACCCTATTGAGTTAATAAAATATATAAAAAAAATTGTAATGATCATGAAATGGCAAAAAACTCACGATAAAATACATACGAGGTATATTAACCTGTTATAATCAAACAGTAACATAAAAGCTTCACGCTGTATCCCGCACATAGCAGGGTAGGCAGAGGGAAGGGTAGTGTTAAGACACTCCGTTCCCCATTTTCCGCCAAATTCGAAGGCATTGCGTGTTAAGTGGCGGAACTTAACGATGCGCTTAGCCTCGACACCAGAGCGAAAAAGATGGAAATATTAATTATTTCCACTCCTCGAGTGGGAATCGAATCCACAATCAGTCGTTTACAGTCACACGCTTGTGCCACTGCGCCACGACTGGCCCCAGTAACATAAAAGTATTCTAGATTTTTGTTTTATTGTCAATTAATGTAAATAATCAGTATTAATTATAAATTTACTGTAATAAAGCTACCAAAATGTAAAATGAACAGTTCACGTTTTAGATTAATTCGTTTATGACCCTCTTACTTGTAATGAAGAGGACGCAATCTCGATGAGTTTAATAGAAACAATTGAAGAGTTCACTAACCTTACTTCCTGTTGTATATTCACAATAATTGCCATTAAAAAGATCAATACGATTTTTTTTATTTAGTGAGACAAAATAATAATTATTTTTGAAATATACTAAATAAAAAAGATATTTTTTTATTTTTGTAAAATTTGAATCTGCTATAAAAATCAGTTAGACAAGTAGCATTTGCACTAACAATATCGGTATCGCCAATCAACAAAGAAAGTTTATTGAGGCCGCCGTGGCTCAGTTCGATAGCGTCTGATTGTAACATATAGTTGTGAGTTTGATTCCCACTAGAGTGAATTTGAAATTTTAAACATCATTTTTATTTCTACGCTTTGGTAATTAAAACAAAGCGCGGTGTCAAGTTCCGCCACTTAACACATAATGTTAGGCTCTGGGCGGAAAGTGGAGAACGGAGTGTCTCGACACTAGGTTCTCTTTAGGGAAAGAGCGTGAAGCGGCTTTTTTAAATATTATGAATAGCCTTAAAATTTCCGTCTTTCAAATAATATCACAATGATAGTTCGTTAATTTTCCGGTAACTTTACTCCATTTAAATTAAAAGTTACTGTTTTTTCAATCAAACTCGTTGGAAGGTTTAATTGGAATGGTTTTAATTAACTTACTTGGAACTATTTCAAAAGAATTTTACTGCTAACGGTTGTGCTATTAGCTTTTTCATTACAAAGCTTTTTAATATCGGTTCAATTTGGAATAATGTATAGAAATTACAATATATAAATCAAGAGGCCCTCGCAGCGCAGTGGGTAAAGGTTGAGTATAACCGCGATTGGTTATGGGTTAGGTTCCCAATGTTTCAACTTTGGGAGAAAAATCGAGAGCAGAGTTAATCATTCTTTAAATATATACCATTTAAACGGAATTTTAAATATCGAATGTTGTATGTTTATTTAATAGTTTTTTTTTAAAGAAACTTGAATATATTTCATTTCTTTTATACTCTTCATTCCAGTCCAGTCTTCATAATATTACTAGAAAGATGTCTGGAATTTTTCTTTCACGTTTTACAATTATTATTTTTAATACTAATGGTGAAGATAACGTTCATACTTGTATTGCCGGTTGTAATATGAAATTGACTTACAGCATAATCACTCAATTTCATTAACTAACGCTTGGATAAATTAGCTATGCTGCAGTAAATCTGCAGACTGGTTAATTAAACAATCCTAGGCAAAGGAAATATTTATTACGTAATTTAACAGTACTGAACGTAAACATGATACATCTTTTAATTTGTATACAGGTTCTAACTTATTTCTGGATTGTATGATTGTTCTCAGTGAAAACCTTCCGTTCTTCACTTTATGTCAGTAATCAAGACTGCGTGTTGAGTGGTGGCGCGCTTTATCTTAATACAAGGACAAAGAAATGAAAATAATTTAAATATAATCATTTTCCAAATGTGATTCGCACTCACAACCATTGGCGTCTGCTGTCACACTGCGCCACGATGGCTTTCTTTTAAAATGATGTTTCAATTCAGTTACGCTCAATGTATTATATTTTTTTCAATAAAAAGCGGAATTTCTTATTCATTATTTTCCGAGTTAAACAGAGCCGAGAGAAATAATGAAACACTGCGCTTTTGATGGTTATTGATTTTGGTTAGCGTAACCTACAAAGAGCGTTCCACATATCTTTTTGTGTCAACGTCTATTCTGGTTGTGATTGGATGCCTTTCATTGTACAAGCAATTTTGTCGAATATTCAAATATACTAGAGTTTTATTTGACCGATTCGTGTAACATTTTGTACCAATACACTCTGTATTTGTAATTCCATTGAACATGCGAACTTTTAACCGTATTTTAATGTAGTAATAATTGATATTCGGTTCATTAGTTTGATTTTGTGTTTACATAAGACTATCGGATATATACTCATTTCATAGTATTCGTATATTACATAGGCCATCTGACTTTACGATTGACTGCTAAAGTGATTGGTTGTGGGTTTGATTACTATTCGGGGGAATATTAATTGTGATGCTCTGCTAAGAAAATAAAGTGAGTCGTTTAGATCCGTCAATATTTTATGTTCTTAACACTATTTGGATGAAAAGTGGAGAACATTTGAAAATACTAGGTACGAATGAAATAGTGTATTAAATATATTTACCAAAAAAAAACAATTGCATTGAATAAGTATTTATTATAGGTGATTTCAGTACGTGAAATTATTAAAAATACAAAGATGCTAACAACAAAAATAAGTTGTAATAAAGCGTAAAAGCATGGCATTTCGACGCAGCTGGTAGTAGAACTCATGGCTTAGCGGGCAGAGCACCTGGACTGTCTCCAGGAGGCGTGGGTGCGAATCCCGCTGCGTTCAAATTTTTGTAAGTTTTCGAAATATCTTTTTTATGTGCATATTTATTATTTTTCTTACTTGAAAAAGGTCACTAACAAAAAAATATACTACCCAATAAATTTTTAAAGGGAAATATAGTTTACCTCTCACAATGCGGAAAGTACGAAGGTAACAAAACTGTATTTTATGTTCAATTTATATTCAGGTGAATGAACATCCTGCTCGTTTCATTACCAGGCTTACATATAAAATGAGGATATATTTCATGATTTAGCTGAAGTGGATTATAAGCTTTCAGCGTTGTAATTAGTAGGCTATTAAACGGACAACATTATTTATTTCTATCAACGGTTAACCTTAATATAAATTGTGGAAATTTATCGCGATAATTATGCTTTACCTTCGAGGCACCGTAGTCATGCAGTTATGCCGAAATCTTAAATATTCACTGCCTCAATTCTTATTATGTTCAAATTGTATTATTATTTTTGTTCAGACAAGGAAAAGTGCGATAAAGTTCAGTCACTTAATATGCAAGGGTTCAAAATTGGGTGAAAAGTCGAGAGCTTTACGTTATTTCTGCCTTCTCTTCTACATCTATATTATACTTAATTCTCTGATAGTATTTGCGGGAGGTGCGTGGGATTAAAAACAATAATTTACATTTTTTATTGCTGTTACGATCTAATTGAAAAAACTTAGACATTTGACATTTAACGATAAATCTCGCTGGAGTAAATAGTTTATTATTCATGTTCGAGTATCTCTCATATCATTTGGACGAAGAAGAACTGCGGAGACGTATACATTACTAATATTACTAGAGAGTTGTCTACTAAGAATCTCGCGTATCATAAACGTTACCATCTTTTTCATGATTCAAAATGGGACATCGATTTTATATTTTTATTTAAAAGTTTTTTTATATTTATGTTCGTTTTGAAAGTAAAACTCTTATTACAACCGTGCTACGAGCATGGTCATGTTGGATACATAAGAAAACGCATTCAAAGGGCACGTCGCTATAGTCAGGAAAAAAATTAAATAAATTACGCAGATACCTGCAAAATGAAATGCAATCTCCTAGGACCTCCACTCGTTTTTGCTCACGATTCGTATTTCGAATAACGGGACATTTTTTAAGGCCTGACGAACTTTGGGGAAGCTAAGACGCAACACCGAAAAACAGAATGGTTGCATTTAAAATGGGACTTCTAGTCACGTTAAGCATCACTTATTTCTCAATTACCATGAAATTCTTAACATATTATCAGCTTTTTTTTTAAAGCGTTATTCCACACTTAGGAAAACTGAAAAAGACATTTAAAGAAAACGTATAAAAATCGCATTACCCAGTGGTGAGAGCGCCTAAACGGTATTCAGGAGGCGCGGGTTCGAATCCCGCTGCGTTCAAATTTTTATACGTTTTCTTTAAATGTCTTTTTATACGAACCGACTGCCTAAATCAGTGTGTCCAATTATTCTCGGTAAGGCACTCAAGGTCTTGAGATGAAAATGTGGACGAGATCTTCACTTCACAGCCAAATATTGCTACCTAAGTCAGAAAGCAATGCCAAAAACGAATTTCTACATTACCTATTCGCATAATTGCATCTGTATCAAAGGACGTCTGTGAGGTTCGTTCCTTTGGATTCACTTCGTACCAATATCCGTTTCCCAAGCTTTATTGTTTGGTGGAATTTCGCTAGTTATTTATGATAGAACTTTAGTATTCGGGTTTTATAGTGGCATATATTTCGATATATTTTGCCATACTTTAATAATTGAATTTGTACTTTAACATTTAGTAATAATATAGAAAAATCTTAATTTATACTTTTTAAGTTTTCTTCGTTAGTCTTCTTTACAAAAATGGATAAAATTATAAAGCTGAATATAAATATTAACACACTGCTGTTATTGTTGCCAGTCGTGGTCCAGTGGCACAAGCGTGTGACTGTAAGCGACTGGCTGTGGGTTCGATTCCCACTCGAGGAGTGGAAGTTATATTTCCATTTTCTTCGCTCTGGTGTCGAGGTTAAGCGCGGCGTTAAGTTCCGTCACTTAACACGCAAGCCACCGAATTCGGCGGAAAGTGGAGAAGGGAGTGTCTTAACACTAGGTTCCCTTTGCCTACCCTGCTGTGTGCGGGATACAGCGTGAAGCTAGTGTTAAGACACTAGGCAGAGTGAACCTAGTGTTAAGACACTCCTTCCCCACTCTCCACCGAATTCGGAGGCTTGTGTGTTAAGTGGCGGAAACTTAACGCCGTGCTTTACCTCGACACCAGAGCGAAGAAAATGGAAATATAATTTCCTCTCCTCGAGTGGGAATCGAACCCACAACCAGTTGTTTACAGTTACACGCTTGTGGGACTAGGCCACGACTGGCCACATATGATGTACAGTATATATATACATGTAGAGGTAAATTCTATAATAAGTATCGAGTTTGTATATAAGTTGGAATTTTTTTATTTATATTATGATTAGGTGACGGATCCCACGCACTTTGTCTTGGCTAACCAGATTGAACAAATATCTACAATAGGCTTTGGCTTTATAAAGTACTAGCGGCCCGCTCGCGGCTTCGCCGCGTGAACTTTTTCGTTATATTGCAACCCTCGGGGGCGCATATTTAAAAAATAAAGTAGCCTATGTTTAAGCTTAGATTATCAACTATATTTATTCATTTTGGCACAATCACAGTTGGTCGAGCGGCTTAGATTTTTCATATAAACTTTCATCCCCTTAAAGGTTGTTTCAACCCTTTAGAGGTTGGTTATTGAAAAAATAAGTAGCCTATGTTAGACCCAGTCACTTTTACTACTTTCATTCTAAATTTCATCCAAATCGGACCGGTAGGTTAGCCGTGAAAGCGTGACAGACAAACACACAGACTTTTTATAATATAAGTATGGACCAGCTGTGCTTGCGACTTCGTTCGCGTGGAATTAAAATAATATATAATTCTAAAATAAAAGTTAGTCTAAGTTACTCCTTATTATATCAGCTATCTACAAGTGGAAGTCTGGTCAATAATGGTCCAGCCGTTCCAGAGATTAGCTGGCGCCAAACGTCTGTCTATTTGCTCCGGCTTATCTCTGGAACGGCACAGACACAAAAATTGAACACAGACAAAAATTGTAAAAATTGTTATCTTAATATATATAAATTACGTGTCACGTTGTTTGTCCGAGATGGACTCCTCAATTGAATAACCGATTTTAGTGAAACTTTGTAGATATCTATTGTTTGGTATATATGTATATCGTGTATACATATATATGCGCTAAGTAAAGAGCGGTTATTTTAATATTACAAACAGACACTCCAATATTATTTATTTGTATCGATTTCGATTCTTTCATTATAAAATTAAATAAATACAAAAGAGTTACATCAAAATCGATATTAAAAAAATACAAAAACAATACACATGTCGCCCTGCGCCCTGCTAGAGCCCTAGCGTCGGCCGTTTATCAAGTACATTTCTGTAGTTGCAGAGAACAATTTTCATAATGCAGGAGCTCAGCGCGGCCGCCTCGTGAAATATTAAATTCTCCATCCCGCGTTACATTACAGGCTTGCGTACACCGACTGTGAACTGCTTTCGAAAGCGTCTTTCACATTTATTTAGTAACATGTTATGTTAAATTCTACTTTATTTATTATTAATTAGCTTTATCTTTTAATACATTCAAGGCTTAATATCGGGGCAAGTCATTATAGCGCAATGGGTTAACGGCGATAATTGCGATTGTTGTGAGTTCAATATCCACTCGAGGAAATTATTGCTTATACTATTTTCATTTTCGCTCTATTAGAATTTCGAGTGGAAAATGACGAATGGAGTGTCCTAACATTAGATTCTCTCTGACTGACCTTGCTACGTGACAAAAAGCGTAAGGTTGAAAAAAAAAGTTAGTTTCAAATACATTATTATGAACATTACGACTATTTTACGCCGTATTTTATCTGTTCCGTATGTATATTTTTTGTAAAAAGGAGTCGATGTTTTTTTTGCACGTATTAACTCTATTGTAAATAGGTACATACATAATCTTTATTACCTTAACATGTATACGTATATATCTACGTATATTGCCTGCCTTTGTGTGCTTATAGTACCTATTTGCAATCTGGAATCCAAACCTCTAACGTATTTAACGATGCATTATCCATATAACCGCAAAGCTGACCACACTAGCTTAGTACAACATACTCTAGACTCTAGGGCAATATGGACGGATATTTATGTAAGTGAAGCATCAATTCCTTTAAGTTTACGTATTAATATGATATTAATTAATATGTAGACTAATCTAATAAATTACTTAATACTTATTATAACAATTCATTTCCTGTAGTTTGCTACTTTTATTTTTTATTTTTTTTCTCGTCTAGTACGGAAGTCAAAGAGGACGTGGTGACAAGACACTCCATCCTCCACTTTTCATCCGAAAAAAAGACATTACGTGTCTTATTAACTCAACGCCGCTCTTTGTCTTAGGTATAAGTGCAAGGTAGGTTAGGTATACGTCCATACCACGTTGAACACACCGGTTCTCGTCCGATCACCCAAGTTAAGCAACGTCGGGCGCGGTCAGTACTTGGATGGGTGACCGCCTGAAACACCGCGTGCCGTTACCTTTTTGGAGATGGAGGATCTGAAAGGCCAGCGCCTAAGATCGCTGCCAGCCGGAAGGTGAAGTCGCTGGCTGAGAAGGAAGAAGCTCGGGCCAGGACAGCAGAGGAAGTGGTGACAGAGGCTGGAAATATCCGCAGTAGGGCGAACTCCAGTTTATCGGAGATGTCCCTACTGTCGGAGGTAGAGCCGGAGGAGGTCAGCCTGACTATCGACCTAACGAATCAGGTAAAGGACAGTCTGGCCGTCATCCAAAATGTTGCCACCAAGTCGAGCAACCTTAAGGGGACCTTTACCAGGGCCCTAAAGGAGGCGGCCAGATCCATTGCCGTGGCGGTGGACGCTCTGGTTCAGCGCACGGCCACGACGGAGGTGGTTCAATTGCGCTCTCAGAACGCTCGTCTCCAAAACGAGCTGGCTGAGATGCGCAAGGAGATTGACCTCCTACGGAAGGATATCCGTGGGGAGCGGGAGCGACCAGCGCAACCCACATCAATCCGTGGAGCGACTGGGCAGGAGGTCCCAGGCGAGATGATGCGAAGCATCATGGTGCAAGTCGGCACAATGGTGAGCACCCGCCTGGAGGCCATCGAAGAGAGGTTGCTGCCGGCGAAGGATGTCCGGCCGCCACTAGCGGCTCGACGTGTCCCAGCACAGCCTGCACCTGCGGAGAAGGAGGTCAGAGTAACCACTCTCACGGCCCCTGCCAACCCTGCCCCCACGAAAGGACAAAAGCCTGTCAAAGGCAAGGGTAAGGGAAAGGGAAAGACCCAAGCAGTGGAGCCCTCTGCTCCGCGTCCTCTACCGCCGGCTCCGGTGGACATGTCGGAGGGATGGAGCGTTGTTGCCAAAAAAGGTAGCAAAAAGAAGGTGGCTACACAGCAACAACCTCCAGCAGCGAAGAGGCAGCAGCAGCCGAAGCACCCGAAGAAGAAGGCGCCAAAGCTCCGGTCTCCGCGCTCAGCGGCCATCACGCTGACTCTGCAGCCCGGCGCAGATGGAAAGGTGACCTACTCACAGGTTCTCACCCAGGTCAAAGAAAAAATTAAGCTGGATGACCTGGGCATCAAAGATGTGAGGTTTAGGGTCGCCTCCACTGGAGGCAGGATTTTGGAGCTGCCGGGTGCAGGCAGCGCGGAGAAGGCGGACATACTGGCGGAGCGCATGCGCAGTGTGTTGGACGCCAAGGATGTCCGAGTCACGAGGCCAGTCAAATGTGCGGAGTTGAGAGTCAGTGGCCTCGATGACTCGGTGTCCTCGGAGGAGGTGGCGCTGGCGGTGAGCCGAGCAGGTGGCTGCGAGGCTGGGACCGTCAGGGTCGGGGACGTACGTCGGGACAAGAACGGTCTTGGCGCAGCGTGGGTTCGCTGCCCCGTAAAGGCAGCGAAGAAGGTGAGCGGCGGCAGGCTGCTGGTTGGATTCGTCTCTGCACGGGTCCAACTCTTGCAGGCCAGGGTTCTGCGTTGCTTCCGCTGCCATGATGTGGGGCACATGGCAGCGAAATGCACGAGTGATGTGGACCGGAGTGGTTACTGCTTCAGATGCGGGAAGCCGGGGCACAAGAAGAATGGGTGCTCGGCTCAGCCTCACTGTTCCGCATGTGAAGCAGCGGAGAGGCCAGCGGACCATTTGGCGGGGAGTGCTGCCTGCGCTAAGGTCCGTGAGCAGGCCAGAAAGAAAGGTAAGAGGAAGAAGGGAGGAGACGTTGCGGCGAGACATGAGGGTCAAGCCGCGTCGAAAACCCCAGTGAAGGGTGCGGAGGTGCCAATGGAGGAGAATTAAGAATGGCTCTTCGCATCCTTCAGGCGAATATCAACCACTGCACGCGGGCCCAAGACTTATTGGTCCAAAGCCTGGTGCAGTGGTCGATACAGGTGGCAGTTGTTTCGGAGCCTTACAGTATACCATCGAGGGACAACTGGGTCGCTGACAACACCGGGGTGGTGGCTATTGCCACCCAGGTAGCCGCGGGCTCTTCGCCCTTCTCGCGAGTTGAGAAGGGGATGGGATGCGTCGCGGCGACTGTCGGTGACCTCGTTGTGGTAGGCGTCTACTTCTCCCCCAATCGAACTTTATACGAGTTCGAGGATTTTTTGATCCAATTGGGGGAGATGATAGACCGCCATCGTCCGGCTAGCGTGTTGGTTGCAGGAGACCTGAACGCGAAGTCGGAGATGGGGGGGTGCGGAACGACGAGTGCGCGTGGTGCAGCACTCTCTGAGTGGGGGGGTGCTTACGGATTGTATGTCCTCAACAGGGGGACGGCCAATACGTGCGTGCGACGGCTGGGGGGGTCCATCGTGGACGTCACATTCGCGACCCCGGCCTTAGCGCGTAACGTCAGGGGCTGGCGAGTGCTGGAAGACGTGGAGACCTTGTCGGACCATCTATACATCAGGTATGAGGTCTCCACACATCCGGCGGTGCCGTTAGCCCCTGGTCCAACCTCTCGCGAGGGCGGACCGCGGTGGCAACTATGGCGCCTCGACAAGGGGGGGTTGGAGGAGGCTGCGATAGTGCAATCCTGGCTGCCCCAGGGAACGGTGTCCGTTGAAGACGCCGCGAACTGGGCGCAAGGGGCTATGACGCGTATCTGTGACGCGTCTATGCCCCGATCCAGAGGCCGCCCTCCGTGGCGGCATGTGTACTGGTGGTCGGGCGAGATCGCTCAATTGCGATCATCGTGCATTGAGGCGAGACGCCAGTACACACACTATCGCAGGCGGCGGGTACACCGGACTCAGGAGGAGGAAGACCGGCTGTACCTCGCCTACGTCGAGGCGCGTACGGCGCTGCAGGAGGCGATCGGTCGTGCGAAAGGCGCATCGCACGACCGGATGCTCGAGGGAATCGACGCGGACCCTTATGGGACCCCGTACCGCATGGTGCGGGGTAAACTCCGGTCATGGGCTCCACCCGTGACTCAGTCACTCCAACCGGACGTTCTCCGTGGAGTGCTGACGTCGTTGTTCCCGCAGCGGGCCAGCTTTACAGCACCAGCGATGGCCCGCTCTGCAGCGCCCGAGGAGGAAGAAGAGAGTGTCGCACCACCCGTGGAGGAGGAGGAGCTCGAAGAGGCGGTTCGCCGATCTCGCGTCAAGAGCACTGCCCCAGGCCTGGACGGCGTCCCTGGCCGAGCGTTGACTCTGGCTCTTCCCTTTTTGGAGACCAGGGTCAAAGGACTATTCACTGCCTGTCTGGCTCAAGCCATAATTCCACAGCGGTGGAAGACAGGCAGGTTGGTCCTCATTCGCAAGGAGGGGCGCCCGGCGGATTCTACGTCCGCCTACAGGCCAATCGTGCTCTTGAGCGAGATCGCCAAGCTCTTCGAGCGCGTAGTAGCGAGGAGGCTGCTAAGGCACCTGGAGGAGTCAGGCCCGGATCTCTCGGACCTGCAGTATGGCTTTCGCCGTGGTCGTTCGACGGTGGATGCCATACTCAAGGTGAAGTCCCATGCGCAGGACGCAGTGGCTCAGGGCGATGGGGTACTGGCGGTGTCTATTGACATCGCCAACGCCTTAAACTCATTGCCCTGGCCCTGCATCAAGGAGGCACTGTTATATCATCGTGTGCCTCCATACCTGCGCCGCGTCATCGGGGCTTACCTGTCCGGGAGGTCTGTGGCCTTTCCCACTCCAGGTGGAAGGTGGGAGGAGATGGAGGTTTCGTGCGGTGTTCCACAGGGTTCGGTTCTGGGTCCGCTCCTGTGGAACATCGGCTACGACTGGGTGCTGCGGGGCAGCACCCTTCGAGGAGTGAGCGTCGTCTGCTACGCCGACGATACCCTCGTGTTGGCGCAGCAGAGGACGTTCCGGGAGGCGGCGGTTCTCGCCACGGCCGGAGCGGCCGTGGTGATCGGGAGGATTCGTCGTCTCGGTTTGGAGGTCGCCCTCGACAAGTCCGAGGCGCTCTATTTTCATGCTCCGCGAAAGGGCCCACCAGCTGGGGCCCACATCGTCGTCGGCGGTGTTACTATAACCGTCGCGCGGAGCATGAAATACCTCGGACTTGTCCTGGATGGACGGTGGAGTTTTCGGGGCCACTTCTCCATCTTGGCCCCGAAACTCCTGAGGACAGCGGCGGCTCTGGCGGCGCGCCTTTTGCCCAACGTCAGTGGGCCGTGCGTGTCGAGCCGTCGGCTGTACACCGGAGTGGTCAGGTCGATGGCGCTCTACGGTGCCCCCGTTTGGGCGGACGCCTTGGATCGGCAGAACGTCACCCTGCTGTGGCGTGCGCAGAGGGTGATGGCCATCCGGGTGATTCGGGGGTACCGGACCATCTCCGGTGAGGCGGCGTGCGTGCTGGCTGGAGTCCTGCCGTGGGACCTAGACGCTGTGGCTCTTGCGTCGGTCTATTGCCGGCGCAGGGAAGGTCTGGCTGAGGGGCTCGCGGCAGAGCCAGCACTGCAGGAGGAGGAGCGCAGTAGGGCGCTGGAAGTGTGGGAGTCCCGGCTGGCAACACCAACCGCCGGTCGGTCGACGATCGAGGCAGTTCGTCCGGTGTTCCGCCAGTGGTTAGCGCGGCGTCACGGCGTCCTAACCTTCCGCACCACGCAGGTACTCTCGGGGCATGGATGCTTCGGGAAATACCTGTGTGGGATCGCTGTGAGGGAGCCCGACGCTCGCTGCCACCACTGCGACGACTGCCTCGAGGAGACGGCCCAGCACACGCTGGAGGTGTGTCCAGCCTGGGCGTCTCAACGCCGCGCTTTGCGCGGCGTCGTTGGGGACGACCTCTCGCTGCCTGCCGTGTTGAAAGCCATGGTGGGCAGCGAGGCGTCGTGGGACTCGGTCGTATCCTTCTGCGATGCAGTAATGCTCGCGAAGGAGGCGGCGGAGCGGGCGAGGGAGGAATCTTCCGAACTCGCCATCCGTCGCAAACGGCCGGGTCGCCGGAGGGCGGCACACGACCGTCGCCTTCCGCCCTAACATCGGCCAGAGGGCGGTCAGAGTGGGGCTTTCTGACCGCCTACTCCCCTGGCCCGAGTAGGTGCGCGTGGTAGCTCCGCGCGCTACTCAGAGCAGGCCGTCGGGGGTGCCCACCACCCCTTGACTCCAACGGCGAGCCTTGCTGGCACCCGCCGCCCAGGTCCGCGGACGATTGGGGCAGTGCCCGAGACCTGGGCTAGTGGCGGGATAGGAGCACCGTCAGGTTTTTAGTGGGTAAACGGAGGAACGAACTGGAGTCCCACATAACCGCGTCCGGGTCCCCACCCCGGGCGGGTATCCGTAACGGATTTTCCTGACGATAAAAAAAAAAAAAAAAAAAAAAAAAAAAAAAAAAGGTATAAGTGCAAAGAAACAAAAATTTCAATATAATCATTCCCCGAATGGGAATTTCAACCAAACAACCATCGCTTTGCACTTAAACGTTGCCCCACTACCCCACGATAGCCCCCTATTGTTACGATTTTAAAATATAGTGTCATTATTTGTTTTCATTTCCGTATATAATAGTATCATATTATATACACCAAGAGAAGAGGCAAAGAGAACTCATTGTTAAGCATAACTCATTCTCCATTCGTTTAAATTTATCTTTGAATAACAATAACTTAAACACTATCATTTTTACCCGAGGGGAAGCGGGTTAAGCATACAATTCCCCTCCGCTGCTGGGTAGCGTCCAGTAAAAGGTGGGTAACCCAGTACCTTGGTGGTAGGAGATTCGTTGTCCGACTGCCTCACGACCATTATCATGTCAAAGACGACCGCCAAATATCTGATGATGTGTTCCGGTCCGATGGCATGTAAGCCAGCTCTCTCCCCCTCTCACTTATACCACCATTCTCGTTCTTCGTCCCTCCACCAACAAGGCCGGCAGCGCATCCGCAACTCTAATGTTATGGATGTCTATGGGCGTAGGTAACACAGGTGGTCCTACTGCTCGTTGCCTTCTTTATTCAACAAAAAAAAAATCCTTCGAGATCGAACCCACAGCCATAGATAACGTCTATTATTTTAAGTATTAAGATCACTGTAAAGAACATATAACTAAGTAAATAACAATTATAATTTCAAAAGTTAAAAATAAAAACTTAAATACAATACTTATGTAGATGTTAGGTACATAATCTCTGTGCCGTAATCAAAAAATCTCTTTCATTTTTAGATCTGCACGTATAGGCTTTTAACGATAATTGACATGTCGCTAGTGAAAAGCGAGTTGCAGTAATTGTATTACATTCGACAATTTTTACTATGAACTGATTTTGATTTTTGGCACATGTTTCGACTACCATTGCGTTTTACTTACTTTATTCTAGTTGTTAATTTCTAGTATCTGAAGTTTGTATTTTTTTTTAAACTTTAAGCTATTATCGCGTAGCAGTCAGTCAGTAGCCAGACAGAATCGAGTGTCAATACACTCTGTTTTTCGCTTTCCGCCAGGAATCGAGACATTGCGTGTTGAACGGTGAATCCAACGAGTAAAAAATTTCCAAATTTTTTGATGTTTTTTAACTGGCTGTATTTTCCTTAAAAATGGTCGCATTGAAATAAAAAAAACAAGTATTTTTCAGTTTCTAATTTTGAGATCTCAAGACGGAAAATATTTTTAAGCGACGTGATCTGCACTATATTGAAGAATACCGAGAGAACATTTTTATTTTCTTTTTCTCAGATACCAGAACGAAAAATTTAACAAATTCTTATATAATAAGATAAGACACTCCGTTTTCGACTTGGTCGAAATGTCACACCAAATAATATTGTTAGTATTAACTAACAATATTATTCGTCACCAAGTTTCTTTTTGCAGACCGTATATCTGAATAAAATCTAATCTAAAAATCTATAAGAATGTTTTTTGCAGCTTTATGAGTCCCGAAATCGAGACAGATCGTGTTAAGTAGCGGAACTCAACGTCGCACTTGTTATGTTGTATCAGAGCGAAGAAATACAAATAAAAAATATTATAATTTCCTCAAGTGGGGACTTGGACCCACAACCATCACGTTTACAGTCAGATGCTGTCCCACAACGCCACGACTCGCGAAAATAAATTTTGACTAAAGTATATGAATAACATTTGGTTAAAATTTTAAATACCAGCTGGTATTACGTTACACCGAAAAACAATCTTCTTAATGTATGTTACCGAGGGACGATCCTCTGAGAGTTAAATTCCCAGCGTGAGCTGTAAACACTAAATATTCAGGCTATTTGGTGGAATATGCATTTTTATTTACCTCGTGATGGTATTGCGAAGTTACTTTATGTTTATTTGATTACTTTGTGTTATTCTGTGCTATTTGTGATATTTTATGTCAAAGATATTTTTTCTTTGATATAGTAATTTGTTGTTTTAAATGCTTCGAATTTTTTTTACAATATAAAATGCTTCGAATTTTTTTTTTACAATATAAAATGTTACGTCTTTATGACGTATTAATTACTTCTACTACTATTGAAACTACAATGGCTACTGAAATTGGTTAAATATTATAAACTAAAATTGGTTAAATCTTCCAAGATCCAAGCTGTTTCCCGCAAAGCAGGATAGACAGATATAATTTAGTCGAACTCTTGCCACCAGATTAGAGAAATTTAAATGTAATATCCCGAAGTGAAAATTGAATCCATAACGCGTACAGAGTCGCTGTCACACTGCGCCACGAAGGTCTAAAAACGTGTTTTTTATTAATATATTCCAAAAATATTCCAATAGTACACTCTATCAGGCACTCTTTCAAGTACTACAATACTTTGAGTTCATCTATAAACAATTGATTCCCACCATTTATAAAATGTATATGCTTTTTATGGTTATGAGAGAATGATTATGTTGTAATTATTTACATTTCTCCTCATTGTATTGTATATAAGTCAAAACGCGGCGTTGACTTTCATAAAACAACACGCGATCTATCATTATAGTATCCTTTTTACTTAATGTTATATACCTATGTGCTGAAATAAAAAGAAATATATTTGTTTACTAAAAAATGATGACGACATTGTTTTGGCCCATTCCACATTATTTGAAGTATATTAATTTTCATTTTAAATAAAACAAAATAAGAGTGCCACTTTAATAACTTTATTTATGTATTCCTCGATTCGTAGACTATATTTCCCTTTCAACCATCTTATTAAAATTCAATTCTTGTATTGTAATAATAACAGACCACAACTTTGCAATGCGGTTGACCGTTTGTCGTCACTGTAACGATTTGCCAGAATCTAATTGAATTTGTAAGCTACGTGGTCCGTTAATTCTCGGTTGAATTATTTACATCCACCCTGTGTACGGTTAATTTCAATTTACATGAAATATTAATTACTATATGGTTGTCATATAGTGTCTAGTTAGATGAAGTGTGGTGTGGGGTTCCACCATAAGTAATGCCTTACCAATAAGTAATGCCTGTAAGTGGATAGAAAGGGAAGATATTGTCTCTGCTGACACTAAAAAATCAATTAAGATTATTTTTTTTTACAATCAGTAATACATTTTTATATTTTAATATTCAAGTAGATTATTGTAATATTTTCAGCCGTATAATTTTCTCCCATGGCAGGGTCGTCATATATTATGTATTGTCAAAACGTTACGTTTTTCATTTTCCGCCCTAATTTTAAGACACTGCCTGTTGAGCATAAACCTAAACGCCCCCCTCAGATTTGTTAATTATGATCATTCCTTCGAGTGGAAATCGAACCCACAATCCATCGTGATTACGATTTCAGAAATATTTATTTTTTTAACCTCTTGTAACATGATTAAATTATTATTGAATTACGTGACTAGTCTAATAAAAAGATTTTTTGCGCTGTATCCCGCACACAGCCGCAGACAAAGGGAACCTAGTGTTTAGACCCTCTGTTCCCGACTTTCCGACGAATTATGGAAGCATTACGTGTTAAGTGACGGAACTTAACGACACGGTTTGCCTCGATACCAGAGCGAAGAAAATGAAAATATTAAATATTTCCAATCCTCGAGTGGGAATCGACCCACACCAATCGTTTACAATCACACGTTTGTGCCACTGCGCCACGACTGGCCCCAAATAAATAAAAAGATATTTTGTTAAAAATATCAACAATAATAAATCCAAAACATTTCTTTACAACGAATACCTATTATTTGCTAGTAAGCAAGAGTTTCTATAGAAAAGTTTCAAGGGACAGTGTAAATATCAAACTAAGTTTCGACCCAGAGATAATAGTTTTTTAACTTCTTTGACTTTTCCCTCATTATAAGTTCGTGTTCACAAGTTAGCTATTAGTTATAAGTTAACGCTCTTTTAGGCCACTTTTTGTTATAAATTTTTAAGTAGTTTAATTCTTTTTTTAATAATAAATCATATACATATGTATATTTACAATAACTCATGATGTATATTTTAAAAGTCCAGTTCTAAGTATTTAAAAAATAAGATGATATTGTATGTACTACTAATATCAACTTTTATATTTAGCTTCACGCTGTATCCCGCACACAGCAGGGTAGGCAGAGGTTAGTGAACCGGAGAGTAATACGTAGTGTTAAGAAACTCCTTTCCCCACTTTCTGCCGCATACGGAGGCATTGCGTGTTAAGTGGCGGAACTTAATGCCGCGCTTTGTCACGACGCCAGAGCGAAGAAAATGGAAATATTGAAATATTTCCTCCTCGAGTGGGAATCGAACTCACAAACCAGTCTTTGTTCCCACATTTTGTGCCACTGCGCCACGACTGGCCCCTAGTTGTATCTACTTGTATTTACTTAAATGTAATATTGAAATAGCTAGAGAAAGAGAAAAACTTGTCCACGTGTCTGAAGTATACATCGTAGCGCAGTTGTCCCACGCTTGACTATAAGCGCGCTTGGTTGTGGGTTACATTTCCACTCGTGAAAATGATAATATGTAAGTTATTTTCATTTCCCCGCTCTGGTAGCTAAGGTAAAGTGCAGCACTGAGTTATGCCACTCAACACGACATGACTTGAATTCAGGCGGCAAGCACACTTTCATATCAAGTTATTACGTTGCTTCTGACTATCCTATTATGCGTGGTATGTGAAGTAGCATTTTCTCTCCTGTATGTATATCCTGCTTTCCTCCTCTTCCCTTAAGGTTGGCAACGCATCCACAACTTTTCTAATGTTGTGGATGTTCATAGGCGAAGGTAACTACTTACCATCAGATGGTCCTTCTGCTCGTTTGCCACCCTTTCATTAATAAAAAAAAAAGTAGAAATGCAAGACAATTTTGAAAAATTAAAAGATAGTATATATTTTTCGAATACTTATTTTAAGTCACTACCAGATTTATGAATTGCGAGAATATCTCGTCTCATGTAGTATGAAATTGTTTTGAGCAAATTTGATTTAGACGTCAAAGAATCTTAGTCGGCCCTTTTAGGTAAGACCTTATTGAATTCTTTTGTTTGTGAAAAGCACTTCATCGATGTTAAACATTACTTGAATCACCGTTGAAATTTGACGATTCCACGTATTTATTGTCCTTTTTTGTATAAGAATTGTAAAAGTATTAGGTACTTTTTTGAAAAAGACGTTTAGAAAACGTATAAAATTTGAACGCAGTGGGATTCGAACCCGGGCCTCCTGAATACTTTCCAGGCGCTCTCACCACTGAGCTCAGTGATGAGAGCGCCATATTCAGGAGGGGAGGGTACGAATTCTGCTGCGTTCAATTTTTTATACGTTTTTTAAATGTCTTTTTCAATTTTCCTAAGCGTGGAATAACATTTTAAAAATGTTTAAAAGTATTACTTTTTTGTCCTAAATTATAAGTACTATTCATTTGAAAGATGATAAATGTATGTGCATTTACTTAAGTGTAATTATGTCTTAACAAGCTTAACTTAACTTGGAGGAATGCTTAAATATGTGTTAAAGAAGCTTTCGCTAATTTGACAAGACAAAGCGTGGCGTTGAGTTACGAAAAGCCTGCTTGAAATAAATGCTTACATTAAATCAGTCTAAAGTAACTACGTATTATATTTTCTCTTAGTTCATAATAAGATAGAAGCTTAAATAAAAAAATAACAAATATAACTCAATACATTTTCTACAGTTCTGTAATAGACAAAGAAATTAATAAAGTATTAATTGATGCTGTATCACTTTGTTTCATTGATTGCAAATAAATACATACTCGCTTTAAGACAAAGAAGCCGTAGTGGCGCAGCGGTACACTATCTGGTTGTCGAGGTTGGTTGCGAGTTCGATTCACACTTGGTGAACTAATCATCATTTAACTCATTTCATTTCTCCGCTCTGGTGCCTGTCACAAAACCGGAGAACCAAGGAGAACCGAGTGTCTTGAAACTATGTTCTCTTTAGCTACCCTGATAACGTGAAGCTCCTTTTTTTGCGTATCGTGAAAATTTGTTCACCCATGTGAAGATAAGTTCTTTATAGCGACAAACAAAGTTTTATTATTCAAAGAAGAGCTCCTGCAGATTATACTTTTAATATTTTATCAGTTTTGTCAAAACATATCATGTAAGAAACAATATCTTTGTGTTTTTATAAGACATGGTTAAGAAATTGTGGTTTTAAAAATTAGTCGCAGTTCTTTATTTATAGTACTAACGATTCGCAAGCGGCTTCGCCCGTGCTTAAGCTACTAGCTTTAAAAATGACGTAATTTTCCTGAAAATTTTCTTATTCTCTATTTCAACGCGCGTGTATGGCGCGTGTATTTTGTAATGACTTCGTTATACTCTATACTTTTATTTTCTCTTCTATATTTTTATTTTCTGAGACGTAAGCTTTATGTAACAATATATATATATATATATATATATATATATATATATATATATATATATATATATATATATATATATATATATATATATATATATATATTTATGTATCTAATAAAGAGTCTACAAAATGGATTTCAAGTCTTTTCTTTTTTCTTACTTTAAAAATATATAATTTCTATACATCATCCACTTTCATCCCTTATTTCACAACACCTTATAGTCCGTTTTTTGGTTTAAAAAGTAGCCTATGTCTTCTCACAATCTCTAGACTCTCTCTGTGCCAAATTTAAATTCAATCGGCCCAGCAGTTTAGACGTGATTGAGTAACATACATACAGACAGAATAACTTTCGCGTTTGTATTTTATGTAACAGTTAAAAGATATTTATACTCTCTAAAGAAAAATCTAAAAAGCTCAGCAAGCTTTTCATCCAGATTAGATTTTCTTAAAGTCTTTTCTGCAGAAAGAGGTATAATGATTAAAACAAAAACATAAAATATTAAAAAATGTAATTTAGAACGAAGATATCTTAATAGAACATAAAACATGCATATATACGAAAATCAAAAATCAAAACAAAAAAAAAATATTGAAAAGTATTTCAATTTTGAGTTTATTAAATCTTTTCTGGACATCAGATAAAATGTATAAATATTACAATAAAATAAAATAATGAATGTTTTATATAAAATTCAAAGTAACTTATATATATCTAACCCAATGCGAAGTTACTTTATCCGTGAATGCACGAGACTGCGGATGACAGATTAATGTTTAAATCATTTTGGCAACATGTGGTCGTGACGTTCGTGGTTGTGATGTAAATGTTACCTTTCATTTTCTAAACTTATTTATTTTAAAATTGTAAAAATAAAATATTGTTGGGCCAGTCGTGGCGCAGGGCCACGCACGTGTGACTGTAAAACGTTTGTTTGTGGGTTCGATTCCCACTCGAGGAGTGGAAGGAAATATTTAATAATTCCATTTTCTTCGCTCTGGTATCAGAGGCAAAGTGCGGCGTTAAGTTTAACTTAACACGCAATGCCTCGAATTCGGCGGAAAGTGGGGAATGGAGTGTCTTAACACTAGATTCCCTCTGCTGTGTGCGGGATACAGCGTGAAACTAAAAAAATAATGATATTTTTATGGATTTTAAATCATGTGAATTTGGCAGTGGAAACTCTGTGACACATTACTTCGATCTACATTTGGTATATTTTTTTAAGACTTCCCGTAGTGGATTAGGTGGAGAAAATGAACGTTAAAATTTGAACTGAAGTTATCTGAAAAACTTAAATATTTTTTGCGAGTAATTGCTTGCAATTTTAATAGTAGAGATTTTAAGACGTTAAATAATAAAATGTATTTTTTAATAGTAATTTTATTAAATCCTGGTAGTTATTTAGTGTTTAAGTTACAAGGCCCAAGAAATTTTGCACATACATAGGTAACGGTTTCCACATCCAATATCATTCCAGTTTGCGTTTCTATTGTCTATTAGCCACTGAGCTAGTAACGAAGGAGTTTCAAATTTAGTATGTATGTATTATTATTCCATCTATTGAGGCTTGAACTCTGATTAATTCTATACAGTTAGGTTATTGATTAAGACTCTTCTAGCTTTGCTTCTTCAATATTAAATAGTACGTATTTGTATTCGTACATATTGGTAACGTAAGTAATATTTATATATTTTTTTGTAAATATTTTTTCCTAGTATTTTACTTGATCTGAGTATAGCAGTTCAAAATGTAATATCAGTATAGTTACATTGCTTATGTAGGGTTTAGAATTTGTGCAACTCATATTAAATTTACACGAACTTCACGTCGGCCGTACATGGCATTAATAAACCTGGCCTTTGAAACTCAAAGCATGCAGTGATTGCTTCCGAGAATAGCAGATAACTCGGCTAAGATTATACTATAAACGTCAATGTATGACATTATAATATATGGCAATATATGGTTGATATCGAATGTGGTTAATTGTAAGTTCGATGCCCACTTAGAGCAATCGTATTTTCGATCATTCAATAGACGATGTCTCGATTTCTAAAGGGAAATAGATATCGGAACGTCTTGAGACTCTAAGTACCTTGTGAATACCTTGCTACGCGGGAAATGCCGTGAAACTGTAAATAATGTATAATGTGGTAACATTGAAATTATAGTTGTTTTTTTTACGAAATAATCCACTTCTCTATTGTATCACTATATTTTCTGCTCGTAAAAAGAAAGTCTCGAATTACCGAAAGTTCTGGGTTCATACTCCAGCACCCCCACCTAGCTAATTCACACATTTTTGGGGCCAGTCGTAGCGCAGTGGCACAAGCGTCTGACTGTAAAGGACTGCTTGTGGGTTCGATTCCCACTCGAGGAGTAGAAATGTTTAATATTTCTATTATCTTCTCTCTAGTGTCGAGGCAAAGCGCGGCATTAAGTTCCGCCACTTAACGCGCAATGCCTCCGAATTTGGTGGAAAGTGGGGAACAGAGTGTCTTAACACTAGGTTCCCTGTGCCGGCGTGAGCGTGAAGCTAAAAAAAAGGATTATGCAAGTGCTAAAGGCTTGCTACGTAGCGGAATGAAGGGAAATTTGTCGAACTACTGAGAATACAAGTACAGCACAACAAAGCGGATTTTGAGATTACTACCACCTTGTACAATCATACATAGCTCTGCATTTACATTTCAATCATTTTTGCTCTCAGCTTTATTCACCTGAATATAATTTTTCAGAGTTAGTTTAAGAGTTTTTAGTTTTCATGAGCTTCGTTTTCTTTCAAATTTTAGCGAGATGAATATTTTTAAAAACATATTCTTAGTTATATTCTAGGTAGAAGTGAAAATCGTAATAAGTGGTTATTTTCGTATACATAGGTATTTCGTATATATAGGTACATAGGTTTCCGTCCAGTGTCTAGATAGGTGTCAATGTCCAACGTCTGTTGCCTGAAACAAATAAAAAATTGGTATCCGAAATATTGACGCTATTAAGTCATCGTCAGGTCAGTCAGTCAGGTCCGTGTTACTAATGCTGCGTGGTTAAGAGTAAAATTGTAATTCATGTGAAACATTTATTTTTTTATTTATAATTTATAATCTAATCATTTTAAGCTAACATGTAACATTTGGGTACTAAAATAAAGGTCTATATAGCTGTTATAAAAATTTTATTATATGGTATTTTCTAACTTTAATGTGGTAAAAGTGACCTTATCTATATGCAAGTTAAACAGTAATGTTTTCGAGTCTATAAGTGTTACAATGATATGTGTATTGAATAGCGTCGTTACTTCTTATCATTATATACTGAATGTTAGATTTAATTCAAAAAGATGTATCTAATAGTTAATATTTAGCGAGGAAAGCAAATTTACTACACAACACATATTAGAGGCGAAGGAACTCCCAGTAGAGTAGAAAGGTTTGGCGTAGAAGTTCCAAGCAACATGTGCGTTCCAATAAATTTAGTTGAAGCAACTTTGTGTAAACACTGCCCTAATTATTCGACCCACACCCAATTTAACGGGCGTCGGAGCTAACTTCGTAAAATGCCTGAGCAGGAAAATTGCCTAATTTGTTGGTAAGTCGAATTATAATATATTTGATTTGAAGGATTAGAGCTAAGCCATTAATTATTACTCTAGGGTGCGCCAGATATCAAAAGTTTATTAGCTTAGTGTGTGATGTGATAATAATAAATAGTTTCCTTATTATGAGGGATAAATAACTTAAATTTTTGAATTTTATTAGTTTGGTGCCTTTTCTCGGACAGTAGGACTGACACCAGGTTTTCTATATTTACCCAGCAGCGGGAACCTGATGTCAGTACACTTCGTTGTCCGCTTTCTATTCTAAAAATAACTCAAGTGCTAAGTGGTGAAACTCAGCGCCGCTCTTTGTTTCAGGTACCCTGTCGTTTTCAGGCAGAAAATGCATAACGGAGTGTTCTTACAGTTCTCTTTGACTACCTTACTGTGCGGATGAAAGCGTGAAGTTGCTCTTTTACGTTCTTTTTATAACATGGACGTTTGCCCTCCTAATAACCTATATAAACATTAAATATGTCGAATTTGATAAAATTGCGAGTGGATGATATTCCACTCGCAATTTTTTAAAAAAGGGTACAAGGATGTTCCTTATTAGTGTTAATATTTCATTTTTAAATTAAAATTAAATTAAATAGCTTCACGCTATATCCCGCACACAGCAGGGTAGGCAGAGGGAACCAAGAACTCCAAAAACCAAGTTAACTCCGTTCCCCACTTTCCGCCGAATTCGGAGGCATTGCGTGTTAAGTGGCGGAACTTAACGCCGCGCTTTACCTCGACACCAGAGCGAAGAAAATGGAAATATTGAATATTTCCACTCCTCGAGTGGGAATCGAACCCACAACCAGTCGTTTACAGTCACACTCTTGTGCCACTGGGCCACGACTGGCCACATTCACACTGGCTCATTTTTAATATTCCCGTATATTAATATTACTATAAAACAATAATAATAATACTATAAAACAACCAATATATTCATTTATTGCTCGCATTAGACATTAGTCAAAGTTCTTCAGCCAGTGGATTATTACTAGGGTAGATACACAACAAGTACATTTATTTTAGTACAGTCCTCTCGGACAAAACACTCCAAGTAATAAAGTAGGCCTTTTTGATGCTTTACTTAGCGAACAAAAGGAGTTTCCCAATTACAAGAGTCTCTCGTCTGACGGCATTGAGCGTGGACGTGTTTAAAAGAGGGACTTTGTGAATACTTAACTAAAGAACTAGAGGCTTTTGTTGGGATAGATATAAAAAAATGATTCTTCTTAAGTATCTGGGACAAATATAGGAAGGCAATACAAAAAAAAATGAAAAGAATAATATATGCAACATTTCTCGGCTAGATATATCAAGTCTATACTCATTACTTTTATAGAAAATGTACATGCGTTTTTAATTTTAAATATATTTAAGAAGCCGTCAGAGCGTAGTAGAACAGTGATTATGGGTTCGATATTCTCTCAGGGTAAAGATTATATCTAAATTTATATTTATTTCATTTCCCATGCTCTGGTAAGGCATAAGGTTAAGTTCCAGGACTTAACACGTAATATCTAGAATTCGGGCAGAAAGTAAAGAACCTCTCTGGGGGGTATTGTGGAAAAAGCCGCTGAAAGCACCATCATTCTTTTGTCTGCCAATTTAAAGAAATTATATAAAAAATCAGATTGTGGTATATTGCATTTGGTTATAAAGCTGTGGACAGCAATTCAACATTAAATATCTTAAGGCTGGCTTTGGAATATTGAATTTTGCTGACAAAGAACGATTAGTGGGGAACGTTAACGCAGCAATTTACTCTCCAAGTTCTGCTACTTTATACAGCTGACAAAGGGATACAAATTTATGGCGTTGGCTAGTCTTACTCCAAGGAAAATTATGGAATGCCTGACGTAGTCAAAATATGTGGAATGTAGATAATAGATAAAGTCGTTAATATTTTTAGAGTAGAGAAGCTGTTTGATAAATATGTTAATATAGTCTATGGATATGTCGATGGCCCCTGCGTAAACTATCCTAAAGTATTTTATCAATGTTACAGTGAAGATGGAAAAAGATTTGTACCTGGTTATCAAATTAAATGCTTAAAAAGAGAGACACAATAAAAACGAAGACGCTAATTTTTTGCTAGGCTTTCTTTCCGCTAAGGGGTCATCGATGTTTGCTTGTATAAGCCATTTAGTTATATAGTAAGAATATTGTAAAATTAATTAATTTTAACTTTGAGGCCAGTCGTACCGCAGAGACACGAAAGTGTGACGACGACGATGACACGAGTGTGTGATCGGTTCCCACTCGAAAAGTGAAAATATTTTATATTTCCATTTTCTTCGCTCTAGTGTCGAGGTAAAGCGCGGCGTTAATTTCCGCCACTTAACACGCGATGCCTCCGGTATTTGGCGGTGCGTGGGGAACGGAGTGTCTTAACACTAGGTTCCTTCTGCCTACCCTGCTGTGTGCGGGATACAGCGTGAAGCAAAAAAGAAAACTTTATTTTCACCTTATGGTGCAAATAAACGCATATAATAAAAAGAGTCGGAACGCAATCATTTGCTATGGTCGTTTAGCTTTATGTTTTAAAACATAGTACTGTAGTTGTGGCTTGTATGCACATGAAATATATATTACGTTAAACTCACGCTGAATTTTATTTCATAGAATTTTATCGGAACAATTTATTTGAGCAATACAAATTATTTTTATTGCCATTTTGTGTGTATTATAAGTTGTCATTTGGAAGTCTAAAGCTAAAATAAACATGTAGTTGTAAATAAATTTTTGGAAAGTATTTATTTTTTGTCCACATTTTGCATTATTAAGAGAAAAGACTTAATAATACGTAACTTTTATCTGTACATTATACCTTTTTCTTTAAAAGGTAAACGTATGCTTTTCATTGACATTGAATTTGAACCTATAATCAATGTGGTATGCCACACACTCCATTCTTACTGTATCAACTTGACAAATGCATAAAAAATTACCGTGTATTAAATTAAAATTATGAATTATGCTTTTTGCCGCTTAGCGGGGTAGTTAGAAACAACCTACCGTCGCAATCAAGACATTGCGTGTTGAGTTACGGAACTAAACGCCGGGCTTTGCCTTAGGTACCAGAACGCAGATATGGAAATAATTTATATTTATCTCCGAGTGGCTCCAACCCACTATCATCATAATAACGATTTCGTTTACAGTCATTGCTTTGGTATGGTCAAAATATTTATTATAATAAAATTTCCTTGTATCCATTTATATAATAAGTAGTATAATTGTATTATTCTGTTTTATTGAATATTAAAACAAAATAAGTTGAGAAAATACTTCCAACTTTCCACTCTAACTCGATTAGCTTCACAGCCTTTTGGCGTGAGATTTAATTAGGCGTCGGAAAGCAACGTGGAGTAAGATAAGTCTCTCGTCACTTCGTCTGAGTTCATAAAATATATAGATATATATAGGTTTATAGTAATAGCTTTTGTGATATTGTATTTATATAATATTTTATATGACAGCTAGCTATTTAAAAAAATCTTAGCGAAGTAGGTAGTTAGTGCAGGAACAAAGAGATTTCAGAAATAGGTTGTTTTATAAGAATCACAGGTAGAAATTTAACTTCTTGTTTGAAAATCAATTGTCATCCACGTGATTGTTATAGATTTGATTGTTTTAAAAGAGTGTTTAAATAAAAAATGATTTGTTTTTACAGTCTGGCGGTACACAGATAGGTAGTTAGAACCCAATGATACTTATAAACCTAAAATGAGGGGAAATTACATATCGTAGGGAATTATAAATAGATTTTCCTTACTTTCAATTTTTTTTCAGCTTTACGCTTTTTCCTGCTCAGCAGAGTAGTCAGAAAGAGCTTATTGTCTTTTCGTCGTCCCTTGTCGACTTTCTGTCCGAATTAGAGACATTAACCAAAGCGAAAAAACTAACAAAAAAAATATAATCACTTCCCGAGTGGAAGTCGAACCCATTACCTTTGTGTCGCGCTGCGTCGCTATAGCCTCAAATTAAGAAACAATTCAAACTTAGAAAATAGTAAAACAACCGTTTTTCTGTTTTTACGTAATAAAATTGTTTCTCTTAAGTTTAAAATAAGTTGTTTACGCTTTGCTTAGTATTCTTTTCTTGCCCAAGGATAGCAATCCGATTACATTATCGTCCAATCTAGTTACGCCGCTTGAAGTGTTGGATTTAATTTCTAAACACAATCTCACTTTTCTATTAGCTTTTACATATATTTTACAAACAAAGACATTTTTTAATAGTTAAATGATAAAAATCTATGGAACTAAGATAATTTGATTTCGTATAGAAACCCTATTATTATAAGAAACAATAAAATGTAACTTATATATTTGAAAAGAGCTACTGTTGAGTATCTCGCCAGCTCTTCTCAGAATAACTGCTTTCGAAGCCGGTTGTAGTTATTAGTTCATTCGACTATTCCAAAGTACTTACAAAAGTATATAAGAATAAAGAATATTTGGAATTCAAAAACTTTTTATTTTGCAGCGTCAGCGGCTGGGCAGGCAGAGGAAACCTAGTATTAAAGACACTTCGTTCCCCATGTTTCGCCGAATTTTGGAGGCATTTCGTTTTAAGTGGCGGAACTGAACGCCGTATTTTGCCTCGATACCAGAGCCAAGGAAATAAAATATTTATATATTTCAATTCCTAGAATGGGAATCGAACCCACAACCAGTAGCGTTTACAGTCACACATTGTGCTCCTGGGCCACGCCAATTTATTACATGTATTCTTACAACTTTTCAAGTAACATAGAGTCGCAATAATCTTTAATAATTAAATTCCGAAATGAAGAATAAAGCTGCCTCATTACGGTAATTGCGCGACAATCGATAGTCGTTTACACAAAAGCCCGTGTAGGCGTACAGTATGCTTATGCCTACATTGTATTCTACGTAATGGGAATATTTTTTGCAATTCTTTTTTTCTTTCATTTTAACTTTTCATCCCATTTAGATATGCGTAGTGATAATGGTACAATATTATTCTGCGTCAAAGTATAAAAAATCTATATGTTATAGTGTACAAGAGTCCTTTATGCATTTTTGAGGCCACCCTGGTTATGGACGCCGTTTAGTTATAAAGACGATAACAGTAGGTGTCATACCACACTAAAAAAATGTGATTCATTAACTCCAGCAAAGTTGAAAATAAATGATACGGAGTAGTGAATATATATATATATATATATATATATATATATATATATATATATATATATATATATATATATATATATATATATATTTTTAGCTTCACGCTGTATTCCGTACACAACTGGGCAGAGGGAACCAAGTGTTAAGACAGTCCGTTTCTCACTTTCCACGCAATTCGGAGGCATTGCGTGTTAAGTGGCTGAACTTAACGCCGCGCTTCGCCTCTAATACCAGAGCGAAGGAAATGTAAAGATTAATCCACTCGATTTTATTTCACTCCTCGAGTGGGAATCGAACCCACAACTAGTCGTTTACAGTCACAAGTTCGTGCTATTGCGTATTGAAATGAAAATTATATTCGCTACCCTGGTTTGATAAGACAAAATATGAAGTTATTAACTAAATACGCAATGTATCGAATTTCAGCGAAAAATGAAGAACGGAGTGTTTTGTCATTAGGTTATCTCTATCCTTCTATGCGTGATACTCTTATATAGGTCAAAAGGTCAATCAAACCTGCAAATACCATATTATACCCATTTATAATAAAAGAATAATATCAAATATTCATTTTAATAACGTATAAAGCTGAAATAATTCCTTTAAACAAAAACGGAATCGAGAAACTCAATTAACATTGTTGCAAATATGAATTCCGATCACGTTTGTAAAGAAATATGGCTCAATTTCATTAATCGTAATCAGATCTCTGAGTTACGTGAAAAATAGCCTTTTTACTGGTTGCTATAACGGTCACGTACCTATTGTAATTATTGCTTTTTGTGATCGTTTACAAAAAAATCTGGATTTTAATTTTAAATAATGTTAAGTAAACATTTTATTTTAAGGGATGTAGTATTTTTGTTTATTTTTATTTAATTATATCAATTATATAATCATATTTTATAAACGAATAGTTATATAATAAACAAATATTTTTATAATTCTGTTTATATAAATAAGTACATAGATACCTATATGAGTCCATTGCAAACGTTTGCTGTTAAAGATACAGTTGCAATAAATGTATGATGTCGTCAAACACAAGTGTAAATGTAATTTATCTATTTTTAAGCTTCACAATGTTCCGCATCTATCATAATGTCCATTCTCCACTTTATGCCCCAAATTCTGATATTGATTGCATGTAGAGCGGTGGATCTTAACGCCGTGTTTTGTCGAAAAAAAAATCTCCCATTGGGAGTGGAACCTTCAACCAACGCATTACACTTTTTATAAATTTATTACTATAATGTAAAACAATGCAGTATCTAAATATTGTAAGATATATATTATTTTGTTTATTTTTTTTTTAGCTTCACGTAGTGTATCCCGCATACAGCAGGGAACCTAGTGTTAAGACACTCCGTTTCCCACTTCCCGCCAAATTGGGAGGCAAAATTGTTTAAGAATTTTTCAAATCTCTATACTAATAATAATTTAACAATAATACATCCATACAATATAAAATACCACTAACAAGCTTACTATTTCCTGGAAAAAATATATCGTAAAAATGTCAGTTGATACAGTTTAATGTTCTGTAAATATTGGCCTAATTACTCAGCCCGGGCAAACAAGCGTGAACGTAACTTTACGAATATCTAAACAGGGTTATTACCTAATCCGCAGATCATATTATTTTTGGGTCGATGGATAAGGAATCGTTTAGTGTAGTTATCTTTTGTATTGTTATTGTGTTTTAAATGGTGGAACTAAACGCCGCGCTTCGTTTTAATATATAAAAAAAACTGTTTTTTTTTAAGTGAGGATCGCCTGGATTGCGTAATGAATTAGGATAGGAAAGACCTACAATAAGAACTTTAAACTAACCATATACTAGTAAAGAAAGCGTCCTGACATGTTTGAAAAATTCAATTATGGTACTAATACTTGCAACTTTTAAAAATTTAAAGGAAATCTTGTTTTTCTTCTTGCTCAGCCGATCATTTTGGGTAGCTATATTTAATTATGTTTACAGTAAGCTGTAGTCAACGATGTTGATGATAATTTGAACATTCTGTTACACTGATTTTTACGTAATACTGTTTGTTTACCCCAATACACTAAAAAAAGCATTATATTATATAAGCCTTATTTGAATAAAAAATCTATCGCAGTATAATTATTAGAGCAATATGAACGGCGTTAATGTACATCTCTCATTGGTTTTCTTTTTTCTTACAGTAGTGGCTTTGCATTATTGTACAATATATATGTAATAGGTACATGTTATAAATATAGTTAGTTACACATTTTTGTCATTTCTTTGAAATTTTCAGTTTTTCTATTGTGTTTCAAAACCATTTTCAAAAAGAAATTACTGAAAGATACGTTTTTTTTCTATGACAGAAATAAAAACTTTAACAAAACAAAATAATACATTTCTAAATCAAGAGCAAAAGCCGGCACATTGTTACGTAAATATATGGAACAAGTCTATGAAAAGCAATTTTCCATATTTTCATAAGTACCTACCTACATACATATATTGCGAGGCTTAATTTCCCCGCTGTTGAGTCACGTCCTCTCCTGCCCGTGTACGTAACTAGAACGTCTATATTACGCTTGCCGTCGGCCAATTTACATATGTGATACACGATTTCAAATTGAACTGACGGAACTGTATGTATGTATTCTTCTATTATATTTCTAAAAACTGTTGAAATTTTCTATCCTTTTGTTTTAAGTCTTATATTTATTTCCTTTTATAAGACAATACTGGTGCAGTGGGATAGTGATTGTTGGTTGTGGGTTCTGTCTCTATTCGGGGAAATGATTAATTCAAATTATTTTCATTATACTGATTTTGCAAAATAAATTGATTTGTTGAATTCCCTTCCATTCCATTTCATGCGAAAAGCAAACAAATTATTTTGACATTGGGTTATTTCTTAAAGTATAGGTAACAAAATTAGATATACTATAAACTAGTAAACTATAGTTTAGTAAAGTGTCTTGAATGAAAGCAATTTATTTATACAATGGCTCCGCTATTTTAAATAAAATACAAAATTAGTATATCAAAATTGATTTTATATACTGTGTTTTAAAGTCTCGTTTTTATGAAATAAAAAAAAAAAAGCATTTTAAAATATCGATCAAGCTACATCTATTCACAGGCTGAAATAGGTCAAGAAACTTTCTAGCACTTAGAACCGATATTGAAAGATGCTGTGTATTTCGCAAAAGTATAACACACATTTTCGCATAAACACTTTTAAGTAAAACATAAACAAGAAGAGTAAAACTAAAATATATTTCTAACATTTATTCCTAGAATACATCACGAATGGGTCGATTTCCCAACTGACATGTCACGTTTCACTTATACCTATCACGCTCTCGGTTACGTCTGGCGCTAGACAACGACCAATTCGATTCGATTACCAGTACAGTAGTGAGGCTATAGCGTCGTTGTTTATGTAATGCCTTTCAATTGGATATAATAAGAAAACTCATATGAGACCATATGAGTTTTGTATATATGTAGGGATGAATATTACCAAATATTATTATTGTATGTCTGTAAACTGATGGTACAAGTTTATTATACATGTATACTTTTAAGCATTTTTAAAGTGTTATTCCACACTTAGGAAAATTGAGAGAAATTGAGCTCAGTGGTAAGAGTGCCCGAAAGGTATTCAAGAGGCGCGAGTTCGAATCCCGCTGCGTTCAATTTTTTATACGTTTTCTTTAAATGCCTCATACATGTATAGTTTCTCACTTTTTCCCGGGTAGTCATTTTGTAACGTTATATTAAAAAAATCCTTATAATTTATAGGTGATAAAGCGACTAAAGCACGGAAACGTGATTTTTCAGTGAAGTAGAGCATTAGCCAATGCTGCTTCGTATGAAAAGTAATTATAAAAAATAATGAACGCGTCTATCTACCATATGTAGGTATGTTGTTTGTATTTCGAGTTAAATAACAAAATGTTTGTTCCATTTCTGCTCCGAAAAGAAATTTATGATGGCACAATGAGGACATGGCGTGTGTGGTTTGTGTTTTTATAATATAAATTTTGTACTTTATTACCAAAAATAAGATATTATGAAAACAGATTTACTCTTTTATCTACATAGCAGAGAAAAACCTAGTTTCAAGACACACCGTTCTCCACTTTCCGTCCGAAATCAAAACATTGTGCATTAAGTAGTGGAACTTAACGCCGCACTTTCTTTTAGGCACAAGAGCAGAGAAATTAAAATATGAAATGTTCACTCTGCGGTTGGAAATCGAACCCACAGCCAACGAATTTTACCGCTAATCATCACTAATTACTCCATACAACCTTTTTTCTTGGAAATTGAGAAGTGATGAAACAAACGAAGGAAACACATATTGTAGAATATTTTATTTGTGACACAAAGTGGTAGCTTTATGTTCATTCAATGATTCAAAAGTGCTCGTAAAAGTCTATTTCAATAAAGGATATTATGAATTTGAATTTTACGAGATGTTACTGTAATGTTGCTATTCTATGAACAGGATACCTTCGTTATTATTTTTTAAATCGAATGTGCTTAATTAAAACAGTTGTAAGCTTTTTTTGAAAAAAGTTAATATGTGCTTTACAATTAGGTAAGAATAAATAATCTATTATATCCATATTAAATAATATTTTTAAATGCAATTCATGCTTTAAGATCTAAGGGTACTGAAAATCTGTCAACTCAATCGAAGTTAAATTTCAAGAACTCTTCGACATTTCTTAAGAATAAATATTTAAAATTTTCTAAATTTAGACTTTTATTTATAAGTAGTATGATGCTATGAAATTAAACGTAGCAAACAGTGACGGTAAGTTAACATGTCCGTCACACAGCTCCTTTTAATTTCCGGCTGCATGACGTTCATACTGAAAAGTTATTTTCAAGCTTATTTGAAAAAAGGAAATTTATTATGCGTATAATGTTATTTAATGACTTCATAGTCACCACTTTCCTTCATAAGAGGGAAACCGAAGAGAATCTAGTTTCAATACATTTCGTTTTCCATTTTCTACCCGGCCACATAAGTAGTGATTCTCAACCTTCTTTTGGTTGCGGCACATATTTAACAATTTCAAAATTTAGCGGCACACAAAGAAAAAGATTTTAGATATAAATTAGTGAGAACCGAACTCACAATTAAGCTACAAACAGTCAAATGATGTTCCGATGTGCCATGCCACGTAATATGTGACTATACGTATCCATACTTAAAATATAAATGCGAAAGTCTGTATGTTTGTCTGTCACGCTTACACGGCTAATCTACGGGTCCGATTTGGATGAAATTTAGAATGAAAGTAGTAAAAGCGACTGGGTCTAACATAGGCGACTTAGTTTTTTCAAAAATCAACCTATAAAGGGTCGAAATAGGGGATGAAAGTTTATATGAAAAATCTAAACTGCTTGACCAATTGTAATGAATCTTGGCACAAATATAGTTAGATAATCTAAGTTTAACATATGCTACTTTATTTTTTAAAAATGCGCTTCCGAGGGTTGCCATATAACGAAATAGTTCATGCGGCAAAGCCGCGAGCGGGCTGCTAGTATTTAAATACCTCTATTTCAGATTTCTGTGCAAAATGTTGAATTCTTTATCTACTTATTTAAGTTTTTATTTTATGTAACGGAAAGAAAAACTTAAAATACAAGTTTACCAAACAAAATTAAAAAATATATATGCACATTATTTTTCGTAAATAACCTATACGCTTTTAGAAATTATTTTGAAACGTTATATTAACAATATCCTTTTAATTTAGAGGTGATAAAGCGACTAAAGCACGGAAACGTGATTTTTCATCGAAGCAGGGCATTAGCCAATGCTGCTTTGTATGAAAAGTAATTATAAAAAATAATGAACGCGTCTATCTACCATATGTAGGTTTGTTGTTTGTATTTTGAGTTAAATAACAAAATATTTGTTCCAGTTTTGCTCCGAGAAAGGAAGTTATGATGGTACTATAGGACATGGCGTTGTGTGCTTTGTGTTTTTTATAATATAAATTTTGTACTTTATTACAAAAATTAAGATATTATGAAAACATATTTACACTTTCATCAATATAGCATAGCATCATAGAGAACCTTGTGTCACGACACACCATTTTCCGCTTTAAATATATATTTTAGCAAAAACATAAAATGATTTATGTCTGTTTGTATTTTCTAATTTATGTTGTGCATTATATTTTTATTTATTGGCACATTTTACGTTTTTTTTTCATAAATTCAGTACAATACGCTGAATAAATGGGATATCATGGCGTTTTGGAACGTCTGTTTTTAAATACGATGATTACAGGTTCGGGGTCTGTCATTTTATATTATTTTCATTTTTTTCTGATCTCATCATATTTTAAATTCACCATTAATATACAATCTCCGCATCTTTCTGTATCCGCATCTTTCCTGTATTCTTACCTTGTAGTCCTCCCAGAAACACTACTGGGAATTTCCTTCCCAATAGACTCATTAGTATAATTACTAGGAATTTTGACCCCAATAGACTTGCCAGTGAAACAAAACAATATTAACACATGTTGACCTAATAATTGTGTGGTTATGATCGGTGGTCGTTATAGAGCCCCGAAAAAATATTAAAAAAAATTTTTTTGCAAAGATTTATTATCAATAAATCCATTCCTACTACTAGTAATAGAATAATAGGGAAAAGGGGTCTAATTCGGACTGAATATAGGGAACGAAGTGTCTTGACACTACATTTTTTTTCTGCATACTCTGCATAAGGTTGGATAGATAAGCGTGATGTTACTTTTTTTAAACAAAAAAATATGAAGCATTTTTAAATTAAGGCTCTTGTATGTCATCGCTTAAATCTTTACCTAAGATAAAATATATTTTCAGTTCTCGAGTTAACATGGCAGTGGGTCGGCTAAGCCAGTCTAAGCCAGAATGACATGTAACCTCGTACTTGGACAGACTGTGTGATTCTGATAAAAAGATTCGCCTTATTTGAAATTGTACATCTGTATTATTTTTGACTAGATCTTACATTTATTTATTTCGACCATTCGAATATGACTTATGCAAAAATTTACTCTTTTAGATAGATATTTTTAATTTATACTTTTCCTTTATCTTCGTTTTTCCTTTTCATTTCTTCGTCTCCCAAAACTAGGTACACAAAGAGAATCTAATGTTCCCCACTCCGTTCTTCACGAGTCACCTTCAATTCAAGACCTTATATGTTGAGCAACGGAAGTCAGCGCCCCGCTTTTTCTTGTTACCAGAGTGATGAAATGAAAATAATCTCAATATAATCATTGAGTGAGGATTCGAACTCACAACGCTGTCATACGCTGTGACACTACGCCAGGGTGGCCTAAGAATTTACTATACATACTAAATCGAAAGGACTCATTATCTCTTTTGTGAATGTTATATTTGATACTTACTATAGATTTATATAGTATTAGCGGCCCGCTCGCGGCTTCGCAGCGTGAGCTACACAACTGCTTCGTTATATTGCAACCCTCGGGGGTGGATTTTGAAAAATAAAGTAGCCTATGTTTAACCTTTGATTATCAACTATGTTTATGCTAAAATTCATTATAATCGGTCAAGCTGCTTAGATTTTTCATATAAACTTTCATCCCTTATTTCAACCCTTTAGCGGTTGATATTTGAAAAAATAACTCACCTATGTTATCCAGTAACTTTTACTACTTTCATTCTAAACTTCATCCAAATCGTACCGGTAGATTAGGCGTGAAAGCATGACAGACAAACACACAGACTTTCGCATTTATAATATAAGTATGGATTAGCTTTTAATAGGATACTGATTTTGGTTATTATTGATACAATCATTTCACCTTGTACCTAAGTACAGTAAGTAATGAAATTTATTTGTATCATACACGATGGTTTTTTCGCTTACTCACAAAATTGTTGTAAAACAATGGTTTTTCTTAATCTTTTTCTTTAAAGATGAGCCAAAAGAATATTTTTTCAAATAAAACAATGCTATTTACTCAATTGCGTTTACAATAAAATTGCACCATATATCCAGATGTTTGTTTCTTTATAATAATATTTTGATAATACACAGCAAACAGTATATTTATTCAGAACGAATACTTTAACTAACAATTCACTACTTTCTGTTAGACACGTACAGTGGAAATAAGATGTCACGGGGTCTTTTGTCACAAAAACATATAGAATACTAATGCAAACATGATATATTACACTAGTAGTACTATTTTAAAGTATGACCGACATAATCTTATTATAGAGTGGAAAGTGTAATGTACTGGGAACTAAATCAAAGCTCTTATAGCTCTCGCTAGAAGCTCTCACATCCATTTAACGCCTGAGGTCCGACTCTGGCAGTAATTTTACACTAATTACAGACCAATTTAGCTTGCCATTAGGTACATTTCTACTTTAGTTAAAATGAAATTTATCCAGACATTTATATTACTATATCAAAGTTATGGGAACTTTATTAGAATTATTATAAACTTTGCTTGACGGGTATTAGAGGGGTATATTTTCTAATTAATTAGTAAAAGTTCATAGATGAAATAAATAAAAGTTAGGTTAATAAAATACTTATATTGAAATTAATTAATTTATTTAAAAATACATAGTAACATTGTATATTTTTTAACTCTACAGCCACGATGTCATGTAACAAGCGACTTGTCCTAAATTGTTTTGTACAATAGCTTTCTCTTTTGAAAATCCCCACAATATTCTAGTCCTCTTATTTGCAAACAGCCAGAACAATATGGAAAATGCACAATGGTAAATTGTTATGATATTAAAAAATATGAAAAAAATGGGCGTACACCTACTGTTGTTATCTGAATTAAATATTTGATATATAACCTTGTAAGTATCCAATATGGCTTGTTGAAAGCAAAATGTAAATATAAGAATTACCATCACAATAATTATTCTAGGATTATTTTCAACTTTACTCTTGTTCGTACTCAAGATACTTTTTAAGACGGAAATAAGTAAAACTCCGTTGGCGATTAGCACTGGCCATTTTATGAACATTATATATATGAAAAAAATTTTGAGACCACTTCTGTTTGGTATGGTATAGCTAATACAAAGGAGAACTGATAAAATACCAGGGATAATCCAAGCGCATAAGGACACTTTACGTAAGCTCGGAGTGGCAACGAACACTCTCACAAAGCTGTCGTACATTTGTTTGCTAAACACAAACATCCAAGTCACAAGAGCCATTTCAGAATATCCCATTGGTATTACGTCTAAGAAAATCGGTGTGAAATATCTGGTGTTGTCCATGAAGACGTGGGCTACGTCGTAGAAATACCCAATCACAGTGTAGAAGAATCTTGCTATCATAAATTGTATAAGTACTTGGTTTTTGTAACTTTGCCTCCATTCGGTGAAAAGCAGGGCGGTCAATAGTAGCAATACCAAGGCGAAAACTGACAGGATCATTCCAATTGTGCTGCAAGCGAAGGTTAAAATCGGAAGAAAGGTAGAATTACCTTTCACAGTTACCATCAAAATCTCCATTTTACTCTTCTTATGTCTTTTTTCAATAAATTGTTCAAATATGTTTATTTCAAATCAATGTTTGTTCCCTTATTAGTTCGCTAAAGCTTGATATTGTGCATATGATTGATATTTTGTCACTCCGAAACGAAAGAAATCCAAACTTCAACATTGTTACACTGATTACTAATACTTTATTTCGTTGCACAATTTACATCGTATACGTACTTATGTTTGTACGTTGCGGTAACTATAAGAGTACACACGGCACTCTCTCTAAAACCTTTTGTTATAACAACCTATAATATAGTTGTAAACAAGTGATAACACTTATCTATAGGAGATTAGAGCGTCCTTCAAAAAATTAATAAAATAAATCTCAGAGCACATTATTATCGTGTTAGTAGCAATCGAAAGCTAGTTGTTAGGGGTTACTTGTAATTTACATGAAACATGACATAGTCGATTTTTTTTAAGATTGCCCGCGACTTCATCTGCGTGTAATTCATCAAAAAAGTTATAATTAGAAAATAAAAGTAGCCTTATTATCTCTCTAAGTCAAAATCCATCTAGTCGTTCCAGAAATATTAGCCTAAACGAGCAGACGGACAGTCAGACAAACAAAAATTGTGAAAGATTATAGTTTAATAGAAAGTAATATAGTAGACTCTTCAATTATTTATTCCTATAGATAACTTAACGTTAAAAATTGCATCGATAAATATCAGTAGAATATCTTATAAAGGAATTCAAGCAAGTACGTATTCCTAGAATATTCTACAAAATGCAGGATTAACAAAATACAAAATAAAGTAGGATAACGACAAGGAAAACCATTACTAATCGAAAATCTTCCGTCGCTCAAAGATTACTCCACTTACGAGTACTAGAGCGGATTTTACATTCTTTATAAGGCTTCGGACTGTAGCTTAAGTTTACACGTTTTAAGTTGTTGAATTAATCTTTCATAAGCTATGTTTATTTTTTTATAGTGTAAAACTTAATTATTTTTTTTGCTTAATTACGGAGTTAATTAAATAACTAGTTTTTTTAAAAGCTTAGGCTTTACGCCTTTTCAAGCTTTGCAGGGTTGGCAGCGAAAAGTTAGTGTAAAATTCCCGTTTTCTACTTTCTGCCAGAAACCGAAACATCTCATGTTAAGTGGCGGAACTCAACGCCGCGCATTGTCTGAGGTACCGTACCAGATTGGATAAATGAAAACAAATTAAATATAATATTTCTTTCTCTAGCTTCACGCTGTATCCCGCACATAGCAGGGTAGGCAGAGGGAACCTAGTGTTAAGACACTCCGTTCCCCAATTCTTGATTGGGATTTCAATTGTAATGTAAAAGTAATACATATATGTGCTTATATATGTAGAAATAAAACACAATATAAGAAACACAGATAATATATTTCAGATATAACATCACGACAGGTCCAAAATAAAACTCACACGAGTGAGAAATAGGAAACCACGAATATATAAAACTCTATACAAATAGTCAACAAGGTGAGTCAAATTTTATACAATACAGCATTTGTGTAAACATGACTTTATGATAAAGACAATTTTTAGATTTTAAACACAGATTGTCAAACTGTAATCAAAATCGATTGCATAAAATCAATATTATTTTTTTTCATTTCATAGGAATACGAAATTTGTAGACAAAAAACGATATTAAAAGTATTAAAATCTAAAAATAGTCTGTATATTTATAAGTATTATATGGATAAAGCGTTTGAAACATGTAGGACAGCAGACAGGATAATTAAACTTAAAAGTAAGCTTATACAACTACAAGTAAGTGCATCTACTTACGAAATATTATTGCATTTTCTAATTTACATAACATCTAATAATTAAGTTATAACCACCGTTTCTACTAATTTTCGTTATATTAAAAACAGTTTATTTAAAAGGAAACACTCGTATTGTTTGAATATTATTTGCGTTTACAGTTTTGCATATTTAAGAGTCACATTTATCAAATTAACAAATAAATTATTACAAGCTTTTAAATTAATCACATTTATAACTCATTTTAATTTTCACAGACAATTTAGTATCTAGTTTTTGAAAGAAAAGTAGCAGAAATACATAAATACACACTTTTATTAAAAGAATTCCAAAATATCATATAAAAACTGTAACATGTCATAAACGTCGGAATTTATCGTTGCAAATATCAATAAGTGCATCCGATAATATATCAACGTCAGAATTTTATGGCTCTCAGTGTAGAGAGGAATATATTAAACTTTACAACTGCAACGAGCTTTAGATGTTAGAGGATTATAGTTAGCATAGTTTTCAAATTAATATTGTTATAGTTTTACAATTAAGACTAGGTGGTAACTAGATTTTATATTATATAACGCTAAGTTATCATATGGGTAACTTTAATTATGTACTTACATAGAAGTCTTTATAAGGGATCACAGTTTGGAAAACTAGTTCGACATAACCTTAGAACGAAGAGCATGTAGAAATGAAGGTATGAGATATATTGAGAAAAATATTATTACTTAACTACTGCGGAATATGTATGATTACACCGTAAATGTGCTTTTATTATACTAAGCATTTCTAGAAACTCTACTTCTGAGGTCATTATGATCAGGGAAATTATGTTTTAAGCCTACAGTTAAGAACTATCTAAGACACATATTAAAATTAATAAAAATAAAATCTATTTAAATTAAAATTCATAATTTTAAAATAAACCTGTTCAAATGTTTTTTAAAAACAAATTATTAGTTATTACAAATAATTCAATTATTTAACTTAAATTACATTCTAAATAAAGCGTAAAAATTCGTATTTCTCAAAACACACAAGACAAAATTCTAAAAGATTTAAAATGCCACTATGTAACGCTATGTATGTACTTTTTTCTATATTCAATAAGTAACACGAACATGTATTTTACTATTTGTACACCTAATGACCAGTTCCTTTAACTGAATTTAAATAAAACTATAATTTAAATATATACTGTGAAATATAAATAAATAAATAATTGTAAAATATACAAATACATAGATGGCAAACCTATAAAACAATGATTTAAAATAGCTGCGAATTAGACTTGAAACAAAAGTTACAAACTATTTGACTGTAGATTTTAGAAACTGGTCTAAAAACTAAGCTATTTCTACAAGATCACATTGCATAGAGGCTGGAAGTCTAATTTCACTTACATAGACTAGCCTAATGAATTTACTTCTAGATTACATGAAGGCAGAAACAAATGTTTTCATTTTTAGAAAATGTATAGAAATTCAAACCTGCACCTCTTAAAAGAGGTGCGGGTTCGAATTTCTGTACATTTTTCAATTTTCGAAGCGCTTTCACCGCTAAGCCATGTTTTAATTTTTATACGTTGTTTATGTAATAATAAAATGTCCTCAGTAAAGTAAACAAACACTTTTGATTTATATATTAAAAAAAATGATTTTAAAACAAAAATAATTGATGAACTAAATCAGCAATAGAAATCAATGTAATAATAGTATTTAATAATAAATTATATTCCTTCAAAAAACAAGAAAGTGAATAAAAAATTAGATCGAAAAATACAAATATGAACAAATTACATTAATAATATGTTTCTACCTCCAAAACAAGCTTACAGTGTAACAAGTCGCTACCGAATATAAACATAATGGCCGTTAAAATTAGTTTACTCTGAGTCAAACTTTCCTATTCACAACATTCAATTTGTAATAATAAACAAAGGTTGAGAGCCAGTGGAAACAAATTATTGTGCAAATGTTTATTTGAATTGCAAATTGATAATGGCTTTTAGGTTTTGTATTAGCCAATAATTTATTATCATAAGAGCGCCGTGGGCCTTATTTGAATCGTGATGGACCTGGGTTCGATTCCCGCTCTATGTATGTAAATTGTTGTATCTTAAATTGAACTTAAGTTAGAGAAAATATATAAATAAATAGAGTCCAGCTCTTTAAGTGATTTAAATTAACAAGGTAATGTAAATGACTAATTACGCTATTCGATACAGTTTGATCACTCCACCATGTGTTCTGAAAAAAAAGTATCATACATTTAAATTGTTATTTTTATATAATACACACACATATGAACAAGACACTGCGTTCTCCTTCTGCCTGATATCGAGGCATTGCGTATTGATTGCGGGAAACCAACGTCGCGCTTCCTCTAAGGTACCAGAGCGCAGAAATACAAATAATTAAAATAATAAAAAATATTACTTTTTTTGTTTCTATTACATTGACAGTCTTTAATCACATTTTTTCTGTCTTTAATTTACAGAATTTTTTATTATATGTATAGAATTTATTCATATAATTATATTTTTCATTGATACCCTGAGTGAAATATAAAAGCATTCGAACCTGTGCTTCCTTTAAGTAACTCGACTACAGTAAAATAAAGGATTATTTCATGACCAAAGCCTATGTAAGATAAATATATACCTTAATTAGCCTAAATTAAAAAAAAAATGATTTAAATTTTTTATTTTCGTCGTTTTGATTTACAACACGAGGAAAAAATAAAAATTGTTTCAAAAGCTATTCTATCTAGCTAAAAGCTGAAATGAAGACAGTTTATTATTTTCATTTCTTTTTGTGGCAACGTTTTCACAAACTTTGGACGGGATTTCAAAACATCAATGTTTTTTTATGACTTCATTTAAGTTTTAAGCGGAAGAAGTTTATTTTTCTGGCTTGGGCAAATTAGCACTTAACTATGTTGATATTTGTCGACGAATTTCAGTTTAAACATTCATTTGGTATTGATTTTTGAACATCTTTTATATGTTTCTATCAATTTTTGAGATAAGCCGTATTAATCATTTGGTACAGTAAGTTCAATAACTGTGATATTTTTTGGTAAAATCATGATTTTCTTTCATAGTCAATAATTAGATATAATCACAGTTAATTATATATTAGTGTAAAAATAAATAAATAATTATTTTTAATTAATTATAGTCATAATGTATACTAACCTTGTTCTTCTACTGGAGTGTGATCTTCATCTGATGAATCCACTTTCTCGATCAGAGAACTTTGCTTGGAAAGTGACTGAAACAACGTGGTTATGTGAATTTTTTGTCATTAAAAATAAATATCATATTCCTTTACGCTTCTTTTGGCTGTTAGTTTTCTGTAGAGATGAGATTTTTTTACAAATTACTGCGATCAAAAGATTATTTTTAAAAATGTAATGGTATAAAAACCTAGTTATAAAAATGTGAACGTAGCAGTTCAAGATCGAACCTGCGCCTCCTGGCAATCATCTTTCTCCTCTTGCAATTAAGCTATACGTTCTACCATCTATAGTTATTACATATCTCTGAAGAAAGATACAAGGAATAAAAATAAACTATAACTTTGTACATCTTTTATACATTTTTTATATTTTTGTATATAATTTCGAGGCTTAAACAGTGTTATAAATAATGAAAAAGATTTTATTGAATTGTTAAAAATGAAAAAGATTTTGGTTAAAATGGTAAAAGATGAGTTGCTTTGATTGTTGAGAAAAGAAAAAAAAGAGGCAATATATCCCTAAGCATAATTTACTTTAAATGTCAAAAAAAGATAGATCATATATAAAAAATAACAAAATTTGACCGAATATTATGAACACGTGGACATGACTCAATATTGCATTTCGGTTATAAATTCAGTTCAAAATCAGATATCTGTGGATGACAATCAAATCAGCAATGTTCGGTTTCATAAGCGATCCGTGTTCTATTAACTTATGATCAAAATTTGTGTGTATATTTTATTTATTTTGTATATTTTATTTGTTTCGTACATATGTTTATTTTATATGTATGTTTCTTGTTCGATTGTATCCCACAAAGTAGGCTAAGATAGAACCATAATAACACTACTTTATCCGTTTTCAGCTTTCGAGTGGCAGAACTCAAGGGGAAATGAAAATAATAAAAAAAATCATTTCCCATCGGGATGAAACCTACAACCATCGCGATAACCTTTACAATCAAATAAAATAAATTGTACAAATATTCTTTTATACACAATACCAATACAGAAATCTAAAGATTTTCTTACCATTTTTTAGCTTCACGCTGTATCCCGCACACAGCAGGGTATGCAGAACTACGGAGACTTTGTGTTTTAACTGGCGGAACTTAACACCGTGCTTTGCTTCGACACCAGAGAAAAGAAAATGAAAATATTAAATATTTCCACTTCTCGAGCGGGAATCGAACCCACAACTAGTCGCCTTACCGTTACACTTTATGCCTCTGCACCACTACTGACCTCAAAGTTTCTTTCCATACCATTATAATACTTGAAGAGATTCCCTAGAAAACTTTATAAGGCACTTTGCATAAGTTTTTATACCAAATGAAAAGTAAACAAAAGTGTGAATAATCTATACATATAGAGGATATTAAAATAGCTTACCTTATTGGATCGTCGCCGCGGCGGTGATATTTTATTCCACAGAGCTTCTAACTGATCGAAGTGTTGCGATTGCGCTATCGCGGCTTGCTCAGGACCGAGGCTTACCTGAGATTGATAATGCTTTTGTTAATATTATTTTAATTGAATTGTATTGAAATCGTCAAAATTTAATTGAACATTTTTAGTAAATATTGATATATTGTGTTCATATTTTTAGAAAATATTTGTACGTTGTGTGGATAAGAATAAATGTTAAAAACGTTGATTTTTTTTATATTTGTAGAGCTGTCTTAGTGTCACTGGAAAAGGACGTTAACATGAAAAAAATGCTTAGTTATTATTACACAGAAATAATTATTGACTATGAATTTATTTCTATTGTTTGTTAACTCTTATATAAGTTTAGGCAGAAATTAAATAAAATGGATATAATAGAGTTATCTAATTAAATAAATTATATCAAAACATAGTCTTTCATTTTTTTAAGTTTTGAGGGCTTTTTTATCATCTGCCAGTCACAATTAGTTTCTCAACAAAAAAGGGTTACTAAAAACATAATTAGTTTTGTTAAATTGAATTGTAAATGTTAATAGAAAAAGTATTGAAGTAAATTTAATAGGATACGCTGCAAAAATAACGTAGTGTTAAGACACTTCGTTCCCCACTTTCCGCCGAATTCGGAGGTATTGCGTGTTAAGTGGCGGAACTTAACGCCACGCTTTACCTCTGATACCAAAGCGAAACAAATAGAAATATTATAAATTTCCACTCCTTGAGTGGGAATCGAACCCACAACCAGTCGTTTACAGTCACACGTTCGTGCCACTGTGCCACGACTGGCCCCTATACCTGGCATATATCTATACATATCATTATACTATCATTGTGCTTATAGTCGTTTCAGTTAACTACTAAATAGCGACAAACCCTATCAAGATCTCAAGAGGCTATCGATTAAATGTTGAATAGAGAACCGGATGCACTAGACAGTAAGTATTACTAGAACGGCGTGAATCATGAATAGGATCCTTTCCCTATAGCACTAGACACTAATTATTCGAATCCTTGTTCCGGTATTAATTTAAATAACTTTACGCTTTTCCCCGAATAGGAGGGTAGTTAAACAGAACCTAGAGTCAAGACACTCCGTCCTTCACTTTCCAACAGAAATCGAAACATTGCGCCTAGAGAAACTAGAAACCAAAAGTCAACGTTTATTTGAAGAAATGAAAGTAATTTAAATTTAATAATTATTTTCTCGAGTGGAAATCGAACTGACAACAGCAAGTCAGATACTGGTCCCAAGGCGCCACGATAGCCTTTTTTGATCAAAAAATGTATATATTTAATAAAGGATATATATTAATTTTTGTATAAAAAATTAAAATACTTTTTTGTGTGCTATAGCATAAAGTAATGTATAACTTAATTGGCTCTAAAATAGTGTGTGGCTACCATCGCTTTCCAGTCCATAATCAATTAACGATCTAAACCATATGATTTCTATTATAGCGTTAAACGTTAGAGAATTGCCTAGCTCTTGTAACGCTTCGATAAGTTTAGCCTATTATAAAATAGGTTTGTATCGAAATTACCTTCGATCCTAATTTTCCGAGTGAGTACATTTTAGAATCGTAATTCAAAGGTTGAGATTCACACACCAATATATGTATATATGTGGTTATGTTAAATGTATTGTGACACTATATATACTCGTATGAAATAGGAATACTTAGTTGAAGTACTACATTTTTTTTAGATTCACGCTGTCTCCCGCACATAGCAGGGTAGGCAGAAGGAACCTAGTGGTAATACACTCCGTCTCCCACTTTCCGCCGAATTTGGAGGCATTGCGTATTAAGTGGCGGAACTTAACGCCACGCTTTACCTCTGATACCAGAGCGAATAAAATGGAAATATTAAATAATTCCACTCCTTCAGTGGGAATCGAACTCACAACCAGTCGTTTACAGTAACACGTTCGTGCCACTGCGCCACGACTGTCCCTTATGGTAACATTACATATTATGTTGAAATACAAAATAACCGGTTGAAGTAATACAATTCAATTGTAATTAGTATCATATAAATAGTTGAATAATACAAAATAGTACTGGCATGTAAATCAAGATTTTTTTTTATTTTTTTAAATTATTATTTTTTTAATATATCATTTTGTTCTATTAAACATAAATTGAGAATTGAACTGAGTGTGACTATAAAAACTGAAAAAAATATTTTTATTTCTCGCTCTGGTAAAAGATGAAGTACTATCTCAATATGTAAAATCTTGAGTAAGAAATCTTGATATTAGGCTTTTATCTTTATTTGAAAAAAATAAATAATAACACAACCTTTATTATATACAAATACTAAGCAAAGTATACTACTGCACGCTTAGAATTAAACTGACCCAACTCAAAACTGCCCGTTAAGCTAAAAAAGTCCATAAAAGCTTATACATTAAGATTTTATTTAATTGACTTGCCAATTTTGTGTTAGGTCACTTATCGTCTAAACGTGCGATATATAAGTTTACAGAAATCGGTAAAATAAGTAACATAAAAATATAAGTTATATACCTAACATCTCACCTGTGACGCTCGCGGCTTTGCTGCGTAACTACATACATATATGTTGCAACCCTAGGGGATGGGTTTTTGAAAAATAAAGTAGCCTATGTTTAACCTTGGATTTTCATTACAATCGGTCAAGCGGTGTAGATTTTTCATACAAACTTTCATCCCCTATTTAAACAGTTTAGAAGTTTATTTTTGAAAAAATAAGTAGCCTATGTTAGACCCAGTTATTGTTACTACTTTTATTCTAAATTTTATACAAATCAGACCGGTAGATTAGCCGTGAAAGCATGACAGACAAACACATAGACATTCCCATTTATAATATAAGTATGGATAACATCTCACCTGTGAGCCCAAGTCCTTATTTTTCGCCTCTTGTATTTTCGATATTTCTTCCATCGACGCTGATACCGAAAACCTATGAATAATGATTGTTATAACAATAACATATTTGTATTTAATTGTTTTGTTTGCTTCATAACAATTTCTATTATACCGTTGTTGGTATTCATATTAAATAAAGGAATTTTCCAAGAGAATTATAATTTTCTCGGAATGTAATAATTGTTAATAAATATCATTGTTTTATGTTAGGTCATATAATGCAATGTCAAGGTGATCTTACTTGATATTTGTTTTATAATAGATTTATGTATTGTTTGAATAATATCACTGATCAAGAATAATGACGTAATTACGTTTTAATCGTTTTTAGAATAATGTTTTTAAAGCTTAATTTAAAAAAAAAAGTATTTTCTATTAAAATGTTAGATATAATATAAAGGTATGCTATTTTACTATCAAAAATATCGCACAATAACTTTGCGGGAGTATATAATACGACGTATTTTTTATAGGATGACACAATATGTAAATCTTTAAATTATATTTACAAAAAAGTTTGATGTTACACCTATTTCACGTAAATCTATGTAAATTATTTTCTAAACTTTTGAACTAACAGAAAATAGTAAAAGAGGCGGGAAATATTAACATTTTCCTATTTAAACCCTACTTATATAATATCTATATAATAATTACCGTCTTTTCAAGCGTTCGTCAACCTGCGCCATCATAGCAGCTGAAGTCAAATGACCGTACTTCTTCTGCCAAGTGTATGTATCTAAAGACACTTCCTTCTTGAGCAATCTCTTCATTGGTCTCTTTGGAGCCAGAGGTCGTAATTCTATATGAGAATAGAAAAAAGTTTTTGGCGTTACACTATATCCCGCACACAGTAGGATAGGCGGAGGGATAGAGGTACCCTAGTGTTAAGACACCCCATTCCTCGTTTTCCGCTTAATTCTAGAAGCATTGCATCCACGCTTTGCCTCGACACCAGAGCAAAGAAAATGGATATTTCCCCTCGTCGAGTGGGAATCGAACCCACAACAAATTGAAACAAATTGAAGTATGAAAATTGAAGTTAGTAAATTGATATGAGTAATCGATATACACCGCTTCGGAAGTGTTAGGGTGTGTTTCTATTACGACAAGTGCGGTCGGCAATAACTTATATTATTTTTATATTGTTAGAATCCTCCATAAAACAATAATATACATTAAAATGTTATTAATCGTTAACACATATTTTTCTTTTCGACATTCTGCATAGTATTCCAGTTAAATCAAGATAATTTAAATATGTATCACTCTATACTTTTTTAAGTTTATTTTTGAATACTTTTATAGAAATGTAGGTTGCATATTCGATATTGATCTCATATATAATGATTGTGTATCGATTGCGTATAGTCAGAAAAAATCTACGCCAAACAGCTTGGGAATATGTATAATACTAATTTTATTAATTTAATTTATTTGTAAGATACGAGTATTATTATAAAAATATCACTGTGATGGCAATTTTGTATATTATTATAGTCATGGTTTCCATCGTCTTAGTTGTTAAAACAACACACAGTGTATCCTTCACGTGTTAATACGGTAATTAGAAATAATCATAATAAGTCTACCTTAATTAAACTACATTTTTTAACATTGTTCTACAACAAAATGTATTTTTCTACAATAGTTATCTTACCATCAACGTCTTTAGTAGGTGCTGCGTACGTTGGTATCTTGACGTAGGTCGCCGGCGTGTTGTGTAAGCAGATAATCGGCAAGCAACCTGTTGAATAAAGCTTCTATTACTATAAATAAAACTATGTATTAGTGTACATGACTTAGAAATATATTCTAGACAATATGTTACTTATACATTCCCATCCCATTACACAATGGGCCAGTCGTGGCCCAGTGTGGCCAGTCGTGGCCCAGTGGCACAAGAGTGTGACTGTAAACGACTGGTTGTGGGTTCGATTCCCACTCGAGGAGTGGAAATTATATTTCCATTTTCTTCGCTCTGGTGTCGAGGTAAAGCGCGGCGTTAAGTTCCGCCACTTAACACGCATGCCTCCGAATTCGGCGGAAAGTGGGGAACGGAGTGTCTTAACACTAGGTTCCCTCTGCCTACCCTGCTGTGTGCGGGATACAGCGTGAAGCTATTTATTTTATTTATTTTATATTACAAATATAATGTTAGTATCATTGAATCTTTTTATTTGAACCTGCATAGAATCTCTTGGAAATCCTCCAAGCGCTTTTACCACTACACTACAACCTACATCACTCTACAGAGGTGCTAACAAGAAAAATAAGTTGTAAGAATTTAAACACAGCTGGTAGTAGAATGCATCGCTTAACGATCAGAGGGCTTGAACGGTTTTTAGGCACGGGTTCGAAACCGGTCCGGTTCGAAAACGCTAGATTATAAGTTTTCAAAAAACTGTTTGTCAATAATAAGCGGACTACCCGCTATCTACACGTACGTAAGTAAAATCTCAAGATTTCTCAACGTTCTAACGAGTGTGAAGAAACCTCTTCTCTACAAGTGTGGAGGGACAGAGCATTTATGAAACTATTCTTATAAATACTATCTTATTAAAATTGTTCCGCCAATGAAATTATATAAAAAATTTAGCATTTTACGTCAAGTAATTACGGTTATGGGTGTTGGTGTCAGTTACTTAGCAACAGATAACTTTCATATGTACATATAGTACCCAGCAACAAATAATGCACATCGTTGCTTAGAATGAAACAATCGGTTAGCTTCGACTTCGTAGAGCGTCGTCTCTGTCGCTTGAAATAATAACAGTCCGGTATCTATTAAAAGCTGTTAAAGCGATAATAATACTTGTCAACTTAAATAAAGTTGATTCCTTTTTTTAATAATTAAATTTGACGCTTGAAAATGAAAAAAAAAACTAAACGAATGGACAACCTCCACTTTTTTTTAAGGTGGTTAAAAAATAAAGAGAAATTGGAACTAACCGGGACCCATTTTAATATTCATATTTATTTTATGTCTACATGGATCTCAATTAGTTCTGTTATTTGTAGGCTTAACAGATTGTTTTTTGCGTTGTACATAATTTCACGTGACTGACCGTACAAAACTTTTACTCTTTTTGTCAAAGATGTGATTATAAATAAAATTTTGGGGACAGTAACAACTCTATATATATATTTGAACCTGAAACCGACTGTACTCTACCGTATCTGTACAAAGACGAACCAGTGAGAAATGTCACTTATCAACCGAGTGACCGAGACAGCGCACTACGAAACCGAAACTGACCGATTGTTTCATTCTAAGCATCGATGTGCATTATTTACCGCCGGTACTATACATATAGTTTGTTGAAATTTCGAATTCATACTAGAAATGAATTTTTGAAGTATAGTTCGTTATATTTTAAAAACAATTTCTTCTAATGTAGATAAATATTGTTTAAAAAAGGTTGTAACATTTTCAGGCAATCAATAATAAAAAGAAAAAAGAACCAAGGGAGGTATAAACTATTATACTCCGGAAATTGTACACAGAAACCAAATTAACGCACGAATGAACACCATGTTTTTATATATACAAATGCTTAATTCATATTGTAATTATATAGAAATAAATGTATGTAAAATCTATTGTATTTCTAGTATTACAAATGATTAAACATTGATGAATATGAATAATTAATTCAGTAATAATTAGTACCTATTTATAGATCTTGCAAAATGCATGCATAAATAAGGCCACATTATTTATATAATATTTTTAAAATACTTACGAAGCAAACATATTTATTTAATTTTCTTGATTATTTACTTGCCTAATAAAGTGCTATGTTAACTTTCTTTACTTTACGTTTTACTTATGTTTAATTCCTTGTAGGTGCCGATGGCATAAAAAGAGGACCAGTACTTAAGATTGTGATTGTCATTCTAGTGTACACATTTTTTTTTTTCAGCTTCACGCTGTATCCCCCTCACACAGCAGGGTAGGCAGAGGGAACCTACACAACCAGTCGTTTTACAGTCACACTTTGTGCCTCTGCGCCACGACTGGCCCCTAGTGTCTACCTTATATTCAAATTTTATATCTATATCTCAAACATAGTTGTAATTTTTTTCTATTTTTTTATAAACAAGCTAATTTTAAGACCCTTATCAAGTGTCGATCTTTATTTCTTCTTATGTCACAAGCCAATTTTGCAACTATAGCATAAAATTTACACCACTAATATGCATACAAATATGGCATAAATCCATTTCCATTGAAACTGAATACCAGCTAAATTATAGTCATCTGAATTTATGTAAAAGAGTGTTCTATTCAACACTGAAAGGATCCTCATTTTTTACTCCCGCAAAATAGTGGACAGATCGTGTCGTTGAATAGTAATGAAAATGCATTCATCGAAATTGAATTGAATTTAAAATGAATATTCTGTTGGAATTTTTTGAAATAAAAATACAAATATGTTTAATAAAATTGACATATTTTTTAAATATAGTGTGTGAAATTAAAGCTGTAGCTTAATTTTTGTATTTATACATTAACGTGAATACTTTATTGTTTTTAACTTCTCTTTACTACATTACGGAAGTATGGTTTGCACCTTTTTAAAAAACCCTTTTATGCTAAGACTATTTGAGATTTTGTGTTATAGAAAATATGCACACTACAGTTAAGTTGTAACGTTCGTCATCTGTGGCGATATAGAATTTGATCTACATATGATTTGAAACATCGATGTAAGAGAAAAGTAAAAAATAATATCTTGAGTGTATTTATACATTATCAAAAAAATGTAGTCATTAGTATTGCATTTAGTGAAAACACTCACCTTTCGTTTATTTATATATTCCCAAATAGTATTAAATAACATTAATTTACCAAGATATTAAAAGCCAAAAGTTATGTTATATAAGATATAAAAAGATAATACCAAGTACAGAGCACGAATCCGCATTGACCTGAGTTTTCTCTGATTACGTCAAAACTTTTGCTTTTTACAAAAAAAAATATGTGAATTTCTATCTTTACATACTAATAACACTTAAGTATGGTTTACAATCGGTCAAGCGGTGTAGATTTTTCATATAAACTTTCATCCCCTATTTCAACTCTTTAGAGGTTGGTTTTTGAAAAACTAAGTAGCCTATGTTAGACCCAGTCATTTTTACTACCTTCATTCTAAATTTCATCCAAATGGGACCAGTAAATTAGCCGTGAAAGCGTGACAGACAAACACACAGACATTCGCATTTATAATTTTATTACAAATATATAAGTTTATATTATTAAATACATACCTCTATCTAACAAATGTACGACGATGCGGGAACAGTCGCTGGTTATTTGGAAGCCCAGTAAAGGAACATGAAGCGCCAAGGAAGTTAACGCCAAGCCTCGCTTCGTTTCCCATATTATAAGTGTCTTGTCTTCCGCTCCTATTCAATAAAACAAAATATACAGCATGAGATAACTTAAAAACATACATTTTGTTACATTTAAAGGTAGCTCTACGCTTCTTCTATATTGCGGAGTAATTAGAGAGAACCCAGCTCGGAGTTAAGTTCCGGCCCTCAATATACAATGTCTCGAATTCGTGCAGAAATTGAAGAAAGGAGTATTTTGACATAAGATTCTCTTTGCTTATCCTGCTTTACACAAAAAGCATGAACGTGAAAAAATATATAGTTTCTCTAAACAGAATACATGAAACGTATAAGGTCGTCTAGTACAATATAAAATTTTTCCTCTTTAACTGATTTTTGATTTTGTGTTCATAAATATTTTAAAATATATGAAGTTTCTCCATACCTATTTCTTACTCTCTTTATTAATTCTTACTTTGTCTGAACAAGATAAATAGGTAAATGTTTAATGAAATCAATCTCACGACTTCTAAAACTAGCATTGAATGAATAGCATATTTCATATTTCAATCGTAACTTTGAAAAGTGTTACCCTAAATTGATTTATAAAAAACACACTTAAAAAACTCAATTCATTAATTAATCAAAGTCAAATAATTTTATTCAAAATAAGAAGTTACAAGCTTCATTTTTTGAACGTCAAATAGTTTACCACCGGTTCACTAAATTTAATGCCTCAGACCTGAGAAGAACCGGCGCAAGAAACTCAGCGGGACTTCTTTTTTTTTAAAGTAATTGTTATATACATATTTATTGCTGACAGTGATACTTTTGAAATAGCCTGGAGCGAGCATTTCATTCCCAAGGCGTGTTATGATTTATAAAATATTGAATTAGGTAATAACCTTTAATATTAAATTTATCATCGTCATTATTAAAACATTGATTTTAATAAAGTGTTTTTTATAATACTTCTGCTTCTCCTCTAAATTATAAAGGTAAAACAAAGTAACCTAAAAACAAACTCACATTAAAGACTATAAAACATACCAGAAACAGCAATCGATCCGTCTCCAGTGACCTTTACACAAGTGACTTTCCCCAAGTGTCCGGACAGCAAGTGGACATCGGAGCCGGTGTTTATGTCCCACACGATCAAATTGTAATCCCACGATCCCGATACAACTTGAGTTTTGTTTGTTATTGACACAGCCACGCATGTTACTATGTCGGAGTGGCCCACTAGTACCTATGGGGAATTAATCAATTGGTATTTTATGGGTAAACATGTCATGGTGTAGAATAGAGGTATCTTTACATAGTATAAAGCAAAGTCGTTTCTCGCGTCTGTCTGTATGTATATATGCTTAGATCTTTAAAACTACGGAACGGATTTTGATGCAGTTTATTTTAATAGATAGAGTGATTCAAAAGTAAAATTCATACGTGTCATACCATGCATCATATAGTTGAGAAACATTGATAATTATAAAAGTTTCTAATGTGATGTCGACACGGCGTCGTGCCTACAGTGAAATAGTTCACACAGTTAAGACGAAGCCGCCAGCGGGCCACTAGTCTATTTATACATTAAATGATTGTTGATGGGTTTTGAATTCAAGTTTTAAAAGCTTTAGTAATAATAGTTTTTATAGTTGTTTTTGAAATAAGACTAAGTCTATAGAAATTTCATTATCCACAGAAACTGCGGTAAACAAATGAATTGGTGTATTAAATGCAAACATATCCTAGCATGTTATGAAGCAAAGTGAATATTGGACGTCCTGCTTTTAACATGAAGATTGTGGATTCATATTCTTTGTTTAGAACCTCTAGCAAATGTGGCTTTTTTACGATGTAAGCAAGTCATTTTATCATCATACAAATATTTATTTCTATAAACTTTTTTTTACACTTTACATATACGAACTGTAGTCTCGTCTAGTATGGACTACAGTTCGTCGTGTATGTGCGCCTAGGATACAAGGGAAAGCTTATTAATAAATCAAATTAATTTCATTTCAAAGTAACAAATACTACTTTTTTATATTTTTTTGCTGCATTGTAAAGGAAAATAAAATCTAGACATTAATTCTGCATTCTTGCATTACTATAAATATTTATTAAATGCTTGAAATGAACATATACAGAGATTCCTAGCAATTGTTTATGTAATAAAAAAATATTTCCATTTTATATATTCGTATGTATAATATAGTAGGAATAAATTACGATAAAACCACAGTATTATTAAACAAACAAAACACAATCTATTTCAATAAGGCAAAGGTATATCTTTACTACCACTAAAGCCATACGGATAGCGCTAATATTTTACGACGTCGTGAAGTAAATAGGATTAGACAGATACTCTATTTAAGTAGAACGTAAAATATGATATGGAATATATTAAAAATTAAAGGAATTATTATACTAAAATAAAGAGGTTAAATAAAGATAAAATAAAGAGAAGAGAAGTAAAAATATAGAGGTTAGGTAAGATTAGTGCGTGATGGTTGTGGGTGATCTTCTCCCTTGAAATATGATTATATTTTTTTAAGTTACAAAATAATTAAAAAATATATAATTTGAATTGACATGATTAGAGTAATTAATACAAGTAAGATTTTTCAGCAAATTTTGTGAGTTAAAAAAATTACAGATTTGTGTATATTTGCGCGCTAGCAGAAGAAAATATTTGTCTTTCCAATAATTTACCAATAATATAAAAAATCTTTATTTATAAATAATAAATATAATAATCAAATAAAAAATTTATAACCTATCTGATTTAATAGCAATTTAAATTCAAATTGATAATAGTATGTTGCATTGTAATATACCTTAGCAACGATTATTAAAACGTTATAATATTCACAATAATATAAATTATAATACATAAAAAATACCAACTTAACAAACATCGATAATTAATATAAAACAACATTTTCCCTACATAATACATAACCTAAATACCTGAGACAACTTCCCACCGTGAAGCTGCCAAACTTTAAGCGACATGTCCATAGAGCCGGTAACAACATGCTGCGAGTCCGCCGTCAGAGCGAAGCACGTGACGCGCTCCGCGTGAGACACTGAGCGCTTCTCCTCCCCGCTGTCTCCTTCAGCGAGCGCCCATATACGGACTGAGTTGTCACCGTCGGATAAAACCTGGGAATTTTACTTAGAATTAGTATAGATTTTTGAAGTGAAAACTTCTTTAGGCGCTTTGAGCGTTTTGGTAGAGGGTAAAATCCTCGGTTCGCGTCACCGACATGCTAATGATAATAGTATTGAAATTAAAATTCGTGTAAATATAAATACTATGTATAATTAAGATAATTGTATATTAATTATTTTTTCAACCACTTTGTATTTATATTTTGTTCATGATTTGTTTAACCCATCATATGTAACTAATAAATAAAACATAAAAAAATTCATATAATTTTTGCATATAGTTTTAATTACACTCAACTTAATAGTTCCGTTTTCACTTCTATCGGCAGTCCCACGACTGCTACTGTTTTTTTATTATTTTTTTTTGGTAAAAAATGTATTAATTAGTAGGCAGAGGGAACGTAGTGTTAAGACACTCCGTTCCCCACTTAAATTTTGATTCAGTATAATGTAGAATATTACATTTTATAAGAACTTTAGTTATTGTTGTTTTGAAATATATATTTATTAATATAAGCTTGCTTGTCAAGCTCAAGCATTTATTGACGACGTACATATATTAAAAACAAATAAGAAGTTCTAGTAGCTACGTTTACGTCACTTTATACAAAAGTATATATATATCAAAAACAGTTCATTTGATAGTGTGCGTAATACTCGAATTTATTTTATTATTTAATGTATATATTTCTAATAATAGACTATAAAGAAATATATTAGCTTTTGAAACTTTTTCTGCATACAAACTTTTAGCACGTCAATTTACATACTTCTCCGTCAACATGATTTTTGTTAAAAGGGGTTCAAAACTTTTACTTCACGTATTAATATAATAATAAGCTCAACACGATACGCATGACCAAACAATTAAAACAAAATTTCAATTCAAGTATTATCACTAAATATATTTAGACATTTCTTTAAAATATTTACATTAGGCATCTTTCCTGGATTTTGATACCGTTTACCCTGTCTGCCTTTCATAGTAGGAAAGATTAAACACCGTAATGATAAAAGGATAATCGACACAAGATCTCCTGACTAATCTGAGAAAATCGTGACGGAGTTTCATTTAACGTTACGCCATGAGACAGCGTGTCTTTTCAAATTTGCCTAATGGAAAAAGTTTTTGACTACGCCAACGAAGATGGAAGCGAAAATCGTTCAAACTTCTACAAAAATACTATAATGGTTGATTACCGAATACTAAAGAACATCGACAGCGAGGTGAAATTCCAATTTACGCAATTTCACTTAAATTAAAGTACTTAAAAGGAGTCTATCGTTGACATTGTCCTTTTTAATTAATCTAAAGGACTGGAAAGTACAGTTGAGTCTGTAAAAAACGTTCTGTTATTGCCTTCGACCGTGGACGGATTTCTTTTAAATTTGTTTAGTCAACTTTCGTGTTTATTAAAAACCAAACAGATAATTATTTCTTTAATTTATTAGATATTGCAGAAAGTTATATATAATAATAAATAAGTATACACACACACATTGAAACTGCTGCTCACTAAAGAAAATATACGAAGCTACGACATTTATTGTATTTGTCGTGTCTAATTAAGCGTAAACTCTAAACAACATTTGTGTATGACTTGCTAATAAATACCTAGATGTATTAACCTCAGAAACTTGAAACAGAAACTTGAGATTAGTTTGCGTGCAATATGTCATAACGATATGAACGCGATGCCATACATTAGGTTGCGGCGAAAGCAATTTTCTTAACGTTGATAAAGTAAGAAAATAAAAACTTTTTACTTTAACCTACATATATTGTATTTTGATCGTCATTAGTATATTTTAATATGCGAACAAAAAATTACTTTATATAGAAAGGGAGTAAAATTCCTTGGATAAGTAGATTAGTAAACCACAAGCCCGTAAACGTGTAACTTTGAAAGTCTCAAATTAAATTGTGCGAAAATGGCTGCACGGAATGTTAATTTTCCTTATCGCTATATAATTTTGTTGTAACTTATACAAAATGTGAAAATAATTTGTCAAGATAAAAAAAAATATTCATTGACATTGCTTCTTTACGCTTTCATGTATTTGTCCCTTACATCAAGGTAGTCAGAGACAACCCAGCGTCAGATCACTCGTTCTCCCGAAATCTAAGCATTTTGTTGAGTGCCATAAGTTGTGGGACGGAACTAAACGCCGCGTTTTATCGTAGGTACTAGAGCCAAAGAATGAAAATATTTTAAATATAATCATTTCCACGAATTGAAAATGGGAGTCAAACCCATAACCATTACGCTTACAGTAAGATGCTGTCCAACTGCACCACGACGGTCTCAAATGGACATTCCTTAGGGCTATACCCATTTATTATTTAATCCAAAAATCAATATTGTTTATATACATATGTTGCATTAAAAATGAACTTGGTAGGAGAACTGAAACGAAATGAAATTAAAAAAGACATTTAAAGTCAAAGTTTAAAGTTATGTGGAATAACACTTTAAAAATGTTTAAAACGAAATGAAATTAACCGCCTATATATTTCATATTCTTAATTGTTAATTAGCAAATGGATGCATCTATAGCAAACTTTCTAGGGCTTCAGTTCATAAAATTTTGATATGATGATTATAATACTTTTATTTACATGGCTTGCATTATTGCATATGCGACGATACTAAAAATTTTATTTTCGCCACACAACACACATATTGTGTGTTCTCAAGTTCGGTCGCGGGAAGAGGATAACACAGTATCTACTGATTAAATGATCTCTTCCTACCCTGCCTAGCAAAAAAGGATGAAGCTGAAAAAAAACCAACTTCAAATAGGAGTTAAAAGATACAGATCACGCGGCGGAATCGCGAGTTGGTCGCTAGTTTAATATAGGTAATAAATGTAAAAGACTTACCGCATACTTCATATTAAGCGTAACATCCACGCTCGTACTGGGCGCGTTGACAGAGTGTAACACGATGCCCGAGTCCACGAGCCACACGTGCACGTTGCGCGCGCGGTCGCCCGACATCGCGCGGCGCCCGTCCGACATCATGAGGAGGGTTTGTAGGGCGGATTGGTGGCCCTGTTGGTACAATATATAGTTTGCAACAATATATTCAACGCGAAACGTATGGTTTTGGTCGCGTAGGGTTATATAGTTATTAATTGAATTATAAGTTTTATTAATATGTCACGTTAAAAGACAATCTTCTAATTTTGACAACTAGTAAGATCTTTTTTCTTTTTTTTATTGATTGAAGGAGGCAAACGAGCAGAAGGACGACCTGATGGTAAGTGGTTCCTTCCGCCCATGGACATCCATAACGCCAGAGGAGTTGTGGATGCGTTACCGGCCCTGAGAATAAAGGACGGAAGGAGGGAGGAAGGATGAGGGTGGCGAGAATAGGGAGAGCTGTTATTCTATCGACCCGAAACAGATGATCAGATATTTGGTGATTCGACTTTGACATGATAGTGGCCACGAGCCAGTCGGAGAATGAGTCTCCTACTATCAAACTAAACTACTGGGTTACCTGTCTTTTACGGGACGATAGCACTCAGTGGCGGAGTGGGATTGTATTCTTAACCCGATGATGAATTGGGAAATGTACTTGACATATCTACATATTCGTATATAAAACTATCCCGATAACCGATAGACAACGTTCAGTTGAAATTAATGGGTGTAGGACAGCTGAAATTTAGCATGTAGGATAATTAGGCACTGCAAGACTAATTGAGGATTTCTGGCGCTTCCTAAGGAAATGACATGTTATATTTTATAGTTCACGCAAACGAAGTTAAAAGACTAACAATGACAAAATGGAACAACAATATTTAAAGAATTTTTATAAATAATAATATAAGTAAAAAAAGTAATCAAATGTAGTATAAATATCAAATTCCTTGTACAAATGTCAGCGTAGTAGGATTTGAACCACCTCTTGAATCTTCTGAACATTCCACTCAATTTTAATTACAGTTCAACAGACGCGGCACATACTCAAGTGTACTTATATTTCTACGTGAGTGAAAAACACTTTAAAACTATAAAGTCAGGTTACACAAAATATGACGTTCAATTTCACTATCTAATACGTAGTCTTAAGTACATGGAAATGAGTAAACATTATATTTTTATTTTAAAGCGTTATTCCACACTTAGGAAAATTGAAAAAGACATTTAGAAAACGTATAAAAATTGATCGCAGCGGGATTCGAACCCGCGCCTCCTGAATACCGTTCAGGTGCCCTCACCACTGTGCATGCATGGCTTTCTAAATGTCTTATTCAATTATACTTTTATATTCAATTTCAGCTTCATGGTTTTCCCGCATAGATAGCGTATTCAAAGAAGTAGATCTTCTCTAGACAGTAAGACACTCCGTCCTTCACTGTTTACGCGGCACTTTGTATTACATACCAAAGCGGCGAAATAATAAATATAATATAATATTTTTACATTCTAAAGCAAATAAAGATTTAAGGAAACATTTTTTTAATTACTAGGCGTGGATAAAAAATTAAAATATATTTGTAATTGATATACACCCACCCAATCAGAAACAGCCCAATGCCAAAGAAAGACATCAGAGCACATAACTACATAGCAACTAAAATCGGACCCTCTCTCAACCCCAATCTCCCAGTACGGCCGGTCACCGCGGGAGAATACGACCAAAACCCCCCAAGACACAAAGCAAAAAAACCCTACTACATTTGTACACTTAATGTAAGAACATTATCTTCCAATGAAAAACTTATAGAACTCAAAACAGCACTACAAAATATTAACCACGATATAATAGGCTTATGCGAAGTTCGCCGCTTAGGAGAAGAGATAATCGAAGACGACGAATACATCTTCTACTACATAGGCCAGACAAAAGGGCTACATGGAGTAGGCTTTCTCGTGAGGAAAAAATACAAAGGGAATATCTTAACATTTACCGGAATATCAGAAAGAGTGTGCATACTAGAAATACAGCTGGAAAACCAATGTTTTGCAATAATACAAGCATATGCACCCACCGAAAACGCATCACAGGAAGAAATAACCGGTTTTTACGAGGACTTATCAAAAGCCCACGATTCCATAGCACAATATATATTCTGTATGGATGACTTTAATGCCCAAATCGGAATCCCCGAGAAGTACGAGGGGCCCACTTTAGGGGGGAATGGCTACGGTACCAGAAGCACCCGAGGTACAAGACTGATCCAATATGCACAAGAATACAACCTTAAAATCATAAATACAATGTTCAAACTAAAACCTAAGAACCGTTGGACATGGATCTCTCCAAATGGAAATATAAAAAACGAAATTGATTATATTATGACCACGAAGCGTCACATAGTTTCTAAATTCGAAGTACTACCATCTTTCCACTTTGGATCGGATCATAGACTATTAAGAGTAACAGTGCACCTGAAACCAACAAAGAGAAGTAGACGTACATTTACGAACAGAGTTAACAATCTAAAAACCCTAGCGCAGCAGGAAACGTACCTTACAAATCTTAACAGCTTTCTACCAGAACTTACAAATACTAAAAATAACTGTGACGCGGAAGAGTACTATGATAAAATAACTTACTACATTAAGGAAAGTCTAAAAACCTTAAAGGCAACACAACGTAATCAAATTCTGTCGGCGAAAGCACTAGAACTTATGAAGGAAAGAAGCGAACTGCAAAACAAACCTAAATTAAGCATAACTGACAAAGAAAAACTAAAAACTCTTTACAAACTTACTAACAAAGAAATAAATAGATGCTATAATACTTACAGAACAACAACTATACTAAGACACCTCAATACTTCTAGATCTGTTAAAAAAGCTTATAAAGACCTGAATGAAGCCAAAACATGGATTCCATTTCTCCAGTCTGGCAAGAACAAATGCAAGTCTCGCACGGAAATCATTAAAGCAGCTACTGACTTCTACGCTAATTTATACAGCCAACCAGACACACCACAACATAACAAAGTTGTCTACTGCCGTACAGATACGTCGCCAATACAAAAGTTTACTCATACAGAAATTTTGAAACAACTAAAAAAACTAAAGCCGGAGAAAAGCCCAGGATTAGACGGGATCACGAATGAATTCATCAAGGTAGCAAAAACTCAATTACTAACACCAATCACTATCCTACGGAATAAAATACTTGATGAAGAAGCAGTGCCGCAACAGTGGAAGGAATCTGAAATCATACTAATATATAAAAAAGGCGACCCAGCTGACATAGGTAACTACCGCCCTATAAGCCTCATGTCTAGCTTTTATAAACTATTTGCTTCTTGCTTAGTTGAAAGATTAGGCCCAGACATTGATGCTCACCAACCGATCGAACAAGCCGGATTCAGAAGTGGTTTTAGCACAATAGATCACATCCAAGTAGTAGACCAGGTGATAGAGAAATACTTAGAATTTAATAAACCCCTGTATGTGGCTTTCATAGACTACAAAAAAGCTTTTGACTCAATCACACATGAAAGTATTTGGAGTTCGTTAGAGGCCCTACACATAAATGAAAAATATATTAATATCTTAAAAAATATTTATTGTAACAGCACAAGTAGAGTCAAGTTAGATAGAGTAGGCAATACAATCAAGAATAAGAGAGGAGTCCGGCAAGGGGACCCGCTCTCACCAAAACTGTTTATAGCCGTCTTACAAGATATAATAGGAAAGCTACCATGGTCCAATCGAGGCATCAATATGAATGGAAAGTTTTTAAGTCACCTGAGATTTGCCGACGATATCATTTTGTTTTCGGAATCGCCTCAACAGCTAAACAAAATGGTAAATGACCTAAACCAAGCTGGTAGAATAATTGGTTTAGAAATGAACCTTGAAAAAACAAAAATTATGTCTAACCACTGCGAATCGCCCATCTTAGTAGACAACACCCCTCTGGAATTCGTAAATAAATATATATACCTAGGCAAACAGATCTCCTTCAGCAAAGACAGAAACATCGAAGAAATAAACAGAAGAGTTGCGTTAACTAAAATAAATAAATAGCTTCACGCTATATCCCGCACACAGCAGGGTAGGCAGAGGGAACCTAGTGTTAAGACACTGCGTTCCCCACTTTCCGCCGAATTCGGAGGCTTGCGTGTTAAGTGGCGGAACTCAACGCCGCGCTTTACCTCGACACCAGAGCGAAGAAAATGGAAATATAATTTCCACTCCTCGAGTGGGAATCGAACCCACAATCAGTCGTTTACAGTCACACTCTTGTGCCACTGGACCACGACTGGCCTCAGTGTTATTTATACTTAGAAAATTGAAAAAAAGAAAAAAAATTCTAGAATAACTTTGGGTAGCAGAAATGTAAAAACGAGGTATTTTTTAAGCTAACGATTGAATACAGCAAGTATTTCACCACCGCGGCTTTTAATATCATATAACGTAATGAGCACGGTTTTGACATATCACGTTATCATCGCAAAGAGACGTATAAGCTCTAATAAAATGTAACAAATTTGTATAACATTTTTATGGCGTATTAAAAATCACCCAAGTTCATATTTAATAACTAAATATCGCCCAAAAATGGCGATAATAATTTCAAACTTTATATTCCCCTACGAAAACAACATTAAAAGATATGACAATTTACTTGAAATGTAAAAGTTTTTACAATTTATTTTATTAATAACAGTTAATATAACTTCACAGCAACGTAATGCTCATATATTTTTTTTATTTTTCATTTATAAATATTTATTATATATGTATGTTTATTGATTAAAAAGCTTCCACTCATACTAAGTTTTCGTTTCTATCAATTTGTTATAGAGTATCTATTATTTATGCAGAATAATAAATAATCGTGATCGTAGAACTTGGACGGAAATTAAATGTGTATATTAAATAACAGTACAAAGACCGTTACTTTAAATTAAATATTTTAAAAAAATCATAGAGAGATAGTCCAAAATCTATAAAAAAGATATTTTTGTAATGTAGAATTAATTTAGTTTATTTTTTTCATATATGTACGTCCTTAATTCTATGATCACGGTAAATTTAATGGCTAATAGTTATATAATATTGAGTGTGCAATTATCAGACTAAATGTTTTCCGTCTTCCCACTTCTTTTTAGATCTCTCAAACGCTTCTCTTATACAGGATCTGAACAGCGACTGGTGCAGCAGGTAGGCGGAGACGTGTCCCGCGTCGACGTAGCGCACCTCCGCGCCGGGCCAGATCTCCTCCAGCGTGCCCACGTCGTCGCGCGGCACGTACGCGTCGTGCTTCGCGCACTCACCAATAATCAAAGAAGTATCGAAAGGCACAGAAAAGTTGCTCAGATGTGTGCATTCGTCCATAATACCGCGCATAAACTGCAACGCCTCTCTGTCCCTCCAGTGTATTTTGCCTATATCTATCTTCTTCCCACTCGACTTTATAAACGGCAAGTTGACCCAAAGGTCCGAAGTCAGATCTGACACGTTCCAAGATTTACGTTCCGTTTTATCTTTTGCAACGGTTAATGTATTATTATTTTTATCTTTTTCTAAAGTATTTGTATTTTCACTAATGTCTTTATTATCTTTTTTATCTTTTGCAACGATTAATGTATTGTTAGTTTTATCTTTTTCTAAAGCAGTTGTATTATCTTTAATATTATTATCGTTTTCAGCAATTGCGTTTGCTTGGTTATTATTTTGATCCACTTTTGTAACATCACTGTCTTTTACTGATTGATCACTTAAAATTTCTTTTAAATCTCGCGTTTGAGTTTTGAGTAACAGTTGTTTAATTCTACCATCATTTAACTTATTTATATCATCAATATCTTGGGGTTCTAATTCAAAATTTTTATTCGACGTTAATTTATCATATAAAAATTTACTTAATTTATTATCTTCGAGCAGCCTTTTCAAGTCTTCTTTTAAACTAACATCTTGTGTGTCCAAGACAGTCACATTACTAGGCACCTTCGCTTTTACTTCTATATTACTATTATTATTATCTACTTCACTATTACTTTTAACAACCGTTAACCTGGAACAAATTCTGGAACTACAAAGAAATACTCAAATCGCAAATTTCGCTTCCAAACAAGAAAATAGTCATGGACACTGCTATCCTTCCATGCCTCACCTATGGGTGCCAGACCTGGACCTTCGATCTCAAAACTCGGACCAAAATCCAGACTGTCCGGCGAAGAATGGAAAGAAGTTGTCTAGGTATAAAATTGAAGGATAAGGTAAAAAACGTTGTTATCCGAAAAAAGACTAAAGTTTGCGACACCTTAACTTTTTCACTCAAAGGAAAATGGAAGTGGGCAGGTCACTTAGCTCGTTACAAGGACGATAGATGGACTTTAAGGTCAGTGAAGTGGCCAGGCCCAAGGGGCACTAGAACAAGAGGTAGACCAAGGGCCAGATGGACAGATGAAATAGTAGCAATAGCAGGTGGAAATTGGACGGACACAGCTAAAGATAGAGATTTGTGGCATGCCTTGGGGGAGGCTTTTACCCAAATGGGGTCCATACAAATAATTAAATAATAAAAACAAACACTACTTAAAATAATATTAAATAATAATTCAATTTAATGAAAATAACTCTAGATAAAATGAAATTTAAGTTAATAATGTTACCTAAAATTGACTAACAAACTAAACTTGTATAAACTCAAATAAAAATTAGAAGGAAAAAAAATATAACTAAAATTAATAATGCCACTTAAAATTGAATATTAATCAAATTGAATTAACTAAATATAAGAAAATTATATTTATACAAAAAAAAATAAAAAAAAATATATATATCTCCTCAATTAATAATGTTACTTAAAATAAAATCATAATTAAACTAACATTACTAACAGCTAATTAATAATGAAACTGTACAGTTATTAACTAAATAATCGTTAGAACAAAAACAAATCTATATAAAAACCTAAAAAAAAAAACTAAAATTAACTTAGTAATATTAATTTAGTTAACTAGTAATGTAATTATGTAATTATCACACATGTAATTTATCTGTATGGAATTAAATAAAGCTTTATTATTATTATAATTGATCTACAAACTCTTTTGAGATTTAATTATTTGGTAGTAAAATGGCTATTTAAAAAAGCATTCTGTAAAAAAGTGGCTAATAATTATTTAAATTTAAAAATGCTATAATAATTTTGTAATTATAAAAATACCGACTAATTTCAAATTTTCATTTTTTCTTATACACGATTTATATTTCCATACTTAATAAAAAAAAATGTTCTATAGACGGGAGCATCGATTACGTGTTATTGGGGTAAAACAGATTAAAACAAAGTACTTTGTCCCGCCTAAGCTTCTAAACCCATCTTAATGAAATTTGACAAGGACTCCTTTTGTATTGGGATTATATTATTATACATGTTACCTACATAAAACCACTTTTCAATTGATGCGAATAAGTTTTAAAAATACCTTAAATTTAAATTATGAAAATTAAATTAAAATTCTCATATCTATATAATTGTTACTTATAAATTAAAATTCTCATATCTATATAATTATACATATTATACATTTTAATTTAATCTACAAGGAGGTACTAAGTACCTACAACATAAGCATTTTATATTATAGGTTACTACTTAACTAACCTGGCAATTCACCAAATTAATAACCAGTTATAAAGTACAATCAAATTTAAAGATATATGAATAAAACCTTAAAAATAATACAACAGTTATATATTTACCTTATAAGTCATTTCTAGTTTTAGAACCACTCAGTACAATGAGGTTATTAGGACTGAAAGTGACAGTAGTGATATGCCCCACCATTGCCCACTGAGCGTCCTTTGTAAGCGATGATTATAATGGACATTAAAAAACCTCATATTTTAGAGGTTACCTAACTTACCTAACAAAAAACGATCTATAGGAAAATACCAAATTAAAACAAACTATCAAAGAAAGTACTATACGTTTGGTACAAATAACTGCGCAAAATATTTTTTTTAACGGAAAGATATATTGAATAGAATAACACCTTAAAAATTAATAAAATAGCTACATAATTACCTTATAAGTCAAAGACGGAGAGTTATCAGCCAACTGCCACACTACAACCGTTCTATCTTCAGAACCACTCAACACAATGAGGTTATTGGGGCTGAATGTGACACAAGTGATGTGCCCCATGTGACCGCTGAGCGTCGCTTGTAAGCGATGTGTGGAGAGTTGCCACACTCGGACCAACCCGCGAGCGCACCCACTGGCCGCGAGCTGCCCGTCTCTAGATACTTCTAAACAACTTATCGGTATTAGCTCGCTTTGTTCCGCCTGGGGGATAAAATCATTTGTTGTTTTGTAATGATTGTACCTGCTTTGAAGTAATATTTAAATAACGTTTTTATAATTATATGTTAAATGACATTATAATATTGTAAAAACTTAAATAGGCTTTTAAAAATGCACTTTTCCTAAGAACTCTTTTTTTATCTTCAACCGTTTTCTTGGATATCATTGCAGTCGGTGTATCTTGCACTGTATTTATTTTCCACTTTGCGTCCGAAACCAAAAAAAAAATGCATATACAGTCGTAGAACTCAGCTGGAGTTCCTCAACTGGATAACGAATTATAACTATCCCATGGATTTATTTAAAATATTTTCAAAAAATAATTAATTTAATTATTTTAAATAAACATGTTAAATGTACAAAATACTTTTACTAAGCTATAACCAACCTGTAGTAAAGTGACATTTGTTGTTGATTTAGTTTGTCGCCGCTTCAGTTGTTTAGTTGGGCGGAAATTCGTTAAGTTATCCTCAGTGTGAAATGAATATATTGTTACTCTATTGCCACCTAAAATAAAATGATTAATTATAACTTATGACAGCGTATATAATAATATAGAACATTTTAAATGTTATTTTCACTGCTCAATATTAATGGTATTTCGCAAAAAAAAAAAACAAGAAATTTATTAATATTTTTCATAATTTCTTTGAAATTATGAAACACACAGAATGCACAATGAAAGAATGTAATATTTTACTTATATGAGTTTTAAGTGAACAGCAACAAATATGTTAAACAAATTGAATAAAGAAATTAATAATGATTCCTCACCAGCAGCTAAAAGAAAATGATCCTTGTCGGCAATAGCCAAAGCGGCTAGATCGTGAGCAGCCGCTAAGGTACGCAGCAGCTGTGCACTGTGCAGGCTGTATATGTATATGCGCTGGTCGGCACAACCAACTGCCGCTCTGGACGAGTCGTGTCCCACACAGAAACATTTTACCTGAGAACAAAGAAAAAATTATGAGATACTTAATAATTCCATATTCATTTCTCTAGCTCGAGCATAGCAGAGTAATCAGCGAGAACCTTTGACCTGAGAAGTGAAAATAATATTTAATCACCTCCAGTTAGACGCTGTCTAACGCGCCACCATGATATTCCTTTATCCCTACACGTACATACATATAAATAAAAGCAAAAGATCATCATGAAATCTCGAAAACCCCTTGACATCGAAAGATAAAATACAATAGGGAGTTAATTTATTGTAAGCATACGTCCGTTAAGAACGGATTTAGCAACAGAGTCGGATGAAAGACATGTAGTGTTTTTACAAGTTTGTATGAAAGCCGTTCATATGATGTGCGTATTACTACGCAGACGAAGTCACGAGAAACTACTAGCATTTTCATACAGTTAATGATATAGAAACAAAGATAAACAAATTTGAACTTCATAATCTGAAAATTTTAACTTACTCAAGAAGAAGAAGTTATTTAATGCTCAGATGATGTTGGGAAAGTTTGAAAAACAAGCAACAATAACTCCGTGAATTCAGATATGTATCAAATTACAGAACCTTCAACGAGTTCCAATGTTCAAGTTTATTACGCAAATGTAAAATACATTTGTAGACTAATCAAGAATAACGTGCTTGTACTTTGCTTTTGTATTTATTGTTTTATTGTTAACGTACATATATCATGTAGCTATGTTGGTAAGAGCTTTTTGCTTAATTTTGAGACGGCTTACCAATTTTGACTGATTAAAACTCAACCATATTCTTAGTAGAATATTTTTTAAACATTCTTTTTAATTAGATACTTCCAAATGATGTCATGCTGAACATCATTATAAAAGTTGCAACCTTTAAATAAAAACTGATATCGATATCTTCTTAAATAAAAAGTATATCATCACTTGTTTATCATCAAACAATATACCTCATACTCTCCATGACTGGGCATAGTAAAAAGAATTTATCGGCTCGTTGGATTTCAATCCACAACCTTTCCACATCTAAATCAATTGCGGACTGACGGACAAAAGCTAATCATGTCTAAACGTAATAAGAGAAAATGGTCTAAGGGCACTTACTAGAAATTGACTGTAATTTATTTCTCTACCAAAGTGTAAGTAAGAGCTAAAACAATTTAGTGATCCTCAATTACAACACCCGAAGAGGGTCGAGAAGAGCATTCTGGGTAACCTTTGCTCATTATAACGAAATTTACCTTGTTAGGAACATTCTAGATGGTACTTATTAAGACTTTAATTCGAAGATTGATTTGTTGTATGTTTGTTTTGTTTTATTAAGGTAGTTCGCTTTGTAGTGCTACTGTGGCGGAGTAAACGCGATGGTTGTATGTGTGACGGATAAAAACATATTATATTTAATATAATTTCTCTGGTCTAGTAAAGTCAAACGCGACATTAGATACCGTTATTCAGTTTCTAAATTGGGTGAAAGCGAGGACAAAGTGTAAGTAGTCAGAAACAACCTAGTGTCACAACAATTCGTTCTTCACTTTCCGCCGGATGCGAGACTTTGCATGTTACGTGGCACAATTTAACGACGCTCTTTATTTTAGATACCATAATGGAGAAATGAAAATTATATACAATCATTTCCCCGACTGGTATTCGAACCCACAACCATTGAGCTTACAATAATACGCTGTCACACTGTGCAATGACGGCATCTACATTTATACATATTAAATATATCAAAATTTAAAGTGTGGCGTTAAGTCTCGCCACTTAACACGCAACGCCTCCGAATTCGGCGGAAAGTGGGGAACGGAGTGTCTTAACACTTGGTTCCCTCTGCCTGCTGTGTGCGGGATACAGCGTGAAGCTAAAAAAAAAATATATCAAATTAATATATTATATAACTTTCATAATATTATTTTTCTTTACTTGTATACAGTTATCCATTTCTACAAAACCTTTTATAGGCATGTCAAAAGGACATCTTAAAGGAATTGGGTCCACATTTCCGAGCTATCAAATCTACAATCGGGAAAATGGGGACTATTAAGGAAATTGTAGCGTAATTGGATTACTTATTTCAAGTAATAAAGAAATACGAATTAAGAGGAAATAACTTTTTAGGGATTTCTCCTGAGATTTCGTTGAATTTTACAGGTACATTTGCATAACTTATTATATTTAATTGACAAGCTAAAGGAATTTAATGTGATGTATCCATTTCTCAGAAGAATACGACTTATATTTATTTCCTTAATGCTGAAAAGGGAAGAAATATATAATATGTTATATACATATTATATTTTTAAGTTAAGTATATACAACATGAAAACAGGTCATAACGGCGCAATGGAACATCTTATGACTGTAAATGCGATTGGTTCTGAGTTCGATTTTTACTCGGGGGAATGATTATGTTTAAGAAAAAAATCATTCTTCTGCTTGGGCTCTTGCCCAAAATGCGATGTTGAGTTCTGTCACTTAACTTGCAATGTCTCTACTAAATGTGGTAATTGGAGAACGAAGTATCATGATTCTTACTCTTTGACTACCTTGAAGGAAAAAGCGTGGAGAATACTATATACATAAAGTGGTTTTTCATACTACGTGTTTAAAATTTGTAGTTCAAAAGAATTGCGACATCTGGCTATTTAAATGGCAACGTATTTTTTCCGCCAATCCGCAATGCAGCGTTGAAACACTTAGAAAAAATTACAAGCTTTCATACCTCTTTCAAAAGTTATATAACAAGCCGCATTGACACAGGTAAGCTTGGGATGTAAATTGCAATAGTTTTTATCTAAGTTACAAGTTACTTTAGAATACTGGATAAGTTTCTTGAAGAAATAAATATGTTTGTGTTTTTAAAAGTAATGTAATTTTCTAGTACATTTTTCTGGTCTTAAGTAAATAATATAATTAAATAAAAAAAATATTTTAAATAAATAGCGTAGCATTGCTTTTAGTATTGCCAAAATTAACATACTAGCTATTACTTATATTAAAAAAGAAACAAAAAAACATGACATTCGCTTACCTTAGCTTTATGCCTCTTCAGAACATGCAAATAAGTCCCCGTTATAAAAGTGCGGATATGTAATTCGTTTTCTCCTTGCAAAGTTATCAGGAACACATTATCTTCAGTAACTTCCATCGTATGTACCGGAACACCGGCGGACACGGTGTTAAGTAGTGTAAAGTTATCTACATTCCACGTACATACTGTACCGTCTTGGGAGCAAGTGACTAGGATATCACCATCTAATATCACTTTGATAGCGGTCACTGGGCCTCTGTGGTGATCGAGTTTTGTTACCTTTAGAGAAATTATACAAATGTTACAAATCATAACTAATGATTTCATTTTTCAATGCCAGATAATATTGTGTTTTAATTTCATCAAATTTTAGAAAAATCGCTTTAGAATTGTAAAGACTTAATCGAAAATTCATCGAGGTAAGTGTTACTGAAAAATTGGTAATTATCTAATTATTCAATTATAATACTTAAAATTAAGCACATTTTAAGGTCAGTTAGTTTAATGTATGAAAGTCATTTTTGCTAAAGTTTTTGATAAGCCACTTAAATTCTAAAGGCGCGATAGTATGTATTGTCAATACAAAAATTTTAATAATAGTTAATCATTTTATAGCAATTATTATATTGAGACATTAATTATAGACAAAATATACTACTTCATTTATATAAAAAAAAAACAATTTTACAAAAATTTATGTATTATAAAACATAAATAATAATATTCATTTCTTACCAAAGCTCCATTAATTAATGATGTTACAATAACGGCCGAGTCCTCCCCTCCACTGATGACTAGGGAGCGGTTGACAATTGCTGCTACGCACAATACTGGGGCTATGTGCTCTCTGAATAAGAGAAATGCATAAATGAAGTCTAATTAATATATTATGATTGAAAATAAAAATAGACTCCGAATTTGGCTGAAAGTGGGGAACGGAGTGTCTTAACACTAGTTTCCCTCTGCTTACCCTGCTGTGTGCGGGATACAGCGTGAAGCTTAAAATAAAGAAAATAAACAAGAGATCATAGGGGCACAGAGGGATAGTGTTAGACTGCAAATGTAAGTAAAGTATGCTAGTAAGACAAGGCGCCGTATTAAGTTCGAATTCGAGCAGAGAGTGAGATACTCTATATCTTGGTTCTCTTTACATAATCTGCTATGGGAAAAATAAAGTAAAGCAGAAAAAATCCTGACAAGTAATTATTGTGAATTTCCAGAACTGCTTTTATAATTCATTAACTTTTTTACAAAAGTTTAGAACATAATAATTCAAAATTGAATATAACTCGTAAAGTTGTAAACTCTAGAACAATTTAAATAAAAAGCATACATACATATAAAATTTATATTTTTAAAAAATAATAAAAAAATACGTTTTGCAATACACGACTGTACTGCTAAAAGTTACTAAAAGTTTCCGAGATGAAAAAAAATCCAGCACAACACAAAAATTATTCGTTCTAACAAAGCACGGGGTAGTACACAAGCTAACGAACTTTTGCCTGCTAGTTACAAAAGCGGCTGTTACTTTTGCAATCAAGGTTGTTTAAGCTTTGTAACTTACATTTTTTTTAATAATAATTATAATTGGAAAACTAAGCGACTTATTAGAATTTTTAGTTTTCTTTACTTATTAGAAGAGAGTATTTCCTTAATAATGTCATTATGCATTCAGCTGAAAATTTTTGTTTGCGGTAATTTAACAGAGATAAGAAAATTAAAACATTATTTTAATTATAATTTAAGTTAAGAAAAGGTATATGAAATTAAATTAACATTGGAATGATTATGAAAAAAGACACTTTCTTGCATAGAGGGATAGTCAGAGAGAATCTAAAATCCAGACACTCTGTTTTATATTTTCGTCGGAATTTGAGGACTTGAGTATTGATTATTAAAGATTTTACATAATTTTATAAAAATCAATTATATGAATGATGATATTATAAAAAATATAAGTATTTGAATAAATATCAATTTTAAACTACAATGAAAGGATAAGTAACAAAAACTAAACAAAATTACTATACTATTTCTACACAGATAATACATACAAAATTATTTAAACCTCTGCTAAAACACTGTAGTTTGCATTGTGTTCAGCGTTAGCTCGCTAAACTTTCCGAAATAGAAAGCTTATTCTAATTAATTATATAACTTGTCTTCAACTGATACCGCTAATGTATTTACTAAGTATTTAAGTGGTGACGAAACTAAGTATACACGGAATTTCAAAGCAAAGTTCCCAAGTAAACATGCCAACCCATTAAATTGTGGATACTAATGATGTATTACGTTACAATACGAGCTCGCACGAGGCTCGTCGTGAGTTATTACCAGAAGGCACGTTCTAGTTTTACTTCAGATATTCATTCATATTACAGTGCTCGTGTAAAGGGTATAAAATTTTTACTTTTCATTTTTTACAATGTTTTCTGCTTTGAAATTCGCATAGAGGTCAAGTTTTTAGAGAGGCTTGCTTAGATTTTAAGTTATTTTAGAGGATGTGTGGATAAGTTATGAATAAGTCATTTTATTTATTATTTACAATGAATTCTATTGGAAAATAATAGATTTTTTGTATTTTAATATTTTTGAAATGAATATGATCTTTTATTTTTGCAATATTTAATAATTTTGAAAAAAAGAAATATTTTAACCCGATTAATCAAGTATATTTTCGAAATTCGAATTAACCACGCACACACCTGTGACCTGTGACCACGGACTTTTGTGAAGTGTAATGTTTCCTAAATCTATCTTCGAATATCAAAAAAATACGCGATTAATTTAGTTAAAATATTTTTGCTCAGTTAGTCAAAAATACACAGCCTACATAAAATACAACATTTTAGCTTCTAAAAAAGTCTCCTACCTATACAAAGAAAAGTTTAGTTCATTCCATACTTAGACTAACACACTATCTAGGTTCTATCAAGCCAGTTGTCTATTAAAACTTATACTTACAAGATCTTCGTCTTAATAGCCAAAGTGTGTAAGTCCCAGACAATAACGCTGGTATCCTCCGAGCCGGTGAGCAGATACTGAGATTCGCGCGTGACGCACATACACAATATCCGGCCGGAGTGACCTGGAAATAACTTTGGGTTACGGCTTTTGATGTGTCTGAGTATAGGTAGCATTGTAAGGATTGTAATATTCTTAAGATATTGCTATCTATATGTAAGAACAAACAGTAGTATATAAAAAAGCTTTTTAGCTTGAAAGTTAAAAATCGAGGTGATTAAGTTTATTAGAATTTTTAAAAAAAAAATATTTTGTATAGAAAGATTTTCTTTACGCTATTGCCATACTTTTCTAACGATAAGTCACTATGTTATCAACTTTCCGCCGATTAAAAACATACCATGCCAGGTACTATAATCCAACATTGTAACGGCTGTGGATATTTTAATACATATTTAAAATAGTTTTTTCTTTGGTCTTATTATAATAAATGTATAAATGTAAATAGTTTCTACACAAAACAAACAACATGTATTAAATATAGGTAGGTAGAGATACCTATGCGTATGGTTAGTCTGCTTACGATTTACTTATCTAAATGAAAATGTTGTATTTGCTGTATTTTTAGCTTCACATTCTTTTTCCACATCGCAATTAGTCAGAAAGAACCAAGAATTACGACACTTATTTGTCTTCTTAGAACCTAAATCTTTTTATTTATTTTTTTATGGGATAAAGGAGGCAAACGAGCAGAAGGCCCACCTGGTGTAAGTGGCTACCTTCGCTCATAGACATCCACAACATTACAGTTATGGATACGTTGCCAGCCTTGGAGATGTAGGACAGAAGAAGGGAGGAAGGACGGGAATGGTGGGAATAGAGAATGCTGGCTTACATGTCATCGAACCGGAACACATCATCAGATGTTTGGCGGTTCGTCTTTGACACGATAGTGGTCGCGAGCCAGTCGGAGATCTTATCTTCTACCACCAAACTATTGGGTTACCCGCCTTTTACGGGACGCTACCCAACGGCGGAGGGGAATTGTATTCTTAACCCGTCCCCCCCACGGGTAAAAACACGGGAGCATAATATATAATCATTTTCACGAAGGGAAATTGAACCCACATTACTTAAGACGCCGTCTCACTGGGCTACGGAACCCACAACAACATACATTATTAGTTCCCCTAACATAATCCAATATACAAATACCAACCTTTAATAATCTAATACATTAATCAATACATTTCCAATAAAGCTAAGCACTGGTAAATCTGTTCCAGCTACAATTACGTAATATGAAACCACATATTAAACTAATCGGTGGCTTAAACGTAACATACCAACTAATAAGGATTGAAGGGTATAATTATTAGTAATGTAGCTAATATGAAGTTATATTGACTTATCGCTTTGATGTTTATGCGACTGTATTATTTACGAAAATTGTAGATTATTTGATTTTTTATGTGAAAAATCGATCAGTGGTTGGCTTAAGAAAAAGATATTCAGATATTCATAGAAAAGTTATCATATTATGAGCGGAAATCGAAGTTGAATTTAGTTTAAAATATTTTAAGTGGATTTTTTAAAATTATTAATATAAATAGCTTGAAAATATTCCTTAAGTGTCCACAGTCCATAAAGACAGCTTTTTACGTACCTCGTCGAAATTCAATTAAAAACTCCTAAATAAAAAACACACAGTGTAAGAAATAGTTTTTTAGCTTCACGCTGTATCCCGCGCATACCAGGGTAGCCAGGGGGAACCTAGTGTTAAAACACTCCGTTCCCCGCTTTCCGCTGAAATCGGATGGATTGCGTGTTAAGTGGCGGAACTTAATGCCGCGCTTAGCCACGACACCAGAGGGAAGAAAATGGAAATAATAAATATTTCCAGTCCTCATGTGGGAATCGAACCCACAACCAATGGTTCACAGTCACACGCTTGAGCCACTGCGCCACGACTGGCCACAAGGATTATAAGAAATAGTAAATAGGCTATAACTGTATTGAACAAGTATTAATGTGATGATATACTCGGCACGGCATAAAAACGTATTTGGTTCAGAAAATGCAATCTAAATTGAGATATCCTTCTCAATATATCCTTTCTTCGATAACGTCAAATTATATGGATCAATTATTGATATAAGCTGATCGTGTATTAATAGTCTTTCAAAGGTTATTTATTAAAGAAAAAACTATTTGACCTTTTCAGAGTCTGGACGGTTGGCTTAAGTCAAGAAATATTAATTACCTAAAATGAATCTGATTATTCTTAAATGAGGGAAATTAGTATGCTTCATACAGAAATACAATAAGCTATAATACAAACTACTAGCTGTGTCCGCGACTTCGTCGGTTATAACTGTAAAATCAAAAGCCTTACTTCATATTTTGGACAATTCATAAAATATCTTTATCAATTGTAGCCTTTGTTTTATACTGATATATTCGTATAAGCTACAGCTTTAGCTATAGCTAATACATGTAAATTTTCCATGAAAATCCAATCCATCCATTACATATTGCATTATATTTATTTCATAAACGAAAAGTCACACTATTATTATAATATGACGATGGGCTACTTTAAAATTGTAGTATTATTTAAAGTAATGGCAAGTAATTGTGTATGTGTTATTTATTTTATTAACTAGTTCATGCTCGTAATATCGTTTGCTTTATGATATTTTTTACAGTAGGGCTGGTCTATTATAATTCTTCATTATAATTTTAGCACAAAGCTCTAAATACGTAAATGGAGACTGCTACGACAGCATAATATTCTTAAAAATTCTACAAAGATTGTGAAAGAATCACGTATTTATATATAAATATTATATATAATTTTTAAATTCCACAAATTCAATCGTACGTGTATTATAAATAATACTTCACTTTCTAAAAAAAGAAGCTAATTCAATACCAAATTATATTAGAAAAGATATAACATAATGGTTAGAGCCAAAAGAATCTTACAATAATTCAAAATAAAGAAAATTACATGAATGGTGATGAAAGATAAGTTATCGAAATAAGGCACTCCATAATACAACATTCAATTCACTCTCGAAGACTCATTATAAGATCATAAATTATATTTATTCATTTCTTAGGAAACATTTCTTTTTCATGCCACAAATGATCCCCTTGTGTATAGATATTCTTGATATCTTTCATCGTAATCATTTTCTTTGCAGAACCTTTAACTTACTGCGTGTATTTATAACAAAATAGTAAATGAATAAATTCTATATAGATTTAATGATTAATAATTAATTACTACGAAATAATATTTATTGTAAGTCAAGTTGCCTAAGCATTTTTTTTTTATTTCTTAAAGCTACTATTGATTGTGAATGATGTCAGTGAACTTAGCAGATCATTTTCCAGCAGATCAAAAAAAAATGTGAGTTCTCTTCGCATGCAGCAGAGTTCTATAGTTCCTGATAGGTTTTAAACATAGTTCTGGCGTTTTTACCCTAGAAAACAGACATTGAAAAAATGATCTGCTAACTTCCCGTAGCAGATCATTTTTTTGCAAATCCAAATCGGAGTGAGTTCTATACACATATATATTAGTTCAATAGTTCCTGATAGCTTTTACGAATAGTTCTATTGATCTCGCTTCAAAAAAAATTTTTGAAAAAAATATTATATGAAATATTATGTATATGAAAATCGTTCACTTCATTTTTTAAAAAATCATAATTATACTACGTTTCTTCTGCAGAAGCCAGAACTCCTCGATTTCCTAAAGAGTACAGATAGAACTATAATAAAAATCTAGACTTAAGACTGGAACTCTTCCCGTTTGATCCAGCAGAGCCTATTGAAATTAGAGAATGACAAAAAAGTGTTCATTTACATAGTTCGATTTTAAAAAAATCACAAACATACTACATTTTTGTAGCAGAAGCCAGAACTCCTCGATTTCCTATAGAGTACAGATAGAACTATAATAAAAATCTAGATTTAAGACTGGAACTCTTCCCGTTTGATCCAGCAGAGCCTATTGAAATTAGAGAATGACAAAAAAGTGTTCATTTACATAGTTCGATTTTAAAAAAATCACAATTATACTACATTTCTACTCCAGAAGCCAGAACTCCTCGATTTCCTATAGAGTACAGATAGAACTATAATAAAAATATAGATTTAAGACTGGAACTCTTCCCGTTTGATCCAGCAGAGCCTATTGAAATTAGAGAATGACAAAAAAGTGCTCATTTACATAGTTCGTTTTTAAAAAAATCACAAACATACTACATTTTAGTCTCAGAAGCCAGAACTCCTCGATTTTCTATTAAGTACAGATAGAAATATAATAAAAATCTAGACTTAAGACTAGAACTCTTCCCGTTTGATCCAGCAGAGCCTATTGAAATTAGAGAATGACAAAAAAGTGCTCATTTACATAGTTCGTTTTTAAAAAAATCAAAAACATACTACATTTTTGTAGCAAAAGCTAGAACTCCTCGATTTCCTATAAAGTACAGATAGAACTATAATAAAAATCTAGACTTAAGACTGGAACTCTTCCCGTTTGATCCAGCAGAGCCTATTGAAATTAGAGAATGACAAAAAAGTGCTCATTTACATAGTTCGATTTTAAAAAAATCATAATTATACTACCTTTCTACTCCAGAAGCCAGAACTCCTCGATTTCCTATAGAATACAGATAGAACTATAATAAAAATCTAGATTTAAGACTGGAACTCTTCCCGTTTGATCCAGCAGAGCCTATTGAAATTAGAGAATGACAAAAAAGTGCTCATTTACATAGTTCGTTTTTAAAAAAATCACAAACATACTACATTTTAGTCTCAGAAGCCAGAACTCCTCGATTTTCTATTAAGTACAGATAGAAATATAATAAAAATCTAGACTTAAGACTAGAACTCTTCCCGTTTGATCCAGCAGAGCCTATTGAAATTAGAGAATGACAAAAAAGTGCTCATTTACATAGTTCGTTTTTAAAAAAATCAAAAACATACTACATTTTTGTAGCAAAAGCTAGAACTCCTCGATTTCCTATAAAGTACAGATAGAACTATAATAAAAATCTAGACTTAAGACTGGAACTCTTCCCGTTTGATCCAGCAGAGCCTATTGAAATTAAAGAATGACAAAAAAGTGCTCATTTACATAGTTCGATTTTAAAAAAATCATAATTATACTACATTTCTACTCCAGAAGCCAGAACTCCTCGATTTCCTATAGAATACAGATAGAACTATAATAAAAATCTAGATTTAAGACTAAAACTCTTCCCGTTTGATCCAGCAGAGCCTATTGAAATTAGAGAATGACAAAAAAGTGCTCATTTACATAGTTCGTTTTTAAAAAAATCACAAACATACTACATTTTTGTCGCAGAAGCCAGAACTCCTCGATTTCCTATAGAATACAGATAGAACTATAATAAAAATCTAGATTTAAGACTGGAACTCTTCCCGTTTGATCCAGCAGAGCCTATTGAAATTAGAGAATGACAAAAAAGTGCTCATTTACATAGTTCGATTTTAAAAAAAACATAATTATACTACATTTCTACTCCAAAAGCTAGAACTCCTCGATTTCCTATAGAGTACAGATAGAACTATAATAAACATATAGATTTAAGACTGAAACTCTTCTTGTTTGATCCAGCAGAGCCTATTGAAATTAGAGAATTACAAAAAAGTGCTCATTTACATAGTTCGATTTTAAAAAAATCACAATTATACTACACTTCTACTCCAGAAGTCAGAACTCCTCGATTTTCTATTAAGTACAGATAGAACTATAATAAACATATAGATTTAAGACTGGAACTCTTCTTGTTTGATCCAGCAGAGCCTATTGAAATTAGAGAATGACAAAAAAGTGCTCATTTACATAGTTCGTTTTTAAAAAATCACAAACATACTACATTTTTGTAGCAGAAGCCAGAACTCCTCGATTTCCTATAGAGTACAGATAGAACTATATTAAAAATCTAGATTTAAGACTGGAACTCTTCCCGTTTGATCCAGCAGAGCCTATTGAAATTAGAGAATGACAAAAAAGTGCTCATTTACATAGTTCGTTTTTAAAAAAATCACAAACATACTACATTTTAGTCTCAGAAGCCAGAACTCCTCGATTTTCTATTAAGTACAGATAGAAATATAATAAAAATCTAGACTTAAGACTAGAACTCTTCCCGTTTGATCCAGCAGAGCCTATTGAAATTAGAGAATGACAAAAAAGTGCTCATTTACATAGTTCGTTTTTAAAAAAATCAAAAACATACTACATTTTTGTAGCAAAAGCTAGAACTCCTCGATTTCCTATAAAGTACAGATAGAACTATAATAAAAATCTAGACTTAAGACTGGAACTCTTCCCGTTTGATCCAGCAGAGCCTATTGAAATTAGAGAATGACAAAAAAGTGCTCATTTACATAGTTCGATTTTAAAAAAATCATAATTATACTACCTTTCTACTCCAGAAGCCAGAACTCCTCGATTTCCTATAGAGTACAGATAGAACTATAATAAAAATCTAGATTTAAGATTGGAACTCTTCCCGTTTGATCCAGCAGAGCCTATTGAAATTAGAGAATGACAAAAAAGTGCTCATTTACATAGTTCGTTTTTAAAAAAATCACAAACATACTACATTTTAGTCTCAGAAGCCAGAACTCCTCGATTTTCTATTAAGTACAGATAGAAATATAATAAAAATCTAGACTTAAGACTAGAACTCTTCCCGTTTGATCCAGCAGAGCCTATTGAAATTAGAGAATGACAAAAAAGTGCTCATTTACATAGTTCGTTTTTAAAAAAATCAAAAACATACTACATTTTTGTAGCAAAAGCTAGAACTCCTCGATTTCCTATAAAGTACAGATAGAACTATAATAAAAATCTAGATTTAAGACTAAAACTCTTCCCGTTTGATCCAGCAGAGCCTATTGAAATTAAAGAATGACAAAAAAGTGCTCATTTACATAGTTCGATTTCAAAAAAATCATAATTATACTACATTTCTACTCCAGGAGCCAGAACTCCTCGATTTTCTATAGAGTACAGTTAGAACTATAATAAAAATCTAGATTTAAGACTGGAACTCTTCCCGTTTGATCCAGCAGAGCCTATTGAAATTAGAGAATGACAAAAAAGTGCTCATTTACATAGTTCGTTTTTAAAAAAATCACAAACATACTACATTTTTGTAGCAGAAGCCAGAACTCCTCGATTTCCTATAGAGTATAGATAGAACTATAATAAAAATCTAGATTTAAGACTGGAACTCTTCCCGTTTGATCCAGCAGAGCCTATTGAAATTAGAGAATGACAAAAAAGTGCTCTATTACATAGTTCGATTTTAAAAAAAACATAATTATACTACATTTCTACTCCAAAAGCTAGAACTCCTCGATTTCCTATAGAGTACAGATAGAACTATAATAAACATATAGATTTAAGACTGAAACTCTTCTTGTTTGATCCAGCAGAGCCTATTGAAATTAGATAATGACAAAAAAGTGCTCATTTACATAGTTCGTTTTTAAAAAAATCACAATTATACTACATTTCTACTCCAGAAGCCAGAACTCCTCGATTTCCTATAGAGTACAGATAGAACTATAATAAACATATAGATTTAAGACTGGAACTCTTCTTGTTTGATCCAGCAGAGCCTATTGAAATTAGAGAATGACAAAAAAGTGCTCATTTACATAGTTCGTTTTAAAAAAATCACAAACATACTACATTTTTGTAGCAGAAGCCAGAACTCCTCGATTTCCTATAGAGTACAGATAGAACTATAATAAAAATCTAGATTTAAGACTGGAACTCTTCCCGTTTGATCCAGCAGAGCCTATTGAAATTAGAGAATGACAAAAAAGTGCTCTATTACATAGTTCGTTTTTAAAAAAATCACAAACATACTACATTTTAGTCTCAGAAGCCAGAACTCCTCGATTTTCTATTAAGTACAGATAGAAATATAATAAAAATCTAGACTTAAGACTAGAACTCTTCCCGTTTGATCCAGCAGAGCCTATTGAAATTAGAGAATGACAAAAAAGTGCTCATTTACATAGTTCGTTTTTAAAAAAATCAAAAACATACTACATTTTTGTAGCAAAAGCTAGAACTCCTCGATTTCCTATAAAGTACAGATAGAACTATAATAAAAATCTAGATTGAGGACTAGAACTCTTCCCGTTTGATCCAGCAGAGCCTATTGAAATTAGATAATAACAAAAAAGTGCTCATGTAGATAGTTCGATTTTAAAAAAAATCACAATTATACTACTTTTCTACTCCAGAAGCCAGAACTCCTCGATTTTCTATAGAGTACAGTTAGAACTATAATAAAAATCTAGATTTAAGACTGGAACTCTTCCCGTTTGATCCAGCAGAGCCTATTGAAATTAGAGAATGACAAAAAAGTGCTCATGTACATAGTTCGATTTTAAAAAAATCACAATTCTCCTCGATTTCTACTCCAGAAGCCAGAACTCCTCGATTTCCTATAGAGTACAGATAGAACTATAATAAACATATAGATTTAAGACTGGAACTCTTCCCGTTTGATCCAGCAGAGCCTATTGAAATTAGAGAATGACAAAAAAGTGCTCATTTACATAGTTCGTTTTTAAAAAAAATTACAAACATACTACATTTTTGTAGCAGAAGCCGGAACTCCTCAATTTCCTGTAAAGTACAGATAGAACTATAATAAAAATCTAGATTTAAGACTGGAACTCTTCCCGTTTGATCCAGCAGAGCCTATTGAAATTAGAGAATGACAAAAAAGTGCTCATGTACATAGTTCGATTTTAAAAAAATCACAATTATACTACATTTCTACTCCAGAAGCCAGAACTCCTCGATTTTCTATAGAGTACAGTTAGAACTATAATAAAAATATAGATTTAAGACTGGAACTCTTCTTGTTTGATCCAGCAGAGCCTATTGAAATTAGAGAATGACAAAAAAGTGCTCATTTACATAGTTCGTTTTTAAAAAAATCACAAACATACTACATTTTTGTAGCAGAAGCCGGAACTCCTCAATTTCCTGTAAAGTACAGATAGAACTGTAATAAAAATCTAGATTTAAGATTGGAACTCTTCCCGTTTGATCCAGCAGAGCCTATTGAAATTAGAGAATTACAAAAAAGTGCTCATTTACATAGTTCGTTTTTAAAAAAATCACAAACATACTACATTTTTGTAGCAGAAGCCGGAACTCCTCAATTTCCTGTAAAGTACAGATAGAACTATAATAAAAATCTAGACTTAAGACTGAAACTCTTCCCGTTTGATCCAGCAGAGCCTATTGAAATTAGAGAATGACAAAAAAGTGCTCATTTACATAGTTCGTTTTTAAAAAAATCACAAACATACTACATTTTAGTCTCAGAAGCCAGAACTCCTCGATTTTCTATTAAGTACAGATAGAAATATCATAAAAATCTAGACTTAAGACTGGAACTCTTCCCGTTTGATCCAGCAGAGCCTATTGAAATTAGAGAATGACAAAAAAGTGCTCATTTACATAGTTCGATTTAAAAAAAATCACAAACATACTACATTTTTGTAGCAGAAGCTAGAACTCCTCGATTTCCTATAGAGTAAAGATAGAACTATTATAAAAATCTAAACTTAAGACTGGAACTCTTCCCGTTTGATCCAGCAGAGCCTATTGAAATTAGAGAATGACAAAAAAGTGCTCATTTACATAGTTCGTTTTTAAAAAAATCACAAACATACTACATTTTTGTAGCAGAAGCCAGAACTCCTCGATTTCCTATAGAGTACAGTTAGAACTATAATAAAAATCTAGATTTAAGACTGGAACTCTTCCCGTTTGATCCAGCAGAGCCTATTGAAATTAGAGAATGACAAAAAAGTGCTCATTTACATAGTACGTTTTTAAAAAAATCATAAATATTTATAATCATTCTTGTTGGAGAGGCAAGAACTCCTCGTTTTCCAATAGAATGCAAGCAGTTCTATTATAAAAATCTTAATGTAAGTCTAGAACTCTTCCCGTTATAGCTTTCAAAGCCTTAAGACTTAAGCGATTTTTTAAAAAGTCATAAATTTTTCATTTTTCAATTTTAACCATAAATTTAAAAATACCATTAAAGGATAAAATGTAAACACATTATATACTGTTTACCATTTTTAACTATTATGTGTGTTTTAGTGCATATTTTTTTTATATTGAGCATACTACGTTCTATATTTCGCTGACACGTAAAAAATATTTTTTTTTAATTTTGCTTAAGCTTCCAAGTTAGGCAAGCATAAGTTAAGCATGGCGAATGGCTTTGTATGAAGTCATTATTATTTTACTAATTTACATGGCTTATAACTCTTAAATATCTCTCTTTGAGGCCCCATAGCTTTTTACCACCTTGTTTCTATTTCTGTCAAAGCTAATTTGTTTACCTACGTATAGTTTAGTATGTCGTTGTCGATTAAAAATATCCTCTTCTCTATTTTGTTTTTTATTAGTATCATTTTGGTTAGATTTATCTCGAAATGTACTCCTTTATTATATACGTTTCATAATTGTAGAGTTGAGTAGAAGTTTCTGATGGCAAGTTTTTCAAACTTGACTCTACCAAAATGATTGCTATGTACTTTAGATCACCTGGAGGTAGTTGTTGCTTATGTTTTACTCCTCCAGCGTGCTCCAAATACTAGAAAGGTATACCCTATATAGAATGCTTTTTGATGTGAAATATCTATTGGCATCGGTATATACCTTGTTTACGTGCAATGCTTGCCGTGGCGACGCAGCGCCACCCTACACTAAGGTATATAGTTCATCTGTAGTAGAGTATACGGTGTGGTAACTCCTCACTTAGGTCGACGCTGTTGTTTACTACAACAGTACACATAATAAGTATCACTTGAAATAAAACGTATTTACTATTATTTTTTAACAATAAAATATCTATAACAGTGATCACGTGTAATTAGATTCTGTAAGACTTTTCTGTCTGACTTTTATGTTTATTAAATATATTAACATGATGCTTTGCATCTGCCAGGAGTCCCGTGACGGCCCACTTTTTTTTGTACTCTATGTAGGTAACACAAGGAAGTTTTCGCTTTTATACTGTTCATGTAAAAAAGCTATCCTGTAACAGCTCGACTTATAAAAATCATACAAACAACAAACTTCAAAAATAGACAATTTTTGGTAGTCCTTCAAATTCAATATTCCGTGACAGATTATATAAGATAAATTTATATTATAGATCTTTCTGTAATCTATAGAAAATCGAGGAGTTCTGGTTGCAGCGATAAAAATGTAGTATGTTTGTGATTTTTTTAAAAACGAACTATGTAAATGAGCACTTTTTTGTCATTCTCTAATTTCAATAGGCTCTGCTGGATCAAACGGGAAGAGTTCTAGTCTTAAGTCTAGATTTTTATCATAGTTCTATCTGTACTCTATAGGAAATCGAGGAGTTCTGGCTTCTGCTACAAAAATGTAGTATGTTTGTGATTTTTTTAAAAACGAACTATGTAAATGAGCACTTTTTTGTCATTATCTAATTTCAATAGGCTCTGCTGGATCAAACGGGAAGAGTTCTAGTCCTCAATCTAGATTTTTATTATAGTTCTATCTGTATTCTATAGGAAATCGAGGAGTTCTGGCTTCTGCTACAAAAATGTAGTATGTTTGTGATTTTTTTAAAAACGAACTATGTAAATGAGCACTTTTTTGTCATTCTCTAATTTCAATAGGCTCTGCTGGATCAAACGGGAAGAGTTCCAGTCTTAAATCTAGATTTTTATTATAGTTCTAACTGTACTCTATAGAAATTCGAGGAGTTCTGGCTTCTGGAGTAGAAATGTAGTATAATTGTGATTTTTTTTAAAATCGAACTATGTACATGAGCACTTTTTTGTCATTATCTAATTTCAATAGGCTCTGCTGGATCAAACGGGAAGAGTTCTAGTCCTCAATCTAGATTTTTATTATAGTTCTATCTGTATTCTATAGGAAATCGAGGAGTTCTGGCTTCTGCTACAAAAATGTAGTATGTTTGTGATTTTTTTAAAAACGAACTATGTAAATGAGCACTTTTTTGTCATTCTCTAATTTCAAAAGGCTCTGCTGGATCAAACGGGAAGAGTTCTAGTCTTAAATCTAGATTTTTATTATAGTTCTATCTGTAGTTAATAGAAAATCGAGGAGTTCTGGCTTCTGAGACTAAAATGTAGTATGTTTGTGATTTTTTTAAAACCGAACTATGTACATGAGCACTTTTTTGTCATTCTCTAATTTCAATAGGCTCTGCTGGATCAAACGGGAAGAGTTCCAGTCTTAAATCTAGATTTTTATTATAGTTCTAACTGTACTCTATAGAAAATCGAGGAGTTCTGGCTTCTGGAGTAGAAATGTAGTATAATTGTGATTTTTTTAAAATCGAACTATGTAAATGAGCACTTTTTTGTCATTCTCTAATTTCAATAGGCTCTGCTGGATCAAATGGGAAGAGTTCTAGTCTTAAATCTAGATTTTTATTATAGTTCTATCTGTACTCTATAGGAAATCGAGGAGTTCTGGCTTCTGCTACAAAAATGTAGTATGTTTGTGATTTTTTTTAAAAACGAACTATGTAAATGAGCACTTTTTTGTCATTCTCTAATTTCAATAGGCTCTGCTGGATCAAACGGGAAGAGTTCCAGTCTTAAGTCTAGATTTTTATTATAGTTCTTTTTGTACTCTATAGGAAATCGAGGAGTTCTGGCTTCTGGAGTAGAAATGTAGTATAATTTTGATTTTTTTAAAATCGAACTATGTAAATGAACACTTTTTTGTCATTCTCTAATTTCAATAGGCTCTGCTGGATCAAACGGGAAGAGTAATAGTCTTAAATCTAGATTTTTATTATAACTCTATCTGTACTCTAAAGGAAATCGAGGAGTTCTGGCTTCTGCTACAAAAATGTAGTATGTTTGTGATTTTTTTAAAATCGAACTATGTAAATGAGCACTTTTTTGTCATTCTCTAATTTCAATAGGCTCTGCTGGATCAAACGGGAAGAGTTCTAGTCTTAAGTCTAGATTTTTATTATAGTTCTAGCTGTACTCTATAGGAAATCGAGGAGTTCTGGCTTCTGCTACAAAAATGTAGTATGTTAGTGATTTTTTTAAAAACGAACTATGTAAATGAGCACTTTTTTGTCATTCTCTAATTTCAATAGGCTCTGCTGGATCAAACGGGAAGAGTTCCAGTCTTAAATCTAGATTTTTATTATAGTTCTATCTGTACTCTATAGGAAATCGAGGAGTTCTGGCTTCTGCTACAAAAATGTAGTATGTTTGTGATTTTTTTAAAAACGAACTATGTAAATGAGCACTTTTTTGTCATTCTCTAATTTCAATAGGCTCTGCTGGATAAAACGGGAAGAGTTCCAGTCTTAAATCTATATTTTTATTATAGTTCTATCTGTACTCTATAGGAAATCGAGGAGTTCTGGCTTCTGGAGTAGAAATGTAGTATAATTGTGATTTTTTTAAAATCGAACTATGTAAATAAGCCCTTTTTTTTCATTTTTTAATTTCAATAGGCTCTGCTGGATCAAACGGGAAGAGTTCCAGTCTTAAATCTAGATTTTTATTATAGTTCTTTTTGTACTCTATAGGAAATCGAGGAGTTCTGGCTTCTGGAGTAGAAATGTAGTATAATTATGATTTTTTTAAAATTGAACTATGTACATGAGCACTTTTTTGTCATTCTCTAATTTCAATAGGCTCTGCTGGGTCAAACGGGATGAGTTCCAGTCTTAAGTCTAGATTTTTATTATAGTTCTATCTATATTCTATAGGAAATCGAGGAGTTCTGGCTTCTGCTACAAAAATGTAGTATGTTTGTGATTTTTTTAAAATCGAACTATGTACATGAGCACTTTTTTGTCATTCTCTAATTTCAATAGGCTCTGCTGGATCAAACGGGAAGAGTTCTAGTCTTAAATCTAGATTTTTATTATAGTTCTATCTGTACTCTATAGGAAATCGAGGAGTTCTGGCTTCTACTACATTTTTGTAGTATGTTAGTGATTTTTTTAAAATCGAACTATGTAAATGAACACTTTTTTGTCATTCTCTAATTTCAATATGCTCTGCTGGATCAAACAGGAAGAGTTCCAGTCTTATATCTAGATTTTTATTATAGTTCTATCTGTACTCTATAGGAAATCGAGGAGTTCTGGCTTCTGCTACAAAAATGTAGTATGTTTGTGATTTTTTTAAAAACGAACTATGTAAATGAGCACTTTTTTGTCATTCTCTAATTTCAATAGGCTCTGCTGGATCAAACGGGAAGAGTTCCAATCTTAAATCTAGATTTTTATTATATTTCTATCTGTACTCTATAAGAAATCGAGGAGTTCTGGCTTCTGGAGTAGAAATGTAGTATTATTATGATTTTTTTAAAATCGAACTATGTAAATGAGCACTTTTTTGTCATTCTTTAATTTCAATAGGCTCTGCTGGATCAAACGGGAAGAGTTCCAGTCTTAAGTCTAGATTTTTATTATAGTTCTATCTGTACTCTATAGGAAATCGAGGAGTTCTAGCTTTTGCTACAAAAATGTAATATGTTTTTGATTTTTTTAAAAACGAACTATGTAAATGAGCACTTTTTTGTCATTCTCTAATTTCAATAGGCTCTGCTGGATCAAACGGGAAGAGTTCTAGTCTTAAGTCTAGATTTTTATTATATTTCTATCTGTACTTAATAGAAAATCGAGGAGTTCTGGCTTCTGAGACTAAAATGTAGTATGTTTGTAATATTTTTAAAAACGAACTATGTAAATGAGCACTTTTTTGTCATTCTCTAATTTCAATAGGCTCTGCTGGACCAAACGGGAAGAGTTCTAGTTTTAAGTCTAGATTTTTATTATAGTTCTATCTGTACTCTATAGGAAATCGAGGAGTTCTGGCTTCTAGAGTAGAAATGTAGTATAATTGTGATTTTTTTAAAATCGAACTATGTAAATGAGCACTTTTTTGTCATTCTCTAATTTCAATAGGCTCTGCTGGATCAAACGGGAAGAGTTCCAGTCTTAAATCTAGATTTTTATTATAGTTCTATCTGTATTCTATAGAAAATCGAGGAGTTCTGGCTTCTGGAGTAGATATGTAGTATAATTGTGATTTTTTTAAAATCGAACTATGTAAATGAACACTTTTTTGTCATTCTCTAATTTCAATAGGCTCTGCTGGATCAAACGGGAAGAGTAATAGTCTTAAATCTAAATTTTTATTATAACTCTATCTGTACTCTATAGGAAATCGAGGAGTTCTGGCTTCTGGAGTAGAAATGTAGTATAATTGTGATTTTCTTAAAATCGAACTATGTAAATGAACACTTTTTTGTCATTCTCTAATTTCAATAGGCTCTGCTGGATCAAACGGGAAGAGTTCCAGTCTTAAATCTAGATTTTTATAATAGTTCTATCTGTACTCTATAGGAAATCGAGGAGTTGTGGCTTCTGCTACAAAAATGTAGTATGTTTGTGATTTTTTTAAAAACGAACTATGTAAATGAACACTTTTTTGTCATTCTCTAATTTCAATAGGCTCTGCTGGATCAAACGGGAAGAGTTCCAGTCTTAAGTCTAGATTTTTATTATATTTCTATCTGTACTTAATAGAAAATCGAGGAGTTCTGGCTTCTGAGACTAAAATGTAGTATGTTTGTGATTTTTTTTAAAACGAACTATGTAAATGAGCACTTTTTTGTCATTCTCTAATTTCAATAGGCTCTGCTGGATCAAACGGGAAGAGTTCCAGTCTTAAGTCTAGATTTTTATTATAGTTCTATCTGTACTTAATAGAAAATCGAGGAGTTCTTGCTTCTGGAGTAGAAATGTAGTATAATTGTGACTTTTTTTAAAACGAACTATGTAAATGAGCACTTTTTTGTCATTCGCTAATTTCAATAGGCTCTGCTGGATCAAACGGGAAGAGTTCCAGTCTTAAATCTAGATTTTTATTATAGTTCTATCTGTATTCTATAGCAAATCGAGGAGTTCTGGCTTCTGCTACAAAAATGTAGTATGTTTGTGATTTTTTTAATATCGAACTATGTAAATGAGCACTTTTTTGTCATTCTCTCATTTCAATAGGCTCTGCTGGATCAAACGGGAAGAGTTCTAGTCTTAAATCTAGATTTTTATTATAGTTCTATCTGTACTCTATAGGAAATCGAGGAGTTCTGGCTTCTGCAGAAGAAACGTAGTATAATTATGATTTTTTAAAAAATGAAGTGAACGATTTTCATATACATAATATTTCATATAATATTTTTTTCAAAAATTTTTTTTGAAGCGAAATCAATTGAACTATTTGTAAACCTATCAGGAACTATTGAACTAATATATATGTGTATAGAACTCACTCCGATTTGGATTTGCAAAAAAATGATCTGCTACGGGAAGTTAGCAGATCATTTTTTCAATGTCTGTTTTCTAGGGTAAAAACGCCAGAACTATGTTTAAAACCTATCAGGAACTATAGAACTCTGCTGCATGCGAAGAGAACTCACATTTTTTTTTGATCTGCTGGAAAATGATCTGCTAAGTTCACTGACATTTGTGAATGTTTAATTTCAGCTTAACGTCGTCATGTGAACTGGTTGCTGGACGTAAGGAGTACGAATCATACACAGCAAATATCGTAATGTATCTTCTAATAAATCAAAAGGTGACGGCGAAAATTAAATAACAAGAATTATTTCACTAGATTAGGACTTATTTCCCCAGAAATGCCATTGTATAAAACAGAGTGTAAAGAGAAAAAGGTAAAAAAATAATCAACTTATTCAGCAAAACATAATAATGAATCAAACGACTAGTTTTAAAACCTGGGTTCAATTTGAGCACATGTAAATTTAAACTAAGATCTACTGTACTCTTCGGTCATTAGACTAAAATATAAAGTTAATTTCCTTTTAATGATTGTCTCCCGTAGCAGGGAAGGCAGAGAGAACCTAGTGTTAAAACACTCCATCTTCCATTTTAAATTTCACGTTTGTATTTATTTGTTATATTTTTTCACTTTACTTGTATTTCTTGAGTGGCGGTTCTCAACGCCGCGGTGTTGAATTAAATTATGATCATTCTTCTGAGAGAATATAAACTCACAATCACGCAGTCAGAAGGTGTTCCACTACGCCATGACGGATTTTGATAAGTTGTTCAATTACCTGAAGATATGTTTTTTTTAATTCTACTGATGCAAATATCAATTGATGTGGAAAATTCATACGAAGAAAAAAATATAACATTTACAGTTAAAAGGATATATTTATAAGAGCACTCGAAATGTTTATCCACTTGAAATTCTGTGAAACGCGTAATCTAGTAAGTGCTGCCTATTTTTAAAAAACAAAACGTACAATGCCGAAGTACCTACATACTTGAAAAATAAGTTATTTGCATATTTATAAAACAGACAAACTGTAATAACTTTTATATATTTTTTATTCATAATGTACTTTTTATTTCTCCGCTCTGGTACCTAAGATATAGGGTGGCATTGAGCACTCGATAATCAATGTTTTTATTTTGGACAGAAAATGGAAAACGGAGTGACTTCACACTAGGTTCTCTCTGATTACTCTTGATAGTTGTAGACAAGAGAAATTGTGAAAGAAGTACTGCAAAGAAAATATTTTATTACGTTTAGATCAGAAATTTACTGACAAAGTATAGCAACTACTTGGTGTACCTACAAAAGATATGGATGGAAATAATATTACAAGGGACATAAAAAAATACAGACGAAGTTCCGGCCGACAGCCAGTCATATATAAAACACTATATAAAATGAAAAATATCAAACAATTTCTAAGAAACACTGCTCTCAGCTTCTCTATAATGTAAGAAGACGATATTTTATAACGCAGACAACAGCTCACAGCTGGTGAAGAAAATACTAAAGCAATATCAAAGGAGTTTCGCACTGTTCAATTAAATTTAGTATTGTACACTTGCTAGAAAACATTTCATTTTAGAATTACTAACATAATTTCGACCTCAACTATATCTACTATTATATAAAAATCTGTAATTTTATATGAAGGATGTTAATAGGTTTGATTCCTCCTAAAAAACAATACCTATAGATATAAATATTGAATATAATATCACTGCAAAATATGACTGACTATACCTAATATTTAAAATATATGGGGTCCAATTTCTGAATAATCAAATATATATTTTTTCTGCTGCGTGGGAATTGTACACACAAACAAAAAAAATGTAAACAAAAAAATTGTACCAGTATTCAGTTTCGCCAGTTGACAAGCAAGTCGGCTATAAATGACTTGACACTCATATTTAGAATGTATATTAAAAAAAAGTTTTTTTCGAAACAAGAAGTAAATTACTATGCTACTATACCTTCTGATAATATATTAAGTTACCTAACCTAACCTATATTATACTTATAATATGTTAGTAAATATCTATCTAACTCATACTGTACAATACAATATAACGATTCTCCATTGTTCATTTACACGCTTCATCATGGCTGCTAATGGTATTTGTAATTTATATCGATCGTTGAATCCAAATAATCCGTATTAATATTAGCATAATAAATTACTTATTCATATATGTAAGAGAATGTAGACGATGATTTGCAATTTCTACCAGCTGTTTAATAATTAAAGTTTTAAGTGTTTTACAAATGTTTATTTTCTTATTATATGCTGGTAATGGTTTGTTCGTTTAAATTATAATAGTTTTTGCTATATGTGTTTTCGTATTTTTTGTATGTATTAATGTAGGAAAATTAACTTACATTTTTTTTTATCTTCACGTTGTATGTATTACAGTGCTGGGTAGGCAGAGGGAACCTAGTATTAAGATACTCCGTTCCCCACTTTCCGCCGAATTCGGAGGCATGGCGTGTTAAGTGGCGGAACTTAACGCCGCGCTTTACCTCATTTTCAATATTTTCAATTATTTAATATTTCTATTTTCTTCGTTCTGGTGTCGAGGTAAAGCGCGGCGTTAAGTTCCGCCACTTAACACGCAAGCCTCCGAATTCGGCGGAAACCTCTGTCTACCCTGCTGTGTGCGGGATACAGCGTGAAGCTAAACAAAACAAACAAGCAGTAAAATTAAAAGTAAGTAAAGTTATTGCCAACAATCAATCAAAAGATTGCATGTTCAACCTATCAATTCTCCCGATAAATATTATTTAAAGGCATAACAATGGCTAAGCAACTAGATAAGCATAAATATACTCGTATTAAGTCGGTACCGACTACAAAAAAATATAACCATAGAAAATTATAATAAACAAACTGCGAGTTTGTCGTAAATAAAGAATTCAAGAATCGCTTTAGGGCGAATCGGCATTTAAATTTTACTTTGATGTTTGCTTCTGTTTCTATTACTGGTTGGCCCTTAAGCGATTTACGTCCTTTATTATAATATTCTAAATTGTATGGTTTGGTAAAGAATAATAAAGCTGTATAGAAATGCTTGAAGATATTTCTTTTTAGTAAACATTCTTGTTATTTTTAACTTTATCGATATATGTTCAAATGGGAAGGACAAAAATTGTTGGCGTTTCTTGAAAAACATACGGAAAAGTGAACGTATACGTATTTCCCCTCCTCGAGTGGGAATCGAACCCACAACCAGTTGCGTTACAGTCAGACTTTGTGTCTCTGCGCCACGACTGGCTACAGTCAGAGTTCATCTCGGTTCATTGAGACATTGTGTGTTGAGTGGCGGAACCCAATGTTGTGCTTAGTTTTAGGTTGGTACCTAAGGCAAAGCGTGGCATTGGACAGACATATAAAAAATATATAAAAATATATAATTATTATTTTAAGTGGGAATTGCTTTTGTATAATTAAAGTCACACATACATTTTTCGGCAACGCTTATTTTACGTTTTCTTCTGCTAGGTAAATAAAAGCCAGTTGTGGCGCAGTCCAGAAGTGGTAATATTTAATATTTCCATTTTCCTTCGCTCTGGTATCAGAGGTAAAGAAGAATAGAGATTGATCATAAATCCTAAATAGAAATTAGTAAATATAATATTTTTTCTACAGGATGATACAAAACCGACAACAACTTTTTCGCATAGCCAGATGTCTAGTGGTCAGATATTACCTAGGTTTCTCCACATCGAATTCGTGACATTGTGTGTAAAGTGGCGGAACTGAACGCCACCCTTCACCTCACCAAAGCGGAAAAATGAAAACAATTTAAATATAATCGTTCCTTCGAGTGGAAATCCGAACCGACAACAATCGCGTTTAGTCACACTCTGTCTCACTGCACCAGGTCCTCTAAACAGTACTGTATATAAAAGTGAATATAGGAAAATAAAAATAAGGGACAACGTTTCGCCCCATACAAAGTTGCCAAGTAATGGCAAAAGGGGATTTCTCTTGTTAATTAAGGATACGTGGGATGAAGGAACAAATGTTAATATCGTTGGTTGTTTAGAGAAAGCGAGTAACACTATATGCGTAAATTTGGGTTGATTGTTTATTTTCGTCGATCTTAATAATATGTACAGAATTTAACGTACTTTGTTTATTTTCACGCTGCTTTCTCCTTGAGCTCGGTAATCGCGAGTATCAAAAGCTACTCACGCTATCTACTTGCTGCCTATGTTTAAGTCTATGAGACATCTTACATTAGGTGACGGAACTCGTGTCTAGGTTATATTAAACATGAAATAACAATATTTAAAACATTTTTTTGCATTTATTATCCTGAATAATAACCAGCCAACTTGGGGCCAGTCGTGGCGCAGTGGCACGAACGTGTGACTGTAAACGACTGGTTGTGGAGGACTCGAGGGGTGGTAATATTTAATATTTCCAATTTCTTCGCTCTGGTGTCGAGGCAAAGCGTGGCGTCAAGTTTCGCCACTTAACACCCAATGCCTCCGAATTCGGCGGAAAGTGGGGAACGGAGTGTCTTAACACTAGGTTTCCTCTGCCTACCATGCTGTGTGCGGAATACAGCGTGAAGCTAAAAAAAACAGATAAATAATAACAATTTTAAAATAAATTAATTACATATAAATTATTTTTATATGTAATTAATTTTTTAGTAAGGTAAAATCTTCAAAAAGTTAAGAATATAGTGCCTTAGCACAAGGTATTTTCTGTCTACCCTATTACGTAGGAGGAAGCCTGAAACTGTAAAATAAAATTTATTTGATAATACAAACTTGGTAATATAACCAAAAGAACTTAATTAATTAGAAGCTAAATTACCACATAATGCGTACGAAGGATGTCGACGTGTTAATTAAATGTAGGTGAAAAGCGCAAACCAAGGTATATTGTAGCTTACTCTTATTAAGAAGATACGAGAGAAACTTACATGTGATTTTTAATTTCAACGTAATCCTGTATAAAATGTTACTTTGTAGTTCTTTTTTGAATTTTTATTATTAATTTTGTAATTAAGAATCATAAATACTACAAAAACTGAAAAGCTTAAATAAATTGTCATTGTGATACTGATTCCTTTACAGTGCCGGTGGAAAATAGTTATACGCTTTCCGCTATGATAATATACATACATACACTAGTGTATCTGTAATCTAGTCAGATAAAGAGTACTTTTTAGTATAAAAATAATTAAAAAAACATAGCAATTGCTAAGATCTGGAACGATTTTACGGATTCATCATTACACTGTTAAATGCGGAATACGAAGAAATTTTCAAAATTTTAAAAAATTAAAAAAATATAAGTTATATAATCAGACATAGTCAAATTCTATGCACTAAACATGCATCCATATGCATGTTTAGTAAAAGTTTAGCAGCAGTGACAGCAATAAATACTAAAGTGTAAAACAATATATTTTTCTAATTTTATATTGATTAAATTACGAAACTCATTATGAATAAAAAATACAAACATAAAAACATATTTTAACAATACATAATTATTTGTATTGTTATTTATGTAGCTTTTTTGGTAATGTTAATAGATTTGTACTGTAATGCTTTTAATGTAGTTATAATGAATGTACAAAATAATACTGCCTAGTCTATTATAATAAGAAACATTTTGTTTATTAATTATTCATTATAATTACGAGTAAGCTATTGGAAATGCATTATGTGTAGTAAAGGCGCAATTATTAATGATGGGACGATATTGTGATATTTAGGTCATAAATGCAGTTACATCGTCACTACGTAAACACAAAATTAAAAACCTTTTTAATTTTGTTTTTATTTTTTTATACAAACTGTTAAAAATATTGGGACATTTTTTTAAATATACCCTAAATAAATTAAGATCAACCTGGACAGTCAAGGCATTAATTGTATTAAGGAAATCGCTATACAGTTACACATGTTGTCCGAACAAATCTCAAACATTCATTATTAAGCTTAACAATCCTATGCAAGTATTTTATTGTAAAATATGTATTGTAAAAAATATGCCAATAAAACTAGTTTAATGTATCCCTTGATATTACCGATATGTGAATAATAAATGGCAACAACATTCGATTGTAATGAGAGACGTTTGCTAAATTATTCATTATAATTGCGAAAGTTATTGGAAATGCAATATGAGAATAAAGCCACGTGTACCGCAATGTTATAAAATGGATAACAATATAAAAACAAAATACATATTTTACTATCGTAAAGATTGATTAAACAAACATAAATTGCTAAAATTGGTAAATTTTAGGCACAAATCCTCCAGCACCTCCAGCTTTAAATTACTTATTAGATTTGCAGAATCTGAATAACATAGTTAGCACTAATAACTATCAGAATACGGATGATTAAGTGAAAATAACAAATCAGCTCAGAATTTGTAGGAAAGCTATCCGAAATATTAGCAAAAATGGATAATAATAAAAATAAATATTTTTCTTCATAAAACTGCCATTGAACAAGGAATAAAGTCGAATAATATCAAACAACAAATGGAAAAAAGAACTTGCGCAAAACTTCTTACTTAAGTCTACCAATTGGTAGAAAAAAAAGTATTTTGCTTTATAATAAGAAAGAAAGTGTCGAAGAAAAATCTACTACGAGTATCAATTTAATTTTTGTATAAGTACACAAAGCAATAATAACATGAACACACATATATACAAAGTGAATTAATGTCTTATAGAGAACACAATAAATTAAATAAAACTGAACGTTAATTGATATGAACGCTTTTGACATTTATTTGAAGTGAGTAATTTTTGACACTTACTTTTAATGGTCAAAATAAGGTGCCCCTGTCCAGTCCAGTTATGACATATACGAGTACATATACGACTGAATGGCTCTACTTTCAATATATACTTCAGAAATATAAAATTAAAAATAATATTAAATATATTAAAAAAATATTTAATATAAAGCAAGGTTGTTTTGTTACGGAATTTAATTTACATTTATTCATACACTTAATATTAGAACTAACTTCTACCGATCTCCTTTACATGGTATAAAGCAAAGTCGCTTCCCGCGTTTGTATGTATACGAGTATATGCTTAGATCTTCAAAACTACGCAACGAATTTTGATGCGGTGTCGTTTAATACGTAGAATGATTCAAAAGGGACGTTTATATGTAGGAAGGTATACATGCATAATATAGTACTAAAATATTGATAATTTTAAAGGTTTTTAATGTGGCGTGTGCCTATAGTGAAATGGTTGTGTACTTCACTCAGGCGAAGCCGCGAACGGGCTATTACATAAAAATACTAAAAAAAACACTCCACATACCTTTAAATGTGTGCACTTTTGAATTGGACATCACGTGCCACAATTGGGGGTCACCAGCTGACGGCGCCAATACGAGATGCTGTCCAGAGGGTGCCAGTTGCAGGAGTCGAACCCCCGCTCCAGGGGTTGATCCCCCTACGGACACCACACGGACCGTTGATGCGATTGGTGGATGTAACCTTAGGAAAAAAGAATTGCTTTTATTATCTATATAGTTTAATTAATTTAATGTAATAAATGAGTTATACACCTTTAAAAAAGGGAAAACAGAGAATATTTATAAATATACATGTTTTACGTATTGAGACAAATTAATAAAATTGGAGTGTGTGCATGTAATATTAAAATAACCGCTGTTAAATTAATGGATTTGTATACATGGCATATATATCTACCGAAATATTTTATTTTACAATTTTTCTGTTTGTTCTGTTTCGGTTTGTTCCGGCTAATCTCTGGAATGGCTAAACTAATTTTGACGATACTTTTACTGGTAATAGGTATAAGGAGGAAGTTAGGCTACATTGATTTTAGAAAAATAGCTTTTTCTTGAATTCCAGGCGGATGAAGTCGTGTTCACAGCCTCAATCAATAAATAAAATATACGTTAAAGAAAACTTTCCATATCAATAATAACAATAATCCAAACAATACTCCAAATAAACATTGCGCTTAATTAAAATGAACTACGTTTGTTATTTTCGGAACATGAAAATTTGTATTATCGAAACATGAACACGGAACATGGTAAAGGCAATTCCCATAACAGTCCACATACGCGGTAACGATCGGTATAATGATGTGAACAATTTCCCAAACGGTCCCCGCCCTACAGTCGATGGGGTCAGAAAGTTAATGAGAACGATAAACAAAACGATTAGCGATTTGATTACAGTCCCACTCTTTCCGACAAGTTTTTAATTAATTGGTGGCGATATCACACCCGTTTATTGACGGCAATCACGCTAAGTATGTGATTTAGGTAAAACTGGTGAAAATTGCGCTCATGGTGGACCATGTAATCTTATAATTTACTGTTATATGGAATTGTAGGATGTCTAGAGTGTCTCGAGTGTATTGAAATATGCTGAAATGATATTTTAAGTTGTTACAACATATTTCTAGTCTCATTTTTACTCTATTTTTAGACTTTATTTTTTACACTCTATTTTTTCGCTCCTAATATGAGAAGGAGTAAAAAAATAGAGAAGGCGACGAAAACAATGAAAATTTTATAGACATTGGAATGTTTTTTTTTAAATAAAGAATTTTATATGGAAAAGTTTTGCTCTCAACGTGAATGAAGCTTTAGGTAGGAAAGACGAAAGAAGTCGGTATCGACAGTTAAACAAATTTTAAATAACACCTTTATAAACATTATAATAATATTTTTTAGGCCAGCGCTACGAAGATAGATTGGTCACAGCTACGATTTTCGGTCGTACTTACGGTGTTCGATTCGTGGGTTATGTTTAAGCTATTTCCATTTCTCTGCTTTGGTTCCTAGAACAAAGCGCGGCGTTGAGTTCCGCTACTTAATATAACAATGTATTGATTTCGAGCTAAAAGTGGAATCTGAGTTTTTTTTTTGTTTGTTTGTACACTGTGTTCCGTTAAACTATCCCTCTACGCGGTAAAAGGGTGAAGCTCTATTTTTAACACCAATTTGTTTAGCAATCCAATACATACTATCGCGTTAAGCCAAACACATGACAAGTATACCACGATAACTTTCATAATCAAGTTAACAGTTACATTTAAGATTTTCCCTAATCTGTCAGAGTTAAGTTAAAGTAGTTAGCCAAAGGTTCAACGTGGGTGTATAGCACTGTATACATACATAACTACATATACTGGCATAGAAAGCGAATAGCAAAGATAAATAAAACGATTAGCGAGTTAATTGCAGTCCCGCTGTATGCGGACAAGAGGCTAACGGATTGGTAGCTGTACGGTTTTTTCTAATTATTTTCCTGGTAAGAATCGTTAGTGTTAACTGGTGATATGTGTAATTTATTTGGTTTTTTAATACTTTTTAGGATAATAAGGGAAAACGATATAGGGCCTAGTGGTATAGGAACTCTTGTTTAGTTACAGAGGTTACGGTTGAAGAATACGAATGACATGCTTTTAAGCACGATTTTGTTAGTTCATCTGTCTGTATCTATGGATAAATAAATGTAAGAAAGTATAGCAAAAACAGCTTGCTGATTTGAATTACAACTTGCTATGTTTTATATTTGAAAATTTGTACGCGCATCTCGATTCAAAAACAAAACAATGTAGCATGTGATTTTTTTTTGTCAGGATGACCAGGATAGTATGAAACAAGCTTTAAGTATATTTCTTATAGGTTTTTTAAATAGATTTTACGTTCCGAATAGATTGGAACTAGTACTACTAGTAGAAATTTTGATATTAAGATTTGATATGCCCAGTTAAAAAAATCCAAACTGAATCACATGTTTACTCACATACTACATTTTCTGAACACTAAATAATTTACATTTAAATATTGTTCTTTGTTTTATGGAAAAAAGGAGGCAAACGAGCACAAGGCCCACCTGGTTACCTTCGCCCATAGACATCCACAACATTAGAGTTATGGATGCGTTGCCAGCCTCGGAGATGTAGGTAACAAAAAGAGGGAGGAAGGATGGGAATGGTGGGGATAGGTAGAGCTTGCTTACACGCCAATGAACCGGAACACCTCATCAGATTTTTGGCGGTTTATCTTTGACACGATAGTGGTCGCAAGCCAGTCGAAAAACGAATCTCCTACCACCTACTAGTACTGGGTTACCCGCCTAAGCTACTGGGTTACCCGCCTTTTATGGGACGCTACCCAGCGGCGGGGGTGAATTGTATTCTTAACCCGAAAGATGATGCTTCAATTAAAAAAAAAACATATGAAAGAAACATAGTGGGGACACACGGGAAAGTCCCGCTTCATATCCCTAGTCAACAATTTACAAAATAAAAAAAAAACAAACTTAACAGCTTAAAAAAATGACGTACGTTTGAATATATTGACCGTAACAAAACATAAACGTTACTAACCAAACTCTATAGTGTATTTACATACGATACACTACTGTTTGCGATACTACAAAACCACATGCATTGTTCGATGAAAATATTTCACTAGTAGAATATTATATTTGGCTCAATTTAGCCACAATTGGGTATTTACTTAGGGGAATTTTAATGTACACAAAAATATTTATTCGTATGCATTTATTTGACACATTGAAACAAAGCGCGGCGTCTACTTATACCGCAAGATATATCTTTGAAGTAACAGAAAATCAGGTTAACTAACAGGTACTTCTACAGGTACTCCTACTACCTAATACAAAAAATGCAAGAAAGATGAGAAAATAAACATATAAATAATACGTGAAGGGAAAGCTTACGACCGGACACCCTTTTACGGAAGAGCAACACATAAATATTATTGATTAGAAATGAATTATATCAATCAAATAAATATTACACACATATTATATAGTGACTGAAACATATTTTTTACAAATTGGTAAGTAAGGTGGTTGCTAAGGAAACGTATATTTTACGTGTAAAGGAGTCGTCTATTAGTTTCAATTATTATGAAAATCTATTTAACATTACATATGTTTAAAATTATTAATATTAGAAATATAACTTTCTACCCTGTTTTAATATAATAATACATTACATAGAAAATTAAAAGATCAAAGTAATATTTCAAACAACCCTCATTTTAAACGATTTTCCTATCGCATACAAGCGTCTTAAAGTTATTCTTATTAAGAAGTAGGACAAGTCTTCGCCTGAGTATTTATGAACAAAGGATGTGGGTAACAGGTGCGGTTCGTTTTCGTCGGCGAAAGCTACCACAATAACTATAAACTAAAATATATATGTATTTATCTTTCTCCACAGAAAATACACAATGGATTTACAGGAAGGCAAAAAGGGCTTTTATATTTTTGGTCAAAAATGTGGTAAAATAAATCGGCTTTGGAGTTTCACGTACAACTAACAAATAATAGTAAGTTTGGTTAGTGGGAATATTTATTTAAAGAGCATGTGTTGGAATAAATTAGATATGGATGTCGATATAATTATAATGCACGTATCAGTGGCGAAGGGTAGAATTTTGTGTGGAGGTAATAGCCCAGTCATATTAGGGGTTTCACCTCGGAATGAAAGATAATAAGCTGGAAATTGGTGAAAACCTTTGTTTTGCCATTCTAAATATTGTCTCAAAAGTCACAAACGATATCGTGTCCGCGTCTTAAGATATTGAAGGTCAAAGGTCACAAAAAACGATTTTTCGCGAATATCTCGGTTCCTATAGCTTAAATGATATTTTCACCTATTATGAAAGTTATAGAGTATAAAATTCTCTACAACTTTTGTCTAAACTTTTTTTTATGCGATCGACCGTTTTTGAGGTAGAGCGCGAAGAGTGCGCAGCGTACAGTCATATATGAGCTAATGCAGGGTCAAGCGTTAGTTACGGTTATCAGTACGTTGTATAAAGTCAATTATTGACAAAAAAATTATAATTATTAAGCAATGCCCATTATGTCTGTACTTATTCTTTATATATGTATATTATCTCTCATTCCGAGGTTGACCCCTTTTTTACCTAATATGACTGGGCTATAATGAATATTAAAAATTCAGGTTCGCAGTGAACGATAATATAAATATTTCGTCGTTTACCAAATTTATTCGAACAGTAGTCAATTTATAATTGATATAGTAGAATTTAATGACAAAGCGCCAAATTCTTATAAAAAGATCAATAAAGAATGATGTAATTTTATAACTTAAATTATGTTATAATTCATTGATCTTTTTGAACACGACGGTTATGGGTTTGATTCTCGATGGGGGGAACGATGTTATTAAAATCATGTTCATTTTTACGTTCTGGTGAAAAGAAACATTGAGTTCATCTGGGAACGGAGTGTCTTGGCACTAAGTTCTCACTGCCTACCGTGTCATACAAGAAAATCCTCAAGGTGTATAATAAAATGTGAAATATTTATATAAGCTATCTTGAAACTAACTGCACAGTGTAAACTAACCGCATTTAGAATACTAAGAGGCGAGATTTAAGTTGCGAGCTCTAGTTTGTTCTTATCTTCAATTTTTGAAGAGTAAGATGTATGTTGCGAATTGGAAAATTCAAAAAGTTTTCTCTAGAACTAAAGCAAATGTTTGATTTATTTATATATAAGTTAATATTAGGAAGGAAGAAGTTTAACAAAAGTTCTGATCTTAACACGTGTTGCTACAATTAGTGTGCCAGTTAATAAGTAGACCAGAACTAACTTTTATTGTATGTTTTAATAATTCTCTATATATTGCTTTAGCGGTATGACTTATAAGCGTAATAAACGTATTATCGTAATAGTATCTGTATGTTATTGTTATCATGGTATAGTCAAAACTCCCTAAAAAATAATATTCTTATATAAAACATAGGCACTTCAAAAGGAAAATAGTGGGTATTGATTTCTTTGTATAGAAGAAACATATAATTCAGGAGATCTATTGTTGTTATCTATTATAATTATCGAAATGGAAATATAATATATTAGTAGGTGAAGGACAATTTGCGGATTCCTCTTTACGTGATGATTTCATGTAAAGGAAGCTTTACAAAATAATGCTTAATATTTCTTTATGTGTTTTAAATACAATTTTGTTTGAAGTGATATACAATGACATGTATATCACTTCATACAAATATAGCAACGTCTAAGCTGACGTATATTTCAAGTGAGCATTGGAGGAATACTAAATGTATATTTATTTATTCAGAAAGCTAATAACAAAATGTGTATTAAATATAAAAAAGTTTAGAATACGCTTGACAAGATTGCATTTTTAATAACCTTTTTGTTGTTGCTCTGTATTATAAGTATTAAACTTTTTCATCACAAACCTAACCTACTTTTCGTTTCAACTAAGAGTAATGTAATCTTTGTGTACCGTGTTTTCTTGCATTTTTATGTTATTCCTGTAGTAATGTTTTTTAAATAATTCTTTTGTCCGTGCGACGTTTTATTCCGCAGAGAAAATCTAGTATTAAAGGCACTCCGTTCTCTACTTTCCACCTGAATTTTACACACAATATAAGTGGCGGACTTTAATACCACGGTTCGTCTTATCCAGCGGAGAAATGAACATAATTATTATAACTCCATCGGGTGGGAATGAAACCCACAACAAACGACTTTTACAGGCATGCGCCGATCCACTACACCATAATAGCCTCACAATATTCATGTGTCATTTTATAGCGTCATGCTTTATCCCGCACGTAGTAGGGTAGGCAGAGGGAACCTAGTGTTAAGAGGAACTGACACTCCGTTCCTTACTTTATGTCGAATTCTGAAGGCTTTACTTGTTAAGTGGCGAAACTACGCTTTGCCTCGTCATGAGAGCGAAGAAAATGAAATATTAGATATTTTAATTTCTGAAGTGGGAATCGAACCCACAACCAGTTGTGTTTACAGGCGCTACGACTGTTTCAATAAATATTCCTGTAATTATTAATTTATGAACTAAAATATATGAAAATGCACATTATGCGTGATTTTATTGATTCAGCAACAATGGTTTTAAATGACCGAGTTTCAGAACAGTGCTTTGTTAAAATGTGACTATACATATAATAAATAAAAAGAACTTTCTCATTTTGTTATGATTGATGTTGCACGAGAGGAAAGGTTTGTACAATGTACTTTTATTGTGAATCTGGTATTTTACTAGTGAAATATTGTTTTTTTACCAGCTCTTTCATTCATATTTAACTTTTAAACATTATTTTGCTCCTTTCTGAGCGTGGTGTTTTAATTAAAAACAGCAAGAATACATATTTTTTCTTAGTAAATTTCTGTACTAGGTATTCTTTAAATAAACTCTGAGTTTCAATATTAGTGACGTTTATCCAACATTCTAAATATTTTCATCAGAATACAGCTTATTTTACATTATTTTTTAATAAATTAAGTATGCAAATATTAAACAATGATTTAGAAATATGTTTCTACTTACATTTTTTACACATTCATTCTAGTATTATAAATATATTGAACATGTAATTAAGCCCAGGGTTAAATATAGGCTACTTAAGGAAAAATCAACCTCATAGTAAGATATAATAATATTATATAATTTAACATATATATTTAAAGGGTTTTACAAATAACTTACCATCCGTTAAGAGGTACAAGAAGAGGTTTGTCGTAGCCGTCGCACCACGCCATAGCAGCCGTTACCAATGTAGCGAGGACTCCACGTCTCGCTACCGCTGGACGTAGCCATGCTATTATCTAAATAATGAAGACATGTATTAATTACAAAATAAAAAAAGACTAAATTTAAGGGTCGTAGTGGTGCAGTAGAACATGAATATTTAATCATGAACGCGTTTTATTGTGAGTGCAATCTCAGTCAAAAGAAACGATTATATTTGAATTATTTTTAGTTAGTGAGGAGTTGAGTCCCTTTGTGTAGTACGTAATGTCTCGATTTAGTTTTAAATTATCTCTGACTACCCTACTATGAGCGAAAAAGAAATATATATGGCTGATAGAATGTGATTGTTTTTTAGATTTGCATCTTGCTTGAGGGGAGAAGCTTATTTACGAATACTCAGGTAACTTAACTGTAACGTGCAGAAAAACATATAAAAATGTAAAAGATGAAATTATTTGTGAAAAGAACTCCTTTCAAATATTCTTCATAATTTTAACAGCTTTATTTATTGATTTATTTCATTATTTTAAAAAAACATACTTATTAACAATAAACTTATATAATATAAATCAATTTCCATATTAGAATAGCACTAATATAATATGTTGCTTTTGTAGCAGATAGGTTTACACAAGACCCTTTATGACCGACGAAGGTAAAGCCGAGCACGGCTTAACCCTGTCAACAGTTTTGAATGGGGAGTTATTCGCTAGTAACCGTAATTTGATTAAAAATACCGTTAAGATTGAACTCAACTCAATAGACCAGCAAGAAGGTTATTTGTAAGAGAGAAAATAAGACGTAAGAAATTGAAAATAGACAATATTTACTTGGATTACTTTATCTTAAAGAATTCTGCGTTTAATTTTTTTTTGCGTTTAATAAGACATTATTTAGATTTTTTCTAGGAAAACTTACTAATTTTTAACTATACGCTTTTTTCCTCTTAGTAGAATAGTCAGAATAACCTTTTGGTAACAGTTAGATCTTTACTTTCAGAACGAAATCTAGACATTGCGTGTTAAGTGGCGAAACTAAATACCTGGCTTTATCTTGTTCACAATGGCGAATATATTAAAATAATTAAAATATGGTCATTAATTAAATTATTGTCTTTTATCTTTATCATTGCACGTAATGCGTTTCTATGGTTGGCGACAACTTAATGTAAAATTACTCAGTTACGGTCTTTTTTCTACAAGAGTGGAGGAAATAAAATAATTTAAATATAAATATTCATTCGATTGGCATCAAACCAACAATCGCATTTACAATCAAACGTTATCCCACTGTAATACAACAGTCTTTTATATAGATGCAACTACATCTATTCATTCGCCTTTCTGTAAAATGATATGTACATAAAGTTATATTGAATAATTCACATAAATTTCCATTTAATAACGAGCAAAATCATACTATCCATTATTTGTAAAGCTTTCATGAAAAGCGACTACACGAACAGCTCTAAAATGGTTTACTTAATCCTTTTTTCAAACAAATTGGATGTGAAAGCATTTCCATGCATACGTTAGAGCTTTTATATTTTAAACTTTTTTTTACATGTCAACTAATAGCGCCCGACCAAAAGGTACTTGGTTTTTTTTAAAACAATTGTGTCGTATAACTATATTATGGTGTATGTTATGAATTTCTTGTACGATATTAGTACGTAGGTGTCATTTTGTTTTCGACTGATAATTAATATAGACGGCGGAACCTTCTTATACAATTTGATTTTGACAAACAGATCGAAAAGCTAAATTTGTAAATGTAAACATTTTTTGTAAATGAATTGGACACACAATAGTGGGTTTTAATTCAAGGGTAAGGCAAGACTCTAAAAACTTACTTATAAACTTCCGGCACCGCAGAACTATTAATGCACTCTGTTATTCATTGTATTGAAAAAAATTCGACTTTGTTTTTACGAAGATAATGCACCACAGATAGATATGGTATTGCATATTTAGCAAGATTATGTTAACATAGAGAAGAAATTCAGAAAGCCTAAATAATAAATTAGATACTCGTATGTTTGACATACACACCTGTATAATAATATGCACTTTGACAAGGAGGTTTCTAGAAAAAAATAATATGCAAAGGAAAAATTTTCGACGTTCGAAAACTCTTCGACTTTTACCGACTTATGACTATAATGTTCGGCATAGTTCGGCATAGTAATGTTTATATGGAGAAGTACAGAAAGCCAGTATTATCATGATGATAAGGAATTAGAAATAAATTATAATATATGAATTAAATATATGTGTGATTGGTATAAATTTTTCGAAAAAGTTATATACATTTTGAAATGGAACTATTTTTAACCGGATTAATCGCGTATAATTTTGGTATTCGAAAATACATTTTTATAAACCCGACGTTTCGAACACTTTACAATAGTCCGTAAAGTGAAAAATAAAATCGAATTTCAAAAATATACGCGATAAATCGAATACCAAAAATATACGTGATTAATCCGGTTAAAAATATGTAGTTTCATTTCAAAATGTATAGTAATCGCGAAAACAAAAGATCATATTAGTTATATACATGTTGCTAAAAAATATTTGTTATACGCTTGTAGAGGGTTTTACTAAGATACATATGTATATTAATGCTTTTCTAATTGAAGTATTTTAATCTATAACAAACTGCATTAAGTTAATTGAATATCAAGTGTGCTGCAACAGCGCTTAATTCAAAATTACACATTACAATGTAAAAAAAAAACATTTTCATTCAGATTATTGCCATTCAAGTTTACACCGAACAAAATACTATGAATTTATTCATAAAAAAATCAATGATGACAAAAGGGCCAAATGGTATTAACCGGGGTCTTATTTATACACTTGTCCCTAAGAGCTCGAGTTATCTCTAGCTATTTAAACTTGGAGGGTTCGTATAATGCTGCGAGTAAAGGACAGATTTAACTACAAAGGTTCAAAATTAGATAAGTTTGCTAATTCAGTATTTACTTTAATTTACAAATGGAATGAAGTTCATTAGGTAAGTTGAGTAAACTGTTAAAAACATAATTTAAAAATGTATTCAAAATTGTAGAGAAATATTTCAAGTACTTTACAAAGTTATTTACTTTTTATTTTATTTTCATGTTTCATAGAGAACGAAATGCAATCAAAGAGCGAAATTAAACGAGAAGCAATATTCATTTTAACAATAATTTTCTAATATATTATTTGTTGAAATCGAATCAATAACTAAGTAGTACATTTGGTGATGCGTAACATACACGTGACATAAGTAACATGTGCCTATATCAATTCATACAGAAGTGTATGTCAAATACATGATATTATGTGTAGTATTTATTTTAATGATTTAATGTACTAATAAATATAATAAAAAAATATTATCTTTCTGTGCTTTACTCTATATATTTTTTTAAATATGCTAATTTTTTTACTACTTTCGACTTCTCCTTTGTTTTAGGAAAAAATATCGAAAATTTTTCCTTTACCAATACCATATATAAATAATAATAATAATATAAAAATATAGTCACTTGATTGGTTAGACATGTAGACGTAACATTTTACTAGCAACCTACATTTTTAATTTGCGTTGTCTATAAAATTGCCCATAAAAAACCCATCGTGGAATTTTATCGTGTTTGCCTTTGGCTATAAGGCCGCATTGATTGGCAGTAAGCTACCAACTTAATGAATTGAACATTATCTTTGACCATTTTCCTAATTAATACGTTTCCGAATGCTGAATACTTTTAAAAAGTTTGGGCGTTCAAAGTTATTAAAAAAGTTATTCTCGTGAATTTTATCTGCGGTTTTGCGGAAATGGATTTGGAATTCCGTGAATTTGGATTTTAATAAAAGAATTTGTGAATTAAATGTTAAAAATAATTGATAAAAATGTCATTCTTGATGAAAAAGTAACATTTAATTTTTTACTTGAAACTCATCTTTTTCTAAATATAAGTATGTTATTGCAAATTATTATTCTTTACAAAAATGTATTATGTTTTGCATACGATTTTAGTTCACGAATAACATTTATTTGCATTCTATGTAATAGACACACAGAACTTCAACGTGACATACAACTGCGATATTCCATTTTCTATTCAATCAGGATATTGCGTGTCGTATAGTTAAGCCCGATGTCACCCTTCGTCTAACCGAATTGAGTCTATGTGTATATGTATTTTTATAGTTTCTTCGCATAGCTGGATTGTTAGAGAACAGAGAACCGAGAATCAAGGTATCCTGTGATCCAATTTTCGTTCGAAATCGAGACGTTGCGTGTTGAGTGACAGAATATAATACCGTGCTTTGTCTTAGCAGATGGAAAAATAGAAAAAAAAATAAAAATAGTTATTCCTTTTAGTGGAGCCCGAGGTCAAAAGTTACATTTAAAATAATGTAATGTTATATTGCGTCTCCTTGTTTTAGCTTATAAGGTAAATGTTTTTTTCAACGCTTTGTTTTTCCCCGCAAAGCAAAGTAGTCTGATAGAACCTAGCAACTGCATCTTCCACTCGAAACCGATACATTACTTGTTGCCTCAACACCGCGCTTTGCCTCGACACCAGAGCAATAAGTGGAAATATTAAATATTTCTATTGGTCGAGTAGGAATCGAACCCACAATCAGTCAGATTTACATTCACACTTAGTACAAACAACAATAAATCTTATACACAATACCTGAGCACCCAATTGCATGGGGTCTCTAGTGAGGATGTCACTAGATTTCCGGACGGCGCCGTACACAAGCTCCACGTCCCGGTCCAGGATGTAACAACGCACGTGTTCCAGGATACACCGGAGATACGATATTGTTACTGTTTGTACCTGTTTGTGTGAGGAATTGTTTTAGGATTTGAGTATTTTTCTATGTGAATATTATAAAATGAATTAATAGAAAAATGTTATTTTGATGAAAAAATATTTTTAAGTTTAAGTTTAACTTTTTAATTTTAATATTTATTATTTGTAAAAGAATTTCTAATGAGAAAAGTTGTATACAAAATTACGTTTCACTATTTCAATAGTTTCTTAAATGTTATTCATACACTAAAAAAAAAGTAAGATAAATATATTTAAAAACGTACAAAATTGATTCACTTAATTTGAAAAAAACAAATTATAGTATTTTTTTTACACATGTTTTCATTCAATGTGGCAAGATATGCAACCGGTGGGAATCGAACCCACAACCAATCGTGTTTAGAGTCAGACATCGATCCACCGTACCACAAAAATGTTTCGACGAAACGACTCGCATAACACTCACATAACAAACTATAAAATCCAGTCAATTCAACTTACAGCAGCTAGTAAAAAGTCGAAATTGCAGACAGTCAGATCTTTAAGTTTCGAGAAATCCCCTGCCAATAGCAGATGCAGCCAAGACTCTTCCACGTGACGTTGTGTAAACGCGGCCGCTGTTCTGCTTGCGGAGTGGAATGGCGTAGAGTCTAAGAGCGCGTCGTCATCGTCTACACAACCTGGTTTATAATAAATAAATATATACAATCGTTTTATTTATTTAATAAGCAATGCAATTTTACAAAAATAATGCAATTTAACGTGCAATCATAACTCAAATAATAATACGAAGAAACAAATGTAAAAAATTATGAACATATTTTTTTTCTTTTTTGCAGCTTTACGCTTATTCCCCTGTAGAGGGCTAGTCAAAGAGGACTTAGTGTCAAGATACTTCGTCCTTCACTTACCGCTCGTAATCGGGACATTGCATGTTAAGTGGTGGAACTCCACGCAGTGCTTCGTCTTTGGTATCAGAGCGAAGAAATGAAAATTTAAATATAATTATTTCCCAAAGTGAGAATCGAACCCACTATCACTCCGTTCACAGTGAGAATGTCCTGCTGTCCCACTGAGCAACGATGGCCTCGTCCAAAGGTAAAATAACCGAAAAGTAATAATGTTGATATTAAATACCTTGAATTACCTATACGTAAGAAATACGCAAAAGAAGGTACATATGCACCTATAATTGTATTATTAATAGTTTACAATGGTATTTTCAGAGTTATCTATATAGTACCTAGTATAGCAGAGTAAACGTGAAAAATCTAAATGAGCGTGTAATAAATTGTGATTGTTATGTGTATTCACTCCATTATTCATAACACACATCAATGTAAAATATTTCAATCCAATTTAGGACCACTTCTAGCTGCCAGATTTCCTTAAAAATAATATATTCATTTACATATATAATAAATACGTATGTCTATAACAATACTATTAATATTTGGTCTTATGGAGATTAAGGCTTAATTACACGAAAAGTCTTATTATCGTAAAACTCACATAACCATAAAAAACAAAGTAAAAAAGGGCTTTGACTTATCACTTATTTAATAAAAATATTTAGTAAAAATAAAGTTTCTTTAGACAATTTACATCCATGGGGTTTAATTAAGAAAGCCCAAACGTAGTTTTGACATTTTTTGGTTTCATTTTAAAAATAAATGAAAATAAAGAGATATTTTGATATTATATAAATAACATTATATTATGTAAGCCAAAATGACTACATTGATTAGAATAACGAAGGCAAAATTAGGAGTTACATCAAAGTCTCAGCCGTTTAAATAACTTTTGATTAGAGCTGTTTCAAAGATACTTATCCTTGAGGGTTTAATTACTGTAATTACTGGACTGATTTGAGAGTCAATGTGCTGCTTATATGAAGTAAATGCCGTTTCTAGTCAAAGTTGAATCTTCATTATTATTAAAAGAATTTATAATAGAAATAAATAAATATAAATAAATATAGCTTCACGCTATATCCCGCACATAGCAGGGTAGGCAGAGGGAACCTAGTGTTAAGACACTCCGTTCCCCACTTTCCTCCGAATTCAGAGGCTTGCGTGTTAAGTGGCGGAACTTAACGCCGCGCTTTACCTCGGCACCAAAGCGAAGAAAATATAATTTCCACTCCTCGAGTGGGAATCGAACCCACAACCAGTCGTTTACAGTCACACTCTTGTGCCACTGGGCCACGACTGGCTACACTGATTGGATAATAGAAATAAATTGTATAAAAAATTTATTATTTACTACTTTTAAACATTTTTAAAGTGTTATTCCACACTTGGAAACATATTGGAAAATTGAAAAAGACATTTAAAGAAAACGTATAAAATGAATCCCGCTGCGTTCAAATGTTTATACGTTTTCTTAAAATATTATTTACTATTTTAATATATTATTCACACACTTATAATATAAAATGTTTTTTGACAAAGTATAAAAATTTGAACGTTACAGGATTTGAACTACCACCTATTGGCAAGTATCGAAGCGCATTAGTCAATTTAATTATGTGTTATTTGTAAAACATATCTATATAAATTTTACATATTTTTATTATTTTATAAACTTTTCTTGGTAAGGTACAATAGTTTTCCCGGTTTTTTATACGTTTTTTACGAACAGAAAAGGGAAAGGAAGGAAGTGGGTTGGGTTATGCCGTTACGAAAATTTTACGATAATAAGCTTGATACGATAAGGTTTGTGCATTAAGTTGGAAAAATCGTCCCTTTCATAGGTAAGTGGATATATATATTATGATTATTATTTACACGTTAGATAAAAGAAAATTATAAATACAACGTAGGTTATTTACACGTTTAATTACTCATTAATTAATTTTAAAATTGTTTGTAATATATTTTATAGAACAATATATACTTATAATACAAGTTCCAAAAAGCTGAAATCATGAAATGTAATTGAACCACAATATGTTAAACGTTTCCGGTCTTCTTCGTCAGTGAGACATTATAAAAATTATGACAATGCCACAATGTTATATCATTGTAACGTACATTAAGCATCGATATTAGTATCTTGGTTTAAAATATTTACTAGACAACAACAATAATTACTTATCTTTTTGAAAAACGTTAACTGCTGAAAATGTAACTTTACAGTTAGAGAAAACATATTATTTTATTTTTATCATTCCTCAGGTGGGAATTGAACTCACAACCAACATGTGACTTAGATTTCGTTTCTGACTGGTTTCTAATAGTAGCAAATTATGTATTAAACTAGTGGCCCGCTCGCAGCTTCGCATGCGTGAACTACACGACTATAGGCACGTGTCCCTGCGTCAACATTACATTAGAAACCTATGAAATTATCATTATACATATAAACCTTCCTTTTGAATCATTATATCTATTAAAAGAAAACGCATTTATAAATCTTTTGCGTAATTTGAAGATTTACAGACAGACGCGAAAAGCGACTTTGTTATGTACTATGTAAAGATATACTATATTTTTTTAAATATATACTGGTGGAAAGTATGTTTTTAGCAATTAATATAATACTATAACCTCCACAAAACCAACTAAATCCACAAACATACCTGGTTCCTGCGTCTCGCTAGTATCAGTATCATCGGGATCGTTCAGGAAGTTGGCGAAGTGCAGCGCGGCGAGGTCGGAGTGCGCGTCTCGCAGCGCGCTCTGCACGCGCACGTAGCGGCGCCGCGCGCGCGAGCCGGCCGCGGCGGCGCGCCACCGCCACGTGCTGCGCCCTGATACTACGTTCTCTGATATTATTGATTCTGTTTAAAGTGGAAAAAATATATTAATTATATGAATATTTTGGTTAATATGTTATTATAAGCAAAGGGACTTATGGACAATATGTATATATCGAACCCCCAGAATTAAAGTGGCATATTTAATGAATATTTAGATATAAATTAGAGGCCAATTTCGTATCGCAGGGGCCCAAAGTGTGACTGTAAACGCAACTGGTTGTGAGCTTAATTCATACTCGGGGAATGGAAATATTAAATATTTCCGTCTTCTTCGCTCTGGTGTCGAAGTAAGACATGACGTTAAGTTCCGCCATTTAATACGTAATGCCTCCAGGATTCGGCGAAAAATGGGGAGCGGATTGTCTTCGCACTCTGTGCTAGCTAGAGTGGTTCACTCTGCTTACCCTGCTGTGAACGGGATATAACGTGAATCTAAAATATAAAATTATGACAACAATATAGAAATCAACATATTTTACATCGCTTAATGTATTATACAAAAAATTGTTTCAGTACTTGTTCATAATTTGTTTTAGCTTGTTTTATTTGGTTCGTTCGACCTGGTCGACAATGTAAAAAATGTTATAAATAATATCTTTGAAAATAGATATAATAAAATGTAAAATGAAAAAAAATAATAATAAAATTATTTAAATTTTAAACCTTCATAACGTTAATAATAAATATAAGTCTACAATTATGTTAAAAAACTTGACAAGTAAATCAAAAATATTTCTCTCCCAAGAACTAGGTTGAAATTGTATTTTAGATTAGATACCGCACATTTCGTTTCAAATAGCGTCTTCGTTGCAATTGGAATTACACTTCAAAGCGATTATAAAACGAACGTACACAAGTTTCAACATTTCATAACATCTTAAATTATTATTTTATATTCACATCAACATTTTATTACGTGTTCTAAGAACTAAATTTCAGAAGTGCACTGATCTATAATAATTTTTGATGAAAATAAATATAATGGACTAATTTCAAAAGAAAGTATATATTTATTACTTGATATTAGTAGTAGTTTGGTAAATCTATGAGAGCAAAGAGCAAATTTTAATTGAAGTTGGAATAAGCTCCTTGTCGTTGAAATAAAAAGCTGAACAGTTTTTCCTTCCATAGTAAAATGTAGAATAGTCAAAAAGAATCTTCTGTCAGATATTGCATTCGTATTTGTCTACCCGAATTCTGTCAACGAAAGACGACTCCATGCTACAGGGAACTATTTAAAAATCACAATACAGAAAAGTCTTCTTATTTTATGTATAATATTAGACAAAGCGCGGTTTTGGGTCCCGCTTGTCAACTGAAAGTGCTTGTAAAGAGGGTAGAAATTGAGGGAGAGTCTTAATGAGTTGAATCGCGGAACTTAACGTCGCACTTTGTTTTGTCAGAGCGAAGAAATAAAAATATTTTATACACAATCATACGGCCGAATGCTACTAGCATCCACAAATTAATCGCGTTTACAATCATATATATAATTTATAAAAATTTATAATATAAATATAATCCTTTCTATGTCATTTCAATATATTTTCGGATAAGAAAAACCAATATCGTTCCACTATTGGAGATAAGAAGCACAGTAGAAAGAAAGTTTTAGATGATAAGAAAAAGCAAAAGCATTGTACCAAGTTATGTAGTACGTAAACATTTTGGTAACAATAGTAAAAGAGAAACCAATCTAACTTAAGTAACTCTACATAGTAATGTAGTTGATTTAGGTGTATTTGTCTTCAGATTCAAGCATATTTCGATATTAGGCCTATTGGAAATTTCATTTATATTTTAAACTAGCGACTCGATCAGAACTTCGCCTATGTAAAATAAAGTTTCTGCCAAGTTAATAAAACAGTTATTTTATAGGAATTTGAACTACTTAAATGATTTTAACCACTTTATGTATGAACCGATTAAATTTAAAAAATAAAAACAATAAATGTTAAGAGAAAAGCATCAAAATATAATTGCCAAAACTGTATTTAAATCTGTTAAACTATAATAGGTAAAGTTAAAGAGTTGTTACATTGATAAATGGTCTCAGATAAAACTTTTTTCATACATCTTCCATGTACAGACAGCGATCAATTACGTTTTTATTATGTGTATGTGTAGATAAAGCTCTTTTTACAAATATAATTACGTATACTTTTGGACTTTGTACATGAATTTTAAAAATACGGCGTACTATACGGTGGTCGAAACGTTGGGTTTACGAAGTGACTTTTTGAATACAAAAACATACTGACTAATCCGGTTAAAATAGTTTTATTTAAAATTTGTAAAAATTACTAAAAGCAAAGATAATATGTAATATACGTAGTTGTTATTAAATATTTACGACGCACGAGTATTACGTTGGTGGCACACATGTGATTAGCGTAATAGAATACCAACAAAACTTTAACACATTAACTGTCTCTAAGTGTATGATTATCTAGTCTTACTCTGTAATAAAGAAAACAAATAAATGTCAAACTAAATATACTTCATCGGTTTTATTAACTAGTTTTATAAAATATTTTAAAAATCTATTTATTGAACTAGGTAATCACACATTACATTTCATAAAAAAATATTATTATTCCTTCACAATTCCATGCAGCAGTGTAGGCAGAGAAAACGTAGTTTAAGGACACTCCGTTTTTCACTTTTCTTCTGATTTAGGACAATGCAATGTGTTGTGTAACTTAACGCTGCACTTTGCCTTATCAGATAGGTGGCATAAATACCCACAACTAATTGGTTTTGCAGTCATCTGACTGCCTACGACTGTCTCATTGCTAGGATAGGCTAAAGTCTTAACTTAAACTTAAATATAACTTAAATATAACAATACTCACTCATCATATATTTAGCGACACATAAAGTGGAGAAATTGAAGTTAGCATCCTTAAGTGTGATAACAGCTTCACTATTGCTGGTTGGCATCAAAAGTTCCAAAAGTTCTAGTTCTGTCAAGCCGAATTCCGAACAAGTTATGTAACCTGAAACGTTTGCGATTAAAATAACCAGTTTTAATGTAAAAATATATTATTCACGTTTACATTTCAGGTTTTTAAAAAAAGCGAGGTGAACCTAGTGTCAAGACACTCCGTTCTCTATTTTCCGCCCGAAATCGAAAAATATTTATTTTTCCTTACCTTTTTCCCGTATCTTTCCTCACGGGAAAGTGGAGATGAGAATAATTTAAATATAATCATTCTCGTGGGTCGGGATAAAAACCACAACCAATCGCTTTTACAGTTAGACTTGTGACAGACACTTTGCCACAATAGCTCCAACTTTTAATTATACGTTTAGTTAATGTGGTGTCGAATCCCATGTGAAGCTATTTATTATATTTTTAACTCCTCGAGTCGGCCATACAGATACATTTTAAGAGCACAGGCAGGTAATTATATCGTTCCATTTTTCACTTTTCCCGGTATCAAGCGGCTTTTCACAGAATGGTACATTTTTGTATGAAATTACTTCGAAATCGTAACGAATAGATAAAAACGTACCAAAATAATAATATCATAACAATAATACTGATAAATAAACACGAAAAAGTAATTTAAATAAAAAAATCTATTTATAAATTCATACAAATTTAAAAGCGAGAATAAAAAGTATCAATTAATTTGCAGTGTCAAAATGGCTATTAACAAAACTACCTACCATACTATCATATTTCTTACGGTTCAAGTGACAATCTCCAGCTGAGTAGTACAAAAATAATATAGTCAATAAATATAAATACATAAGTACGTATATTGAAAATAGAAATGCAAATAAATCAAAACCTTACCAGCCAATTTACTAAATGCCTTGGAGCCAAATACAACTTCTAAATGATCAAAGGCACCGTCAATAAAGTCTCCTGAACTATTATTATCTGAGGTTTCCTCGATAGCGTCCAACAAGTAGTAACAATTCTGAACTTTAAACTTTTCCTTTTGAGCCGGTGTTAGTTGTAATTGTTCCAAAGATACTGAACTCGTACAAACAAGGAATACGTTTCTCGGCAACGACATCGGAAGCCACGACAATCCAGTCACGATATCGCACTCCAAAGGATTAACTCTATGTACATTATCTATGAAGATTAGCAAAATTTCATTCTCCATATCCTCGCAACGCTTGAGCAAACTTTGGAACCAGTTGTTTATGTACAACGGATCGAAACTTGCGTCTTTTGGGAGATAACCTTCTGGAATGTTCAGGATAATGGATATTTGTTGGCACATAACTCTCAGTAGTTCGAGATTGTAAGCCGATCTTGGCGTGGAAGCGGAAAACCTTATTATTCTTAGCACAGGCTTAGAGAATATCTGTTCGAATTTGAAATAAAGATGTGTTAGCAATGTACTCTTTCCGGAAGCATCGGGCCCGTATATCAAGACGGGCGGGTGCCGTGATTTACTTTGGTAGTTTTCTTTTGCGTTATCTAATATATTTCTAGCTGCGTCTTCGATTTGCTTAACATTTACGCTATATAAACGATTGTGCTCTATACATATCCTAAGGTGAGTGATGTGTTCCAGAAATACTTCCTAAAAAAATATTATTATTATTTTTAAGATATGTACATTATTCAAAATTATAGAAAAAGAATGTTAGATATTTTAAGCAACATTACACGTATGTAAGTAAATAAACAACATATATACTTAACATATATTTTTAGAAAACTTATAAAATTTTGAGCGCAGCCGGAATCAAAGCCGCGCCTCATGAAAACGTTGTCGATGCGTTGAAATTCTTATACACTTATTACAACTTACTTTAGTTGTTACCGTCTTTGTAAAAAGATTTTATATATAAATCATACCTGGACAGTCTTTTTTCTTCCTTTACCCTGATCAGGTTCAGTACTAAGGCTGTCATCGACAAGCGAACTCATTACAGCCTGTACTCGATCTCTGAATGGAGATAACTTCTCCTCGGTATCGGATGCTGCGTCCGTTCGAGATGAATCCGCAGATATTGCTCTAAGAGACAATTTAATGGACATATTTAATTGAAATTCTCAAGAAACATATCTATATCTTTAAATAGCAATTTTTGTTTATGTTATCTGAATTTTAAAAACGGCTTCGACGATTTTCATAAAATTTATTTTGTTTTTGTATACTTTTTTCATTATAATTTTCAAACTACGATAAAAGCCATCGTGATATTAGTATCTATATAAATGTAAATTTAATATTAAAGAACTATCGAAAATCGAAAATAGCTATGACACCTTGATATAGTTTATATTCACATTTAATCTTCAAAAATGAAAATGAAATATATGTACATTAAGAAAAATTGTTCATTAATATTTAATATAATATCTTCAATAGGCCTATTATAATTCCATTTTATAATAAGTTTATTATGAAAGGAAGTAGGTGCGTCGTATATACAATGTTTTGTAGGTGCAGTATAAAATTAATTACGCTGTCCATATTTAATTATGACCTCGAGCTTCTCTTATTGTGTACCATGAACAAGAAAATCGTATTAAATTTATTGTGATGGTTTTGAGCATTTTCAACGAAAAATATTGAAATTGATCCCAAATAGTAATATATAAAAGTTTACATATATGATGTTTTCTTAATTAACTTACATTTTAGTAATAAAGAGACATAAATTAACAGAATTTAATTCATTCACATATGACGCTAATAAAAAACATATTTGTCCTTATAAATTAACTATTGAATATTATGAAATATGAAAGCCATTGACATGATATTTTACTTTTTTCCGTCTATCAACGTAAAGATATACGAGTACATTGAGTAGACCCAATGAAACGTAAACCCAATAATAAAAAAAATGTATTATTTATCTAAATGTGGCAAGCAAATAAAAATAAACAATGAGTCCTTACGTTCACCACTCCTTGCTTATCTATACTTATTTGAGGAAGTAATGGGGGGTAAATCCTCAAACTTTTTATAATGACAAATTATTAGAAAAAATAAATTATTTTATACTTACTCTAGCCTAATAACATGTGTTTCTGGTAAAAGATCTTCTAATTTCTTTTGTAATCTTTTTAATCTTTGGTGTGTAAGTACTATTAATTTGGAGTCATCCGGCTCCAAATCTGGAATGTCTCGTAACACAGCAATCAGACCTTTTGGATGTTTTCCATTCTTTAGTAATTCTGTAACAAATTACATTATAAATACACTTTACATATGTATTTAAATTAAAGTCTTTATTTTGCGTCAATCTTAAAATCCTTTAAAAACGAAGTGACTAATTATTCTGTTCTTTAGATTAACAGCTGCCGTGGCACTATGCGTTTGACTATAATCGGACTGGTTGTGGGTTCCATTTCCGATTTGGAGGAGTGACCATAAATTTATTTTCATTTGTGCTCCTTGGTGAACAAGAACAAGGTGGCGGCTTTAAGGTCCAATTTACACGTAATGCCTCGACTTAAGTCGTAAAATTAAAGAGCAAAGTGTCTTGACACTAAGTTTTCTCTGTCAACCCTGCGGAAATATGAAAAAAAATGAATCTGCAAAAATAAAATAACGAAGAAGATTTTTTCTCAGTGTAATTTCATCCCATGACTTTAGAACAAAATGCTATGCTATATAATATTACTATATACGATATCACAACAATTGCAATCGATAAGTTTAATGTATTTACACTCGGTTAAGATAAATTTACGCTAGAGAAATTCTCCCCTCAGAACACAATATTGCATTCCACGTTACCTACGAGTTCTGTATATATTCAGTTCAGCGGTATACCTTTCAGATTATATGAAATGAAACGCTTCGACGTTAGAACGTATGGCATTAATAATGTATCAAGTAAAGGACGGACACGGGTAGCTGTCAGAACGATATTTCAAGTGATGTAAATCAACTGTATTTCAAAATATTGTTACGTTGGCAATAAATTTACTTTATTATTAATGTGGGGATATAAATTCTGTAATTGTTTAAAAATGTAAATATTCATATTAGGTATTTGAAAAAATATATTAGAGCATTTATTTACTATGTATTTAAATTATGTAAATTTATATCTAAATAATCCTATATTTATTTCTGTATCAAATGCTAAATTCCAATTATAATCACGCATATTGAAATAAAGGTAGCAAAAATAAGTAAACCATTAATAATTAAATTAAGCCTAAATTATTATATTTTAATTATATTATTGTAAATAAAATACACATCAGGGATAATTTCTATTTGAAATAACATAAAGTATATTTTTGTTAATAAATTTAATATTTATGAATATGCCATAGTATGAAACAAATAAAATGTTACATTGTATCGAATAGAATGATTATATTAAGTAAAAAAATACGCAAAACGGAAAATAGTAGTGAATACAACCATTAATATCTGTCGATAAAAAGCTCAGAGTAACAGCTTATGCTATAAGGTGCAAGTTTATTTTGTTTTATTCGAGGCAATCAACAAGTGACGCAATGAGCGTGGCGATATTTCAATGCAAGCAAAGTTTTTTCCGGAGAATTGGGTTAACTATTGGACTATTTTTTATGATTAAAACGTGCAAAATGCCTGTAATATTTACTCTTTCAGAAAATTTTACTTTTATGTTTCAATTGTATGAGTATGATTGAGTAGGTAAATAAATATTGAATATTTTGGCAGAGTGGATTATGTATTGCCAGCTTTAGTGTATTGAAAGGCAAGTGTTTGTTTCTCGGTTGAGGTAAATGTCTTTAAGGTTTCTTTATGAGTATTTGACAAAGTTTCCATATATGGCGTAAAAGTAGCTGTATATGTCGGCTTCACACGCTCCTTCCCTTAGTAAGGTAGGCCTTACTACTACTACTTAGTATCAAAACTCCGTTTTCCGCTTTCCGCAGAGCTCAATGCCGCATTGTTTGTCAAAAAAGTACTTAACAATTTTTATTCTTTAATGAAAGAATTTGTTTTGTCTACCTTTGCAAACGATCGATTTTATATTTTTTTTGCTAACTAAAAAATACGATAAATAATATATCGTATGTATATATATTCTTAACTGTATATACTATACAAAATAAAATAAAAACCCTAGCATTACTTTTAATGACTTACCAAGAGCGGTCTCGCATTGTATTTCCACAGGGCTTCGTAACAATTCACCGACGCTCGCACCGCCTTCTAGCGCTTCAAGAGCCAGCGTATTGAAAACTTTCTGAACTGTCGATAACCGCTTCCGCTGTTCTTCCCGTTCCAGTAAATCACTGTACCTTATTAAAAGTAAACAAGTAGTCATCAATTTTCTCAATTCAAACATAGTTTATAGGATTTTTTTTCTTTAGACATTGCTTGGATATATTTTAAAGTTTTTTTACAAATATTACAAGCTGTTGTGACGTATTTGGGCAGTTTTAGTGTTATCACGATGGTTGTGGGTTCTATTCCCACTTGCGGTAGTGATTATATTGAAATTACTTCTATTATCTGCTCTGGAATGTAAGACAATGCGCGGCATTGACATTTCTTTGGCTTTTGTTTTTTTTTCAATTTTATATATATTTAGTTCTTATAAAAGGATCGACTTCTGAATACATTTGTTGATAATAGTATTTTTACTTTGTGTAATGGTATAATTTAAAATAAAACGATAGAACAACCTATATGTAAAATTGAACCGACACGTGAATCAAACTTCTATCTAACACCAATATATAGTAATTATTCTTCCTTTACACTGTGCAGTGGGAAGAAATAAAGTATTTAATATTTATTAAAATTCCAATAAGTTTTATTAGCACTTTACTAAGTTTGTTCACTTTGTAATTACGAAACTCTTCCGATACCAAACTTCAAATTCGCAGTTTAAGATATTTTGTAGGTACTGGTTTAAGTTTGTTTTCAGTAGTTGAAAATTTAGCCTTAGCTTTATAAAGGTTTACCTAATTATTACCAATAATTTATACTTCTTTGACAATATAGGTTAAAAAGGTTGTTATAAATAACATTATAAATGTGTTATAAATAATAACTTATGATGTAATCGTAAAGTGATATTATAAGTAGATTCTTTGAGCTTAATGAAGTGATTAGTTTTCGTTTCTGCATATTTTATTACTTAATTTTATACAAATTACTTACATTCATTTATTTTAATAATATTTTAAAGGTAACAGAATTTAGTTTGTCAAGACACTGTTTTTCACTTTCCGTCCGATATTCTAATATATATCTCTTTGTCTCTTTTCTTTTTTTGTTAGCTGTGATTTTTTTTCGTTATTTTAGCAAGTTACTGTCCTATTGCAACACGATGGTCTCTTAGCGTTATCTCAGTGCATTCGAATAGCCTCTCAAGTGTAAAAATGAGAATTGAGAAAGAAAAAAAAAAAAAAAATGTCTAAAAAAAAAACGCAATCCTTTCCCAATTCCAAATGATTGAACCCAAAAATATGGAAAAGATAAATATCAAATATGAAATGAAATATTTCAGGTCGCGTCGTTGGGCCCCAAATAGTTTTTGATCCAATTCGTGATAACCTTTTACGTACCTACATAAGCATTAAGGCGAGGTAGGGTCAGAGCATATTGAATAATGCAGGTAATCTTGCCTTTCCTTAAATTTTACCGGTTTTCTCGTTTCACCAGCAAAAGAAAATCCTAAGCTACGAGCTTATACGTAGCAATATTTATGTTCAGAAATTTCTTTTTGATGTATAAATAATTTTAAGTATGTGTTTGGATTTTTGAAGCATTGTACATTTTATTAGATATTTACCAATATCACCGAGGCTCCTTAAAAGATCTCTAACTTCACATTATTGGTAGGTAGGTATAGCTCCCACTGAAGAAGATATTTATTTCGGGGACGTTCGGAAAGTAACTGGCGGGCGAGAGCGAGCCAGCGCGTACTCGGGTCGGGGGTTCGGATTCCAGAGGTGTTCGGACTAGAGGGGGTTCGGATTAAAGAGGTTCTGCTGTAAATCTTATATTTAAAATGAATTTAATTCTTTATACTTCTTTATACGTCAAAGAGAACCTAATATCACGACAATCTTTTCCCACTATCTGCCCGAAATCGAGACATTGTTTGTTGAGTGGAGGAACTCAATGCCGCGCTTTATCATTCATTATTGTGTATGTAAAGCATACTATATCAACTCAACAAGCTAAACCTGATTCACTTTTCCAAAAAAGAATACCGGTAACATCACTTACATTCACAATTAATCAAATATATAGCCTTAGTAATAGCAGTACAATTCCTGAACTGCCAAGCAAAGTAAGTACTTTCGGAAATAGAACGCAATACAAAACAAAAGAATGCTCTTCATATCCCACGATTTATATCACTTTCCTTAATTACAGTGACAAATAGCGACCCTCTGGAATTAGAATTGCTGCTAGGGAAAGTATAAATAATTTGACACTAATGGATACAGGGAGGAATTTTTTTGACATTGATAAGTCATCTAATTTAACCTTAAGCAAATTCTATTAACTTGTTTATTTATGTCTGTACATTAAAATATGAATGAAAAAATTTCGACTTCTTTGTGAGTGTGAGAGTAGAGTATGACGAGGGGGAAAAAATAGTGTAGTTAATGTTTATGAAGAAGTGCAGAAAGCTAACCTTGATCTTAAAATCACGAACAATAAGGTAATTTAATGAAATATTTTTTATTTTTTTTTTACGCTATATCCTGCACACAACAGGGTAGGCAGAGGGAACCTAGTGTTAAGACACTCCGTTCCCTACTTACCGCCAAATTCGGAGGCATTGCGTGTTAAGTAGCGGAACTTAACGCCGCGCTTTACCTCGACACCAGAGCAAAGAAAATGGAAATATTAAATATTTCCACTCCTCGAGTGGGAATCGAACCCACAACCAGTCGTTTACAGTCACACGCTTGTGCCACTGGGCCACGACTGGCCACTAAAATAAAAATGACATAGATTATAACATACTTGACTTTTGTATAAAGTAACATCTGCCTTACTAAGTTAAGGTGTATTTTACGTATAAACGGGATTACTAATTATAAGTGTTATAAGTTTTGTTGTGGTTTTAAGTTTAAATATCATTTGTATTTGTATTACAAAACAGATTTACCATTCTGGTTGTCTCCTGAGTCTCCATCAATGTCTCAGTCAATATCTCTTTCATAAAGAACACAGCGATATTTACGTATGCTTTTTTATTCATATTAGAGTATTTATAAGTATAGACAAAAATTAATTATAAAAATTGATATTTTTATATGTCATCTACCGACCTAATTTCCCTATTACGAAATGTAAGATTTAATCCATTGAAACATTTATCAACATAGAGCTAGAATATCGTAAAATCTAATCGAAATGTAAAGCTGTGCTCGTACTCATTTGTATAATTGGCACGTCGACTAATAATCTATTCACAACTTTTGACCACAATCATATGGAAATGCTATTCAATGGAAGCACAAAATTATTTAGAAAGCTTAGCAAAATATAATGTATTTTATATGTTTCAAATAAGAAGATATTATGTAATAGGTAAATCCATATATAAAGAGAGTACAATTTAAATATATAACAATGACTTATTTAATACTCTACTTTCTGCCTGAAACAGAGACATTACGTGTCAAGTAGCGGAACTTAACTAAGCACTTTGTTTAGGGTGTGGTACCTTCAGAAACATACAACCAATATACAGTCAGTCCCCATGAATGGGAATCGAACCCACAACCAACAGATACGCCACGATGGCGTTTTTGACTAGTTTATCAATAATATAAAACTATGCAAAATCTAGTGCATTGTCAAAATTACCAGTGCAGTTAGCGCATTGTAAAAATACAAAAACAAACTGAATTTAGAAAAATAACGCGGTAGGTAAGGCAAAAAAATATCTTGTATGGGAATAGGGAACCTGTTAATCAATTTGTTTTTTTAGATAAATATTATAAATAAATGTAACTATATTGTACATAACTGTAGCTTAAATCCAAAATATACATACCACTTTTCTTCGCCATCCAAATGATAGGTGCCATCGCCGTTCAGTTTATAACAAGTCCGTATAAGCTTTGTTTGCGCCGAGTCTGATTTAACCAACATTTCAAATGTGTCAGCATTGATCTTGAAAGGTAACACTGGTTGATAGCTTGACGCGTCGCCGCCGATGAAACACTAAAGAAAAGTAATATATAACTGAGGTTTATTGAATATATAACTGAGGTTTATTGAAAGATATTGTTCTTTATTTTTATTAAAAATATATGTTGTGTTCGAAATATCGGGTTTTATAAATTATATTTTCGACTAAAAGTACCTATACGCGATTAATATGGTTGTGAAAACAAAAGATTTTATTAAGATGCAACAAATCAATACACCAATCCGTAAGCTAGGCGAACACCGAACCATATCATAACACTATTTAAAGATGGCGGCGTCTGCCGCCTTTATTAATTCATTTGCCTTGTAATTTTTATTACACAATTTAAACGTTTACAGTCTTTAATATTATTGTTTAGCATAGTTTTATATTTATTTATGTCATTCATTTAATAAGAACTCGCCAAAAAATTCTTCATAATTTACAAATATAAGTGCACTTAATAACTAATATTAATAAATTACCGAGCGTCATTTTTCCAGTCACGTTCCCGCCAAACTAGGTTTCTTTTTTTTTTTCATAAACTACATACTGCCAGTAACTCATTCAGCCAACATTACAAAAATAAAATATTAATTATTTTTTTGTGTTAAAATATTTAGTAAAATAATATCTTGTGGTGATATTTATTTATTTTAAAAGCTATATTATATATTTAAAAATATTTATTTAAGGTACTTATAGTGAAGTACCTACATGTCATTACAGTACGCTCTCATTGCCTATATTATTATATTTTTTATTAAAAAAAGTAAATAAATGAAGACTTTGTTGCAATTGTAATTTTAAAATTTAAAACAATAAAAAACTTCAAGCTTAGTTTTAATTACTTGTAAAAGAAATAACTGTGGAATATTTTCAGTTATTAATACAAAAATACACATTAATAGGGAGTTTTAAAGAGCGAACGATGAAACTCAAAACAAAGACTACTTATTATGTAATTGACCCAATTGTATTGTAATTGGGTATACAATTTCAATAATTGAGCTTTTCCTTTCAATTTTTATTGTGAAAAAGTTCTTTAATTATTTTTAATGAGCAGAATCATTATACATTTGGCAATGTAAATAAATAATCAGTTGATGCTACCGTGACGAAGTTACTGCATATCATACTAAAGGTATTTGGGGGTTCATATTCCGCTTGCACTGAATTTGTATATGTAGAAGTTGAATACTAGTTGGATTTTCTATTTGCCTATCTTCAAAAAAGGGAAAGTTCTTGTAAAATAAAATGTAAAAAAAAATCGTATTCAATAAAAAAGAGATTATTAATTGTATTAAATATAGCAGGCCGGCATTTTTCATAAATCGAAACATTTACATATATGTAAGTTAGATAACAAATATAAATTAAAAAAAAATAATATTAGGTTAACACGTACAGGTAGGAAACGACTTATTCGATAAGCATAAAACCCTAGCAAAGGCAAGCAATGCTAATTTAAAATAGAAAATAGTATAAAAGGAAATACCAGAAAATATCCCGCTCTCGAGGTGACGTTACAGCAGCGTATTTCATCGAGATAGTGCCGCAAAAGCGCTGGATTGGTCTCGTCTCCGCCGTCTGTGCCATAGTGCATGTCCACGAACTCGAACTGTTTGGAAGGAAAAAGTTTTCAAATTTTAAAAATAAATCTATTTCTTCAAAATCGAAGGAAATGTTATAATAATATTGGTGATGGTGCTGTCTTGTATGGTAAAATAACGGATTTGATTTGGAAAACATTTTTAACCGTAAGGTAGTGTTTTTTTTTAGTTATTTATGACTTATTAACTGCCTTTAATTCGCGTTTTCAGATATATTATTTTAGATAGATGACTAATGTTAATATATTTACTTAAAATTATATAATTGTGGAAACGTGACTTGTTATATAAACAAAAAATACGTTGAATAGTATGGATTTTTTTTTTGCTTTTTATATTATTTTCGAACCTTTTTTCGGGCTTTTTATCTACCTATATACTTTTTTTTATTTAATACAAAAATCTCACAATAAGCATATCAAATATTTAATCGTGAAACATTTTTCATTCAATTGTGAAGCTAACTAGAAGCGTGACTACGAAATTCGATGGTTGTTAGTTCGATACCTACCGGAGTAAATAATATGTCTATTTGAATTATGTTTATTTCACTGTTCTGGTAAGTGTGTAAAAGTAAATTGCGAAACCATATTCCCTAATTAATATAAAATGTCCATAATTCAGAAGGCATAGAATGTAGTGTCATGATACTAATTTTTCTTTTTTTTTATCTATCTTTCTACGCGAATAAAATATAAACCTGTTTCTTTAAATAACTGAATGATTTACCACTTGTCACTCTTAAATATAAAAGATGCGTTAAGATAAAGATGCTGCATGTGTCACCTAATCTAAATTCAAATGAATTCAGTTCATTTCAATATATTGTGCGGAACAATTTCAAAGTTCAAACGTCAGGACTCTCGCTCCAACGACAGCAGTGACGAAGTTAATAGTTAGTATGACGCAAATCTCAACGTACAACTTCTGCGAATGCTGTCGTATAAGAAGTTATTAGCTTGGTTGGATACAAGTTAGCTTCATTAGATAGAGTATAAAGTGTCGTTTGAATATATTTCAAATAAAGCCTATAATATAATGTATATAGAAGATTTTATGATCAATAATATTCATAATAACTACGTAAAATATGTAGAAAATACAAATGAAAAAATCTTCTCTTTTTGTTTCTAGAAACAGGAAATGTGTGAGGATAAAAAGAATAAATGTAAGAAGCAACTAAAGATGTGGGAAAAACGGTTCACGGCTCCATTTATAAATAATATAATAATTAAAATTAGACCTAAGGGTATAAAGCCATCTGTAATATTTTAATATTTTTGATGGGATAGGATTGGGTGTGAAAAACGTGTTTAGAAAACGTATACGTGCCAAATTTTCGTAGAAATAATCTTTGGATGATTTAGGCTTTTGATGGTAAATCTCTTTAGAAACGCTAACATCCAAAAACATTTTGTAATAAGCATTTCGACGTATGGCTTACCAGTCAAGCGTCAAGTAAAGCGCTTACTTGGACTGTTTTCAAGAGGCACGAGTTCGAACCCCGCTGCGTTCAACTTCTTATACGTTTTCTGTTAAAATGTATTTCAAGTGAAATAATATTCTCATTTATCGCTCTTTATACTCACACAAAACCAAGTCAAGTTATTTTATTTTGCCATACTTAAATTTAATAAAGCAAGTTTCGTATATTTAAGTTTTGAATATACGAGTTGCCACGCGCAACTTTGTTAGCAAGGACTTTATGACCTATTTTCATTCTATTCTAATTTTTGCCCTGAAACGTAGTTTCACGACAGCAACGAATTTTGTTAAATCTTATTAAGAGTTACTTGATACCTTAGGTAACATGAAATTTCAACTTTCTCCGTCCAGTAGTTTTGGCTGTGCGTTTTTTATCAGTCACTTCCAGAACGCAAGAGTTTTGAGTGTATAGATTAAAAAAATATACCCATATATTTACTAATTTACAATATTATAAAGAAGTTAATATTATTAAGATATTTAATGTGAGAGCGCGACGTTGAACTCCGCCATTCGATATGCAATGTTTTGTTACAGAGCAAAAAGTGAATAGTGTAAACGGAGTGACTAGATCTCTCTGTCTACCACTTAGCTACAAATATATAAGAAAAAGCATGACCTAAACAAAAAATATTAAAAAAACAAATATAAGTATTAATATTAAAATTGCTAATTTTCAAACATACCAATAATAAATACAACTAACGCATTAGATATTACGTTTGGCTTTCAGCTTTTGCTCTACGCACACGCTACCACGTGGACTTCAATCAGTTTGGACTGTCTATAAATAGAGCAATTATGAACACTTGTGTACACACGCCCACTGGTCTGCGGTTACGTTTGAGTTTTTAATATGCAATTACGATATTGTCTTAAATTATTTGTTTAATATTTTTTATTATGTTATAATTTTGGCTCTGGAAGCTTTTTGTTATATATAAAATTCTATATATTGATTTATTGTATTAGGTACATACATTTGCACAAGTGTATTACAATATGATTGTAGAATTAAATGCTACTAAAAGAAATTTATTTAATAGTGGAAAGGATATTCAGGTTTACACTATAAAAATATTGTATTATCGTTGTTTGCGGACACGTGTACAGATTTTCAAGCAAATCAGAGGCAAGATATAGGTGGTTGTAAATCAACTAATAATTACAAATTTGGAGAACAGAAAAAGTACATTATATTATTAATTCTTTAATATTATTACTACCTAAATGATGAATAACACAAAATGTATTTACTTGTATATAATAGAATAAAAATAATAATATTTATTTAAATAAAAATGGTCACATTTTAAAACTTAACATAAAATATAAAACATTTTATTAAAATTAACAAAATTTTAGTTTGCGAGTGTTATCCCCGAGAGGAATTAATGTAATTTTATAATAAAAGCTTTTAAAATTGAAAGTGACGAGTAAAATCAACTTATTCCCCGACGCAAAAAGAGTAAATTAAAAAGATTAATGTTATTATATAGAAGAAATATTTTTAACTGATAATAGCAAATGTTTTATCATTCAAATTCAAAAAAAGGGGCATAGACATCGCATAATATTTTTTTTAGCTTCACGCTGTGTCCCGCACATAGCAGGGTAGGCAGAGGGAACTTAGTGCTAAGATACTCCGTTTCCGACTTTCCGCTGAATTCGGAGGCATTGCGAGTTAAGTGGCGGAAAAATTAAATTCATGTTAATTTGGTTACAAATAAAGTAGCCATCGTGGTGCGGTAAACAGTGTCTGGTCCCATATCCACAATCAATAGTGATTACAATACTATTGATTGTGAGTTCGATTTCAACATGAGGGAACTATTAGACATAACATAAGGAGATTATTTTGAAAATATTTTCATTTCTCTACTATGAAAGTAAGCTCGACGTGGACTTCCACCACTAAACACAACGTTTTGAATTCTGACATTCATGTTGACTTTATTCTTTCTTTCTTTCTTTTATCTTGTTATAGATACAGGATAAAGCGTGAAACCGAGAAAACAAAATGAAGTAGCCGTTTATCGATTGTTCTAGAAAAGTTATTCATCATGATATTCCGTCGAGAGTGGCCAAATAAAACCTTGTATAAGTTGTAACGTGCACGTTTCCTTACAAAGTTCTCCTTCACCGCACGTGATAAATTACGAATTAAGTAGCAAAGTTCGTAAAAAACCCAGAGGGGTGCTTTCTGGACTTACGGCTGTAAATTTCATTACGGATTTATGTTTGAAACACTAAGCACGTAAGCTATATCACGCATTTGCTCAGTACCTATATTTAAAAAAAGCATTCTAGGGAAAATTGTTATGTTTAATGCAAAAAAGCATTTTAAGGAAAATTGGTTTACTTATTGATTATTGGATTTTACAAAAATAAAATAGTTTAATTTTACTTCTTACTTTATTTTTCTTAAAAGAAATTTACTTTTCGCTTCATGAGAAAAACATAGTTAGCTTAAAAGATAATAATTGTGTGAGCGTTATCATCGAGCTCAAATAAAAGTAAAGAAAAAAAAATAAAAAAATAAGTTTATACAGCTTTTTTGAATTATAACCAAAAATCTTGATAATTTCGATTTCAATTTCAGAAGGGTTTATGAGGTTGATTTGGAATAGAATTATTAGGTATTGTAGATTATTTACACATATTTCACATTATAATTCTTTATAGAAGATTGAAATTTTATTGCATTTTAATATGATGAAAATACTTAAGCTAAACTGAAGCTCAAAAGCCGATTATCTTTTTCATGTACGCAGGGTATTACAAAAATTTCTTTACAAAACTTAGTTTCAAGAAACTCAGTACAAAAAAAAAGCCCGCCGTTAAAAAGAGTAGCGCAAATTTAGCTTACGAAGTACTGTAATTATATGCAGGGAATCAGGGAATCAGGGAGATATAGTAGTATAGTAGGGAATCAGGGAGAACCTAGTGTCTTGACGCTTTGTTCCCCACTTTACGAAATCGAGACATTCCATTTTAAGTGGCGGAACTTAACGCCATACTTTGTCTCAGGTGTGAGATAAAAATATTGTATAGTCATTCCTTTGAAAGGGGAATCGCACCGACAACTATCCCGTTTAGAACCAAACGCTGGTCTACTGTGCCACGATGGTATAATTTGTCTAATTATTATTATTTTTTTATAGCTTCACGCTGTATCCCGCACACAGCAGGGTAGGCAGAGGGAACCTAGTGCTAAGACACTCCGTTCCCTACTACTAATTATTTATATTTTTTTGAAATTGAGATTATTTCCGTTCCGATCATAATTGACCGTTGCACGTACAAATTTCGTAGCGTTCAACGTTCTTCTCTAGTTATCAATTTTCGTTTGCAGTAAGGACTACGAGTATATTTACCAAAATTAAAAAGTAATAAATTACCTCAATATATCGGTCATCGTATGTAGATTGTAATTCCGGTCCCACTAGTTCAAGTACCTGGCGTCGTTCTTCACGAAAATCTGTAAAAGAATATATTATTAAACCATGTATATAATATAAATATTTTTACCATATCTATACAGATTTAATGGTACGATGCTTGTCTGAATCTTGTACTAAAGTAATCACGAAATATATTTTTCTACTTGAAATATTAGATTGGCTCCACAGTGAGACAGTTGGAGACGTAACTGTCATTTGTATAACCATATCATATTAAGTCATTATAATTAATTCAACATCAAAATAACAGACATAGTATTTCATGTATAAGTATAATATTTAAGAGCATCAATTAAGACACTTTTTAATATTCATGGGTTCAACGTGCGGATGTCCATCGTGTTGCAAAGAGAAGAAAAAAAGAAAAAAGAGAAGAAGGCCCAATTATAGGCCTGATGGGCTTAAAAGAACATCAACACGACGCAAGCAATACCCTATTGTACTTACTTAGAAATCATTTAAAATTAAGAAATGATGATGATGATGGATATTTAGATCTACACAAGGACGCTAAAGTAGTCTCATCAGTTTAATGAAGACGACGTGGAATAGCGAACCGGCGGTTTCCCAATTAGTTGATCACGGTTATACAGCGCTAATGACAGTTGACTTACGTTTGTGCGCTGCGAAAATCTCATTGGCCATGCAACTGAATTTCATTCCTCGTTTATTTATTCCGACGTGGCTTAATTCAAAAGCACTGACTATATATTTGATTTTGGTTGTACGTGATCTGTGTTGGTTATGGGTTTGATATTCACTTAGAGAAATATTTGCATTACAAATATTCGTTTCTATGGTGTCATTATACAAAAAAATGTGTCCAATTTCATAAAATGGATTGAAAATGGAAAAAGCAACGTTTTTTTTCATGATTGAATTAATTTACTTATCATATTAACAAATTAAAAACTGTAAGGTATCACTTAGACTTACTTCAGAATTGCTACATATTTTTGGTAGAAAGAGAGACTGAGAAATAAATGAACTACTCACTGTACTGATTCGCGTTAGTGTCTTATGTTTCGTGTGTCAATAATTTAATATAAAGTACCGTCAAACAACTACCCACTAAATCATTTATTAAATGTTAAATTAGTCAATACAAGGTCTTTACAGTCTAGTCTAGTCAAATTTATCTAATATATTATTACTATTTCTGTACAAAAAACCTTTCTGAAACGGCTAAGTGTCTACCATATCTAAATATATAAACAAAAAAGAAGAAGAAGCCAGTCTTCCCACTAAAAAACGAATTAAATTATTGAAAATAAGTACAATATTGCTTACCATTGTAAACAGAAGCTACATATATTTTAACAGCTCGAGGTCCAGGCCACTTGTCGCTCTGCTCGGTGTACCCCTGCAGTGCTTGAAGCACCAGAGGCTCGGGCGCGCTCATCGCGCTCTCCTTACTTCACCCCGCGCTCAAGCCACGCCCCGCCATTCTGTGAACAAAGAATAATTATTATTGATTTTATAGTAACTATATTAATTATAATATTAATGATAATATTGACTACACTTGTTTTGATGCTTAATTATTATATGTAAATTATTTTACTACGTATTCGCTATGGAAAGACGAAACAAGGCTATATGGTGAAGCGACAGAAGAAATATAATTGTATTTCTTCTGTTCTATAGTATTTCAATATTTTTAAAGAAAAAAATTATGCTATAAAAAACCTTAATTATGACCATACTCTTATATATTTAAAGTGATTCACTTTTTATAGTAAAATATCGTTTGGAACTAAAGTAAAACACATCTTCTAAAAGATGATGATCTACGAGTATGCTACGTATAGTATATATGCATTCATTTCGAAAAGCGATATAGGTATAACAATGGACCAAGATAAGGAGGGAGTAGCGATCTGGCAGATGACTACCATCACAAAGGAATCTAATGAAAAACATGTTGAAAGCTCATCGTTGTACGATTTTCTACTGTATTTTACATAAACTCTTTTGAACAAATAAAGGTATAGGTTTTTTTAATACTTACTTAACTTAAACTATGTGAAAAGACTTATTTTAATATAGCTAAAAGATATAAGATTTCAAATGGCGAGATTTACATTCTATTATTATGATAGCCGGGTAAAAAGACAAGAAGATCAATATTCAACACAAACAAAGTATAAATAGATAGGGCTATATTAAAGTTTTTAATCAATATTTAAAAAAAAAACTTTTAAAAATTGATTTTTTAAGCAGTTTTTTCACGATTTGTAAACACACTTTTTTTTCTTCATTTTCATATTTTTCCTCATAGCAGGGTAGTGTCGGGACACTACGTCCTTTACCTTTGTATTCGAATTCGAAACACTTTGTTTCGTGTAAAGTATAGGAACTCAACGTCACGCTTTGTTCTTATATACCAGAGCGGAAAAGTGAAAATATTTAAATAGTATTCATTCCACCATGTACTATCGATAGGACCAATAAATTGCGATTAAAATCAGACACTGTCCCTCTGAACTACGATGGCTTATACTTTTTGACATATGTATACTTATTATGGTAATATGAAGCTTGAATAGATACAAAATACTTTTAGCCATATAAAAAGACAACAATAGCTTAAGAAATAACGTAGCGATCTCACAGATGCGGGTAACAACACAAAGAGATCTAATCAAAAGTAACTCGAATAGTCGTTATTACAAGCCTTTTTATAACTCCTTCGTTGAATGAACTGAAAGATTTACGGTGAGTACACTTAATACCAGCTATCGTTGCGGGTAAAGACTAGATCGTTTGTTTATTATCGTTAGGCTTTGTTTACATTAAATTCTTGTTTATGTTATGTTTGAAATGACAATTTATATAATATATATTCAGTTTATTCAAAATAAGAAGTTACATACTTCATTTTTTGAACGTCAAATAGTTTACCACCGGTTCACTAAGGTAAATTCCTAAAACCTGAGAAGAATCAGCGCAAGAAACTCAGCGGTACTTCAATTTTTTTAAACCAATTATAATTTACAGATTTATTGCTGACAGTGATTTTTGAAATAGACTCGTATATTATCATTTGCACTGTATACGAGTATAACTGATTTTAGATGTTCATCTTATTTATAAAGCAGTATCAGTGATTGGCGTAGGTTATCGCTAATGAGTAATTAATTTTGATTTGATTAAATTATTTTCAATTACCCGCTTTGTTAAAATAAAGCAAAGCGTTGTATTCTGCCAATCAACGACTAATTCGGGGAGAAAATGGGATACAAAGCCTCTTGACAACTGTCAAGCGATAAAAAGCAAGAAGATACAAAAAAGGTAAGTAACTAATCACCACTACCAGAGTAAACTATTGTTTAATCTTTCCTCATTTGCTGCTTTTTAAGAGAAACAATCAATTTTTGAAGACATCTATTTTCCAATTGCCGTTTCATCTTAGCCGTACTTTGTTAAAGAAATAAAATTAAAAAAAATTTTTTTTTTTAAAAAAACCTTTTTTTTTGCAATAATTCTCATTTTTCCACCGTGAATCGAATCCGCGACCATCGCTTGTACAAATAATTCCCAATAGACTTTAAACTAGAACATACATATATATTCGTTTGTGCAATCAGCAATATTATGTAAACGTAATTAATCTGTCAATTACATCAGAGCGAGCGTGTAAATACAAGAGAAATTAATCTACATCACAATAATAGTGGATTTGCACAATTAATCAACTTAACAAACGCTGTACTAGCGGGGAATTCTATAATTAAAATTGAATAACCTGAATTCGTTCGTGTTTCACGGAAAACTTTATTGTGAGATAGTTTTGGCTGTTCTGTGTATTGTTTTGTATGTGTATTTAATTTAAATGGAATATCGAATTTACGCATGTCAAAGTCAAATTCAAATATATTTGTTTGGAATAAGAAGTGATTTTTTTCAGTATTACGCTCTTTTGTGGATAGTTGGGTAGTTAGAGAGAGCCTAGTGACAAAACACTCCGCCCTCCACTTTCCAGCCGAAATCAAGGCTTTATACGTTGAGTCGGGGAACGCCGCCCGTTGTTTTCGTTACAAGAAAAACAAAATGAAAATTAATAATATAATCATTTCCCCGAGTGGGAATCGAAACCTTGACCGCGTTTACAGTCAGACGTTGTCACACTACATCGACGGTCTTATAAGAATAAGATATATGAAGTTATATATCAATTTTAAACAATAAAAATTAAAATACATAATCTTGCGAATGCTTAGATTGTAGCTTCGATTTTCACTAAACAAAAGACTATCGACTTCGAGACTAATCGTCTAAACGCAACATTTTTAATACCTATAGCCGAGAAGAGGAAAATATTCGTACAATAACATCATTACAATAATATCATTTCATTTTCTCTGGTAAATAAATTTCACGATATAAGAAATATACGTAAAAATAGTAATATTTATAAAAAAAATATTAAGTACAAAATATTATGTGGCTTATAAGAGTATAACAAATACTAACTTATTATAATTTATAGCAGGAAAAAACATAATATTTCACTCAGCATGTAGCCTGAGTCTTCCTTTTGAATTTCATAATAAAAACAGTGCCTAAGAATCCGTTATAAATATGAGATGATTTTTTTTTCGTTACGCTGTATCCCGCACACAGCAGGCTAGACAGAGGGAATTTATTGTTAAGACAATCCGTGTCCCATTTTCTGCCGAATTCTGGACGCGTTGTGTGTTAAGAAGCGGAACACAACGCCGCGCTTTGCTTCGACACCAGAGCGAAGAAAATGGAAATATTAAATAATTCCATTTCTCAAGCGGGAGTCAAACCCACAATCATTCGCATTCACACTATTGTGCCCCTGGGTCACAACTGGCCTCATTAATTAATTAATACATATAGGACAAATCATTACTGTCACTAATTATAAAAGTTTTTTCTAAAATACAAAAAAAAAATTAAATGACTACACCAATTTTAAAAAAATATGATTTATAAATTGTTTTCAGTATCAGAATCAGTCATGTTGACAATTCTACTTACTTTAACCCGTTATATCTTTCAAATTATGCATGGACCTGAACCTTACTTTGTTTTTACTGCCTATCTCATATTCATGAATACAAAAGAGCTTAGCTTACGTACATACGGTACCTATGTGACTTCTATATAAAACGTTCGCTCGACACAAGAGTACATATAACGTAGTTTCTTTTTTCATAGGCTTTGTTGAAAATAAAAATTAAAAGCTCTGAAAGGAAAACTTGAAAATGTAAAAGTTTTTTAAATAAAATATGTATTTACTTAGATGATGCCTTCTCGGTGCAATTGTATTTTAAATGTTAAATAGCGCAGGCGATTATCTTGGGTTTGATTCTCAATAGAATATTATATGAGTATATAATATATGTATACGAGTATTTATAATGTTTCAGTCTAGATTTCTTACACTGCACAAAAAATCCAGGTCGATTAATTATTTAATACATACGGTCTCCACAATCTTCAAATATTGAGAAGGGAAAATTGTTTACTATCTATCACACTATTGCGTGGCCAGTCGTGGCCCAGTGGCACAAGCGTGTGACTGTAAACGACTGGTTGTGAGTTCGATTCCCACTCGAGGAGTGAAAATATTTAATATTTCCATTTTCTTCGCTCTGGTGCCGAGGTAAAGCGCGGCGTTAAGTTCCGCCACTTAATACGCAATGCCTCCGAATTCGGCGGAAAGTGGGGAACGGAGTGTCTTAACACTAGGTTCCCTCTGCCTACCCTGCTGTATGCGGGATACAGCGTGAAGCTATTTACTATTTTCTATCACACTATTGCGTATGGTACGGGAGTAGTCAATACATAAGATTATCGAATAGCCTGTTATAGTCCAGTAAATAGAGTAACAATGCATGTGGATCTTTTGGTTTATATCCAACAGAACGTCATTAATGTAACTTAGTTACTGTGATCAGAGATTGCACTGTCTATTTTTAATGAGAACGAACGAAAAAGGAGAAAACAGTGTATGTTTTTTTGGTTCAAAGAAAAATTGTAACTATTTTTTTTTTAATTATTATTATATCGGATTTATGATATATGAATATAGAATAATATGAATACCAGCGTACGCACAAAAAAATAAATGAATTATTTCAAGTAAATATATGCCTACACCGATGAGGGATAACGTTGCTTATTAACAGTGCAGATATTTTAAATTAGTTCTGTAATTTATAAAATCGGAGATTACCTATCTCAAACGTACAAGCTCACAAACGCTTATTTCTTTATAACATTAGTATTGTGTATTTTCGTAACATTAGTATAGTGTATTTTCGTATATACAAGTGAATATCTTTACATATTTCGAACTTAGCCTAACTTGTATTTATGAACAGACCTCGTTATATCAATCTATTCAAATACGTAGCGATCGTCAAAAGGCTTTACGGAAGCTGACAAGCTAGCGCAATTATCTGCTGAATTATTCAACATCAGATGATACACGGTCCAAGTGTAGAGCACCTGTGGCACTTTTGCTTGGAATAGAACGCATAGATTTAAAAATTTTAAATGAAATATCGTGGGGTAAATTGTAAATGGCATACTACAGTATATTTGATTTTTGTGTAACATGCTACTAAATTTTTGGTATCTTTTTATAAATTAAACATACTATAGAGTATATAATTTGTAATTCTTTCGTTAATACTTATTTTAATAGATATGTTGATAAAAAAAGAAAGTTGACGATTAATTTTGTATAAATTGAGCTATTTTTAGTTAACACAAGCGGTATATGAATGTACCCAAAAAATAACTAGGTTTAAAATAAATATAAAACATCGCCATCATGAGAGGCCCTGCTTATAATATTTGAACTAGTACCTTTCAATACCTAGTACTGCAGACAAAGCGCTGCGTTGATTGATTCCGCCATACACAATGTCTATTTCGGGAGTATTGTGCAGAACGAAGTGTCCTGACTCTGCTTTTTCTTTGGCTATCCTGGTATACCGAAAAAAACCTTAAGTTGCTTTTTTTACATTCAAATAGCTGTATGTATGCGCCAAAACAGTGTTAAACTACGAAATAAATATGAATAAAAAATGATTTCATTCTAATACCTGCTGTCAACAAACTGGTATTATCGTGACTTTTATTATTATTTCAGTAACCACGCCATGCGTATCGCGAGGACAGACATAATCAAAAAATGTTCTAAGTATGGTAATGACAAGGAAAATACACAAACTTGGACTTCCAGTTTTTATTTCTCTTGAAGTGTTCCATTTTAACTTTTTTGTTACATTCATGTGACGTGGGGGAAAATAAGATGGCGACTAAATTTTATAGGCAAAACTTTTTGTATTTTTTTTTTTATTTTTTTACGTTTCTACTCTGTACTCTTTTTCCCCTCATAATATGGTTCACCCCCCCAAATTCAAAAGGTGAGTCGAGTGATGGGAGTTAACGCCGCTTTTAGTCTCGTCCACCAGAGCCGAGAAATGAAAATAAGTAACTTGTGATATTTTTTTATCAATGTATGTAATGTATTTCTTTGGTTGGTAAGAACCTAAAGTCAAATTATTCAGTTAAACAACTTTTTGTCCATTAATAAACATTAGATACTGGACAGATATGGGATGGAACAGAGCACTACAGCACCAGTTTTTGCAAACTGCAAACATTAATATTGAAATTTGTAAAGTAATTCTGAATAATGTTTAATTTATAAATACAAAAAACATTAACACATATATTTACAATTAGGTATTATTCTGTTCAAATAATTTTATTTTAAACGTATACAATTCAAAATAGGTAATATTAAATCGTACAATAACTATATGCTCCAAATAATTGTACATTGATTTTATATTAGCATTATCTATTCTCATTAGTTACACTCATCTCATTAACATTTCAATAAAGTCAAATATTAAATAGCTTAATATAAATTACCACTAATACTAACATTCTATAAATAAGAACATTAGAAATACGCCAATGTGCACCAATTTAATGACAGTTAAATGATAATAGAGATTTCTGAGTGAGGCTGAAATTATTTTACGCAAAGAATTATCGAAACGGAGAAAAGATATAAAATTTTAATATAGTTTTACATAAACTGTTACAAAATCAGTCCACGCGTGAGATTGTTTACACGGAAATCATCAATTTCGATACACGTGTAAGCTCGCCAAATGAATGAACTATATTAATTTTCGTCGACAAGCTGTGAATTGTGTTTACTATTTTAATTTTTTATGAACTATTTTAAATACTTTTTTTTTTAGCTTCACACTGTATCCTTTGCGGGATTGTCAGAGATAACGGAGTGCCAAACGCTACGGTCCCTGCATACTTCTTTCGCCTCGTCCACTGTCATCAACGTCTTCATACACGCCCTTAGGGGGATCCTCATGCTATTAACGTGACCTTCCTGCAGTATCGTCGATACTGTGTTTACGAAGATCAATCGAGGTCTCCTATTTTAAATACTTTTTGTTAGGTTAAAACAAAAGTAATTTCTATAACATTATATTAAATTAATATTATAGTCACTCTTAGGAATGCCTGTTACGTTTTAATTAAAATTAAAATAGTACTAGCTCATATAAGTAATAGCAAGTAAACGCTAATTGACAGCTGTGACAGCTGCAATATGATAAAAAGTTACTGCTGGTAAAAGCTAGAAATAATTTAATTATTTCCAAATTCAGACCTACGGGAAAAGAGAAAAACTGTATTTCAATATAAAAAAAAAAAACAATAATTAAAACATTACTTTTTATAATAAAAACGACAATAGTGATACTCAATTTTTACATTTATGATACGCTTTAATACTTTTATTTACTTAACGTCATTGTTACCACAACCAACGAACTAACTTCTACGAGACTTCACCTGTAATTAATATCTTATTAATATAGTTCATACTAATGGAACGTTTCTGAAAGCACTAATAAACTTAATTATAGTGGGAGCACCTTCATAAACGTATTACTTAGTCTTGGTCTAAAAATCAAATAATTATACTGCGGTATATTAAGTCTTTCTTTTAATTTCAAGCATTATTCTCATTTAAGGGAACTTAGTGCTAAATTACTCTATTCTTGATTTTCAGCCTAATCTCAAGAATATAACTGGGTGTTAAAGTGTGGAACCAATATTGGTATTCTTTGGTCCCGCTGTCTTCTTTCTGCATCGTAATATATGATCATCGTCGTAATGTACGATACATTACACTACACATATTACAACTAACGCATATTCATCTAGAAGAAAGTCGAACCTAAATCGTAATATGTAAAGAAGAACAATGCTCCACTACACGACAACGGTGTGGTAGAGAATACATGTACATATTTATAAAATAAACGGCTATTATATCTGTTAGAAAATAAATTAAAATACAAATACTTCTATAACAAGAATGTGCAGAACATTTTTACTACAGGTATGCACTTACACTTATTATAACAGTACACTGTTTGAGCGGTGAGCAATTAATTACTTAACACAATTAATTTTAGTAACTTATAACCTTATAACTCTACTAGTAACAAAATGTTGTATTGTTATATTTTAAAAACAAAATGCCTCATCGTGGCGCAGATAGAACGTGTCTCTGTGCACGAATTGTGGCTCTTAATACCCATCCGGTTTAGCGTTTATATGTACAAAGGCTTTTAGCCTATAAGCTTAGGCAAAGTTGGACGTCGGGTTTAATTTCCCTATATCTTTAAATAGAAACGCAAAAAAAAATGGAAGCACATTTATAAAGACTTTATAAAATTGAAAATTATGAACTGTATTTTGAATTGACAAACTAATATGTTATTTTATAATTTTAATAAGTAGTTAATAAATTAAAATTATGAGATGATTATGTCTATGAGATCCCAACAATCATCACCATCGACTATTATCCGTGGTAATTATAATACTTTTACTTTTACCACCGTTTTAACGTTAAGAATAAAAGTAGTCCCATAGCTACACCATACACTACCCATAGAAACACTATCAACATCAGCATTGTTCTGACGTGAACTCATAAGAATTTCCCCTAACAAAAATCATTTATTACGCCTATAGAAATTTAACTTCAAAAAACACTCATAAACATGCATGAACGAGTACATGCTGTAATTTTTCTTTGTAGGTACGTATTTTATTGCCACTTACTGCTCAGCTCTGGTCGGAAAATTAAAACAATATTTAAGGTAGCATTTTGGTTTTATTGCTCAATCGCGTGTGTGTTGGCATGTCGACGTATTTTACCCTCATAAAATATTCTTAAACAGTTTGCGATCTATTAACAGTGTATAAGTCTTTACCGTTTCCAGGTGGTATATAATTTTAACTGGGCGTGTTATATTTTTTATTACTTTCAGAATGTATCTTTAAGTTCTGTATGCATGTACGTATGCTATTACAATGATATTTCGGATATTCGGTCTCGGTAATCATTATTTGCTGCAATATATTTCGGATTTATTTATTTTTTAGTAATCATAGATAACCCTATCAAGGCACCCTATTCTGCATCTACCCGATCTGACACATCGCAGGTCGACTGGCAAAACTCATCGCCGCGCTTTGTCTTCTCATTAGAGCAGAAAAATGGAAATTTTATATTTTAAAAAAAATAATAACACAAAATTACACAAATACATTTTAAGAAGTACGAATATTAAATATGTATATTTAAATGACTCAATTAAATCCAAGCAAATTGTTTAAAATCAATGGATCTATATTAAAGCATTTTGTACAATTATAATCTCCTTGTTATAATATCACCTAACAAACCAGAATTTTAATTTGTCAGTACATTTAAAAATTTAATAATTAGCATAGAGTTTTTTGTTTGTGTTGTAAAAAAATCCCTATGCTCTCCTTAAAACTAAAGAATAAATATAATTTTTTTTTTAAATTTTAAGAAAATACACAAATAGTTTCACATGTTGCTGTTTCCGCATGCCAATGTTACTATTTATATCTCGACCATCAATCAACTAACAACTATAATTCATCACCAATAAACCTTTGATGAAACCAGAAGTAGATAATTCTGAAAGATTTATTTTTCTTTTAATTTTTAATAAAATTAATTTAAGCTCCCAGTTTTATTAAATCAATATTTTCTTTTTAGTTCCGCCTCATACAAATGTGGGAGATCCCGCATCATTTGATGTATAAAAAGTAGGTATATGCATATATCTTTACACTTCTTTCTGGATAAGCAGAGAGAACCCAGTGTTAAGACACTCCGTTCTCTGTGCCTGCCAAAAATTGAGACACAGCGTGTTAAGTGGCGGAAATCAATGCTATCTTATCATCAGGGCAGAGGAATTAAAATAATTAAAATACATTTATTCCTCTTAATGAAAATCGAACCAACAACCAATCGCTTTTATAGTTAATTGCTATCCCAGTGCACCTCGATGGCTTTAACGGAGAGAATATAACGAACGGCACACTAGACTTTTGCTTATAGTAGGTATAGTCTGCCTCGCAGTACCTTGGAAAGTTGAAACGATAGCACCAGCTCAATGTCGCAGTTTGGCTGATAACCTGCCTAATTGGGGCTGCAAAATAAAAAACATATAAATATTCCCCTGAGAGTCTACTAAAACGATAACCATCACGTAAACGGTCAGACGATACTCAACCCCAACTCAGCGTTAGTTTACTTTATTTCCTTTTTTTTGTTTAAAATAAAAGTACTGAGCAAAATTGAGTAATATTATTATTATTTTTTTTAGATATTCTATTATTTTCTAATATTAGCGAAACTTCGGTCAGTAACGCTTCTTTGAAATGTAATTTGTATTCGAAATGCCAAAACGAAACAATACAGGGTGTATTTGTATATATATAGCTAACAAACGTGAATTAAGGATTATAGGAAAAAGCAAAATGAATTTCACATAATAAAAACAATAATATTCGAAATTGATTTTGCTCTTTCATATGTATATGTATATAGCTGTTGAAAACTTCTTAATTGTATTCATTTATTTGCTTGCAAAACCAGTTCCAGTTTTAATTTTATTCCATTATAATCTATTAACAATGCTACTATTATACACTATTCATGTCCATTCTTTTTTTTGTGGAATAATGGAGGCAAAAAAGCAGAAGGACCACCTGGTGATAAGTGGTTACCTTCGCCCATGAACATCCACAACATTAGAGTTATGGACGCCTTGCCAGCCTTGGGGATGTAAGAGGGGAGGAAGGATAAGAATGATGGAAAAAGGAAGAGCTGGCTTACATGTCACAGATCATCAGATTTGTGGCAGTACGTCTTTGACACGAGAGTGGTCGCGAACCAGTCGGAGAACGAGGGCTGTGGGTTTCATTCACTTCATTCGGGGAATGAATATGTTTTTTTCGTATCTCCTCTTTGGTACTTAAAACAAAGCGCATGGTTAAATTCCGCCACCTAACACAATGTCTTGATTTCAGACGAAAAACTCTTGAATGAAAGTGTTACATTAACTAATATTATCTCCATAACTTATTTAACTTTGATATTAACTCGCAAACAGTATGTTTACAATGCGTTCAAATGAAAAAAAAACTTGTATATATAATTTAATGCCATGAATTATAATTTCAGGCCTTAAAACAAAACTGTAGACTATGCGGACTTTATAATTGATCATCATTTTGATTTTTATTTTATTTTTTGTGAATTAACCCCAAATTTTTGTTTAACTACAACAAAAAGCCTCGTAAAACTAGCTCTTTCTAGAATAAAGAACCGTATACAATAATAAATAATATTTACACTTCATTATTTCACTTTATATAATTAAAAAAAAAACATTAATCAATTTACGAAATGCCTTCAGTTGGAGTTAATCTTGGAACATTTTCTACATTTTATTTATTTTCCTGTAATTGAACTTTTACGTAAATTCGTAACGTTACTCGGAATTTCGAAGAATACTACAATAGTGACTTGTTATTTTCGGGTTGCTCAAACATTTTAACAATACAGTAAGGAATGACTTTTTCCTTGAAAATTGTACATTTCATATATTGCCTCTTCTATATAAAGTTATATAGCTAAGTAAAAGAAGGCAGTAGGAAATGTTATTTTAATTTAATCTATCTTTACCGTGTTATTATTTATTTATTATTTTCCTGTGTATTATGTTAACACACAATGTGTCCAAAATTCGGTGGAAAGTGGGGAACGAAGTGTCTTAACAATAGGTTCTCTCTGCCTACCCTGCTGTGTGCGGGATATAGCGTGAAGCTAAAAGAAAATTAGTATGCTAAAGAAAAAGAAAAGACACTTCTTCATTTTAAGGCCGAATCCGAGTTAAGTAGCGAATAACAACGCCGTTTTTTTTTCTTAACAGAGCGGAAGAATAAAACTAACTACCTAATTTAAGCATAGTTATTTCTTCGGGTGGGAATCGAACCCAAATAAACGCTATCCTACTGCATTGCGAAGGCCACTATTTATATAAAATAATCATATTTATTTACAGTGGGGAACGGAGTGTCTTAGCCCTACGTTCCCTCTGCTTACTCTATAAATATATGGATAGTTCCTGTTAATGCTATTTATAGTCGGTCGGCTATTTATATAGGTTTGATCCTTTCTGGGAAAGTAATTATACTTAAAATTATTTTTATATGTCGGTCTACTAAGACAAAGCGGTGCTTTGGTTATCATTGAAATGTCTTTACAATATTGCTTACTGTCCTCCCTCGATATGAGAGAGAAAGAGAGCTTCAACTAAAAATATAAATAATAGTAAAGATTGGGTATACAAACAGACAAAAACTTAAATATCATTCTTTTGGGTTCTATTACATTAATAAATGCCCCATGTTATCGTTTTTCTCATATATCTTAAATGTACAGACTAAAAAAGATACTAAAAAAGAAAATATACATAAAGATTCTTGTACTATATACATATGTATAGGTACATACATACATAAAGCTGAAACCACTGAAATATTTGCAACATTTAAATTGAACAAAGTTTTCCCTTTACAAAATAGCTGGAAACATTTTTCACATAATATCGCTACAATGCGTTCGAAAGCATTAATAACACGTAGCGTGACGTCAATGAATAATCTATGGTCACGGTAAAAATATTACAGTTAATGAACTGAGGTCGTTAGATCCTCCCCTCATTTTGTATTTTTTATAAAACGATGGGTTGGGCCGGTCGGTCACGAAACGCTTTCTGCTTTTATATAGAAGCCCGTGATGACTGACGGATTAACAATATTACCTTGTTTAATTAAATTATGAAGGATTATAATTTTAATTATAGGCTGTATGTTTGGGGCCAGTCGTGGTGCAGAGGCACAAAGTGTGACTGTAAAGTGACTGGTTGTGGGTTCGATTCTCACTCGAGGAGTGGAAATATTTAATTTCTTCGCTCTGGTGTCGAGGCAAAGCGCGGCGTTGAGGTCTGCCACTTAACACGCAATGCCTCCGAATTCGGCGGTAGGTGGGGAACGGAGTGTCTTAACACTAGGTTCCCTCTGCCTATTCTGCTGTAAAAAAATAAAAATAAAAAAGTATGTTATTATTTGTGTTCTTTATTTTAGTAGAATAGTCAGAGAGAAACCTAGTGTTTAAACACTCCGTTTTCTACTATAGTCCAAAATTAAAATATTATGTTGCCTCGCTTTGTCTAATGACACTGTCTAACTGTTCCGTGATGGTTTGTGTTTTTTTAGCTTCACACGGTATCCCGCAAACAGCAGGGTAGGCAGAGGTAATCTAGTGTTAAGACACTCCGTTCCCCACCATCCGCGGAAATCGGAGACATTGCATGTTAAGTGGCGAAACTTGTCGCCGTGCTTTGCTTCTGAAACCAGAGTGAAGGATATGGAAATAATAAATATTTCCACTCTTCGGGTGGGAATCGAACCCACAACCAGTCACTTTTCAGTCAAACGCTCGTGCCACGACTGGCTTACTGGTTTCAGTGTTACTATAGATATTTTACTAGATTTTATTAACCTCTTGCCGAAGATGTAGACAGAAAAAGCTGCATTATAAGTCCAGTTTTCTATTGTCCACTTTTCCTTATAGCGTGTTAAGTAGCAAAATTAGCATTTTACGTAATTAAACCGGGGTCACCTATTGAAATTAAATGAATTGCGTTTAGATTAACACGTCTGTCTACTTTATTGTGTCCTTTTAAAGAAATTGGCCACATTTTGTTTTAAGATCTTCTTTTTTAGGTAAAATTATTAAAAAATTAAACTACATTATAAAATTTACTACTACTAAGCTAATGAGGTATTGTAAGAATGTATCTCTATAGAAAGAATTTGTCTCATTTTGATAGGAATTGGTAACGAAGAAGACCTTAGGTAAACCAATTTCGAAGTAGGACAGCGTAAGAATATAGAATAAATCATATTCATAATCAGATTTCTAGGCATCAATAATTTATTTTCAAAATCAAATTCTAAATATCTTTATTCAAATAGACTTTTGCAAGCACATTGAATGGTCGAATATACATAAAGCTACCACCGGTTCGGAAGGCAAAAAATGTTTTTGCAAATGTAAATGCATGGCACTTAGTTATGAATAATAATTTAGCGAAATTAAAATTAGCATGATAAGGTTATTTATGCTTCTAAACACAAAGTACAGTTTCCTGCGCCGATAAGCAAAATTGTAGTGCATGCATACTTCAGTATTATTTTTTAATAGGTAGGTATAAAACCCTTAGCGACTTTAGTGATGTCTACTGAACCATTTTTAGGAGAGATTGCCTGCAGATGTTATTTAAAATTAATTTTGAATGCTTTGTAGTGAGGTAGAACTTAGTGTTAAGTCTTTACGTTTTTCCCCTTTCACCCAAAATAGAGGCATTGGCTATAGTACAGATAATTAACTATAATGATTCCCCAGAGTAGAAATCAAACAGGACAGAATCGAAGGTTGTAACCTTCTATTGAATGCAATATTTAAATGCTTAATTTTAATTATTTTTTTTACAGAATAATCTGTTCCGTGCGTTCTCTATACAACACGACGTTGGCAAAGGCATTGGTTCTGAAGTAGCACGCTCCAAAACCATATATAAAGAACTAAACTGAACTAATATTTCTAGCTGTTGGCGAAAACTTTGTCTTAGCAGCCTGAGGAAATGGAAATTCCAACCGACAACTATTTTCCTTATTACTCTGCCATATCTGATGTATTTTATAATGTCGTCATATTTAAATATCATTTTTAAATATTTTTACTTATAAATATATATTTTTTTCAATCAAACGATTATTCCTCCATAGAAGGGTAAACAGAGAAAACTTAGTGTTAGTACACTCCGTTCTCAGCTTTCCCTAATTCGAAACATTGGGTGGTTAGTGGCGGAACTCAAAGCCAGATGTTATATTGTTTCACTAAAACAAAAAAAATAAAAATATTTGTCTCATAATTGCGAAATATGGGAATAGAACCCATAACTGTTGTATTAACAGTCACAAGCTATCGCAATTGGTTACGATGATTTATAAAAATATGTATATGATTATCCAAATTTAACTCTAACAATAATTTAAATCTTCTTTTTTTTTGACAAACAATATAAACTTAAAAATGCCAAAAGCAACTTAAAAGTCAAGTCAAGTCAGCTAAAATAAAGTATGCAATTTATTTAAACATGTGGCTGAATAAATAAGCACTCGAGTATGTCAAAATGAAGGATTGAAATTAAAAAATAAATTACTGGCAAGTTGTTTGAAAGCTCATCTGTCTGAAGTGATGTAGCGGTTTCTACATACGAAGTTTTAAAAATTTTATCTGCAAAGAGAAACGCATTTTATATGAATGAGTACATACATATATAGGTATACATGTATTAAGCGCCTGTGATCCATTTGGTCATTAATATTGCAGCTATAAGACTAACTACACATATTTAAATTATGTAAGACTCTCAGATAAGCTAGAATAACCTACTAAATGCCTAGGAATAATTATGTTTTTATACATTTTAGAGGACATCGTGCCGCGGTGGGTCAGTGGCTGACTATAATCACGGTGGTTTTTGGGTTGAATTCCCAGGAAGATCTATGTCTAAGTCTGACTCATCCTGAATTTCAGTGAAAATGGAAAACAGAATATTCAAGACATTCTGACTAGCTTCTCTTTGAATATCAATGGTGAAGTGTGAAATTTTTCTATATGCATGTTAAAAAAAATATTAAAAATTTAGAATTCAACAGTGCGAATCTGATACTTTTCATATATTTAAAGTGTAAATATTCACCAGGCCCGGCCACGAAGAGTATTTGATATTTTTTATTTTATTTAATTTAATCTATTTATTTAGAACCATCAGTGATAATTACATTATACATGAAAAAGTGTTATATAGATTAAAACTTAAAGCTAAACGCATTGTCGTCGAAGATATTGAAGGTTGATTTTAAAAAAAATACAAATTAAATTTATAGTAAGTATCATGAATCTGCGTGCCTTCAAATACAAATTGAATATACAATACAATACACATGATTATTGTGGTTAATCGCGCTGTGGTTACTCATATACCTAATAGACATGGCCTTATTAATTATTATGTTAATGTGTTGATTAATTTAATGAAATGCTTGATTAGGCATGTAGCATCTTAATTGAGTTTAGAGCAGGTTTAGAGTGTAGGCACATGGGAAGTTTACTCCCAACGATGTTATTATTATAATTATTATTATATGCGAAACAAAAATGGATCGATGCTTATTAAAATTATGTAGAAATAAAAGTATTGCATAGTTAAAGTTTATATAAAGACAGGATGTAATAAATTGAAATATTTGTAATAATGATGCAGGGCTAGTCGTGACGCAGTGGCACAAAATGTGACTGTAAAGCGACTGGTTATGGTTCGATTCCCACACGGTAAATTTCGCAACTTAACACGCAATGTCTCCGAATTCGGCGGAAAGTGGGAAACGTAGTGTTGTAACACTGCTATGTGCTTTCTACATCATGAAGCTAAAAAGAGATGATACGATAGATATAAAACACACAATAGATCTTTTAATAAATATCTGTATAACAAAAAAAACCTTATAAAAAATTACTTTATTTATCTGTAATTAAAAATTTGAAAGCTTTTCTCTTGAATTCTGGAAGCTAGCTACTAAGTTAAGCATGATTTTTATGGATTCATCTGAAAATTACTCAAGATGTATTTAACTTGGATAAATAAAATAGGGTAGTTTTTGAACTAAAAAAAACATAAAGAGGCGGAAAAAATCCAGTTTTACAAGCAAATATTATTTAGAGATCCAATTTTAAAGTGAATAAATATAAATTTTATAGAAAAGCATTAAGAAAAAATATATTAGTTTTATTTTTACAAATTGTTACCACATTCGCTATATCTATGATATAGTCTTCATATAAATGTAGGCTATACCAATACAGGTATGGGTTTCTTTTATATTCCCTACCAAGTAATCAAACTTTTGATCGTACATAAAACCCAGCTATCCTCAGGCTATATTCTATAGTCATAGTCAAGTCTTTGTGGCACACCTGTTGCGAAAACCATGTTAAAACGACGTACCTTACGTTATTCTCAATGAATTTTGAACCCTATCACACATATAATAATGTATAATTTACTGTAAAAATTAAACCATTTCGGTTGTTGAATAAAATATCGATCTCTGGTAGGAAAGACTGGCATTGTGTTGCGAACCCTACTGAAAATTAGGCCACGCTTTGTGGATTTCAAATGACGATTAAAATATTTATGCTGTGGTCTTTTTTTTTTAATTCATGATTTAATATCGTTAAGGTGAACAATATGCTTGTTTGTATATCTACTTTCCTACCTACCTATACCTGTTGTCATTTTATAAAAAAATGTATATCAATAATCTTTTTTTGTTTTTCTTTTCTTTCTTTTTTTGTTGTATTACGCTGTATCCTGCACATAGCAGGGTACGCAGAGGGAATCTAGTGTTAAAAAACTCCGTTCCCCACTTTCTGCCGAATTCAGAGGCTTGCGTGTTAAGTGGCGGAACTTAACGCCGCGCTTTATCTCCATACCAGAGTGAAGAAAATGGAAATATAATTTCCACTCCTCGAGTGGGAATCGAACCCACAACATGTCGTTTACAGTCACACGCTTGTGCCACTGCGCCACGACTGGCCACGATTCTTTCTGATTAGATATAAGAAAAATCGTAAAGTTGGGCGTCAAATTTTATTTTATTTATTTTTTTATTTATTTATTTATTTAATTAATTAATACGAAAAAATACAAAAAATATAACATTTAAGGTGCAATCATAAACTCATTCGAGTTTTACCGTGCACCAGTGTCGTTACACATATACATAACAAATACGTCTAACAGGTTTAAACATAAGTTTCTATCTTATTACATGTAAACAATTTAAAATTAAATAACTAAATTGTAGGTAGGTTCACAATATTCTCTTCTTACATAATAAACAAACTTCGAGTGCATTATTCAAATCTTTAATCTCAAATCCCTTAATCCAGTTCTTATTTTGCTAGTATTCATATGTATAAATGCGTTAGAATCAAATAAGTCTTCTTAAAATAAAAGTAAAAACACCGTAACATACGAGTACAAAAAAGAATATAAGAATGATACATTGCGTAGAGGCGGTCGAGTTGTTTTGCCTCATGTTATATCCTTATTTATGGTGACACACGTGTTTATGACCGAGATAGGGAAATATAAAAAGGAGAGACAAACAAAGTGGTTGGGACAATGACATTATTTTTCTGAAATCTTCTTCGTATAGAAAGTAATGATTTCTTTACGAGTTTTATATAAAAAATAGTATATTCTAGTTATAGTATTGAAGCAGGTTAATATCTGAACTTTTACCTGAAGACCTATTCATATTTTTTTACTCCTTGCTATTTTCTTTTTTTGGTCTAAATGCTAATATGTAATTTCGTTGTATAGCAAGTTTACATAGACTAAAACTGTTTTCCGAGACTTTTGTAGGTTCCTGTTTCTTAGTCAAAATATTATTCATATAATAAGATTTTTATTTTTGCCGATCTTTTACACAGATTCCTTTTTTTATCAAAAAATAGGTATTTCAAAGGTTCCTTTTGTAAAAAACCAAACCTTTTGAACACTTTAATATAGTCCGGTTCCTGTTTGTTAGTCTACCTGTTCGAATATCAAAAATATAGGCGATTAATCTGGTAAAATAATTTTATAAAGTATATGGATATTTTTTGTGATAACAATTAAAAAATATCACGTGTAAAAGTTTACTTAAAAAACGAAAAGTTGAAGTTTTAGTTTTATTTTGTCATTTGTTGTATAATAACATTAATCTGATTAGGAAAAATGTATTTCTAAATTTCTAATGTGAAGTGTTTAGTATACTTTCATTCATTCTGTAAAATGTTTTTTTATTCAAAAGTCTTAAATTAAAAGTTCTAAGTCTTGAATTAATTCGTTTTAACTTCATTATTTGTTTAACAAATTCATTATACCCACTTTATACTTAAACAACATTATTCTAATCTTTGCATTTTATTACTCAGCAATAAAACGTACTTGATAAAACTATTTCTATTCGATTAACTATTATCAGCGTATCTTATATCGACGATGGTGTATTAAAATTCCACCAATTCCAGATTAATAACATTACTTATACTTCTATTATTTGCAAAATGTAAAAAGCAATGATAAATAAGTATATTATGTGAAAAATCCATTGGGTCAGCCAGTCTGAGCCAGTCGTGGCTCAGCGGCACAACTAAGTGACGTTCGATTCCCACTTGAGGAGTGGAAATATTTAGTATTTCCAATTTCTTCACTCTGGTGCCGAGGCAAAGCGCGTGGGGAACGGAGTGTCTTAACACTGGGTTCCCTCTGCCTACCCTGCTGTGTACGGGGTTCAGTGTGAAGCTATATAAAAAAGCTTTATGCCTTTTCCCGCATAGCAGGGTAGTCAGAGAAAAGCTACTGTCAAGAAACTCAATTCTCTATTTTCCGCCCGAAATCAAGACATCATTTACCGAATGGTGGCACTTAACACCGCGCTTTGTCTACTAGAGCGGAGTAATAAAAATAATTTTAATGTGCTTACCCCACCCACTCAACCACTCAACAATGTACTCAACAATGTGTTGTCTCTTTGAATTGTAGGTTTCTTTCTAGCAGTTTCGATTGTGTGTTGCCTGTTAGTACGAGTATATAGTAGTTTTATTATTACATTCTTAAGTGAAAAGTCTTTCACCGAGTCATAGAAGAGACTGATTTCTCAAGATTGATGTAAAATTTAAAAAATGTCTATAATAGTATATAGTACTTAACTATAGTATTTTTTTATATTTTATATTGCATACCTTCCCGGATAGTTTTGTTTTAAAACACGTTAGCTGCGTTTGACGTCAAAGGGTTGAGCGTTCCGCTACACAGTTCAATTATTTTTACCGAGCCACGGAAACGACTACGTTTATAATACACCTATTGTGTAAGCTTGCGTTTTTTCCCTGGTCATATTTATTAGCTTATGCTAACGTATTATTTTTTCCTTTAATCAGTATAAAACTTGAATGTTGTTAGTATTTATTACTTTGTATTTAAAAAAGATTTTAACTTACGATTAGATTTGGCTGTTTATTTTAAATTTATACACAAATTAGCTTTTTTCTGTGACTTCGTCTTCCTCCCAATTTTTAGTATTACAAGAAAAAGCCTATAACTTGCAAGAGAACAACTCTTTAACAATAGATTTCTCAAGTATTTAAATATGCCTATTTATAATATATTTATGTTTCATACATGTATCAAACAATATGAAATCCATAAAAATAGTTATTTAGTTATCAAAAGTCATGATAAAATATATTATATTTATACAGAAAAAAAAATATTGGTCATTTTGACTAGGCTGATAAATTTGAATTATATTAATAGAGAAATTATTTTATTAAGTCATTGTTACCAGTCACGTGAACTTTTAGATCATTATTATAATTTTTGCAGTTTAGCCCAGACATTTAAGCACGGAGTTTCTTTCCATTTTTTTTTTAATCTCAAGCAATTTTGTTTTTTAGCTTTAGGCAGAGGGAACCTAGTGTTAAGACACTCCGATCCCCACTTTCCGCCGAATTCGGAGACATTGCGTGTTAAGTGGCGGAACTTAACGCCGCGCTTTGCCTTTGACACCAGAGCGAAGGAAATGGAATTATTAAATATTTCCACCACTCGAGTGGGAATCGAACTCACAACCAGTCGTTTACAGTCACACGTTCGTGCCACTGCGCCATGACTGGCCCGAGTTTTTTTAATAAAAACTATAATAAAAACATACTTAGTACTTTTTTACAATATTATAATATATCGTTCAGAACTCCACGAAATGAAAATAATATAAATATAATCATTCCTCCATATTCGAATCAAACCCACAACCAATCGCCCTTTTGACAAACATAAACCCACTATGCCACGATCTAATAATTATATTTAATTAACACTAAATAAAAATAAATAAAGCATAATTTCATCACATAACCCAAGAGCAAATCTAAAAAAATGTACATTCTTTTTATTAGGTCATATAAAACTCAACATGAATAGCTGAGTACTCCAACTAAAGTTAGTATGTGAAAGTGGATACGAAAAGCTTCACAATTTCCTTGCGGACGTAAATATTTGTTCTAGGAAACAGTGTCGTATTACGTGGAACTTGATATGGCGGTCAAATCAAATAATGGACGGTGAATTTCTTGTAAAAAAACTTCGGGAATTCGGGACGCTTTGTGAGAAATAATAGTCGCTATTTAAGACCAGGTTTGTCTTAGATTTTTTTTATATTATGATATAAATCTGTATAAGTGTGGTGAATAGAGAAAATTTTTGTTTATATAAAACACTGTTTGTTATCAAATAGTTTTAAATTATGTACATTTGTTCGGTGTGGGAAGACAAAAGGCGCAACGTTGAGTTCTGCTACTCAATCGGTAGTCTTGATTTCAAGCGGAGAGTTGGGAACGGAGTATTTTTTGACACTGGGTTCTTTCTGACTTGCCCCGCTATAGGAGAAAATTAGTGAAGCTGTGTATACACACTTTTATTTTTAACGTTCATTATTCTGATGTCATTGCATGCTGAATGTCATAAGCACTACAATATCCTTTTTACACATTTTTACTGTCTTCTTGTCAATTTCTAAATTCTTCTATCTACTTGTTAATTTACCTGTCATAAATAAAACAACATACAAACAATCTAGCAAAGCTATTCTCATTCACTTCTTGTGGTGCAATTGGCATGAAAATTTGCACACGTGTCCGCATACGATGACAGTTAACCTTTGTCAAAACTTGAACCATATATACTTGTTAGGTCCCTCAGGATAATGTGACAACAATATTTTTAGTTTTATTCATATTTCATATACTTAAGGCAAGAAAAAATACGTTAGTATATTTTTTAAACTTGCGTGTTATTTATTCTTCGAATTAATATATTATTATTAGTATTTATAAATCCTTAAAACCAGTTATATCATTTCATTACAACAATTTTGTTAAACGTATTTGTAGTTTTAAATAATAAGCTATGAATGAATGTTAAATAAAACTAATTAAGTTGTCATGCTGTGGTTAAAGTATATATTGCATGTCAACATTGCACATTAAACGATACACGTACATTTTGAATATAAAAAGAAAAACTTATTTTGAATAAAACGACTATAAATTGTATTAAAAAAAGGGTAAATATGAGGTTAGGTTCCATTAGTCGCAATGTCAAAGGATGAGAAAGTACCTTCTTTCTAATACAAGGTTCTCTTTGACTACCCTATTATGCCATATGTGGTATGTTATATATATCATTGGGGCCAGTCGTGGCGCAGTGGCACAAGCGTATGACTGTAAACGACTGGATGTGTTTGGTTGAGTGGAAATATTTAATATTTCCAATTTTATCGCTCTGGTGTCGACGCAAAGCGCGGCGTTAAGTACCGCCACTTAACACGCAATGCCTCCGAATTCGGCGGAATGTGGGGAACGAAGTGTCTTAACACTAGGTTGCCTCTGCCTACTCTGTGTCCAGAATAATATAATATAAAAAAATAAGCAAGAAAAAAATATGTATTCTATGTTCATTTTTTATAAATAAAAGTCTAATATTTATATGTTTACTTTACATTTGTAACTATACCGACACTTACAGTTTGTTAAATAAGTAATAACATAATTCATTACGTTATCTCGATATATCTCCTTGTAACTGTCACGCAAAAAATACGGTAACTTTGAAATGAAACTGTGTTATCGATCAAACAGATAATCCACATGCTCGTTTTAGAGCTAATGGCCGGTCGTTTAGCTTTAAAGTAAATAAAATATTTATAAGACACAGTAATTAGATATAGAAATTTAAATTGAAATACAAGTTCAATTACTTAACTGGATTATGTGTACCTTTAGAACAAAAAAAGGTTATTAAATTATTATTATTACTAGGTCAAGCTTTGCAATCGTTGATATGTAAAAATTGGTTGAACTAATAGCGAAGTAAATCTTACTAATGTTCGGATGTAAATATTATTTTTTGTTCTTTCAAGCATATCTTTGTAGTCATATATCTAGTGTTAAAATACTCCATTTTCTATTTTTCATCCGAAATTTAAAGATCCTGGAAGGCGGAACTCAACGCTGCGCTTTGTCTCCAGACCAGAGCGGCGAAACGGAAATAATTTGAAGGTAAAGATTCTTTTTTTACCTTTACGCTGTATCCTGCACACAGCAGGGTAGGCAGAGGGAACCTAGTGTTATGAAACTCCGTTCCCCACTTTCCGCCGAATTTGGAGGCATTGTTAAGCGGAACTGAACGCCGCGCTTTGCCTCGCTACCAGAGCAAGAAAATGGAAATATTAGAAATTTCCACTCCTATGATTACCACGAGTAGGAATCAAATCCAATGTGCCACGATGGCATATTATGTATACTATACGGCTAAATCGTGTTCAAATGTAAAACAGATATTTGAAAGCAATCAAATGAAAATTCCTTTAAATGTTATATTTTAAAACTGTATAAGCTACTTAAAGTTCAACTGAAGAATAAGCTTATGCTTGAATGCATGTCGAGGGCGTGTTATGGATATTACACAACGACAATGTGTTTGTGATTCGGCATCTTAAGGCAGTCACTTTGGAAATTGGATGTAAGTGAATTTTTATCACCTGTACAGTGCTTTTTAGAACACATTCTTTAGGTTATAAAAGTTTAAATATTGTTTTGTATTATTATCGATAAAAGTTTCGTATAGATTTTCATCGTTTTAACGTTTTAACGTGTCTGAGTATGCGACAGTTACGAGTTTGAATCCCACAAATACAAGAGGCGCGGCTTCGAACCCCGCTGCGTTCAATTTTTTATACGTTTTATAAAAAAATCGTTTTCAATTTCTTAAGTGTGTGAGTAAACTATAGAAATGTTAAAAGTATCTATCTGCCTATCTTGCATGATGATTATGTACCTTGTAAGAATACGTAGGCTAAAATACATTTTTTTGGATATTTTTTTCATTGACATGGCAAAAATACTTGAAGTGACATTTATATCGTGTCCGGTTTTTTTTTAATAAGGGTTTAAATATATTTTAAAAACCTTATCTATATAAACTGATAAATGTAATTGTAATATAAACTATTACTTGAATGTTCTTATGCATATTTTTAATAATATTATAAAACTGTTATATATACAACTTATATATGTCGATAACCCGATCCTTCATACCGCAAAGTAATCATAGCAAATGGAGTGTCTGAATACTATCAAGACACTCCATTCTCCACGTTCCATCCGAATTTGCGTGTAATTGAATAATGGATAAAGGAAGATAGTTACAGTGGGGAACGGAGTGTTTTAACACTAGGTTCCCTCTGCCTACCCTGCTGTGTGCGGGATACAGCGTGAAGGTAAAAAAAAAAAAAGGAAGATAGTTACATCACAATCTTATCATCGAGTAGCAATCGAACCCAGAACCATTCACGATTACAGTCAGACACTCTCCCACTGCGCCTTCACACATATACCTTCTAACACACCTTTTTTATATCCTAATTGTATTTTACATCTGGTCTTTGTTATCGTGAATCATACATAGCGGGACGAATTCAGTGTTCCATAAAAACCAAAATAGAATTGGAACGTTTTCATTGAACCCGCTGCGAATTTTATTTCCCGGCAACTAACTGTTTGTAATTAAATTGCGCTTGTTTGTGAGTTTTTGTATAGAATTCCTTGATTGAGAAATAACTAAATATGATTACGAGTGCAGCTTATTCTTTTGAATTCTATAAGTTTTTATAAGTTTAACTTAGATTATAAGTCAGTAAATAATCATTTTGTAAGTCTATTTTTTTCCACTATTGCTTGCTTGAAAATTTTTCACACATGTCCCGTTCCGTTCCGTTAATTTAATATTTTAACAGGGATTGAAATTGAAATTTATGTCATTTTACTAATATATATTTTCGTAAAAAACATAAGGATAACGGTATAACGGAATAAATGAGAGGCAGTGCATAAGGCAAAAGAAGTATGCAAGGACCGTAGCGTTTGGCGCTCCGTTCTCTTTGACTACTCGCTGTGGATAAAGTGGGGTGGGTACTCAAAGCGAAAGTAATAGATAGTTCATTTAGGTATACAGTTATATACTTAGACAATTATACAATAACAAGGGTTTTTCAAAATCTCTATTGTTAGCTCTAATTTAATGGCCATCGCAAATAAGACAGAGTTAAGAGCAAGGAAACTTATCAGCTGTTCCTCTTTTTATATTATTATTTTTGGAGCTCATTGGGACTCATTGTGTCAGCATCTGGCTATGATACAAAACGTGGCATTGAATTCTGTCACTCCAAATGCAATGTCTCAAATTATGGTGGAAACTGAAGAACGGAGTGAATGGGCACTAGGTTAGCCCTGAGTACCTTGCTTTGCTGGATAAAGTGTGAAGCTGGTAAGTATCAAAAGTAACTAAGCACTATCTTTCTGAAGATGTGAGAAAATATTTGCTTTTATTTAATTTCAAACATTTATTAATATTGTCTATTAGATGCTAAAAATTATGTGTTTAATAAAAAAAAACGCCCGATGAATTGCTAATGAATAAATAAATAAGTTCTCGTTTTTCAAATAAAATTTGTAAATAGTTCAAAAGTTTTTATGTTTAATAATACGTGCATCACAAGATATTTTATTTACTAATAGTTGTTGCCTCGGCTTCGTCCGCATGGAATAACATAAAAATATTATAATTCTAATAGAAACAACATAAGTTATAGCCGACTACATCAGTATTTGCATGTGAAAATCCCATCAAAATCGGCCAAAATACAGTCGTTCCAGAGATTAGGCGGAACAAAAAAACAGACAGACAAAAATTGGAAAAAATACTGTTTTGATATATGTACCGTGCATACATATTACAAACATATGCATTTATTAAAAAACAATTACTTAAAAATTACAAGCATACACTCCAATTATATTTATTGGTATAGATAACATAACACAAAATACAATTTAATACGTTTGAAATTGCTTCTTTTGATATGTTAGAAACCAATATACAACAAATCCCTTTCAAAATTAATCCGACGGTAAGCAGAGAAATGGTATGCTGAGTCACGTGCTCTATTCTCATAGAGGTTGTTATAAAAATATTTTATGTATGTATGTAAAACCGATTATTTATGAATTATTTACAATATATATTCCATACAAGCTGTGCTCGCGACTTCATCTGCGTGGAATTTAAATTTTGTTAACAATAGAGAAAATAAACGTAGTCTAAGTTACACCCTATTACATCAGTTGTCTGCCAGTGAAAGTCCCATCAAAATCTGTCCAGCCATTCCCGAGATTAGCCGAGACAAACAAACAGAAAGACAGGCAGACAAAAATTGTAAAAAATGATATTTTGGTGCATATGTACCGTGTAGGTATGTATGCATGCATTTAGTAAAGTGATTATTTTAAACAACAAACAGACACGTCATTTCATTTCAATCTAATTATCAATCAATATAAATAAATTTACAATGTCATTTTGGCTTATTTTTTACCACTTAGATTATTTCAATTTTTTCGCAAATATCCAGGTTATGATGATACAATATCTTCATAGCTTGACTCTATTGTGCTTGCCAGGATGACAACGATTGGACTACAATAAACATTTATTTTTTATTTTAGTTTTATACCTTCACGCTGTATCCCGCACACAACAGAGTAGGAAGAGATAACCTAGTGTTAAGACAATCCGTTTCCCACTTTCCACCAAATTCGGAGGCATTGCGTGTTAAGTGGCGGGACTTAAGCCGCGCTTTGTCTCTGATACCAGAGCGAAGGAAGGGCGAAGAAGTAGCGAATGGAAATATTAAATATTTCCACTCCTCGAGTGGGAATCGATCCCTCAACCTCTATACAGTCACACGTTCGTGCCACTGCGCCACGACTGGCAATAAGCAATTTCTGCCTTTCAATTATTTTTTTTAATTTATGTATTAAATACAATTATTTACCTTAAGTGTATATATAACCGGCATTTCTTTAAGTCAAATTATAATATTGTGTATATTTACAACCGAAGCGAAGACGCCTTGTCACATTACCATATGTAACTACGTAATTTGCATGCTTTGTGCGAAACGGACGCAAGTTGTAATTCCTCAAGTAAACGCGTATATTACTGAGATGCCGCTTATATTTGTTTATTAGGACAACATTAAAAGAGAGAAAGATTTTAATTTTAGTTTTTGTTCTATGTTGTTCTTAATTAAAATATTTTTATTACAAATACATTATATAATATCTAAGTCGTAATTTCGTATAATACCTAAACGAATGCTGCTATACTAAAATTGGACAATAACAATAAATCATGAATAAATAATGACTATATTTTAATTATTTTTATTTGTTTATCCTAGTGAGACAGTACGGCGTTCAGTTCCGCCAGTCAGCAGGCAATGGCTCGAGCTTAGGCGGAAAGTGGAGAACGAGTTATCTTAACATTGGGCTTTCTTTGCCTTACCTCTATTATTAAAAAAACAGTGAAGCCGTAAACAAAAAAGTCATACCAAAATTGTGTCAAAAAGTTGTACATTATTTTTGTAAATTTTTTGATACAATTAAGCAAACAACATCTGTGTTTCATTTTTTTATAATAGGTTTAGGAATGCTGTGACTATCTGAACAAAAATATAAATTCCCCTAACTTTACAAGTATTTATATGTATAAATGAAATTTGTTTATTGAAATTTGAATTTACTTTGTGTAGTTTTACGCGGAAATTTGGCATAGAGACATCCTTGTTAAAGCAGCATTTTCCTGCTACAGAAACGTTATAACATGGAAACTTACGATTTACAGTGAAAACTATGAAGGAAAGAAATACTTATAGCTATTCTAAAGATATTATATATTAGCATATATTTATTTTTAATTAAGAATTCAATTAATATCAATGTAGATCTCCTCCACTTTAAGCATAGAACGGAGTTTTTTGACAGTAAATAAAAAATAATAAATAAATAAAATATATAGTATAAATAAATTTTAAAAAACTTCAGAGAATTCTGCCTATTTTTTTACATACTAAATCACTTATGAATAATTTTTAAAGAAATATATATAAGTTAACATTTAATACTTAAAATATTATGAGTACACATACTAACATACTAACTTATTTCATAATCTATTTTATACTATTAGTGTACTACTAACTATATATATAATTCCTACAATACGGTAAAAAGCATAAAGCTGCTTTCGTTTTATAATTACAATAGTTAAATGTATAAAAGTAAATATGTAAAAGAGTAAACGTGCAAATGTATTTTATAAATATATTTCTTAGAATTGACAGAAAATTAATTGTTATAAAATTTATACTTATTTTCTTCATTTTTCACGCTGTATTCCGAATAGGTCGGTAGTCTAAAAGTAGTGTCAAGTCACTCCCTTCTTCACTTTCTGATTAGCGGAACTCTATGGAAATAATTAAATGACAGTCATTCCATTGATTGGAAATCAAACCCACATCCAATCTTATTCACAGACAGACATTATCCCACTGCACTACAATGGCCTCTAGTAATATTATAAACACGCTATGTATACATTTATTAGAGATAACTAAAATCTACATATGTTGGTTAGAATGGAGTAGAATGTTTGGTTTATAATTTTCCTAGCGTGAAAACCCGTCTATTTTAGTATAAGATAATTTATTCATGGCCTCGAATCACTGTCGTGTTATCCTGTCTATACACAATACGCACCTCGTCGCTTTAATAAATACTTTTAACACGTCTGTTGAAATTTATCGTTAACGCTAGGCTAACACCTTATTTAATATGGAAAACTAACTTGAAATATGTTTTAATCAAATATTATGTGTTTATTTAGACTTAGGCAGGTTTAGAGAAGATTAATTTCGAATAGATTTTACTGTAATAAGTGGTTATAATATTCTTGAATCTTTAAACTCTACGTTTTATAATTATAATCAGAAAATAAGAAAAAATATTATTATTTTAATGCCATACAAAACACTCGTATTATAACTATACTTTGTAATGCATCTAATTATTAAATATGAATTCGTAGTTTTTTCAAAATATATATTTTTGTTTCAACATCCCATCATCTTTTAAACCCAGTATAAAGATGAAAGTACTAGTGAAAGAACACTCTGCTTTCCGCTTTTACGGGAAAGAAAATAAATGAATTCTCTAGATCGATTTTTTACTACGTTTTATCAGTTTACTAGCTTCTACTATGGAGTTACTACTAGGGGCTAATGGTTATTTATTTGATATTTTTCTTATTCTTTGAAATTAAGACTCGATTTATATGACTAATAATATATTTCAAGTAAGTTCCTTAATCGAACTTGTAAGTTGAGCACTTATCATTTCACCAATGCGTTCTTTGGATAAATCAATTACTTCAAATTACTTATAAGCCAAGACATGCATTAAATATCTATTAGATCTAATTAACATGGTTTCGCCATAAAGCGTGATATAGTCATTCACAGCTGAGCGAGTAACATGCTACAAAGGCCCATCTTGCACCCAAGTAACCGAGAGTAATCTGATTAAGTACGCTGAGAGTGCAATTTATGCTATGTATTAAAATATGACCAATATCATTTTAACTTTAGTTATCAATCTGATAGATTCCTGTCATTTTAAGGGCAAATTCATAGTCAGGCAGTCTCATTAAAGACACATTTTGTGGTGCGTAGCGGAACTTAACGTTCAGTTTTATCCAAGTAAGACGAGATTTACAAATATTTAAAAATGTATTTTATACGAGAATATATTAATACCTAAGTAATTACATATTATGCATTTGTGCAACTGGTGAAAAAATATCAAGGTGATTTTGTTTGAAATAATTTGAATGAGGCTATCGTGGCGTGATTGTGAGTTCGATCCCCTCTCTGTGAAATAACAACGGGACAAGTCTTCAGTACCACCACTCAATGCGCAATATCTTGAATTTCGACAGAAAATGAACTAAATTCTTAACTTGAAATTAAGTTTTCTCTATGTACTCTGCTATGCAAAAAAGCGCGTAACTACAAAAATATGTATTTACTTGCGTATACCTCCTATTATTTGCAGATTTCATTTACAATATACATTTTCTAATAAATCTATAGGTACATGAAATATAAGCATATTCAACATACGAGTACATGAACATGTTACAAATTAATGAATATAATTAATAATCTATTCATTAATAACATGTTGAGTTGGAACATCCCAAAACCGCCTTAAGTAAGACTCCATTTATGTATTATTTTCATATATTTCAAGCTAGCATAAATGTTATAAAACCTTATGCATTTTTACACCATATTTTAAAGAAATCTAAGAAGTTTTACAATTCAGTAGCTTATGTAACGTTTGTCTTCCGGTTTGTAGAATAAGCTTATGGAAGAGTGTAAGGGCTTTTCTTATTTTAAAAAAAAGCAAGCTTACATACATCTATGCTTATACTAGTGGCTCAGTGTGATAGTATCGACTGTATACGCAATTACTATCTTTATTATATTCATTTCTGGTCTGCCTTCGAGCCACAGTGCGGTGTTAAGTTCCGCCACTCAGCACACAATATCTTGATTTCAGATGGGAAATGGAGAAGGGAGTATCAATACGGTTTTCGTTGACAACCCTAATATGAAGATTATAAGAAAGCTTGAATCTCATTATACACCTACTTATAGTAAAAGGGGGAAATGTGCTTGGTTGCTCTTTTTTTACTGCACAACACAACGCAGCGACGTTATCAATTTTATTTTGATAGGCGATAATTAGGAAGCTGGAGAGTGCCGTAAGTTAGTTTTTCTGTAGTAAGTATCTCATTATGCTTGAAAACGTTACTTCATTGTTATAGTAGCGTTTTTTTTGTCTTTTGTCCATAAACTTTTAAACGTCATAATAGTTAGGAACTATGCGAGTATCGTCGCGGGTAACAGCTACCACACTTCTATACTGCACTAGTCAGTGCTTAACACAAAAAATGAATCTAAAACCTCCGACAATGTAATGGAATATTAATTTTAATAACTTTCCAAATTAAAACTCAGTACAGTCTGCATAAAAGCTTATGAGGGCAAAAAGAAGCAAATCCACTTAGTAAATAACTACATCACGGTCGTACGCTGTACAAAGCCGAGTTTCACGTTCAAACAGCAGAAGTTAATATGATTAAACACATCACGAAATTGCGACTCCGCGCACGTACCGCGTCAGTCTTGTGTTCCAAATGATATTTATGATGCGACTGACAGAAATGCTTACGTCGACGTCAAGATCATATTTTTAATGTATCATTATATGTTTTATATAAACTGAATTTGAGTTAGCATGTGAATTTTGAATGGAAAGTAGGGAACGTAATGTGTGATACCAGGTTCTTCCTGCCTATTCCATTATGTGGGAACCTGCTTTTTTGAAATTTATGTAACTGGGACAGACTTAAACCTCAACCCAAAACATAACATTGGAGGAGAAGAAAAAAGATTAAGAAAAATATGTCAATAAAAAAGATTTAAGTTATAAACAAAATAAAGCGCAGCATTAAGGTCTACTACACAAATGTCTGGGTTTCACCCTGCTATCAAATAATATGTGTGAAGCTAAAAAATAACGTGGAGTAGCGGTGTATATGAAAAATGCTCAGTAGCTCCACGCTTTTTCCTGCAAAACAGGATAGTCAAAGAGCACCGAGTGTAAAGACTGTTTACCGAGTGTTTTTTCAATTTCCTAAGTGTGTGAATAACACTTTAAAAATAATAAAAGTGGTTTCTATATTCCACTGATAACCGAGAAATGGTGTGCTGAGTGGTGGACCTCAACGCCATGCTTTGTCTTGTTCATCAGAGCAGAGAAACCGAAATAATTAATTATTATTATTAATCCTCCGAGTGGAAATATAACCTGCAACCTATAATGATTACAGTAGGATGCAGTCTCACTGCACCACTGTGGCCTTAAAACACTCAATAGAATGTGAAAAAATGAAACTACTACATTATTTTAATTCTTTCCACAATACTTTATTCTATACTATAGTATTATGAGGCGACGCTATTAAGTCAATAGTTTCTCTTCAAAAAGGAATCTGCTAACAATTTACAGCACTGGAACTCGGAAGTCCCCGAGGGAAGTTTTTAATGAAATTGATAGAGACAGTTGCATTTCAATATATTTAAGTACGACATTAATTAAGATTTTCTCGCAATATTTCTTTAAAGGATTAGAAAAAAATGAAAATTTATAAAAAAATGTTGGTTTAAAAAAGTTAAGGTGATCGATAACTCAACGCAGTATGGCGTAAAATTGATAACACTAGTCCGTAATCAATCTCTGATAGCTATAGTGCTTGAATAATATAATTTAAACTTATACTAATTATCAAACAAAGTATTGGTATGCCTTTCATCAAGTATATCAGGTTGCAATGTTCAAAATTAGATATTGTTCATATTTTTAAGAATATTGAATTCTCATAAATATTTTATGCATTGTGTAAAAATAATAATTATTGAAAAGAAACTTGGAAGTTTCTTGCTATGAATGGCAGTACAATAGCTTTTCAGAAGGCTGACAAAGAATGAATGATTTATTGTCTCAAAACAAAAACACCAACAACTTTAAATACTTAAAAAGAATATTAAATAACAATATAATATTTGTCATAATAAATAGTTTTAGATAAACAACATACATGTATATTAAAAGTATAGAGATACAGTCATCTCGGTGACATAAATTTACGCCGTTTTTACAGCTCGTATAATTTCCTAAATGGGAACATAAAACCGAGTGTTCATGTCCGCTCCAGATATTCTTACCTTTCTAAATAACTCTCGAGCAATAATCAACCTGTTTTAGTTCACCCACGTTTTTATATTGATTATCTCTTCAGCTTCACGCTTTTTTCCTTGCCAAGCAGCAGTGTTGACTGACAGAGAGAAGCTAGTGTCACGATATTCCGTTCCCCATTTTCTACCAGAAACTAAGACGTTACGTGTAGAGTGGCAGAGCTCACTACCCCGCATTTTCTATAGAGAAACCGAAGAAATGAAAATAAAAATTGCCCAAAGTAGGAATCGAACCCATAACCACAGATACAGTCAAATGCCATTACACCATGCCACGATGACCTCTTTATTTATTATTATTTTCTTAAATTCTCCCTCTGACTTCTTTTTTTTATTCTTTTTTTTCGAAATATTGAAAATATCCTTTGATCTGACCCTTTTTGCAAATAAATAACTTTTTAATTTTATTTTCTGCTAGATTGCTTCAGACGAAAGGGTTTAACTTATTAATTTACTTTGAAGTTTCTAGGCGTTATTACATCGTTTATTACGTAGTGCTTTGTAATTTGAGCCCCCATTATTATGCCTACTATATATTGTAGACAAAATTGGATTTCCATTAGTCCTTTTAATTATAAAATACTTAATTCTGCTATAATTTGTGTAATTATATTCTGTTTAACGTTTTGTTTCTCTTTTTTAACAATATTATTGTGGCCAGGCGTGGCCCAGTGGCACAAGCGTGTGACTGTACACGACTGGTTGTGGGTTCGATTCCCAATCGCAGAGTGGAAATTATATTTCCTTTTTCTTCGCTCTGGTGTCGAGGTAAAGCGCGGCGTTAAGTTCCACCACTTAACACGCAAGCCTCTGAATTCGGCGGAAAGTGGGGAACGGAGTGAAGAGAACACTAGGTTCCCTCTGCCTAGCCTGCTGTGTGCAGAATACAGCGTGAAGCTAAAAAAAAATTAATGTATAGGTACCTACATATGTGTTTTATTTTCCAGCTCCATGCTTTTTCTGCATAGCAGGGAAGTAAGAGAGAACCTAGCATCATTTCAACTCCATTTTTCACTCTCTGCTAGATGTAGCATGTTTAGTGGAAATCATTGTCGGGCTGTCTTGTTCATCACAACAGATAAATAAAACTATTAAAATAACGATCATTCCAATGAGTGGGAAACCCACAACCAGTCGCGAGTACATTCAGTCAGTGTTCCACTGCGCCACGATGCTGTTAAATGATAATATAGATGTATAAATTATAATTAATATTTTTCAATTTACATTCTTATTAGGAAATTCATTCTATTGCAGTAAATGCTTTTGAGAAGATCGCATTAATATAAGAACCCATGTTTTTAAGAATATATGTGAAAGCAAAAGAATGATTTTCAAGTTTAAAAATATGAATGAATCTCAAAAGATAGTTTAAAAAACAAGTTTAATTCAAAATAAAAATAATATATCTTCTTATAACAACATAGAGTATCTATTTCATTCCAACGCTATATAAACGGCAGATGAACAAAGAAATGTAGTTAGACTGATTGCGTCCTGTTTCATAACGAGGTCTCCCGCACTCAAAAACTGAAGAGCACTCGTCATCGTACGACCCAGAGAGCAGAATTAATAAGATTATCGTGTAAGCCCTCGGATGAAAATAAAACTAGTTGACTGTCTGTGGGTTTATTGAATGCTATCGATTTGATGGATGGCGGTGTAGTACCGCTGCAAATAGTGTAACATAAATGGGAATGCTTGTTTTAAATATTAAAAGAATTATTTATATTGCAGATTTTTTTTAGCTTCATGCTGTATCCCGTTCACCGCAGAGTAGGCAGAGGGAACCTAGTGTTAAGACACTTCGTTCCCCACTTTCCGCCAAATTCGGAGGCATTGCGTGTTAAGTGGCGGAACTTAACGCCGCGCATTGCCTCGACACCAGTCGGAATTCAGAATAGAACACACAACTAGTCGTTTACAGTCACACGTTTGTGCCACTGCGCCACGACTGGCGCTAATATTAATATTATTTATATTGTAGATGTAAAAATTAAAATTTGGTAAATTTTTATTTTGTGACGATATTAAAAGAAAGAATTAATAGCGTTTTATTTCATTATTATAAAATGTATTTACTAACACAAAACCATGTTATAAGAGCTTGGTATTTTTTTTTGTTATATTACTAACATTCGTACAACTAAATGTTCAGTGTAAGATCATTCATCGATTATATCATGAAGAAACATTTATTTAATTATTTTATCTAACTTAATTTAAACTTAAATATAATAAAAATATACACATGTAGATGCAATAGTAAATTTGCATTACGAATCTTCTAACATATAGATAAAAAGAGCAAATAAACCCTTTACGTAAGAGACTACATTCAACAAGATATCTAATATTTGTTTTAAGATAATAGAAACGAAGTGTAAATTAATTTTAGTACACATTCAAATAGTTTTCTGTGGAATACCTGTGTATGAACCGTGAATAACATCACGAATTCTGCTGTTACCTTATTCACGTATAAAAGAAGTTATGCAGAGATAATTTAGAGTTAAAACACTCTGTTCTCCATTCACATTTCACCCATTTTAAGCGTACTGTATATTGGATGGTGGAACTTAACGCCAAGTTTTTTGTATATAAGTCACCCAAATGAATACATTCTTCTGAGTGGAGTTTTGAAAGAAACCGTGGGACACACAACCGTGGAAAAAAGTAAAACGTGGAACATTAGAAAAACTGCCTACTAATATTATGAATGTGAAAAAATGTCTGTCTGTAACGCTTTCATGAGTAATCTACCGACCCGATTTGTACTAAGTTCGGAATGAAAATAGTTGTCGTCATTGGATGCCAAAATTTAATGCAACCGCTTTAGCAGTGTAGATTTTTTATACAAGATTTCTAAAGTTTGTAACGTATGTTTCATTCAGTAATTTTACTACTTTTGTTCAAAATTTTATCCAAATCGGAAAATCGTGAAAGGCTGTAAAAGCGTGATAGACAAACAGACAGACATTCGCATTTATAATATAAGTATGGATTCGCACACAAAAACCTACTCCCAAGGGACTGAAATTGAGGACGAAAATATGTATGAAAAACATAAGCGGCTTAACATAAGCGAGACCGCGGGATGTCGAAAGTACGAAGTAGCTATAGTTGCTAGTAGTTTAAATATATTTTATACATAAACTCTATTGTGACGGGCTTAGGATGTGTCTTTACACAGTTGTCGAACTATAATGTACTGGGGGAAAGTTTGTATTTATAATATAGACGTTTTCTCGTCCTGGTTACATGAAGTGTAGTGAAAAGTTCTACTTGGGGTTAGCAAAGTCTTCGAAGGAAATATAAAAGGAAAACGTGATATATCGGAGTTCTTTTACTTTTACTTCACAGTTTTTTTTCCACACAGTAAGTAAACAAAGTGTTTTTGGTGTCAAGACACTCCGTTCTCCACTTAACACCGCGCTTTGTCTCCATAGCATAGAAGCAATTGAACCCACAATACTCTCCCACTGCGCTACGATCATATTTCCTATCAGTTTAAAATTTATAGTGAACAGTTTCAAAAGAACTTACAATAATTATCCTAGAATTTGTATCAGTTTACTGGCAGTATTAAATGTATTATCTTTTTTTTAGCTTCACGCTGTATCCCGCACACAGCAGGGTAGGCAGAGGGAACCTAGTGTTAAGACACTCCGTTCCCCACTTTCCGCCGAATTCAGAGGCTTGCGTGTTAAGTGGTGAAACTTAACGCCGCGCTTTACCTCGAGACCAGAGCGAAGAAAATGGAAATATAATTTCCACTCCTCGAGTGGGAATCGAACCCACAACCAGTCGTTTACAGTCACAGGCTTGTGCCACTGGGCCACGACTGGCCGCTGTCTGGCCACTGGGTATTATCTGATTAAACATACTAAAGTTCAGCTAATTGGTAGGTACAGACTTTAGAGTTTACCTTAGTTTAAGCAGTTAACTAGCTTTACTTGTAAATTCTTGAATTTAGTTAAAAATTTAAAAACTTTTAATGATATATCTTGACTTATTTATTTTACCTATTTAAAAAGACCTCATAAGAATCAATAGAGAGCTTATTCAAATTTCATGACCTATATTAATAGATTTTCTTAGAAAACAAACGGTAATTTCAAATTCTTTTCAGTCCTTCAGTATAACCTTTAAGCCACATCAAAGCCACGTCTGATGTAATTGAACTAGACTACTTGACAGAAGCCCAACAAAATCCGCGATTTATATCCATCTGCAAAGAACAAAGGCATTACTATGGAGATAAGAGGTCTTATCTGCTTACCACAGCATCAGCATCATAGCTCCGAGCATCAGAACCCTTTTCAAATAAATAATGACGTAATGTAGGGAAAATATTGGAGACTGAACCTAAGTAGCCGATTAAGCGTGAAAGGGCGCCTCGGGAAATTCGACAACTTTGAAAAACCGCTTTAAGTTGAGACTTGAACTAATTACAAGACCCATCTGATGGATCTCCTTGAACTTATTTGTTTTATGTTGTTTTAATTAATATTAAAACGTCAAATTCTTATTTATTTGTGCTTTTCAAGATTTAGTGTCAATTATGCTAAGAATTCGAGGGAGAATTGACGATGAATAGTAATTAGATAAAAAGTAATTATTATTATAAAATGTACCTGTTACAAAAAATACGTAGATATTCCGTTTTTTCTTATTAAATTAAATTAAATTAAATAGCTTCACGCTATATCCCGCACACAGCAGGGTAGGCAGAGGGAACCTAGTGTTAAGACACTCCGTTCCCCACTTTCCGCCGAATTCGGAGGCTTGCGTGTTAAGTGGCGGAACTTAACGCCGCGCTTTACCTCGACACCAGAGCGAAGAAAATGGAAATATAATTTCCACTCCTCGAGTGGGAATCGAACCCACAACCAGTCGTTTACAGTCACACTCTTGTGCCACTGGGTTACGACTGGCCACTTTACTTTTTATGGCCACTGGTGTTTTATTATTTTTACATTATTTATAATATCATTCACACACTAAAGATATGAAAGGCACTTTAAGTTTTCCAATAGGCGCGGATTGAAGTACCACAACTTTCAAGTTTTTATACGTTTCCTAAAGTTATTTTTCCGTTTTTATAACTTAAGGCAGCTTCAATTCTTCTTAATATTATACAATATTCTATAAAATAAGGTCAATTTGTTTTTGTGACAGCTTTGACACAAATATTGTACATTTCAATTTTCTTTACTGTTGTGTTGAGTTCTAGTACTATATATTATTCAACAGTAACCGCAAGGTTCTTTTTTTTGATACCGACTGTACGATCGTCTAAAAGGTCGACACCGCATCACAAAATCCTATTTACATATTATCTTCTATCATGGGCCACTGTGACCCTTTTGATTATGTATACAACCTGCTCGTTTGCTTTTCAAATAAAAAAAAAAAATTCTAGATTATGTTAGGCCTAAATGTATTTATTTTCGTAAAAAAAGATTGCGTTTGCATACATTTGTATATTTTAATCCTTAGGCATCTATTTAAATGCTAATTAATTTAACAAAAAATGTCCAAATTTATTTAACTGGTGAATAATTTGTGACAGTGGCTGTCAAGTTAGTCTGGGATCAATTATTGTGGTGTCTCTCGAAAGTCGCCCTATAATTTTATAAATAAAATAGTATTTTTAATAATCAGGTCTATTTAGTTAGGCACTTAATAGCACGCATTATGACATTTCATTTTCCTTTTTTAAGACAAATTTAAGATATTATGTGTTGAGTGGCGGAGCTCAACGCCGCGATTTATCTTTACACCAGAACGGGGAAATGTATATAATCTAAACATAGCCATTCCCCGAGTGGGAATTCAACGAACAATCACGTATCACGATTCAGACCCTGCACCATAATTGCCTCAGTTTTACGTTTGCATAGGTATATACAGTATGCTGTCTTATAATATATTCAGGATATTCAAACATTTTTGAAAGGAGATAAATAAAATTAGAGTGAATTATGTAATTTAAAATATAAACGACTACGGATTGGATAGATTAATACAAAAAAATAAGATTATGTACATATATTTTCAAGATTCTTTCAGTTATAATATGAAAATTTACAGATGGGAACATTTCTAAGGGCCATCATAGCGTAGTGGGAGAGTCTGATTATAAACGCGACTGGTTGTAGGTTCAATTCTTACTATTGATTCTTACTATTGGCTATATGGTAATGATATTTAAGTTATTTTTATATATTTTCATTAGATAAAGACCTGCCACTTCCAGCCAGACAGTAGAGAACGAGTGTCTTGATACTAGATTCTCATCAACTTCCCTGCTATATAGGAAGGAGTGTAAAACAACAAAAAAAATACAAAAAGGAAACAAAAATGTTTCATATACTGGTGTTTCATTAGTTATAAGACCTTATCTTGTCGAATCAACTAAATTTTTTTCCACATTTTCACCTTCTTACATGTAAATTACTACTTATAAAAATTGTCTTGCATATTTTAAATGTTTAATACTTTGGTTGCATAGATAACTCCTAATATTGTAATATTGCAATACATGTAATGACAAGAACGTTATCTCTACCACTATTTTATTAAAAAATATATTGATAATACTCTAAGTTCTGCATTATATGAAAAAAAAGAAAGTGTTGATATAAAATATTGTGAGGTATCTTTTATTATTCCTAAAAGTCGGAAAAATATATTTTATGACAGTTATAAAACGATGAATTAACTGAATATCACATGATTTCTGCTTGTGTAGCTTCGACTATAACCACTGTGAATTTAACGATAGCTTCTGTCCACGAAATTTATTTAGACATTATTAAAATCGATGGTAAAATAGGTATGGCATAGTAACTTAATGGAACGGTGTATAATCTCTCAACATAAATAAACGCGATTATTTATGGGTTCGAATGCCACTCGGGGGTTATTGGATATAAGTGAAATCACTTAAAAAATATATACCTTTTCTTTACATTTCTTTTTTTGCATTTTTCCTAAGAGTGGAATAACACTTTGAAAATGTTTCAAAATATTTCACTTGTTTTTATTTCTCCGCTCTGGCAAAATAAAGCCCAGCATTGTGTGCTGAACGCGGAGAACGGAGTGTCTTGACACTATGAAAACATCGAAAAGTTGAAAATATGGGTAAAAAATTAATTTTCATCACATATCTTGTTAGATATCGTTGTTGAGCTCTCGATGCGTGTCGAACTGTACACGATTAATGTAAGTACTATATTTATAATATAAAATATTAATATGACGTTGTCAGATAAAAGTTAGCTTAGTCATGTCTAACTAGATTACTTTTTTAAAATCAAGTTAGACCCCGTAAAAAAGAATCCCATATAAGAGAAAATATTTAAAATAGATTGTTTTCCAGTACACAAGTTTAACATTAATATATAATTTAGGCTTTCTTTAATCTCTAATAGTTTAATTGACTTTAGAGAGCACGTACCACGGCAAAAGTAATCCAAGTTACCTTAATAATCTTCTACAATCTATCTTTATACAATCTGTATTGTTATTGAGATATTGGTAGAGGTGTTTTATTATTTATTGTGATTTTGGTTCGTGTTTAAAGTAAAAACTTATATATAATGCTAGGGATTTTTTTTAATTAGATTCAGAAGAAATTAATTAATTCAAATTAAATACCTGATTCTGAATCCGAATGTATTAATCAACATAAGCATATATATATTTATTTATTCTCTATATTATGGCCAAATTAGGCTAAATAAAAAAACCTAAATTGGTCCAGTAGTCTTTGCGTGGAAGAATATTGACATCTATTTATCCTTACGCGGTTATATCTACAATGTAAGTGGAATTTTGTCTTAAAAAAGATAAGTTCAACTACCTATCTAAAAAGATTTATACTACCGTTACTCCCATTTCGTACAACACAATCGGTAAAGTAAAAATGTCCTCCGGTAAAATAATAATATACACATATATAAGCTATGATTTGTTTTTTTTAACATTGTACTACTTATATCATTTTTTAGCAACGTGTTCACCTGTTTTAGCATCTACACTTTTAAAATTACTTAAAATAACTTATGATGGGCCATAATCACACCTTTAATTAGTAAGTATCTATATAAAATCACAGGAATTCAAATAAACTGTTTCTATTCTTCCGTTTTTGTCCAAGGTATTGGAGCGTATCGTTCATTCTCAACTGAATACCTATATACATAAGCATGATATCCTGTCTGAATTTCAGTCTGGATTCCGTAAAGGCCACAGTACAGTTACTGCGCTCACAAAAGTTTGCGATGACATACGCTCCAATATGGATAAAAAGCAACTGAGCATCCTTGCTTTACTAGATTTCAGTAACGCATTTAATGCAGTTGACTTCGACCTCTTGTTGGCGGTCTTACGTTCTATAAATATTTCCGCCAATGTCCTAGATTGGTTTCATAGTTACTTGTATGATCGTCAGCAATGTGTCCATGCCCATAATAAATTCTCCTCTTTTCAACCCATCCTTTCTGGCGTGCCTCAAGGTAGTGTCCTTTCACCTTTACTATTTTCTATTTTTATAAATTCTATCTCCCAGTCTCTGTCCTGTCCTTTCCATTTGTATGCGGACGATCTACAACTTTACGCTTCAGCTCAACCTCCAGATATAGATAGTGCTATTGCAAAGCTGAATACTGACTTACAGAGAATCGGTTCCTGGTGCAAAACATATGGACTACATGTAAATCCTGCGAAATCCCAGGTCATTTTAATTGGAAGCTCTTCTCAGTTGGCTAAAATCAATTACAGCTTATTACCTCCCATCAGTTTTAACAATTCATCTCTCTGCCTAAGCAATTCGGTCAGAAATCTAGGTCTTTTACTAGACATTTCCTTTTCGTGGTCTGTCCAAATTGCTGAGGTGAGCAGGAAAGTTTTTGCTGTAATTGGCTTGTTAAAGCGCTGGAAACACCTGATTCCAGTCAAAACGAAAGTATGTCTAGCTCATTCTCTTATACTCCCTATTCTGGATTACGCTGACAGCTGCTACCCTGACATAGCAGACGATCAGCTTAATAAGCTCGAGCGGTTACAAAACTTATGCATTAGGTTTATCTTTGGCTTGCGTAAATTTGACCATGTCTCGGAATATAGATTAAAGCTTAAATGGCTTTCAATACGACACCGCCGAAGTTTGCATATCCTCTCATTCCTTTATTCCATCCGATACAATCCTTTCACTCCTAATTACTTAAAGACTCGTTTCAAATTCATGGGCACTGACACTTCTTCTCTACTCCAACTCCGATCAAGAAGTGATAACCGGTTAATGTTGCCAGTTGCTCACACACGTTTTTATCGCGAATCATTTACAACGAAAGCTATAAAACTATGGAATACAATTCCATCAGACATCCGGCAGTCTAAATCTCACTACATATTTAAAAGGCGTCTATTTAATTATTTCATTTCCTTGCAATAATATAGTTATGTATGTATATGTATCGATATAGGTATATGTATTATATATATTATATGAATCGTTGGGTATATATTTATTTTGTTGTTAATTTGTACTGTTATATATTCTAATATAAGTATGTTTAGTTATATTTATATCTATGTATGTTTATTGAATTATGTATATTATCTGTTTATTATATTTATGGTATAATATATTATTATAGTAATAAGCATAGGAATAGTCAATTATTTATGTTTTTCAAAAATTCGATTTATTTTTTTTTTTTATTTGCACTAGCCCATATCTGTTAAGATTTAAGCTTCTGTCAAGTAAGGTTGTCTGGCAGAGATTGCTACCAGCAATTGACCGCCTTTGCGCACTCTGCACTATGTTATAAATTATTGTACTTATTATTACTATTGTTCTTTTATTGGCTTTGTGTGAAATAAAGTATTTCTATTCTATTCTATTCTAAACTGTTGGCGGCCTGCATAGAAATTACTGAGCGGGAATTAGTAGTAATAGAAATTACTGAGGCAAGAGAGCCGCGGGTTGCGCTCCCCTGCCCAATAGGAAGAGTGCTTACTACGAAGAAAGTCCTCTCGTTTCTAATATTACGAACTAATATCACTATTATTATATTGTGGCCAGTCGTGGCCCAGTGGCACAAGAGTGTGACTGTAAACGACTGGTTGTGGGTTCGATTCCCACTCGAGGAGTGGAAATTATATTTCCATTTTCTTCGCTCTGGTGTCGAGGTAAAGCGCGGCGTTAAGTTCCACCACTTAACACGCAAGCCTCCGAATTCGGCGGAAAGTGGGGAACGGAGTGTCTTAACACTAGGTTCCCTCTGCCTACCCTGCTGTGTGCGGGATATAGCGTGAAGCTATTATATTATTATTATTACGAACTAATATCACTATTATTATTATATCACTATTGGAGGAGCGCGCAATATATTCTATATATTTTTTGCAAATAAAAGCTTTTTTCCCGCGTAGTAATATAGCCAGAGAGAACCTAGTGTTAAAACACTATTCTCCATACACAAAAAGCTCAAATCTATTATTTTATTCGTAAAATCGTTATCCAAATACAAAGTTACGCTAAATAATTTGATCGAACATTAATAATTCAATACATAAAGGCACCAATCGAAATATATGATAATATTATTCATGAAAACTTAATCAAACATCACGATTCTACAAACTAGTAGTATCTAACAATGCTGCTAAGTTAATACCAAGTATTGATTTACCGGCGCGACTAAAATAAAGCGGTCCCGTTCCGTATCCCGGTACATAATTGATATCACGCTCCGCACCAACTCATCATTTATTTAGCTTGCCCCACTTCGAGAGAAATTTTTGTATATAAGTTTATCGTTCGTTTTGTTACAACTTGGATTATTTAATAAGTTAATGTATGTATATAAGCAAGGTATCGTAATTATTATGCTTTTTAAATCCTAACGTATGAAAACATGTCAATCGAGAACTTGATTATTTAATTCCAGACTATACGTTATGTATTTGTCAAAGATTTCTTGTCTAACTTATATTTTCTAAATATTTGCATATTTGGGACCAGCCGTGGTGCAGAGGCACAAAGCATGTCTGTAAAGCGACTGGTTCGGGGTTCAATTCCCAAGGGAGTGGAAATATTTAATATTTCCATTTTCTTTGCTCTGGTGTCGAGGCAAAGCGCGGCGTTAAGTTCCACCACTTAACACGCAATGCCACCGAATTCGGCGGAAAATGAGGAACGGAGTGTCTTAACACTAGATTCCCTCTACCCTGCTGTATGTGGGATACAGCGTGACGCTTAAAAAAAAAGAAAAAAAATGCATATTTTTCTCACCTTTTAAACAATATCAAGAGTTTTAGTGATTAACTTTTATAAAATTAATATTTTTTAACTGTTTTCGTAATAGGTAGACAGAGTAATACCACTTTTGTTCTCCTAATTCACATATAAGTTTATCGTTTCTTTTGTTAGAACTTGGGTCATTTAAAACATACGTGTATAAGCAAAGTTCGTTTCATAATTGCACTTTTGCGTGTATTTTATTTTTTTTAGTTCCTAACGTAATGTGTATGAACAGATCATGAACTGATGTCAGACTGGAACTATATTTAAAAAAAATGTTAATTGTCAAAAAATTATCATCCATACTTATATTATAAATGCGAAAGTCTGTCTGTTTGTCTGTCACGCTTTCACCGCTAATCTACTGGTATGATTTTGATGAAACTTAGAATGAAAGAAGTAAAAAATCCGGGGCTACTTATTTTTTCAAATGTCCACCCCTAAAGTTTTGAAATAGGGGATGAAAATTTATATGAAAAATCTTAACCGATTCTAATAAATTTTGGCATAGATATCGTTTATAATGGTGGTTAAACATAGGCTACTTTATTTTTCAAAAATCCACTCCCGAGGGTTGCAATATAACGAAACAGTTATGTAGTTCACGCCGCAAAGCCGTGAGCGGGCCACTACTCGTTCTTATAATTTCTAAATATTTGTGTAATTTTGTCGCCTTTTAAAGAACCAAGACTTTTAATAATTAACCCGTATAAAAGAAATGTTTAAAGTTTTTTAATCTTTGTTTTTATAATAAGCAGGCAGAGAATGTATATCACTTCCATACTTCTAATTCACATAATATAAGTTTATTGTTCCCTTTGTTACAACTTAGATCGTTTAAGAAATACTAGTAAGCAAAGTTGTTTTCACAATTGCGCTTTTGCGTGTGTTTTAAAATGAATTTTCTTAGATCCTAACGTAATGTTTATGAAAAAATATGAATCAAGAAATGAAAGCACTATTTAGTAAAAGGAACTGTACTTTATTTAATATGATAGTAGAAAATGATTTATTCTTACTTATATGTTTTTGGATATAATCATTTGGTTCCCTATTTTATTTTTTTTTTTATAGCTTCACGCTGTATTCCGCACCTAGTGCTAAGACACTTCGTTCTCAACTTTTCGTCGACTTCCGGACATTCCGTCGGCATTACGGGTCAAGTGGTGGAACGTGAACGCCGCGCTTTGCTTCGACACTAGAGCGAAGAAAATGGAAATATTAAATATTTTCACTCCTCGAGTGAGAATAGAACCTACAATCAGTACCTTTACAGTCACATTTTGTGCCACTGCGCCACGACTGGCCCATTAAACAAAACAAAGAGGACAATTAAAAAAACAGTTATTTTATAAGCCCTAGACTAATTGTAGGCTGACAGAGCGAATGCTGCAACATCACTTCCATACTTCAAATTCACATTCATTTAAACCAAAACGCTTTGTCCTATTCACTTTAGGACAAAGCTAGTGGAATGTGTGGCCAATAGAACATTCGCTTAATCCTGAATTCCAGTACACAACTTCCAATACAATAAGAAATATCTATCAAACGATATTTCTCATAGAGTATATTCAGGTCAGTTGTATTTTTGTTTTCATATCTCTGCCATGGACAAAGAAAACTAAAATATAAGTAATTCCTTTATCCTTTTAAAATATCTCAGATATTGTGATGTTTACTGTACTGTGTGTTTACTGTACATCGTATTAACTGAAGCACCAGCCAGGGAAAAAAATATTTTAAATATTTTCCTGTTTGGGGCCAGTCGTGCCACAGTGGCAGTGGAAGGTAAATATTTTTCTGTGAGGGATTTTAACTTTCAAACATTGTGTAAAATATAGTCGATATATGTGTTTTTTTTATTTAGATACTATCATGGCGTGACGGAGTCTGACTATAAACATGATAGCTTGTGGGTTCGATTCCCACTCAGGGGAATAATTATATATCAACTATTTTCATTTCTTCGCTCTCGAGCACGTTTTCGACAACAAAATTCAGCGTCGAGTTCCACAATGCGTTCTGAGGTACGTAATGTCTCATTTCGGGAAGAAAGTAAAGAAAAGAAGAATTAGCCTCTTTCTGACTATCCCGCTAAGTGAGAAAAGGCTGTTTTTTTATTATGAAGATTTTCCTGAGAGGAATTCGAACCCAAAACCTTTAAGCAAAGTAAGGCGCGTGCCAAATGAACAATGACGACATGGCAACCGCAGCAGGCGAGATATAATTATATAAAATAAATATTATAATATCTTTTTATTCTGGTACAAAAGTGAGCAGATGTTTCAAATTTTTTCATATCTCGTTTCCAGTGACCCAATTCAGTATTAAATGTAATAAAATTTAAAAATAATAACACTTACATAATATGTGACATACATTCACTTAGCGCGATGTAAAACGGAAGCGTAATCTAAACATGGACGTGGCAATCGCGATTTAAATAAATTTGGCATTCAATTTGAATAAAATAACCTCTGATTTGATTTGTAATATATGAATAAATTCGTAATTTAGTATTCAACGCTAGAACTATTGATTGTAATCACAGTTCGAAGTAGCTAATATGTTTAATATAGCTGTTAAATTCATAGATTTTTAACTTTGTCTTTTGAGGTAAGCAGAAAGAACATAGTAATGAACCACTCTATTATCCACTTTCTGTTGTTTTAAAGATCCTATTTCTTAAACAAGGAAACTTCTATATTATTATATTAGCCTATTTCAACTACATAACTATACTAAACAAATAAAAGCATTTTCGTAAATGACGTAATATTTTTAATTGTTTTTTTTTAACATAAAAGTATAATATTGTGAGTTAACTATAATAGACAGAGATAAGTATTTTTGTAGTATTGTTGTACTATAATTCTCTAGTATATTATTTTAGTATACCTTTATTGGTTTACGTGGTGCACGCAAGTAAAGCTCCCAGCAAGCAAGACTTTTTCAACCACGCAACTTTTTCAACAATATTCGTTAAACTTCAGTAAACATTTAAATTCAGAGAGAATTGATCATCTCCAAAAATACAGCTTTTAGGGAATTTGTTTTATAATATGTATATGTAGATAAAATCCCTTCTAAATTTAGTAAAATTAACATTAAAATTAATCAATATGATAGCTAAGATAACGTGTCAACATAATGAAGTGAATTATATCCCTTGTCTCCTTCCCTTAGACCTACCCTTCCTGCCTTTATATTCTATCAGAATTCATTTTTCTCAAAGTTCTTTGATCTTTGATTATTGGTTCTTACAAGCTACATGAGAACATGTAGCTTGTAAGAACCCATAATTGACATGGGGCTTGACGTCTTTTAGAGATGTTATAGCTTGAAATATATGTCGCTGTATTAATATATTGTGTTAAGACACTTCGTTCCCCACTTTCCGCCAAATTCGGAGGATTGCGTGTTAAGTGGCGGAACTTAACGCCGGGCTTTACCTCCATACCAGAGCGAAGAAAATGGAAATGTAATTCCCACTCGAGGAGTGGAAATCGAACCCACAACCAGTCGTTTATAGTCACACGCTTGTGCCACTGGGCCACGACTGGCCACTTTAAATAAAGAATTTATAATGTCATATTTAAAACATTGAGTTGGATTTGTATCCGAAATCATTACTCAATAGTTAGGTTCAACCCACTGCAGTTACATAGCAAATGAAAATACAGGAATAATATATATTCCTGGTTTCCGACCTTTGTTTCACGTAATCTATTTACTTAACCAACTAATATATTTAAATATACTAATATAATTTACAATTAATCTAGAATCAATAAAAAAGTTTTCTTATTATTTACTAGAGTAACACCCAAAATGTCACAACAGTGTTAAATGAAAATAAACAAATGGAAATTTGAAAGTCTAAATTTACCGAAGTATTTATTTGTAAATTCATTCCACGGAGTGAATTCCTTTATCGCATTTCCCCTGATCTATCTTTGGTAGAAAAGATATGATTTTCAATTTATTCATACTCTTCAAATAATCTTTACGCTTACTTTATTTTTTATATACAAAAATAACGTAAGATATGTTTTGATGCTTTGTAATTATTTAAGATTTAAAAAATTGTGTCTGTACATTGAAATAATATTATATATATATAATATTTTATTATATTTTAGCTGTGTACAGCTAAAATAAGAATAATAGTATAAATCTTTTTAAATATTTGTTAGTTGGTTTGTTTGCGCGTTTCTAGTTACTGGGCTTTTAAGCTAGAGCAGGACTGGGAGTATAATTGATGTCAAAGGGTACACCTAATATAGAATCACACAGACAGACCAATTAAACTATAATTATAAAATACTGCATAACAAACAATGCATAATTTTCTTCAAAATAAGTATTTTTTTGCAAGGTACAAAAATGTATTCATTTTGAAGAACATATAAATTCAATGACATATATTTTTTTAAATTTAGAACAGCAGATTATACGATCAGCTGAACTATACAAAACAATAAAATCACCACCTTTATGAAAGTTATCATAAATTTGGGTTCTAGATTGAATGTCAATAGGCGGTAAATGCAAGTGTTAGGTACATATACACATATGTGTTTTAGGAAATTCACACAAGCGCATGGTCTTAAATTTGAAACATGTATTTCGTTAGGAGCCAAGATCACCCTACTTGAATGTGCATTCTGAATATGACATAAATGAAAATTAAACAATATCATAAAGCAAATTATCTGTACCGAATGTTAATAAGAACCGAAATTATTATGTACCAATCAATATTATGAACTAAGCTCAGCCAAAAAAGATCAGCCAAAAAATAATAAGACAATCATAAAATTCATAAAGTATATATGGTAATATGTTTTTGAAATTATGACGTGAAACATTTTTTAATATGATAACATATTCGCAAATTTAGGAAATTGTTTTCAATTTTCTAAATTTGCTAAATTTAATATTTATAAAACTTATAAAAACCGAAAACTTATAAAAACCGAACTTGCAAATTTCTATGCACTTTACGAGTATATTACTCGTATCTTGAAGAACGTAAAAACGGTGGAAATTAGCCTTGTCTCGTATAAAAAATTAACTACACGAGCTGTCTAAGGTTAGGCTTTGTTTACATTTCACCTCTTCATGTGTATCCCATATTATTTATGTAGGTTGCGAGGGAGTCGTTAAAACAGACTCATCTTTCAGCTCGCCGACACGAGCGGGAAACTTTACATATTCTAATATTACATTGTTAGGTATATTCACTGTGGTATAGTGTAGTATAGCGCTATATATTTTTTTATAGCTTTAAACTCTTTTCCGCATAGCAGAGTAGTCAGAACGTACCTTATGTTAAGATAAATTATTCTCTACCCCGAATCGGGATATTGTATGTTGAGGCATCAGAGTGTACTAATGAAAAAAAATATATATAATCGTTCCTTTACCTGCTGGAGTAACTTAAAACTAGGGGACGCACATTTAGTTCTTAACTAAAGCGGACAACTCAATAAAACAATAAAAGTATCACATTGTTTTTTTTATATACAGTTAAATTCACGCTATATCCCGCACATATCAGGGTAGACTAGTGGGTAAGCTAGTGTTAAGACACTCCGTTTCCCACTTTCCACCGAATTCGGAGGCATTGCGTGTTAAGTGGCGGAGCGAAGAAAATGGAAGTAACAAATATTTCCACTCCTCGAGTGGGACTCGAACCCACAACCAGTCGTACTTTAGTTTACTTATAAAAAATTACGTGGTTCTTCTGTACATTGCATTGTAGAGAATATTTAAACGCAGAAAAGTGATTTTATTTAGTTTTTTTTCACTCTCACACATATACATATGTAGTTCTCCGCTTTCCGCCCGAATTCAATATTTTGTATGTCGATTGGGGAGACGTTGACTTTCCCATACATAGCTTTACGAATGGTGAAATAAAAATAAATGAAATATATCGTGAAAAATTGTTATCAAGAACGGAAATAGAACCTACAACCATCATGTTAACAAATAACAGCTGTCCCACTATAACCTCAAATAGATATACAAATACTGTTTGTATTCATTATATATTTTAATTATTTTTACTTCCCCGAAAATCATTTAGAAAAGGCAGGTGGTAAGGAGATTAAAAAAATGTTATCATTTTATTTTAATAATTGTACGAAATGTAAAATAATTACAAGCGAGTTTTTACTCAGTGGAGGATAATCCTTACTATTTTAAATATGAATTTTCAACGCACGCGCTTCGTACGTACGAGTATCTACTGTGACCTGTGGCGACCCATATCTTTAGTGTACCAACGATTTACATTAAACATTTTTATCTTTATGTGCTAATGATAACTAAATATTTTTACTATTTGGGTGTTCCAAATTTTTTGTTTTAATCAATTATATTCGAGTTCAAGGCTTAAAAATAAAATTATCAGTTTACTACATTGTAAATATATTAAACTAGTCAAAATAATTATAGAAAATAATTTTCATAGCTCCCCTCTATTAAGAAGATAATATGCAGCGTTAAGTTGCGGTATTCAACAGCCAATGTCTCGATTTCTGGCAAAAAATGAAGAACATTATGCTTTGACACTAGATTTACTCTGACTAAATTGGTAAAAAAAAGGAAAAAGCGTGAAGCTACTATACTAATAACGCTGTGGTGGAGTCGTAATGATTTTAGTAATTCCCCTTATAGTACAAATTAGTTGTAGGTTCACATTTTGCTGGACGAGAATCTTTAAAAATCATATATCTAAGACTCTTCTTTTTAATAACAATAATTAAGGAGAGTATAGTGACATATCTTGCTTGATAAATAGAGTATGGCAAATAATTTCTCGTTAAATTTATGAAAATAAATTAAATTATCATTACATGAATTATTCCAATACACACTTCATGTCGATGACAAGCGAACTCATCCACTTGTCACTGGCACACCATTAGCGATTACTCATAAGTATGCGTATTATATTAGGTTGAACTACTATAGCAAATATGGGTATAATCAGTTATATTGTAAAATGATGCTTAGACAATTTCTATATATACGAAATAATTATTTTTGTAACAATAATAGCTGTGTTTTTTATCTAATAAGTCATATAAATAGTAACCTTTTTAATTTTTCTAAAATTAATAAATAAATAAAATATTATTGAATATAACATTCAATAAAAAAATCAGCTAAGTATTTAACAAACAACAATAATATTCAAAAAAAACAAACAAAATTACTTACCTAAACACACCTCAAGCGAAAAAACCAAAGAAAAATCCCTTCACAAAACACAAACACTGAAAGTTAATAATTCACAATAACTCTAAAAAGTTTGAAAAATTGAAATTAACGAGAAAAACACGAAATTTTAATTCATAATTCCAATATTACGATTACGCGGTAATCACGAATGGTTCGACTGCGAGCAACACGTCCAGCTCACACCGTTAGCTGAGGTAGACTGCGCCAAGGTGCGGGACGAAGCTGAGACCCGCAGCCGCCCGCCCTGGGGTGGATCAACACTACGCGTCATTGCTTCCCTGCTATCTTTATATTTCTATAGCGATTCAAAATGCCGTAACAATGGGATAAGGATAAAAGATTCGCCTCGCGCCACCAAAACGAGAAGCTCCCAAACGAAACGAGATTTTGATATTATCGCAAACAAATACAAGCAATTTTAGCTTAGTCTCAAATTTAGGAATGAAATGTTGTGTAATTTATGTTTTTGGTGATTTTTTTTTTGTTTGTTTTAAGGAAATTAAGTTAATGTCAATAGTAGGCTGAGGGAACCTAGTGTTAGCACACTCCGTTCTCCACTTTCCAGTGAATTCAAAGATTAAGTGACGGAACTTAACGCCTCGTTTTGCTTCGACATCAGAGCGAAGAAAATGCAAATGGGAGTTAAGTGGGAATCAAACCCACAACCACGCGCTCTTTGTGCCTCTGCACTACGACTGACTCCAGATAGAGAATATAATAATATTTATTCTTAATAAAAAATAGCGCGTACAACCCTAATCAGAGTATCTTTTAACCTAACCTAGTGTCAAGAGACTCTGTTTCACGCAATGCCCCGAACATTGTCTGTTAAGAGGCGTAGCTTAACGCCGCGCCTTATCTAAATAATAAATATCGTCTGATCCGCGACGTTAGTCCAAATGACGATTCTTCATATGATTCGTAGAGACAAAGAATTGTAACAGAGATATTCTATTAAAATATGGCTGAAATTTATATAAAAAAGCTCTAAGTAAAATAAAAATATAATAATGAGGTAAAATTATTTTAAAGTTTTTAATTCTTAACATTTTATCTTACATATTATATCGTCTCTTAACGATAGCACCTTGACATCCGGTTCGGTTTTTTTTATTTGAAGCCGTGGTATTAGGTTTTATTTTTTAAAATAAAGGGGTAATTTTCAATCATTCATTTAAAAATAACATATTTTGTAGAAGATAAAACTTACCATTGCGATTTTCAATATTAAGAAATAAAAAAAAAAATCCAAAAAGTGTCATGTTGCCAATGTAAAGAGGCGAATATATCTATTTTACCTCAAGTAAAACTTAAAGAAATAATAAAATAAGCACATACGAGAAAGATCATTCAGTTAAGTGTTTTCTAAGTGGATGTAAAATAAAATAATAATATTTCGTGTTTAATATTCTCAAGACCAACGTATCAGTTGAATGGTATAAAAGCTGTCTGTACGTGATTAGATTTATGAAATTAAAATTTGTTTTGGTAAAATGACTTTCTGTTTATTTATGTGTGATTAATGTATAGCCATTCGTCATTGTCAATATGAAATAGGCTTCTATTCTTTTGTCCTCTATTGTTAGAATTTCCAATCACAACCACGAAATATCTTTTTTATTCACATAAAGGCTTTATTGTCATTTTTCCGGCATAATAACAATTTATATTATGGAACGAAGGGAACGAGATGAAAAACTGTATACGGAAGGAAGAATTCAAATTTTGATTACACCTTCGGGCTTTGCTAAGTTATTATATTTTATAAAGGTTTACTTAAGGCTTATATAGAAGTTTTAAAAACATACAAACTTATGTAAATATTGAATTAAAATATCTTTCAATTATAGTATTTTAGTCACTGGTTGGTGACTTTTAAATTTCACAACATTTTTCTCTAAAAATATTTAAATCACTTGAAGTATTTAATAATAACATTAAAAATTCTTAGTAAAACTTTAAATTTAATATTCATGATGCAACTCATATTCAAGGCATATTTTTCAAACAATTTTCTGCGTCGCGTATCAAATCGCTTAAAACGGCGCGTCGCGGCGTGACTACCGAAGCAAATATGAAACGATAAGAATACTTCAGGGCCATACAAACACATTCACGTACTATCGTACTAGCAATACTTCACTAATGGCAAAGGGATAAACACGTTATAAATACTTAAGTCAATTGTCCTTGTTTATTATGTTTTTTGAGAATGACTTAGTACTACTAGGTAGTATTAACATTTTTTTATCCGTAGGGGGACGGGTTAGAATACAATTCCCTTCCGTTGCTGGGCAGCGTCCCGTAAAGGCGGGTAACCCAGAAGCTTGTGGTAGGAGATTCGTTCTCCGACTGGCTCGCGACCATGATCATTCCATTATCATGTGAACATCTGGTGATGTGTTCCGGTTCGATGGTATGTAAGCCAGCTGTCTTTTAATACTCCCGCCATCCCTATCCTTTTTTCCTCCTTTCGTCCACCCCTTCCCCTTAAGGTCGGCAACGCATCCACAACCTTTCTAATCTTGTGGATGTCCATAGGCGAAGGCAACTACTTACCATCAGGTAGTCCTTCTGTTCGTTTGCGCCCCCGTTCTTCAATAAAAAAAATATAGAAACAATGATATTCATCGAGACCGAAGTCTACAGATCGAAGGGCAGTGAGACGGCCTGTGACTGTAATTGGGATCGGTGGTGCATTCGACTCCTACTAAGCCAACCAGCTAACCCACTAGTTTATTTTCATTTCTTTGCTCTGATACCTAAGAAAAAGCGCAGCTTTTATTAAGTTGCTTGCACGCGATTCTCCCGAATTCGGCGGAAAGTGGGGAACGGAGTGTCTTAATACTAAGTTCCCTGTGCCTACCCTGCTGTGAGTTTAAGCAAAAGTAAAACTTTGTAAAAATAAAAGTAACAGCTGATGTTTTCAATATTACTAACGGTCTGTTCATTTTTATGACTTTCCCTTTTTTAAATTTATTTCTAATATTGTGTATTATGTAAATAATATTTTAAACATTTGATCTTGATCAATGTCGTCGAAACATTATTTTTTATTAAAATATATTGATACATACATATTTGAAAACTTGGTCAAAAAAATTAATACAAAAATATTTTAAGCTTAAGTAAGCTTCCCTACTTGAAAGACATATCAGTTTTGGCACCGTGTAGTATTATGTGACATCTTCATATCAGAGCTTGCTTATACTGACTATACGCAATTTCAAATGATATGAAAATATCCTATATTCAAATAGATTAGCAAGCACTTTAAAATCGTCGAATGAACGTAAAGTGTTCACAGGTTAGATTTCAATTGAAGAAATGTTTTTATTTCAAATATTTTCATTTTTGCAGCTTGGTAAGATAGAGTGCGCATTCTTGATGCTATCTATATTCTACTTCGTATGATGTGAAAAGTTTGTATGTGTATCAGTACCTAGATATGTATCAATTATGAAAAACGAAGTGTATTGCATAAATTATTTATAACTTTAGGTAAGTTAAGCTTTAAGTAGAAACGTCTAAGAAAATTTTAATAACTTAGGTTTACATAATCGTACAAAACACCAATAAAAATTGAGAAAGAAATCCTGTCACTAAGTTCTTTTTAACAACCTAATCATATAGGATAAAGAAAAGCTAAAAACATTTTTGGCCGTAATTACTACATAATAAAAACATTTAATACAATCAATATATAATAATAGGCAATCCCAGTAACATAAACTCGTGGCTAGTTTATTATGTATAATAAAACACGCGAAGAATTATAATGCTTGCTACATTAAAAATAAATCTAAGCAATTTATAGCTGCGTTCTCCTAATTGGTTTTTACATATTTATGAACGCCATTGTGGCGCTGTAGGTATATGTTGATCGGAGCTAGTACGATGGTTGGGAGTTGAACTCTGAATCGAAGAAATGTTTTTATGAAATATAGATGCTCTCTTTTTTATTATTTTGAGTTTCGTGTATCCTGCAAGGCAGTGAAAATTACTTTAAGGTCATTCTTCATTTTAAATGGTGACATCGGATGATGTACTATCTTCTTAAGTGATTAAATTATTATTGTGTGATGGATGACGAATCCTAAAGTGAAGTAAATATTTTCTAAATTAAACAAATAACCATTGCGTATATTTATCCACTTTCTAGCTGTGTCTCGATGAACTCAAGTTTTCCTTATCTGCTTATACAAAATGCTTGGCACCCGACATTTATTCCTTACATTTGTTTTTCAATTTTCACTCGCATTAGAGACTCATTAGAGCAATCGTAGCGCAGTCACATCGTCTTACTATAAACACAATGGTCGTGGGTTCGATTCTTACTTCGAAATATAAAATGAAAATAATTCAAATATAATAGTATTACAATTAGTTTCATTTTTCCTTTCTGGTTGGCAAGGTACCTGCATTGAGTGCCGCTCAATACCAAATTTCTAATTTGGTCAGTAAGAGGAGAACGGAGTATGTTGACACTGGGTACTTTCTGAATACCCTGCTATTTGAAGAAAGCGTAAAGCTGGAAAAACAAATGAAAGATAGCCTGTTTTAACATAAAACAGGCTTCCCTCTCTATGTAAAAGCTAAACAAAAGGCAATATTTTATATTCAGAATAATCTACGGAAAACCATCACAGCGGATATCATTTACATCATAATTCTTGTCAGCGAATGAAATTTTTGCGAGGCTCATTTTTTAATTAGACCCGGACTTAATTGAAGACTTGTCTTTGACCAGTTAACGGTTATTAGCAAGAAAATAAAGAGGGGTAATCTTCTTTTTAATCTTAATTTAAGCTAATCTACAGTTTTGTTGGGCAGCATTATTCCAGTCCTCCCAAGACAGTCATTAATTGCATTTCATTAACATAAAAAACGCTTTCAAGTAGAAACTTTGGCTTTCCTTGACACCTCTTGAATTATTTATTGGAATAAACCTTTTTAAGTTTGTCGCGGAAAAAGCGATCGTATTTCAGATTCAAATACGCCTTTGCGTTGTTACTTTATACGATTGTACGGGAATTAATTATTTCCATGAGTTTCTCTGTTGTGTAAATAATAATGAAATTGGTAGAATTAAAATTATAAATTTACCCTAATTTACCTTGAACAAAGGATTGTTTTAATGTTCTTAAGTCGGCGTTCTTGTATTAAAATATCAAATTCATTTCCTTTAGAATAAGAATTATTTTAATTTTGTAATGTTCTTCTTGTATTAATTTCATGCTAAACGTAAATCTTTTAATTTTATTTATTATTGCATTTGAACCCACAACTTACGGTTATTACACATTAACCGAAGCACTCAATCATTATTCCCCTAGGACTGGTACCGTAAATAGAAAGCGATATAAAATTATTTAAAAGCATTAAATTTCATTATAACTTTAAAAGCAGCAGACATTACTAAGTTATCCCAAAATGGCTCGAGATAGAAACTGGCTTTTTATATCAAGTATAACATTATTCACTTGTAAGTAGTGGCTTCTATAGTGAAATTATAAAAGGCTTCTCGACTACTAATGCAATATCTTTGGGATAGCTAAATTATAATTACTTTTTTGCAACTTTGTGATTTTTTAGCGAAGGAGAGTCAGAGAGAGAGTGTGAAGACACTCCTTTCTGCATTTTCTACCGGAAATGGACACGGAGAAGAGCGGAGAAATAAAAAAAAATAAATGTAATCATTTAAGTGGTAAACGAGATTTAATTAAATTTATATATAAATTCCCGTGGGGGGACGGGTTAAGAATACAATTCCCCACCGCCGCTGGGTAGCGTCCCGTAAAAGGCGGGTAACCCAGTAGTTTGGTGGTAGGAGATTCGTTCTCCGACTGGCTCGCGACCACTATCATGTCAAAGACGAACCGCCAAATATCTTATGATGTGTTCCGGTTCGATGGCATGTAAGCCAGCTCTCCCTATTCCCACCATTCCCATCCTTCCTCCCTCCTTCTGTCCTACATTCCCAAGGCTGGCAACGCATCCATAACTTTAATGTTGTGGATGTCTATGGGCGAAGGTAACCACTTAACACCAGGTGGGCCTTCAGCTCGTTTGCCTCCTTCATTCCATAAAAAAAAAAATATCATGTAGATAGGTAGCTAGCTAGTGCCATAAAGTTTGATTCTCTTTTTTTTCATTCACTTGTGAGATATTGACGTGTAGGGTGATAGAACCCAACGCCGCGCTTTACCGTAACAGACCGTTATTCCGTTATTCACTAAGTGACTGACACTGAGAAAAATTGATTGACTGTAAATTTTGAAATTTTGGCTTAGAGGGCAGTAAGAGATTTTCTGTAATTCTTACTAGCTTCACGCTGTATCCCGCACACAGCAGGGTAGGCAGAGGGAACCTAGTGTTAAGACTACCTACCTATCATGCTGTGTGCGTAACACAGCGTGAAAAATTTATCCCGTGGGGGGACGGGATAAGAATACAGTTTCACTGGCTCGCGACCACTATCATGTCAAAGAAGTCCAAATATCTTAAGATGTGTTCCGGTTCGATGGTATGTAAGCCAGCTCTCCCTATTCCCACCATTCCCATCCTTTCTCCCTCCTTCTTCCTACATTCCCAAGGCTGGCAACGCATCCATAACTTGAATGTTGTGGATGTCTATGGGCGAAGGTAACCACTTAACACCAGGTGGGCCTTCAGCTCGTTTGCCTCCTTTATTCCATAAAAAAAAATTAAAAAAATAAAAAAAAAGACACCAATGAAAACATTACAACTAAAGTCATTAAGTACTAACGAAATAACAGATAACAATTATATTTTACCGTTACCGTAAGGTATCTTTAGTGGAAAACTAGCCTTCCCCCTCGTGGCATTCGTTAAGACTAACTAACAGGACAAGAAATAAATTGTCTTCAATCAGATTTGACATAAACAAGCAGACCCTTATATAAGCGTTTTCTAAACAGGATTAACTTTAAGTGATAGATGGTTTTTATATTATTTTTTTATTCATACATTTCTAATAGTCACAATAAATTTGGTAAAATAAGTAAAGTAAAAAGTAATAATAGTAAATTAAGTAAAATAAAAAGTATGTGGAGAGAATTTTGTCAAACACCACTTAGTTTTCAGTTCAGTAGAAGGTTTGGTAGAAATATTTTAGAGCAACCAGCGATTCCCTATGATTGATTTATTATTAACTTGACTTAATATTTAATTTAACTTAGTTTAAAATTTATTAATTTTTAATTTATTCAACGTCATCATGGCGCGGTAGTATATCGCCTGGTTGCAAAGCGATGGTCGTGGGTTTAATATCCACTCGGGGAATGATTATATTTAAATTTTCAAATCTTCGCTCTTGTGCCTAAGACACGCGATGATAAGTTCTGCCATTGCACACGCAATGTTTGATTTCGGTCGGAAAGGGGAGGATAAAGAGTCTAAACATTAGGTCCTCTCGGATTAAGAACAGCGCTTAATAATTAAAAAAACACAATATATTCATAGTTATCGTCTTTCCGGAATTAGATTAGACAAAGTGCGGCCATACGTAGAAAATGATGACTGAATGAATAGTAAGACATATCTCTTTCTTATAATATGAGGAAAACACTTTAAAACAAAAAAAAAACACTACACCAAAGAAAAGTATAAATTATGTTTTCTACATAAAAAAAAGCTTCAATAAAAGTGAACTAATTGGAGTACATTTTAACTTATTCTGTCATTATATTGACTACCTCGGACACGAAATACTATTAAAATACGCTATTACCAAATCCGGACACACGTGCAATTTTTCAAGCAATTAAGACATGGAGATGCGAGTCGAAATAACGTTGCAACAATTAGCCACAGCTTGTTAGGTATACACAAGCAAAGTTGATAAAAGCATCGTATTACGCAAATATATTTACAATTTAAATACATGTTGTGAATGACATGTAAATTGATAAACAATTCGTAGTCAAATGAGCAATGAATCATCAAAATCTTATTTACGAAGCGACTGTCATGAATATCAAGCGAGAAATTCACATTAGAGTTTCGTAGAACTTTTCCTTTCTCATTGCGGCATTAGTATACAGTGTTGACGAAAACTTTATACTTTTGCAATTGTTTTAACTCGTTTGCTTTCCTTTAATACGTAATTACTTTGAAGTTATATATTAACTGTATAAATGTTATGAAAATTAGAAAATAAATGTCGTCGTTTTAGGGAGAGTGTTACATTTATATATGTGTGCTACTTTTGTATTAAGTAATGGCGTTGACAAGGTATCGCAGTGGGACAGCGACGAGTGGCAATTAATTGTAAGTTTGACTGTTTGTGGGTTTGATTCTTACTCAGATAAATGATCATAATTTTATTATTTTTATTTGTCAACTCTGATAAACAAAGCAAAGCAAAGTGTGGCGTTAAGGTTCGTCACTGAACATGGAGTTTTTCAAATTCAAGCGGAACCCTCCTTTACGAGACAAAACGTGTAAACTTAACATGTTTATAGACATTTTAATAATCTCTGTGTTAAACAAACCGTTCATATCAGGGTTTTTTCATATCATATCACAAAGTGGCAGATTCATGAGATGTTTAACTATAACTTAATAGGTGTTAGTTCAAATTTGTATGATATAGATTTTACGAACATAGTTGTTTCTGCTCTATCTACAAAATAATAGAGAGAAGTGAAGTCACTCCGTTGTCCACCTTTCGTTCCAATTCGAGATATCGGGATTTTGAGTGACAGAATTCAACACCAAGTTTTGAGTGATTAAACTCAACGCCACCTTTTGATTTACCAAAATAAGGAACAGAAAATGAAATATAATCATCGAGAAAAACGTTGTATAAAAACGCCTACAAAATATGATTACTTCAAACTACCAGTAATGAAGAACGATAGTACTGAGACGAGCTTGTATTCAAGTTTGTTTGTGCACGTGTATCCTAAGATATACTAAGTCTACATAAATTATTAAGCAAATACAAACCTTATTTAAATGTTACAAACAAGAGGTGGCTATCGATTTACAGTCTGAAAATAAACGAAGGCAGAAAGACAAGAGTGAGAAACTCTTCACTACGCACGTCTCATGAAAAGCTGGTTTAACCGCCCTATGAGTTCTTTTGTTCCTTAAAACTGCTTAAAAGCCTTTGTGGTTAAGTATTTCCGTGAAACCTCGCCCGCTCTGACCATTTCTACTTGACTGAACACTTTCATCTTACGCTGTTATATATGGATTCGCACTTTACATGTTCTAGAGGCGGCTTTTTTAAGGGCCAATCTATGTAAAGAAATTAAATAAGAGTGTCTGTTTGTAATATCAACCGTTTTTTACTAAATATGTATGCGAATACCAAAATAACATTTTTAACATTTTTTGTCGGTCTGTCTGTCTGTCAGAGATCTTCCAGAGGTTGGCCAGATCAACGAACCAATTTTAACAGGAGTTTTACTGGCAGATATCTGATAAGAAATAACTTAGGCTTCCTTCATTTTAAAATTACGTAAATTAATAACGCTATCGCGAGCGCAGCTATTACTGAACTATAATAAGGAAAATTAAACATTTTAAAAAGCCTACGATGGTTGAATAGCCAGTCCAAAGCAAAGATATTGCGTATTGAGTGGCTATTGCGTATGGAGAGCGAATAAAAAAAAACATTGAATATAATCATCCCCCGAGTGGGAATCGATCTAATATACAGAAAATTAAAACAGTAATACATATATTAGAAGCTACTATAGAGGTACGGGATGGCTGTATGTCCGATTTCAACTTGGGAGAATCATTACAATTAAAATATTGACTTATTATATATAGAAAGTCTGTAAGCAACTGATTGTGGGTTCGATTCCCACTCGAGGAGTGGAAATATTTAAAATTTCCATTTCCTTCGCTGGTATCAGAGGTAAGGGGGGCCGGCCAAATTCAGCGGAAAGTGGGGAACGGGGTGTCTTAACACTAGGTTCCCTGTGCCTACCCTGCAGTGTGCGGGATACAGCGTGAAGCTAAAAAAAATGTGTATAAAAACACGTATATAAAGCGGAAAAATCTTCGCTCTGCTCCCAAGGCAAAGCATGGTGTTGAGTTCCGCCATTCTACACACTATATTTAGGAATCGGGTGGAAAATGCAAAACAGAATGCCTTGACGCTAAGTTCTGTCTGCCTGTGAAGTAATACATATGCGATTAGATTTAAGATTATCAAAGCCCATAAGGTGCACAAAAAGTATTTTTTTTATTAAATCATATTTGCATACGCTAGCTAAGCTAATATAACTTTATATTCGCGATCATTATATTAGTAGCTTGGGAAGGAAAATCTTCTAACTAACTCCTTGCTATAAAAAATGTGCGGACGGAGGAGCTTAAAAATTGAAATATCATTTAATTAGGCAAGAAGCGCAGAAAGAGCATAGTATATAAGTATTAGAAATACATTAAAATTTAAATGAATGCGAAAAATATTATACGAAAAATATAATAGAAAATATTGTATTTTTTGTGTGTGTGACATACACGTTGTTAAGTACGCCTTGGAATTAACGTGTAAGTGCATCTACTAATTGTATTAACAGTTAAAATTATTATTTATTAATACTAAACAAATAAACAAAATATATTTTTTAATAAAAACAAATCATTTGAAAACATTTTTTATAAAAAAAATCGTTAAGCCTTAAATTGTGAAAAGTGACATGGGGTAAATGAAAAAGTTGCCAGATCGTTTAAAAGTTCATCGTGTTGAAGAAGACTTTGGTGACTTGCCTTATTGCGTATTCTCTTTTGTAATTTGCAAGAAATGAGGCTATGGAAAATAAGAATAAATTTAAATACTATAAAAGTATGGGTAAGCGTAATTTGTTAATCGATAAAGCGTAAAATGTGAACTTGATATCCATACTTATATTATAAATGCGAATGCTGTGTGTTTGTCTGTCACGCTTTCACGGCTAATCTACTGGTCCGATTTGGATGAAATTTAAAATGAAGGTATTAAAAATGACTAGGTCTAACATAGGCTACTTAGTTTTTCAAAAATCAACCTCTAATGTTAAAATAGGGGGATATATAAAAGTTTATATGAAAAATCTACACCGCTTGGCCGATTGTAATTAATTTTGGCATATATGTATATAGTTAATAATCCTAGGTTAAACATAGGCTACTTTATTTTTGAAAAATCCACCACCGAGGATTGCAATATACCGAACCAGTCACGTAGATCACGCGGCTAAGCCGCGAGCGGGCTGCTAGTTCATATATATGTTATTATAAAATTACGAAAACTAATGTAAAATTTACTAAATCTTAATTTTTTAAAACTTCAATTTTCTTCAACTTCTTGATTTTTCAAAACGCTCTTCATTTCCGAAGGGCTAACCTGATATTCCATTTTAATTTTTAACAAATAATATTAGTATACGACACCATTGTGGCACAGTGGGACAACATCTGATCGTAAAACGATCACATGTAGGTTCGATTTACGGACGAAAAATTATATTTAAATTATCATTATTTCTTCTGTTTGGTTAGACAAAACGCGACTTTGAGTTTTGTCAGTCAACGAGCAATGTCCCAAATTCTGGAGTAAATTAGAGAATGGAGTATTTACACACAAGGTTCTCTTTGCTTATCCTGTGTCCTTATCCTTTATGCATGCGGCCTTTTAGCTGTTCCAAATTGCTTTTACAACATTTCTTTAGAATTTTATTATTATTTTTTTATTAAAACTTAAGTCGTAATAACAACTTTATCTTGTCTCGTAAGATGCTGGTATATTAAATGTTTGATATAAATATTCCATTAATCATTTTACTAAAGATGACAGGCAGTATTCTGGAAGTCAGTATTACAAAGGAGACAGCGCCCGTCGCATTTGCCGTCACAATGTTCTACTAACGTCGAAAATTTAATAAACACCGTTTCATGGCGTATATATACCAATGTAATAGGCGGTATTAAATATTAAATAAAATTATTTACTCAATCGAAGAATCAATATATGAATCGATATATTAATCTGGTGAACTTTATATATATTTGATACTCATTTGATTCGACTGACTTGAAGAATCCATATAAAATTCTAGGCATCAAGTATGTAAACAGAAGAAATAGTTCTAACGCTAGTCAATGCCTACCCTGTATAAAGCATTAAAGGTTAAAAAATAAAACATAATGATAACCGTAGACTATTGATTGTCTTTGTCTATTTCATTGCCCGTATACACTACTTGATAGCTGTCAGTTGTGTTAGACAATCTCGACTTTTAGCGGCTTATAATTCAGTAACAAAATAATAGCAATAACAATTCGATTGGGCACGAACTCTCAGAGCGGAACAACAGCAAAAAGACACTTGTAACCTTATTAAATAAAATGTGACATTTATATTCATGACTTTTAATTAAATTACTTTTTCTTTTGTTAATAAGCCACGTCTTATTAAACAGAACAAAGTTTCTTAAACTATAGCCTTAGTTTCTTTAACTATAGCCTACTTAAATATAATATTCAACCAAATAATTTTGAACGTTTAATTACTATACGAGCACAAATACTAAATTTGACTTGCTAAAAATACAATATACGTTTCGTTCGTCATGTATTCGTATATACATATAATATAGACAATGAAAGGACAGCAACCTGAAACTGTTAAAGATAAGGCAAAGTAAAGGTGGTTAATATGGAAGACCTGACCTGACTCTTTGGCTTTTTAGATTTAATTTAAGCCAATTATAAATGAAAATTTTATTTTAATTTTTTTTTTATATCATTTTATGCCTAAATATATTTTGTTACATTTTTAAATATCATCTACTCCTAATTCAAGACCAATACTTTTTTAGCTTGAAATGTTTCCGCTTAAAGAGTAAGTTCTTGACAATTAAGATGTTTTTGTTTAGGTTATATATTTTTTATAAATATATACTTACTAACAACCTACTCGGGGGTCGCTACATAGAATAAAACACAGTTTTTTATTTATCTGCGTAAACTGTATTCAATATAGAATACCAGGACTAAAATTATCCCACACATTGCTTTTCCCTTTAATCTATTTATTGATATTGGCTTTTTTATTTTGTCCAAAGAACCTATATGTAATCAGTCCTGACAGTCGTGAAAAATTACATGATGTAACCCATAATATTTGTAGTCTTATCAGTTTCTCCCATTCGTTCAAGGTTTTACAATTATCGCCATAATACTATCAATGTTCGAAATATTACACATCACTTAAATAATATCTCTTACTTTTTAAAAAAAGAACTACAATATTTAGGAATTTAGGCGCCATGAACGCTTTTAATTTCATATTTCGTAAATTTTATTAACTTCGAACGTCCAAAGCATTTGTTGTCTTTAATGTTATTACTTAATTTAATTATTAACTATTTTATATTCATTTTATGCAACGTCTAGATTAATTATTGTAATAATGACTTACCAACAAATTCTTCATATTTAAAAAATACACATATTTCTTACAGCACAATAATATTCAAATTCCCGTGTATTTTAGATGTTACATTTACTGATTAAATATTCACAATTAGATAATAAATTTATATTACTTGTAATTTAATATCAATTAATATTTTTTTGTCGTTCCGTTCCCGCCAAACTGCCTTTTTTCTTTTTTAAACTTCATAAACATTAATAAAAGACCATCTAACAACAGCTACATTATTTTATATTATAAATAAATATATTATTAATATTTTTACATGTTTAATAATATCAATTAAAACAGTTTTTTACTATCAGTAAATTGTATAATTTTATAAAATAATACTATATTCTCACGTATATTTATGTTAAAGACTGGTGGCCTGGTCGCGGCTCCGCCGCGTGAACTACGTAACTGTTTCGGTAAGTTTCGGTATTTTTCGGCGACCCTCGGGGATGGAGATTGAAAAAAAAATGCCTACATTTAACCTAGGATTATCAACTATATTTTTACCAAAATTCATTACAAACGGTCAAGCGGTGTTTATTTTTCATATAAATTTTCATCCCTTATTTCTACCCTTTATAGGTTGATTATTGAAAAAATAAGTAGCCAATGTTAGATCAAGTAATTTTTACTACTTTCATTCTAAATGTCATCCAAATCTGACCGGTAGATTAGCCGTGAAAACGTGACAGACAAACAGACAGACATTCGCATTTATAATATAAGTATGGATGAATCATAACAATTTAAATGCAATAAGCAGTAGGTATATAGTTTGCATGTACACAAATTAAAATTACTACCTTAATATTATTTTTTTTTTCTTATTTTACCAAAATTAATAACGTGTCCAATTCTTTTTGCAGGTTGCTTAAAAGATATCGCTATTTTAGCGATATAGTTAAGCAAATTAGGTACGCGTAGAAAAGGTGTCTGGTATAATTAATTTGCGTTTATATTTATATTTGTCTGTATTTTTTGTTCTCTTTTCTCTCATTTCGTCTATTTTTTTATATACACTAAGGAGTTATTATTATTATTAAAGATATTGGTTGAACCCAGTAGCGCTAATATGTGTTAGAAAGAAGATGAGTGTGCAGATTACTGCTTTAGAGGTCAATTTAACTAAACAAGACTATTAAAGTAAGCTTTCTTACATTCACCTTATCTAAACGATAATCGTTTGGATAATCAGAAAGCTATAAAAGTGTAATTATTTGTCTACATCTAATGAACTAATAAAAGTTAAAGTTAAAATATGGGATAAGTCGAATAATACTTGTAAATGTTAGGTATTGGAAAAAATTATAGATCCCTTTGCAGATATTATTCGAATTTATTATATTACTAAATAATTAATATATTTTTTTAATTTCTTTTTCTTCTTTTTTCTTTTTTTTAGCTTCACAATGTATCCCTTGCGGGGTAGTCAGAGAGAACGGAGCGCCAAACGCTACGGTCCCTGCATACTATTCTATCGCCTCGTTCACTATCATCAACCCCTTCAAACACGCCCTCCGGGGGGTTCCTCGTGCTCTTTACGTGACCTTGCTCGAGGATCGTCGATACTATGAGCACTAAGTTCAACCGAGGTCTCTAAGTGAATACTGGTCTTAATGCTGATTTAATAAAATATTAAGCTACTAGTATTTAAAAAAATACTACGGTTTTGTTTAATATAACGATATACGTTATATTTTGTTTATAAAAACGATATAATAAGAATAGATAATATGAAAAATACTTAGGAAAATATAGAATTTCTATTTTATTATTAAGGAAAACGGTGGCGCGCCCGCTTCTGACGCCAATCATGATAAACGATGGATTTACAAACAAATAATGTGATTGACACTCGCTCGTCGTAGCCTAGCCCGTAAAGTGGGGATCATCTGAAATTAATTCCTTAGAAAGTGCCCCATTTGATAATTATTGTTTTTTGATTTACTGCAAACAGCATTGTCAGGTTGTTAACCTGAATATATTTAGAATCACTTCTGACACTGTAATGATATAATTTTAAAGAAATCATGACGCATTATATTAATAGAAAAAATTAAACTTTACAAGTTTATGCAGGGGCCAGCCGTGATTCAGGGGTACAAAATGTGACTGTAGACGTAACTGGTTGTGTGTTTGATTCCTACTCGAGAAATGGAAACATTTAATATTTCCATTTTCTACGGTCTGTGTCGTGGTAAAACGCGATAAGTTCTGCCACTTAATGAATTCGGTGTAAAATGGGGAACGGAGTGTCTTAACACTATGTTCCTTTTACCCTACCTCTACCCTTTCATATGCGGAATATGAAGTGAAAAAAAGTTTATCCATTCGAAAAGAAGCGGTGTCGAAATCGAAACCCTTCCGAATTCGATTTCAACCTGGCACACATCGACGCGCTAAGTTCCTTTAATCAGCCCGGTATATTAAGAAAATGAAAGAAAAATTTACACTGTAATAAAAATTTGCGGATATATGTGATACATAAGAATATACGAGATGACAATTCTTTAAAGCTTATTTTCATTTTTCCAATGATTCAACTTTCCTACAAAGAAAGATATCCGATCAAAGCGAAGCGAGTTTTATAGACATATGTTCCTTATGACATCTCTATATTTCATCTTCCAATTCATTACTCTCCACTGAACCGACAAACGTTCTATGACACGGAATCTATAAAACTTTGTAGTAAATGACCCGGTTAAACATATCTATATCTATTTCTTTTTATGAAAATATATTTTTATTTATTACTAGCGACCCGCTCGCGGCTTCGCCACGTGAACTACCACTTTCATCCACTATTGCCTCTTTGGAATTGTTTTTTTTTTTATAAAAGGGGGATGGTCTAAATTTAACCTTGCGTCACTAATTATATTCTTGCGAAAATCATCGATGCATCTAGTACAATGTCTATACTATTTGGTAACGTATAGTGATAACTGATCTAGTAAGAAAACGTACGAAATCTGCTATCATATATCTATATGATAGCAGATTTCGTACATATATACCATCAGGTATATAGTATTATAAACTGGTCATAATATTTTAAATAAATTTTAGACTTTTTATTTTATTGTACAATTGTGTTACTTACTGGTATAACTTGACTTTGGTACTTTTTATTTTTCTGCGGGAACTATATTGAATACCAGGGTAAACTAACGACCCGCTCGCGGCGTCACTGGGTGAACTACTATTTTCATACCCTATTTTAGCACCTCTGGAATTATTTTTAAAAAAGAGAGGTAGCCTATATTTGACTTTGCCTTATCAACTATTTCTTGAGAAAATTAATCGAAATCAGTCAAGGAGTTTAGATCTTTCATTCTCACTATGTTCTTAACATACATAAGTTTCATCCACTGTTTCAACCTCCTAGGGTTTGATTTTTTTTAAAAAGTAGCCTATATTTGACCCTACGACTTCTTCTTTTCGAATTTCATCTAAAGCGGGCTAGTAGATTACCCGTGAAAACAAAACCTTTAGAAGAGATACAGATTTTTGCATTTTTATAATAATATTAATGAGTACGAATATATCTAGTACAATGTCAACTATATAATAACAGATGGTGACAGAAAACGTAGTGACATTTGTTGTCATATAGATAATATAAAGTTTTGTAGACCGGTCAAATGTATTTTTAATAGCAAATTATCTTCAATAAATGTTGTGCTCAATTTATTTTATAATTATTTTAAGTAATATTAGTAATATTTAAACAAATTTAGTTTCACTCGTGAACTATCAACACAATTTAAATGTTTTTTTTTTATTTTATTTTTCTGCCGCAGTTGTATAGAATACCAGGATGAAAACTATCCCATATGTTGCTCTAACCTTTAAGCTAACTCCATACAAAAATTCATTAATTTCTACCCGGTAGATATCAGTACATAAATGATTTACTAATATCGGTTTTTTATTATTTCCAAAAAAACTACATGGAAAACCGGGATAAAAACTATCCTATATGTACCTTTGGACTATAAGCTATCACTATACCAAAATTCATTCATTTCTGTCCAGTAGTTTTTGCGTGATTGGCGAACAAATTAACAGACAGACAGACAGACAGACAGACAGACAGACAGACAGACAAAAATTCTACTGAGTGGTTTTTTCGCCTCTGTTATCGATATATTATCATACCCAATTAAAATTTTTCTGAAATTTTTCATGTACAGAATTGACTTTTCTACTCTTTTATTATATATAGAGATTTACAAAAGTTGTCCTAAAAATACTGACAGCTACTTTTTTTTGTAGTATAAGAATATATAGAGTCAAGACCCTCCAATTTTATTTTCCGCCTAAAATCTAGACATTGCGAAATATTCCCCAAGTGGGGATCGAAGTCAAAACCAGATGCTTTCACAGTCAGATATTGTCCCACTTAGCCATAACGGCCAACATATGTTTATATTCTACTTTCTGCATTGGTAAACTGACTAAATAAAATTTTAGAATATTTTCTGTAAAAAAATGCTGAAAATTGAAATACTTTTCCAATTTTAAAAACATAAGAACATTTATCTCAATGTCTATAATTCAATGTGACTTTGCTTTTTTATACAGCTTTCAGTACTTGAAATATTAATTTAGCCAAAAATAGAGAAAAACTTCGAAATTCGGGTAGAACTTTGAGGAAAAATGATTACCTATACAATTTTTGCTGGATAATTTTAGAAGTATGATAATATATCATGTTGCAATATTTAAGACTATCGTGACGTAGCAGGACGTCGGTAATGGCTTCAACGTCCACTGAGAAGACAGTTATTAATTTTATTTTATTTTTTTGATTTGGTAGAAATCTCGGCGATGAATTCCGTCTACGTTTAATGTTTCGAATTCAAACGTAGAACGGAGTGTCTTAACACTTACTTCTCCCTGACTACCATATAATATGAAAAAAAGCGTAAAACGGAATAAAAATAACCTACACAGGCACTGTACTCTTATTACAATAACGACTAAGTGCATCTCTCTGACTTAAGACTCTTGGTAAATGGATGGGAAAATTTACCTGCACTTAAAGTTTTAGATTTTAGAAGCAGAAACAAATTTCCCGAGGGGCGTTTTCAGTGCCACAAAGCAACTTAACCAACAGTGCTTGCTTTGTGCAGTGAGATTTTGTAAAATAATTGTTTTAGCCCACTAATAAATTGCTACTCGTATCTCTGTCGCATGTTGGAACCATAAAAATGTTACGCACATGTTGACATGATATATAACATATTATATTATATAGATTATATAGATTATATTAACAATGGGACAGCGTTTGACTGCAAATACCATTGTTTGTGGATTCAATTCGCCCTTGGGCAGTAATATAAAGTTTTAAAATTATTTAATTGAATTTTTCCACTAAAAGAAAGCGCAGTGCTTAGTTTTGTCGCGAACATGCAATGACTCGATTCTTGATTTCTGACTATCTTGGCATATGGAAAAAGGAAACAGCTTAAAGCTGCAAATATATGCAAGTATATCATGGTATTTAAAGGGATACGATTTAATATTAAAATATAATAAAACGACAATTTTAAATGCTAATGGTTAATATAAATACATAAAAAAACACTTATTATTCTAGTAATATATCAATACACTCAGTTCGAAACGGCAAATATATTTTTTAATTACATATAAAATGGTCAGTCAAAAGAGACCAGTTGTGGCTTGCGGGCACAAAGTGTAAATGTAACCGCAACTGGTTCTGGATTTGTACTCATGGATTTGAAATATTTCATATTTCTTCGCTATGGGTCGAGGTAAAGCACGGCGTTCAGTTCTGCCACTCAACACGTAATAACTAGGTCCACTCTGTGTACCTTACTGTGAGTGAGATAAGCGTGAAGCTATAAAAAACTAGTTCTGTCGTTCTTTCCGTTGGGTGATTTTTAGAACACTGCAGCAACAATAAAAAAATGACATCATAAGAAAAAGCTCAACATCTTTTCTTTGATCATAATATTTTGTCTTTGACATAAACCATTTTTAATTTGTTTAATTGGAGTTGCGTTATATTTTGTCCTGAGTTGATATGATCTGCCATGCTTAATCTATTTAATGGAGTGTATAATAAAATATCGTATTAATTATTTCGTTAGTACTTAACAAAGTTTGTTATATTTTACTCATAGGAGCAATTATAGCGCAGTGGCACAGCATCTATCTTTAAACGTGATAGTTGTATGTTCGATCCTCGCTTAGTGGAGTGATATACAAATCGTATTCTTGTTTTTTTTTACAAAACACAACATTGAGATCCAGATGAAAATTGAAGAGCAAAGTGTGTGCATTAGTTTATCTCGTTCGGAATGATGGATGAAACAGTAAAAAAATATACCTAGATATCCTTAACAGTCAGTCGAAGATTAGTAAATGGTATAAGATGTTAAATTGGCTGTTCAAATCACCTGTGGCTGTGGAATACATTTGAACTTGACCAATGAGTTCTAGTTCGGCTATTTAATAATACAATTTCTATATATGTACAGCGTGCAATACACTTCTACTTGCACACACTTAATGAAGGTTTAAGTGAAATAGGCTACTAAAAATATCAAAGTAAACATATTTTTTTCATTTTGAAACTAAAATAAAATCTCGTTAATTCAGTTGTCATGTCAAGATAACTTTCTCTTTGATCCGCAAGTGTGCAAATTTTCAACTAAATTTTTAAGTTGATAAAAGCAGGGTTGCAAGATTTTCTTATATTAACAAATAGACAAATATTTTTAATTGAAACTTAAAAATGTTTTTAATAATGGCGATTCTGGAGCAAAATTAAAATATTAAAATATTCATATTGTTATTTATTATTCCAATATAACAGAAACCACAGAAAATAATTAACTTTGTACCTACTGCTTCATATTGAGGCTAAGGAATATAAATTTTGAACGGCTTTGTGGTCGAAATACTTATTACTGTGTCCGTACAATGAAGCTGAGCTTTAGGAACAAAAGCTGTGGTACAATAGATGAGAGGCATCAGTTATTAGTGATTATTACTGTTATGAGCCTTGGCTTGACAATTTAGTTGCCTATTAATTAATTTTCAGTTCAGCTCAGTATTAATTAATATAAATATAGATTATTACTTCACTAAAACAGTAAACACAAAACATTTGTATGATTACAAAGCGTCACAGAAACTTGTCGTTATTGTATAATACATAAGTACCACAAATATAATGACTACTATATAATGAGACAAACTAAAATTTTTATAAAATTCACCGTTTTTCTTATAAAATATAGCAAGACATAGGCTTCTTTATTTTTCAAAAATCAACCTCTAAACGATTTAAATAGGGAATGAAAGTTTATATGAAAATCTTTACTGCTTGACCGATTGCAATGAAGTTTCCCATATAGTTGACAATCCAAGGTTCCAATATAACGAATCAATTATGTAGTTTACGCGGCAAAGCTGCGAGCGGACTGCTAGTATAAAATAGATCAGAGAATATATAGATCAGAAAATTAAAAAAAAACACACATATATGATTACTCGATTAAGCTAACTTAGCAATAATATAAGTAAGGGTTGAGTGAAAAGCCAAAATATTATTAGACGTTATGAATATCTTGAAATGAGTGTATTACGCCGTGACTCGGAATGTTGATATATCGTCACGCGTTATATAGAACGTGACGGTAAAAAGGTTTACGTGCCAAAATAACATCCGGTATCCAGATGATTGGCATTTTTCTTCTAGTACACATACATACATATTTCACTTTATTAAATGCAGGAGCTAAAATTATATATTTTTATATTTCTATTTTCTTCGCTCTGGTGTGTAGGCAAAGCGCGGCGTTAAGTTCTGCCACTTAACTTAATGCCTCCTAATTTGGCGGAAAGTGGGGAACGGAGTGTCTTAACACTAGGTTCCCTCTGCCTACCCTGCTGTGTGCGGGATACAGCGTGAAGCTAAAAAAAAAGTAAACTATATAGAACCAAGCATTATTATACACTTTTGTAAAAAGTTGCTAAGACAACACGTATTTTACTTGTCAATAACATATAACAAAAAGATAAGGCGTAAAGAGCAAGTACTTGTGATATACATAAGATATAACAATATTTCATTATAAGTTTCAGTTAGGTTAGTCTCGTTCTTGGGAAGTCGGCTCAATGTGAGTTCCCGGGCGCGCCATAAATATAATTTTATGATGCTTATAAAGGTACGAGTATATATGAAATATTTACGTTATACTCGTATGTAGTCCATATAAAGAGCTTTCATTGTACTCCTGCTGAGAAATAAAATATATCCATTTAATTTGATTAATTTGACGCCGTTATGGTACAGTTGGGAAATTTCTGTTTGGATGCCATGGTTTTGAGTTCGATGCTCGCTTGGGACATAGTTTTATGCCACTGGTTATGCAAAACGTGGCATTGAGTTTTGCCAGCCAATCCAACTTATCTAAAAACACTCAGCTAATGAATATACGTGTTTTATACTTAATTTAGTCTGCTTACCCATTATTTCACAAAAATACGGAAAAGTAGTTATTCTCTTTTAACTGGTTTGCTTACTTTTTGTTTGAGGCCATCGTGGCATAGTGAGGCAGCGTCTGACTGTAACGCGTTGGTTGTAGGTTCGATTCCCACTTCGTACAGCGATTTTATTTAAATTTTCAAAAGGCAAAGCGTGGAGTTGATTTCCGATACTTTGTAATGTTTCAATTTCAGGCGGAAAGTCAAGGACGGTGTGTCTTTGCGTAGCGTACAACTTTTACATACTAATGTAACAAAAACATATCCTTACAAAACAAAATAAATACATCTGCAGGAAAAAACCTACAATAACTTATTACTTAACATAAATTAGATTAATACATAACATTTTCACGCTATTGATCTTCTGAGAGCTTGATGTATTGTATATCCGAAGCGAGCTCAGTGTAAATAACGAATAAGGCAGCTATCATCGTAAGTGGACGAATAGCAATCGTAAACTCGGAGCTAGGGTTGATATCCAAGGCATTTCAATTTCGTGTTACTGAGCTCTAGTACGACTTCTTTATATTTTCTTTTGTCTTGTCTCGTAAAACTCTTGAAGAGCTCATATTAAGGTTGTAATATATTAGCCTACTGAAATCCCTATTGTAGGAAAGGATAACATGGAATCCAATAAGTCGTAAATTTATATAAATGGAGAAACTGTTTTTTTGAGGTTTATAAAGTAACGGTATCGCAGCACTAATTTGATATTTTAACTATAAAATTTTGTACATTGTCGTATACGCTTGTAATTAAGCCTAAAACATACTGTTTTAAGAATATACTTACTTTCACAAAATAAAAATTCATGCAAGATTAGTTACTCAACAACTTTATACATAGATTCTTTCTTTTTTTTAGCCTCACACTGTGTCACACACACTGCAGGATAGGCAGAGGGATCCTAGTGCTAAGACAACACTCCGCTACTACTCAGATATTCTAGGGATCCTATATATATAAGCTGTGAATATTTGGCTTAAATAAAGAGTACAATTTTGTTTGTAGGAGATGGTTCTGTGTAGGTATATACATATACATCTTAAACAATGATATTTTCAAAGTTCTTATTAGTAATTTACTTGAGAGTAATAAGGCTGTACGTACGCACTAAGAATACGCATCAGCTTGGATACATCAGTACTTGAAACGTAAGTTATTGGGTTGAAATAAATATTTCTCTTCATGGACTATAAGAGCTTTAAAAAATTAATCTAAGCTAGGTGTGAATATGCTATATAACTTCATAAACAATTGAACTTCAGGCAGAATTCCAAAAGGTCAAAGTACAATTTACAAAAATAACCTTTTGCTTTTGTCCTTCCTATTAGCCGTTACTGTTACTTTTATTGAAGCTACATGCTTTATCCTGCATAACAGGGGAGTAATATTCCACTGAGTGGAAATCGAACCCACAACAAATTGAGTTTGCAGACGCCACCTCACTGTGCCTTCGTTTGTTTTTTCATTTCAAATTGTATCCTAATATTCTTTTGTATTCAGCTGCACTTGCTGTTACTTGTTTTTACGACCAAACTATGTTTCAGTCAATCCGCTTATACAGTCCTAATTTATAGTTATTACGAAGAAAACAAGGCATTCAATTCTTTATACGTTTTCTTTAATTGTATTTTTCAATTTTCCTAAGTGTGGAAAAACACTATAAAAATGTTTTATAAATTTAATTTATTAATACAATTATTCATAGAATTTATCTAGCATTCTTAAAAAAAGATAAATCTACTTTTTCCCCTAACCCTAAAAAAACTCTGAAGGGAGGCAAAATTACACGCGTTGTGAACTTATCGCTCTCATGTCAAAATGTTATTTCACCCTTTACAGGAGACAATTCAATTTTCGCATAGTAGATTCGAAACGAGCGCCTGACAATTTATTGAAAAAAAAAACGTCTAAAATCGAATTTTCAAACATATTCTGGTGAGATCCTTAAACATGATGTATTTATTTATACAGAAAGAAGCGACCAGCACACGGCTTCACCCGTGTGAACTACAATTTTCATATAATCTTTTCCTTATGGTATAGTATAGTAGTTTTTGAAATAGAAAATAGCTAGCCTTTGTTTTACCTTGCTTCATCAACTATCTTCCTGAGAAAATTGATTGAAATTGGTCAAGTGGCTTAAATTTTTAATACAAACTTTCATCCCCTATTGCTTGACTGTGGGTCTTCAACTATTTTCATTTCGAATTTATGAAATAAAATATTGCGTTGACTTGTGATTTTATCATGTTATTAAAAAGACTCATTTTTGCATTGAGTGTGCCAGGGAGTATTTTACTAATGTTTTTAAAATAACATTTCTCTTCTTTTAGCTATTTATCAATAGGACGATGTATACATTTAAGATATTTATCTTTTTTGGATTTTTGTACACTTGATTTCAACTTTCAAGCTCTACCTGTTGTCCTTTAGTGATTTCCACTTCTACTCCCACTCAATTATTCTATTGGCTTTATAACTTATCCCTAAATTAGAAAGTGAAGAATGGATAATACATTAGATTCACTCTGACCACTTCACATAAAAAAATTAAAACATCCAAAGAAAATAAAGGCTCTCTGTATATTTATAATAATGGAAAATACTAAAACAAACAACTTCAATTAATATGACGTCGAATATAACAAAAGCAGCGGCCCCTTTTAAGATTTCCTTACTCATAAAAACTGATTCAACGATTTAGGCGTAAAAGAACAATAGATAATAATTAATTAGCGCTTCGTTCTTTCATATTTATTATGTTATTGTGGTATGAAATATTAAAAATTAGATGAATATTTATTTATTCAGCAGTGTAATGAAATATTAGCTGTATGGAACTATAATCTATGAGTGTTTGTTTTTCACTTCCATGTATAAGTTGTTATCTGTGCTGCGTTATCAAATACAATTATGTATTTTGTGCTAAAAGTATCATTGACCGCATTTTGCCCGAATTCGGAACATTGCACGTTGAGTGGCGGAACTCAATGTCGCACTTAGTTAGAGCCACTACCACCACAATAGGTGAAAATGGAAAATAATAGGTTAGCTCGTTAGTGATCTTACTGAGTGTAATCTGTTCAAACATCAATAGGAACCTTCTAGGCAAGTATTTATCATCGTAAACCACATCAATGCTTCATATCATTCTTGGGGTGGTTAAACGCAATAGCAATAAGTACGCAATAAGTAAGAAAAATTAGTCTATAATAAGTTTACATTATACAATTTTGTATGCAAAGTTTGATTTATATGCTAACAGCATTTATAAACTACAGGTATCTACTTCACGCTTTATCCCGCACACTGCAGGGTAGGCAGAGGGAACCTAGTGTTAAGACACTCCGTTCCCCACTTTCCGCCGAATTCGGAGGCTTGCGTGTTAAGGGGCGGAACTTAACGCCGCGCTTTACCTCGACACCAGAGCGAAGAAAATGGAAATATAATTTCCACTATACTAATATCTATATTTCGCCTCATACGAGATACGAGCTTTGTTAACTTTCTTATGCATAGCAGTGAAGGCAAGGAGAACTTAATACCTTAATACATTAAATTTCAATATAGTCTATGTAAGATATTATAAACTTTTATAGTACCCTTAAAATACGCACGCTCCACGCTCTTCCTTATAGCTCTAATCTCAATTGCAGGAAAGAAATCATATCCACGTGAAAGTATAAAAAAGCAATAGACTTTTATTTAATTTTACATATTACGTTACTGCTCCGCGCTCGCGAAGTTGAATTACCGAGAACCACGGTATATCGTAAAATATCATATTACTTCAGAATATTTACTAAACTTTATATCTACAATTAGCCTATAACGAGATACCATATATGTACATACTTGTTTATTTATATAAATGTGAAATCAATGTATTTTTTATACCGGTACCAGTATGTTTTTATTTAAATGATTTTCATAATAATTTAATTGTTATTATTGTTTGCTTCTTCTGGTATAATAAGATGTGATGCTAGAAGAATGTCAAGCCATTCTCCACATTACTCTCAAAATCAAGATTTTAGACGTTGAGTGGTAAAACTGAGCACTGAAACCCAGACAGAAGAAATAAAAATAATTTTAAACACAACCTTTTGTCTAAGTGCTGAAGAATCGAACCCACGACCAATATTGTTTGCAGTCACATACTTACTACCTCATAATGGTCACAATGAAGAATCCGTATACGGTGTTATAACATACATAAGTCATTTCCGTGTACGTTTGCCCTATAAAATTCTGATTTAGCATTTAGCTAAACCTTTTTGCAAGCACGTACCATCTAAATTATATCTATTCATCACTGCCCTCCGGTCTACGGTCTACTTCACCCATTTTCACAGGCTTTGTGTAAAAAGATTTCGTACAAACCTCAATGCGCTATTTTATTCTTGACCCTTAAACAGCTACGAACAAAAGGCCGGAATAATATAGTCATTATATATCGTGAAAAAGCAATTTTTCTTTTGAATTCATTTCAGCTACTGATATATTGCTTTAAAAACAAGTTAAGTAGATATATAAAAAACGGTACTAATTTGATTTATTGAATTGCTGTCGCATCCTTGTTGACCTCCATACTGTTAAAAACGGATGAAAAAGTCTATTATAAACAGCTAGTTTTAAATTGTTTGTATATATAACTATTTTTTTTCTAGTTTACTATGAACACATGGTCCATAGCTATAGCTCCGTCCTCCACTCGTGAAAGGAGCGCGCTTAGGTGATTTGGGTACGTCTAGAGGATGAGTGATAAAAGAGTGGTAAGAAAGATATAGGAAGCAAAGGTGAGTGGAGGAGACCTCGGTTTGCCTTCAAAAACACAGTATCGACGATACTGGAGAAAGTATCGGGCGACGGGGGAATGTCTTAACACTAGGTTCCCTCTGACTACCCTGCTATGTGCGGGATACAGCGTGAAGCTAAAAAAATATATACATATATATTAATAACAAGTTTTTTTAATGTAATAATTACAAATATATTATTGAAACGTAAATATAAGGTTTCATTAAAGTCAGGTACCACTACCGTTGATCACGTGTTTATTGTCATATATAAAATAACACAAAAAAAACACAATACAAACTCATACTCAGAAAATTGTAAAAAGACATGAAAATGAAGCCATATTTTTTACTTGAAATGAATCGAAATGAGATGTTTTATTGAATAATGTCGAGAACATATTGTGTTATGGTAGCATCACCTTCGTTTGATCGAATACATCTTCGGATGAACGCGAGCAAATTATTATAAAAGGTTATGATCCCTATGTATATAGGGGTTGGTATCTTTTATAATAATTTGGTTTGCATTTTTTAAAAATAAAACAACTTTATAGTTTTCCTGTATAGTAGGGCAGTCAGAGAAAAGTAGTACGTAGTGTCATGACACTTCGTTTTCC